>PCDO01000002.1:172028-1372028 GCA_002778035.1 Ambrosiella xylebori
CTAATCGGCCGCTGCGATGTGGCATATAAGTCAACGTCAAAAAGTTTCTCTGCGCTATCATTGTTTGTCAATCAGTCAACGCTACACTGCACACACACACACACACACACACACACACACACACCCCGAACAGGGAAGCGCCGTTCTCAACTTTCTCCTCTTCTCGAACCAAGTCAGGCAAGTACCACATCGGCCACCCCCCTTTTTTGACTCCTGCCCTTTCGTTTCCTAGTTGTTCTCCTGTTTCTGTGCGTGACTAACCCTGCAACCTTCCCCCCTCCTCTTCAGCCAGCCCTCTCACTCGACAGTAGCCTGCGCTCTTTCACCAACGCTGTGGCCTCATCCACCATCGCTCGCACCTGCACCTTCCGTCGCATACAAGTACCGTGACTGCCCTCTGAATTTTTCATTATCCCCTTCTCCTTTCCCTTCCCTTCCACACAGCAATATCAGCTTTTCTTTTCTCTTTTCTTTCTTCTTACTCACTCCTCTCATATTGTAATAGTCGCTTTCTTTTCTGTGATACCCCTAGTTCTTTTTTAATATCTACGACTTAACTTTGATACCCGGATTCTAATTAATCCACCTCGTCATCACCAACACTACGATACCCAGCTTAATAGCTACTCATACCCTATAACCAAAACCCCGCAAACCATAAAATTCAAAAATGTCCGCCGTTGTTGAGCAGAAGCCCGCCGAGGTTGCCGCCACTATTACCACTGAGGCACCCGCCGCCGCTGTTGAGTCCCCCGCCGTGGAGTCTGCCGCTGCTGCTGAGACCACCGCCGAGCCTTCAGCTGCCACCGAGGAGGCTAAGCCTGAAGAGGCTTCCGCCCCTGCGGAAGAAACTCCTGCCACGGAAGAGGCTAAGCCCATTGAGGAGGGTATCCTTGAGCACAAGTCCGGTTCCTTCCCTAAGAACTTCCTGTACAAGAAGGATGCCTTCTGGTTCGGCACTGATGCTGTCGAGGCTTCTACCCTGGCTGCCTACCGCAAGCATGAGAAGAACTCGGAGCTGAGCTTGGAGATCACCGCTTGGGCTGCTTCCACCGGCAAGGGTCTTCTGTTCTTCGGTTCCAAGACTGCTCCTTCCGTTATCTCTCTGGTTGACGCCACTGAGCCTGCTACTGAGGGTAGCAACAAGTTCACCCTAACTGCCAAGGGTGTTAAGTACCTGTTCAAATCTACTCCCGCCGACCGCGATAACTGGGTCTCTCAGGTTAAGGCCAAGATTGGCGAGGCTGCTGAGCTGGCCAAGACTGTCCCTGAGACTGAGGAGTACAAGACCGCCCTCGAGGCCTTGAAGCCTGCTCCTAAGGCTGAGGAGCCTAAGGCCGAGGAGACCAAGACTGAGGAGGCTGCCCCCGCTGCTGAGGAACCTCCTAAGGAGGAGGTTGCTGAGGAGGCCAAGCCTGATGAGACTGCCGCCACTACTACTGAGGAAGCTAAGACTGAGGAGGCTCCAAAGGAGGAGGGCTCTAAGCGCCGCTCTGCTTCTCGCAAGCGCGTCTCCATTCTCGGCTTCCTAGGCTCCAAGAAGGAGAAGAAGGAGGAAGTTGCTGCCACCGAAGAGACCAAAGAGGAGGAGACTCCTGCTGAGGGCGCCGCTGAAGAGGCTAAGCCTGAAGAGTCCGTCGCTCCTGCCAGTGAGTCTGCCCCTGCTGAGGCTGCCGCTACTGAGGAGACCCCTGCAGTTGAGGAGGCTAAGGAGGTGAAGAAGGAAGAGGTTGCTGCCACCAAGGCTTCCAAGCGCACTAGGTTCGTCACTTCTATCTGCTACAACGGCATGGTTATTGTACTAACATTGACATAGCGTCTTTGGTTTCCTGAAGAAGGCCCCCAAGGTTGAGGCCCCCAAGGTTGAGGCCCCCAAGGAGGAGGCCACCACTGAGGAGACTGCCCCTGCTGTTGAGGAAGCTAAGCCCGAAGAGTCCGCCTCCGCTGAAGAGGCCGCTCCTGCTAATGAGGAGGCCACTCCCGCTGCCGAGGCCACTGAGGTTGCTGCTGAAGAGCCCGCTCCTGAGACCCTGAAGACCGAGAAGCGCAAGTCCTTCCTGCCCTTCGGCAAGAAGGAGAAGGTCGTCTCTTCTGATGAGGAGGGTGAGAAGTCTGGCTTCTCCCTGGGAAAGCTCCGTGCCACCATCCGTGGCCGTAAACCCGCTGCCTCCCCCAAGACTGAGGAAGCCCCTGCTGAGGTTAAGGAAGAGGCTGAGACTACTGCTGCCGCTACCGAAGAGGCTCCCAAGGAGGAGGAGGAGAAGAAGGATGAGGCCGCTCCCGCTGAGGAGTCTAAGACTGAGGAGAAGGAGGAGGTTGCTGAGAAGGCCGAGGCTGCTGCCCCTGCTCCCGTTGCTGCCACCGCTTAAGTGTAGTGTTGGCTTGATATCTGCTTCATCACCATCTGTCCATTGTCCTTTTGTTTCTTACAACTGATATCCTTTCTGTTTATTGTTTTCTGCAAATATCGAAAAATGTTTCTCCTGATATCCTCTTGACTTGACAGCGATTGATAGTGGTATGTTAGTGATACCTTGGTGTATTTGATGTTTTTGTTTGGGGGAGGGAGAGTTAGTGATGCTGATGTGATTTAATGTCATGCTGAGATACCCAACACATACAGGAGCTTTTTGTCATCGCCGGGTCCGTTTTAGAGAGATGAGATGTCCAGTGTTTCTTTTTTTGGTCTACTTTGTCTGTTATTTTGTTTAATTATTATACCAGCTATCGCGTTGTTTTTGACTCTTATAAATTACAGATATTATCACATTGTTAACTTGATATTCTCTGATTAATGTGACCTTTATTTGTTTCTGAGCGTCTGTTATATGTCGAATGTTATATGTCGAAATATCTTCCGCGCCAACATTACTAGCTCGCTGTGATCTACAATATTTTTCGATTTTAATAATACGATTTAGATAACCAATAAGGATCAATTCTGCGTCTTGATCATGCGTTCTGTCCACCGTACTCCGATATACCTATATATATGGAATATTAAAAATAAAACAGAAAATGAACAGTCCCATAGTAAACTACTCGTCCACCCGAGCCCCATCCTCACCGATTTGACCCGATTTAACCGACTCCTCGTTAGCCTCGGAACCGACGACCCATTACTTGCCCCACTCCCCAACACCCGACACCCTCTCCAAACTCTGGAAAACATCCACAAGCCCTACTGCCTCTTGCCCCGGGCTATTCGAAGTTGACATAGGCGCAGTATCCGGAGCTGGCTCTGTCAACATGCGTTTGGGGCGGGCAGGGCGACGAGGCCAGAAAGAGGATGAGGAGGATGGCTGTTGTTGGCTGATAGAACTACCGGGGGCAGCAGAGGATGAGGGAGCGAGTAATGATGAGGATGATGTCACTGCTGCTTCGTCGGTGCTGCCGCGGGAGAAGCTTGGGAGTCGAATGTTTCGCAGGCAGGATAAACGAATTTGTTGAGGAAGGGGGCCTGTAGCTGAAGCTGAGGCCAAGGTTTGCGTTTGAATTGAAGATGTTGGAACCCGCTCAACTGGAGAGGAACTAACAGTGACATTAAGGTGCTCGGGATCTGATTTTGGGGAGGTAAGGTCGCTCTTGTGAGACGCAGCAGTGTTGAGAGCCGGGCGAAGGGGACTACATCGGCCCGGGGGTGGGGGGCTGGGAACGCGAAAGGGAGTGCGATTGTGATCCTCGATAAGAGTGGCGACAGCTGTGAAGGTGGGAGAAGAGGTAATATGAAGTTGTTGAGAGGCTGTAGAGACACCTGAGCCTCCAAAGCCCAAAGGATGAGTAGTCGAGACGTGATAATTATGCGATCTTGTTTGTTTTCCGTTGTCTGGTCGAGAGTGACGGCGTTCCCGACTTTCGCTAAAGTTCTGATTGTGTCTCTTTTGCACAATGCTATTGACTTGCTCACAAAGATGCTTGCAAGTAAAGGGCTTCGGAACAAAGCCGTCCATATCGGCATCAAAACACTTCTTGAGGAAGGTTTTGCCCGAGTAAGCGGTAACTGCCACAATGAGCAGGCGATTTGTGATATCTCCGGCCTGCTCAAGGCGACGGATCTCCCGAGTACATTCTATACCGTCCATGACGGGCATCTCTATGTCCATCAACACAATGTGGATATCGTCTCCCTGGCCATTGTTGGCTTTCCAGCAACGAGACTTCTTGATAATTTCAAGTGCCTCAACACCATTGAGAGCATGTTTGATGTTGGAGTCAAATTTGCCCATAGCGCGAACTGTTGTTTTTGCGTTGATGATATTATCTTCTACCAACAAACATTCCTTGACTGGAAGTAATGGCGGATTCACCAGGACATTCGTCTTGGGCTGACGCTTAGTAGTTGCCGTGGAACCGCGAAGCATAGCCAAGGCTGCGGTATTGGAAGCTGCAATATCTTTGTACTCGGATGGCGACAGCATCGGGTCTGCGGCTTCTTGTGGAATCGGCTTCACAGGTCCGTCGGTCTTGAAGTCTGCGTTTTCCGTCGGAGGATCAAGATTCTTCGAGGGACTCTTGAGCGCGGATGCTGCAGGAACAGCGTCACGCGGCGGAGGTGTCGCCTTTCTGAGGACCGGCGCTGGCTCCATCAATGTCGTAGACTGCATATGATGTGATACTGGGGAAGAGTGCTGGTGCTGTTGCTGGCATTTTGAACTATATTCTGACTCGGAAAAGGCACTTTCGGCTTTGACATTACTTGACACCGGAGGCAACGCCTTATCTTTGCCCTTGGCATCTACATTCTTTGAAACTATAGATTTGCTGTCAAACTTGGGCAGAGCCGAATCAGAGCCTTTGCGTAACTTCTTTAACTTTTTGAATGGAGCCATAAACGATGAGCTCCTCGGAGGATCAACAGCCGAAGACAACTTGGCTTCAAACTTGGAACCTTCTTCTCCTGCTGACGTCACTGCCGACTTGGTTGGTTGTCCCTTGACAGCTTCAGTGCTACCGCTAGCCGTAGAAGTGATTGGTTGTTGTTGTTGTTGTTGTTGTAAGCTAGTAGCTTGAGATGTCTTGAGTGGCTTCAACTTGAGACTAGAGCTAGGCATCTTGGAAATTTTTGTGGCTTTGGTGCTCTTGCTGAACTTGTCACTCTTAGAGTCTGAGATCGACGACTTCTTTGTAGGCGGCATGATAGCCTGAACCTTGGACCTCTCTATTCTACGCGGCTCATCACAGAGTCTCGTCTTGATGTAGAATGTAAAGGTAGCGCCAATACCCTCTTCTGAGGCCACGCCAATGCGACCACCTTGGAGCTCAACCAGATTCCTGGAGATAAAAAGGCCCAGACCAGAGCTTCCATACGAAGCATGAGTCCGGGGAACCGCCTGCTGGAACCTCTGGAACAGCTTGGTGCGAGTCTCGGCGGAAAGTCCCGGTCCCGAGTCTCGAATAGCAACAATGAGATTGACAACATGCCCATTCCCCCAGCCAGTGTTATGTGCTTCATAATTATGGTCAAATGTGGATGGATTGCAGCACTCCTCCGAGCACGGATTCAGTGGGAACTGAGATTGATTCTCAGCCCGGACTGGAAGAAGCTCCGTAGCAGAGATCAGAGGAGACCGATGAAGCAGCAATTCATTGTTGATTTGACCCGGCATTGAGTTGAGAATCTCGTCGTGGTTGACGGCAGCGGCGACCTTGATAGTAATGGCCTTACAGGCACGTCCACGAGTGAATTTGATGGCGTTTGACAAAAAGTTGATGAGAACCTGACGCAAGCGGACCGGGTCGAACCGGGCCCAAGCATTGAGCCCCGTCTGTATGACCGAGTCATGAACGGTGCAGTTGAGCTTGATACCAGCTTTCAAGAACTGGCCCTCATACATACAGAGAACCTCGTGAATGATGGCTAATGGCTGCGCGGCAACAGGGTTAATCTGAATAAGACTGGCATCCATCTTGGACAATGTGTGCACATCGTCAATGATACTGCGTTGGTGTGCCGCGCAAGTCTGAATGGCTTCGATGGCTGCATCGAAATCAGCAAAGACAGCCTCCCGTTCCGGCTTTGTGGTAATTTGCCCAGACTTGAGCTGTGAGAGCCCCGTCTCCAGCTCCTCGGCACACTGTATGACGACGCCAAGCGGGTTCCGCATCTCGTGAGAAATCATGTCAATGAACCGGTCCTGCCGGGTCTTTTGCTCCAGAGCCTCCAGTCTCTGACGGGCCTCATACGCTTCGGCTTCCTTTTGGGCTGTGATGTCCGTGATGCAGCCAAATACTGCGTACATATTACCCATGGCATCGCGGAAGCCGAGAGCACTGAGTAAAACCCAGTTCTCTTGTATCGTTACTGTGGTACCGACTGATGAGCATGAGCTGTTGGACACGGTCGATCTCCTACGCTCCATGTTTGTCGTTTGAATCGGGTCTGGAGCTGTCTTGAGCCGGAACTCGGTAGATAGGGGCTCGGGATTAGCCAGAAGTTGTGTCCAGACTTTTTCCACGGCGTTTCTGTCTTCATCGGCAACAACATTCAGCCAGCTTGAGCCAGTGGCACAAGCTTCGCCGCAACGAGCAGCAACCTGGCCCCATTTCTTATTGCTCGTCAGAACAATGGTGTTTATGTCAGCAGTGAACAGACCGACAGGCAGGAACTCAGTCAAGCGAGAGAACTTATTTTCGCGCTCTTGAGAAACCCGCTTGAGATACTGCATTCGGGACTGCAAGTCTTCAATCGTTCGTTCCGCTTCCGTTGTTCCGCTTTCGTTGCTGTTACTACTGTTATCGGCGTCTGACGGGTGAGTCCTTATGACGTGTTCCAGAGAGAGAAGTTGAGCAAGAGATGACCGCAGCTGCATCAGCATCACATCGAAGAATTGAAGATAATCGGCATCAAATGGTGTGTATGGAGAAACACCCAAAATGAGGAACCCTAGTGGGGTAGAGTTACAACCAGAGACATCACTCCCCAATATGTCCATCTGAATCGGACACACAACAACAGTCTCGCAGGGCAGATGGTTCTCGGGGCCAAGACCCTTTAGCAACTGAGGATCAATGCTCCCGTCTTTTGTTGAAAGAGTGACACTGCTGCGATGAGCCATGACTGGTCTCAAGAAATTGGCGATGCTTTGCAACGGAGTCTCGTCGAGATTGGCCTCCGGAGTTGCAATATCGTGTCCGTCCGGCACACCGACCTTTCCCTCTAGTACGACTTTGATCGGGAACATGCGGGTAGCCAGTGTCGTTGAAGACGGATCTTCCGAACCGCCAACGGAGGAGGCACGGCTTTTTGATTCGGGTCCACCTGAGACTGAGTTTCTGCACTTCATGGAGTATATCAAGGCAAAGGGGATATCGAGTGAGGCAGTATCCAGACTCTGTACTAGTCTTCCCCAGTAGTTGTCGAGGTTCATGGCCGATTGAGTCTCATACATGATGGAGCGTAGCGTGTTTTCACGCCTGCGACGGAGCGTAGTCTCAGTTGTGTCATAGACCAAGGCTTGGACACCTCGGATATCGCCATACTGATCAATGACAGGGTGCAAGCTCCAGGTAACGTAGATCTCCTGCTTGCGGCCTTTTCGAGTGACCCAGCTCCGTTCGTCAACTTTCATCGTGCCTTCGCCGTTCCAAGCAGCGTGGATATATTTCTCAATTCTTGGGTAGCAACTGTCCGTGATCTTGGAGAATTCCTTGCCGAGAGCACTAGGATGAGCATCTCCTAAGAAAGGAATGTAGGCCTCGTTGTAGATGAAGACCAACTCGCGGCCCCACCATAGTAATGATGGATGAGCACTGCTCATGAGAACATTGGCCATAGTCCGGAGAGCAAATGACCACTGGTTGATGGGCCCCAATGGCGTGCTGGACCAGTCCAGTTCTCGGACCCGGCGGACATGTTCTGACTCGATGTCTTCAACCGGAATGGCAGTCCAATCGAATGATTCCTTGGTCTCCAGGATAGATCTGGCTCTGCGAGGCAATGGTGACCCAGAAATAGAGGGAACGTAGTCTGCTGATTGATCTGAGTGTGTAGAGGTCGATATTGATGGTATAGTGGCGATAGATATTGGGCCGTTGTGCCTCAACGTGGATAATGATCGTTTTAGTGACATTTCCTGATCGACTCTATCGAATCCAGGACTGAACGGTGTGGGCTCCGACGAATCTAATGTGACTGATATAGGAATTGTGGAGGATTGAGGAGTTGATGGCCGCATAGTTGCACTAGGTGGCCTGGATGGAGTACCGAGTGCCCTCGCAATATTTGCACGGGTGTTTATCCTCGAAGAATGCATAGCCAGTGGATCAATGTTTCCTGTAATGAAGCGATATCTGTGATAGAATTGCTGCAAAGTCCAAACAATGCCATGATAGAATATGGAAGTCGGAGCATGTTGCGTCTGATGCGTGAATGAGTGATGTGCCACTGTCTGGTCTGGGAGTGTGCCGAGGGCCCATTCGCGAAAGTCTTCAAAGTTGGAATCAATCGTGTCTTCAGGGGATGAGTCGTTGAATATCGGGCATTCAATAAAAGATTTGTAGAGCCCTGTTACCGATCTTAACGCTTCGTTGCAAAATATGATGGGGATACCGGTTTCGTTGGGAAGTGTATTTGCAGAGTTTAGATGCATATCAAGAACCATTGACGGACGAAGATCCGTCTCAAGGAGTTCCAGGGCAGTCAGTCGTCGTAGTGCAGGGTGATGGTCGGCCGTTTGACTTGGGACATCGGGAAGTGCGCTGCTATGTGATTCCGACGGCGAATCGGCATGAGATGAAACAGACGTACGGTGGCCTGGGGCTCGGAAGCCATGTTCGAGGCGGTTTATGACTACACGGCCCGGATTCAAAGTAGCGGTAGTGACGCCTTGCATCGGTGAGCTGGGTCGGTCGGAGGGTGTGGGTATTGACGGACGACTGGAATTTGGAGACCTATTGTACACGCCCCCTAAACGGTATATTCCGGCTATGTTGTTACTCATTGTAGCGATGCTTGTTGAGATGTCTCGCAGCCTAGAGCATATGGTTGGTTGGTTAGCTGTGACACAGACTCGGCAGTTGAGGGCATGCTTAATGTCTGAAATCTGGGACGGAGGTTCTGCGAATCGAGATAGAGTTGAGATCCGTAGATAGAAGCGTGAAAAGATAAAACTCAGACTCTGCTGCGGAGATGGAAGTAGGCCGAGCTTCAAGCTACCTGTATTGTCCAGTAGCCTTTTCCATCAATAAGCCGAGCTCAGGTTCAAGACGTAAACATCTGACTTGGTGATGATGAAGAGTCGCGGACGGCTTAACCTATTGTTGCAGCAATCACAGGCGGACCCTGTGGTATTTGGGGGGAGGTGGGGACTAGATTCGCACCATAAGTAATGCAAGATGAAAAAACATAAAGACGGAGGTGAAAAAATGAGGCGAGCTCGAAAAAGCTCGAGCATGAAGCTTTTTGGCAAGCTTTAACGTTTGGAAATTACCGGATATGGAAGTCCTTGATGGAGACTAGACCTGCCGAATTTGACAAATAATAGCCTAATCAAAACCCTAAACCTCAAGAACAATTGAGGCAGAGAAGCGGGGGGGGGGATAAGAACTGAACTTGAAAAGCGGTCCTCTATTATATTGCAATTGTTTGGGCTTTTGTTCAATTGTTAATTAAATTCTTAAGGGGGATATCTTTTTTTCCTCTCATTCTCAACATAAATGTCAAATGCGGGCCAGACACACATATATATGCATTATCAGCTTTCGATTCCACTGCCTGAAGACCGTGTGTGCGTTGGTAATTGGTCACTTCGTCTTCGCCGCATGTCTGGAGAATCACAGTGATGTTAGCGGGCATGTTCCCTGTCGACTAGGACTAAATTCATTTTACACCGCAAGCTGAGCTTGAGGTTTTGATGCTTGTCGATTTTCGATTGACGAGACAGCTGAGATATGGACGAATGCAATGGGCTTTCTTTTCTTCTGAATCTATATACATCCTCGGTCTACTTCGAATCACATGTTGGTAATAAGTACGCTAAACAGACGTGGGAGAGCACCTTGTCACTTCTGGATAAATTGGACTTGGATATTGATAATGCAGGTACAAAAATAACCCGTGGAGGATTACGGAGGCAGCCTCCGGGTCATCTGCTTTGCTCTAGCGGCCGGAAATTCAACATCTGCACACATTTGCCACGCAGGCAGGCTTCATAAGACTTTACTCAATGGTGTGGAATATATTTACGACTTAACTTTTTCTTTCTTTTGCAAGAATTCAAACCTCTGATTTCACTCAGTCATCCTTATATATATATATATCAAAGGTCCTACGATCTTGTGTTGGATTAATACTTAGTTTCCGTCAGGTTTCCATAAACGATTCCTCGTTGAATTATCTCTCTACTCTAATACCTCAACCAAAAACAGAGTCTCAGTTCGAACTTGACTGCCAAGACATTGACTGACAGAACATGATCTGATTTTGTATCTAGTCTAAACACATTAGAAACCAGCATACCATTTGTGAAGATACCTCAACCTAGCTTATCGACACTCCCAACAAGCAAATACACTGGTCCTTATGGCAAGGTTCCTGTAGGCATACTTTTAGCTGGGAGACCTCTTTTTCGGAAATTTGGGTGTCACCTAGTTGGATTTTAGTGTTCGCTAACGAAAGAGCTATCACATAAGTTACTAGATCTGGAAATATTGTCACATCAGAAGCTATATCCTTTAGTTAATAATGTCGACCAAACATCAATCATGTTTAAACACTAAATTCTTGAAGACAATAGGGTTTGTATATGATGGCAACCCTATCGCACGTGACTCCACGTAGACCGGATACTCGGACCTTGGGTGTAGGATGATCCAGAAATCTCCAACAGTTGACCATAAGCAAAGACTGTAGCTGGTTCATGCAGGGTCCGAATCCGATGCGACTGGTATCAACGGCATTTGTATCGGATATTGAATGATGTGCTATATAGGAAAGAGAGACCCGTGTAATTAGCTTGGTAATCATGAATATATACATACAATCTTGCGTCGATATTTCTGTTGAATGAAGTTGAAAACGTATTTGCCTTCATCACGAGCTTTTGTCTATCTTGTCTGTAATGTTAAACATGATGTGAAAGCATTTTTATGTCTAGAAAATCACAATTTGGGGGACAGTCCAAATTCCTCGCACAGGACGAATAATGACTGTTGGGAGATCGGACATATCTGTCGGAGACTTCCAATCAACAAGATCCTAACCCCCATTGATAAATATTAAGTCGATTTTTTTTTGTAGGCTAACATCTAGACCAACCATCCTGTGTCGCATCTGTTGTTCGACCAGAACTTGATTGACATTTACCTTTCGCTCTATATCTCAACCCCAATCCATTCAACCAATCAAAGCGTTTCCTCGCCATTTAAGCGCTTGTCTGTCGTGCAAAGTGGATCCTGATTGGCCAGAGGCGGAAGGCACAGCGGCGGTGGGGCACCATGTTGACCAATCAAATCTGTAGAATGACCCGACCAGGGAAGTTGGGGACATGGATGGGCGGATATCAAGGCTAATAAACTACAAATTGTATATACGTATATTGCCAATTTGAGCACGAAATTGTCCAAGGTGGAACGATTTGATCAGTATTAGACTGGAACAGGTGGATATTTAAGGTCATGGAGTAAGGGGATGGATGACATGTGGGTTTAATGCGAAGAAAAGCATGTCATTGTAATCATATGTACCGGGAGACGAAGGAATTAGACTTAATAGAGGTGGTGCGAGGATATTGAAGTTGATGATGGGCAGGGGAGGATGAAAAGTACCCAGCGGCTCGCGATGTGTGTGAGTGGTCAGTTTTTCCTGGGTGGGTTCCTCGTGGTGTGGGTATGGTGGTGGTTGTTCTACAGGCGCTGGATGCTGCGATCCCCGATACGACTCAACATGCTTGTTGGAAAAAAGTGTTGCGTGGGCGGGATAGAGAGAATGAGAGAAAAAGAAAAGAACCGAGCATGCCACCACCGGCGGATGCAAATACTTGAAGTCTGCATGGCCCCCATTTCTGGACATTAGGACTTTTGTCGAATTTGTTTCCTTGGATTGTTGGTTTTAGATTCACCTTGACATCTCTTCTTTTTGATGCCTATGTTGTGAGATAGTCTTCAGCATTTCACTGCTTATATAGCTTGAATAATTGTGTTTCTAAAACTCCATCCAGGACAAGTTGATTTGGAGATCACTGAACCTCCACTTCTACATATCACGATAGTGGTTCGAGCTTATATATATACAACCGAACATTGTCTTGTATGGCTCAGTCTGTGCCATAGAACTACAAACGGTCACAAAGACCGTCATCTGTCCGCCCAAAGAAATTAACCGTCAATTAGCGCTGTGCTGCGTGACAAAGGCAACTTACATATCGTCCTCCCTAATTCCAGTCACCCACACATCACTTCTTGCCTCTGATTTCTGCAGCCTTTTTGCTTTTCCCTTGAGACTGCAGACGATTTATAAATTGGCCTTACTATCCACTTCAGGGTCATCGATTACTTGCTTACTCTGTGTGTTGTCGGCTTTCACTGTTCCAGCCGTCCGCTGTCATCCATCACCCGAATCTATCTGCCAAGACTTGAACACCCTAAAAAGAAGTCACAGACAGCCATCATAATGACTTATAAGCCCCTAAGACGGCCATGGAAAGTCCGGAACCCCGTCTACTGGCTGATGATTGCTGAACTGGCGGGTCTTGTTCCGATTCTTATTCTCTTTGGTATTGCGCAACCAAACTGGTACCGGACCCAGTTCTGGAAGATTGGGTACGAAAATGGCTGGAATTCGAATCCCAATATGGTGTTGTACGCCTACGCCAACTACGAGCCTATTCCAACAATCCCCTTTGTGTGGTCCCAGACGTAAGTTGAGGGAGAAACGACGGCTATGTAGCCTGTGATGTCTTGTAATGCCTCAATCTAACTAGTAATTTAGTCTCACCAACCTGAATGTTGCCATCTCCGTTATCTCTTTGTTCTTCTTGCTTACCAAGCTTATCGCCTTCATCATGCGGGTTTGGTACCCTCTTATTGCCATTGGGGCCAACATAGGCTTAGTTACCATCTACACTGTGAGCACTTATGGCCAGATTGGCCCTGATCACGCCGACGACAGATATTCTACCGATGTGGTTTGGTACATTGCCAAGCCCTGCTCCGTAGTCGATGCGTACGGAAGTGGTGTTGTTCACAAGTGCAAGATGGCCAAGGGTGCTCTGGCAGTAACTGTTTACATGTTGTAAGTTACTTTTACGGTATAGCACCCATCGAATCACACTCGGCTAACATCCCCTTTTCTTCCCTTGTACAAAGGTTCCTTTATCTTTGCAATCTAGGATTGGCCATCTGGTCCATGATCCCGACCGAAGCCGACAAGGTTGACACCGACGATGAGGATTCCGATGGTCCCGAGAAGCCTACGGGCAATCTCGAGATGGCTTCTATAAAGTCTCCGGGTCTCACAAATGTACCGTTTACACCCAGAACACAGGCTTTCAACCAGCTAGGCGGTGATCAGCCTCAGATTCCAAGGGCTTACTACTCAGCTGTATGAGTTTGGTAATACTGAGGGAAGCTATCAACCATGTATTCTTTTTTTGCCCTTTTCAATTTTTGTATATATATTATACCCTATGTCGCTGTGACGGCGTTTCTTGCCACCAGTCTTTTGGCAACATGCTTGCCAAGGGCTGGGGATTACCAAGTCAAAATAAATAAATCTATTTGTATTGAATCAATTTCCAAATGTGGTCTCTGCCTTTATCTGTGAATAATTGTAAATTCTGCATGCCAATGAAATAGCCATTGTACTAGATACTATTATGCTATCGACAAACGCTTTGTGAGCACAAACTCTGTAGATAACTAAATAGATTTTGCTTTCCATTTTAGGACGGCCTCCGCAAATGTAACTCCAACGGGAAGGAACACCACACCTTCCCTGCCAAGTTTATCCGGCCCGGTTGCGTGACAACACCTTAATTGCGGACGATTGCTCACATGTTGGGGTGATGATTTATGCTGATTTCATAATATATCTGAGCTGTCTGCCTATTTTCTTTGTTCAACAAGTGACAAGTCAAGCTCATTCCTGATTTGGATATCATTATATTTAAATTTTTATCATTTCGTTTCCGATAAGGTCCGTGACATTGTGACTCTGTATCGAGGATGTCGGCTTTACTCCAAAGATTGAGACCAAACTCGCTGGCAAGGCCAGTCAGACAGAATTATGTCTCAACTACCGTATTTCGGCCCTCAACAGTCCGTTTCGCTTCAACTTTGATCCCCAAAGTATGAATACACACTATCCGAGCTCGTAACAGAGCCAGATTGTTAACAGGTAGCTCCCAGCTTCGTGACCCCTCTCTCCTCAAGCAGAATGTTGCTTATATCAACGGTGAATGGGTTCCTGCCAAATCTGGCAAGACGTTTGAAGTCAGAGGTTGGTATTTAACATTCAAACTTTCGTCTACTTCTACCATAAAGCTGATTAGGTTCACTAGACCCGGGTACCCGTGAGTTAATCGGCACTAGCGCCGAATGTGACACCAAAGACGCCGAAGCAGCCATCGCAGCCGCCAAGATGGCCTTTGCCACGTTCAAGTCCTCCACCACTGGCCGCGCCAGATCCAAGTTGCTCCGCCGGTGGTATGATCTCATAATTGAGAATGCGGAAGATCTCACAACGCTGATCACCTGGGAGAATGGCAAGCCAAAGGCGGATGCCAAGAGTGAAGTCACATACGCGGCCAACTTCTTTGAATGGTTTAGTGAGGAAGCGCCGAGAATCTACGGACAGACGATTCCGTCATCAGTTCCTGGTAATAGAGTGGTGACTTTGAAGGAACCAGTCGGCGTGTGCGCTATGCTTACTCCGTATGTATTAGTACCGATGCCCCGTTTCAGATCCAATCTAACCATTATTTAGGTGGAATTTTCCAGCGGCCATGATCACCCGCAAGGTCGGTCCAGCACTGGCAACCGGCTGTACAGTTGTGGTCAAGGCCCCAGGCGAGACTCCGTTCACTGCTCTAGCCATTGCCGAACTTGGCCACCGGGCTTGTATCCCCAAGGGAGTCGTTAATATTATCCCATCGCTTAAGAACACCCCGGAACTAGGAGAAGCATTGACGACATCACCAGTAGTCAAGAAAGTGTCCTTTACCGGATCAACCAATGTCGGCAAACTCTTGATGAAACAGTCAGCTTCTACTCTCAAGAAGCTCTCGATGGAACTTGGAGGCAATGCTCCGTTTATCGTATTTGACGATGCTAACCTTGAAGATGCTGTTGCTGGTGCCATTGCTTCCAAGTTCAGATCGTCCGGCCAGACATGTGTATGTGCTAACCGGATTTTTGTTCAGCGTGGAATCTACAATAAGTTTACTCGTCTTTTTACCGCCAAGGTCAAGGAATTTCGAGTTGGTCATGGCTTTGCCGAAGGAACCACCCATGGCCCCTTGATTCATGAGCGTGCCGTTGCCAAGGTGGAAGCCCACGTCAAAGATGCCATCGCCAAAGGAGCTAAGCTACTTGCTGGCGGAAATCGGATGCCCGAGACTGGTGAATTATTCTTCGCTCCCACAATCCTCGCAGATATGACTCAAGATATGGCAATTGCTTCTGAAGAGACCTTTGGTCCTGTTGCTGGACTGTTCCCATTTGATACCGAAGCTGAAGTGGTCAAGTTGGCCAACAGCGTAAGCGTTGGATTGGCGGGCTATTTCTATTCACGTGATGTCCAACGGATTCAGAGAGTTGCAGAGCATCTTGACGTAGGAATGGTGGGTATTAACACTGGAATTATCTCAGATCCAGCTTCGCCGTTTGGCGGTGTCAAAGAATCCGGATTCGGACGTGAAGGAGCTTCTATTGGAGTGGAAGAGTACCAAGTTACCAAAATGCTGACCTACGGCGGGATGGGCAAACCTCTCCAAGGTTCGGAGTAGACATGCATTTTAATAAAATGAATACAAATTTTTATACCAAGTGCCCATTTTCCAAAAAGAGTCAAGTTGATTTACCACACTATTTGTGCATCCTGGCTAATAGTACATCCTGTCAGTTTTTTGGTGATACTAATCTTTGGTGTTGAGGATCATTTTGGCAGCCTTGCTCCACAAGGCATCGCTTACATAATCTACCCTACGAGATTTTCAATCCCTCAGAAACCCGGCCCATACCTGCCAACCTCCGGTACACGACCAGCCATTGCGGCACAAATATATCCCCATCGAGCCCAAACTTTTACCCGGTCCTCGACTACCCAACTGCCACAGATGCCTGGAAGACTCCTCCGCTTGGCCCGCGGCCTGACCCGCATCCCCTTCAACCAATCCCTCGTCGCCCAGTTCCGACCCTTCTCGACTACTTTCCCCACCGCCGCCGACGAACAAAACAACTACGCTGGTCCCTCTGCCGCTGTTCCCCAACCTAATGCCCCCAGACTCCCCCGCTCCAAGGTTGCGGCTGAGGAGATTTCCAACTTGCTGAAGCCCTCTGGTACTGTGGAAGGTGAGCCCGCCGGGGCCAAACCTTTTTTTTCGAAGCCTCCTCCCGGTGCGCGTGTTGTGAACATCTCCAGTCTCCGTAATCATGGAAACTTTCGTCTTGGTGGTGGTCTGCGTGGCAACATCATCCGGAATCCGGATGGTACCGTCTCTGTGCAGAGAAGCCAGAGACCTAATAGGAGACCCGCGGACAAGAACGGCAACAGTGAAGGCACCTTCCGCTCCCGTGGTGCCGGTAGTAGCGCCAAATCGGACCGTCCACGCCCTCGTCATGACAGAAGGAAAGGCAGGGGTCTTAGGACTCCTGGAGAGAAGCAAGACCGTTCCGAGAGTTCCCCGTACGACCATCTGACCGAGGATATCGACTGGTATGTGCCGTACACTAAGAGCGAACTCCAGGTACTATCAGAACGTGTCCCTGCTGCACCAGAACGCAAGTCGGAAGTCTTCACCTCCAAACTAGGTGTTGATGAACTCCTGGAGTATGCACCTGCGGTGGCCACTGATTCCAACATCCTCGGCAAGGCCGCCACTATCAGACAAACCCTCAAGACCATTGCTGGCGGGCCCGTTGACCCCGGCCATTTGGCACATCCTGAGATGATGGCTGCCAAGTACGACTACAAGGGCGTCATGTACTTTGAAAAGCTGCAAACAAAGGAACTTCTGGAGAAGCGCGCCAACATCAACATCAAGCTCGGCCCCGATGACCGGTTGAAAGATGTCCTTGTGCGGAGAACGATCAAGGGTCAGCATGAGGCCATCCCGGCGACACCATTGACTAATGTTCGCCAGTTGACGCGGAACTACCACCTCAAGGATCGCACCTGGACCAATGAGGCTACAAACAAGTTTGAAACCAAGATTAACGAACTCCTTTCTAAGATCCAGGTCAGGAAGGCGCCACCAATTTCAAAGTAGAGGGCTTTTGAAGGGATGTGAAAATGTGACGGGGAGTCGGGCCGTGAATCCGCATTGTGTATATTAGCTATAGAAGGTTGGGGTGGGAGGACAGCGACTGGAGGTAGCGTTGCTTTTGACATGATGCAAGCGAGGCTCCGGGATCATGTAACAACGTTTTGTAATGTAATTATTTTCATCGTGTATCCCCATTAAAAGATTTTATGTATCAGTCCATTTCAATATTGGGTGACTTTTTGATTTTATTTCAAATAAGTATTACATATTCCTAAGACTTGCGCTTAATTTCAGCGGCAGCCTGTGTCTCAGCGGTATCAACAGTCTTCACTCTCTTATGCATCACCTTCAACAGCTCTACAGAGACCGTCTTAGCCACATCCGGCAACACCTTTTTCTCTTTTTGCCAACCCTGAATAGTCTTCTCTCTCTTCGTCCGAATATTTCGCACCTGCTCTCTCCACGCATGGCACAGCTCCCCCAGCTTCTTTAACTGCATATCCGCCGGCACCGCCTCGATCTTCATCACCAACTCCAGCTCGTTATCCGGGTTAATCTGTGGCTGCTGGTTGAAGTCTGGGGAATTCTGCACGGCTGACATGATAGGCTTGATGCTATCTCTCTCAAAGGCAATCAGCGAGACAGTCCGGCCCGTGCGCGGGACAACTTGAGCGAGATCGCGGAGAGGGTACGTGGTGGCTTTTTTGTTGCCGCCGGTCGCCTTGATGGACACGGGAAGGGCACCGAGGGTATCCGGGTTGAAGGAGCCGCCGGTCTTGAATTGCTTAAGCACATCAATATAGTGAGCCTCCGTGCGATCCCATCGTGACTCGACATCTGCAAAGTCGGTGGGATCCGCAGGGTCCGCGGCCGGATGGTTACCATCGGAGCCCTCACTCAAGCTAGAGGAAGCGCTAGCGGAGGAGTAAGACCCCTTCTTGCCGCCCTTGTCCTTCTTGACAAGGGAGGTTGGAGTGGTGGCAAAGAGACGGGAAACTTGGAGGCGGGCAATGGCCGACACAGCGCGGGAGCTGAAGGATGTCAGTTTACGCGGGGGGGCGTGAAGGATGGGGGATCTGGGGCGGAAACCTACAGCTGCGGAGCGGCAACAACCACATGAGCAATGCGGGGGGTAGCGGTTCTGAGGAAGCTCATTTTCCTTTGTTTATTATTTTTTGTCTATTACTCAATACGACTATCTTGTTATTTCTTGTTATTGCCACTGTTGTTTTCCCTCGCTAGTGATATAAGCCTCATATATTAGGCTCAATGTCGTCAAAAGTGGATTGCCAGTGCCTATTTTGGGGCAAGCACAAATTGTAGGGTATGATACTTGTCCTTATAAGAGCATATAGTCGCTTGTCTCTCCATCATTGGCTTGGTCGTGTGGCCCAGTGGTTAAGGCATTTGCTTTACACGCAAAGGATCGCAGGTTCGATCCCTGCCACGATCAACGTTAATTTCTCTGATGGTGTCTTTTTTGTCAAGTTGATAGTTGCTGATTTTTTTTACTTTTTTCTTGGAGCAAAGATTACGTTTTCAAATTTTCAAAATTAGCGCTATCATAAATGTTGAATTGGATTTTACAGACTTTTTCCCTGCTTGTTTGCTGCATAATTAGCTTGATAAACAAACATCTTTGGTATCATACCATCCTCCACATCTCCATACCGACCCCGGAAACCACAAAACCGCCATCAACTGCCTCCACACTACCTGCATCCGACACGCCACTGTACTGATTGTCCAATATTTGAATGCTAACGTTGCCACTGACAACCCCTGTGGCCCTCCAGAGCTTAACCCTCTGGTCATTGCTAGCCGACACGAACAAGCGTTCATTGGCTGTTACCTTTTCCGCTTGGGCAATCGCAAGTCCGTTGATGGCCGCGACATGAGCATCCCGCACTGCCCATTTTCCGGTGACAATATAAGATGATGGCGAACTGGGTCGTGTAGCTGTGTACCGAACTAAGGCGATGGCATTGTCATCGCCTCCCGTAGCGATCAAGTAGCCATAGGATGCCTCGGCCTCGAAATATGAGATGTCAAAGGCCTTAGGTGAATTTTGATGGGCAGTAGTCGCTAGAACCATCTTATATTCAACAATCTCATCAGAGTCGCCGGGTTTCTGTGCTTCCCAGATGCAGATGTGGCCATCTGTAGATGCTGTCATCACTGGCGGCAAAGCAGGAGACCCGTAGCCTTTGAGCTCCTTGATATGCAATAAACAAGCGCCAGTGAACTGACTCTTGGCCAACAATTTCCAGCCGCTCCTGTGGGAGTATCTGTATGTTT
This sequence comes from Ambrosiella xylebori, assembly GCA_002778035.1. Lineage (NCBI taxonomy): Eukaryota > Fungi > Ascomycota > Sordariomycetes > Microascales > Ceratocystidaceae > Ambrosiella > Ambrosiella xylebori. Next base: position 191,747 of record PCDO01000002.1, read on the forward strand.
TAATCTCTGAATTGGAGTAGGCCATTTGAATCCGGAATACAGTATTCTCGGGATCTTGTGACACAACGTGCACATCAAAGTCCATGATTCTAAGATCACGATCTTTGGACTTTTCTAGTAATGAGCCAACAAACATGGCGGCCATGCCGTCCATGCCAGCGCCTAATTCGCGTATTCTCCAAACGAAAAACTCTTCATTACCTGAGCTTGAAAATAACCAGTCACTGGCAGCCCATTTGAGACTCCGAAGGCCAGAAACATGAGTGTTCAGCTGGGCCGCAGGACGCAGTTCCCTCCCGGGAACAACCTCCCAAATCCGAATAGTGGTATCCTCAGACCCAGATGCCAGGTACTTGCCACCTGCAGTAGTCGCTACCGTTCTGATCTCCCGGCCATGGATACCTTTTTTGAGAGAACGAACAGCCGGGTGACTTTGTGAGTGGACGTAGACTCGTGAAGCCTTAGTGAATGCTACCCGGATAGCCAGAGGTGATGATGGTGATGTATGGGCAAAGACACGATGGGCACCACCACAATCGACAGAGGCGATCTGTTCGCGGCGGGACTCGTTCCAGACGATGAGACAAGTGCTGCGAAAGCCGCAAATTATTAACTCGGAAGAGGCGAACCAAACAGCGGAGACCACGGGGCCAAAAGGCAGAGAGACTTCGTGGTAGAGTTCGGTTACTGGAGGTTGTGATGATGATGACGAGGGCGTGGTGCGGTATATTCTATACTTGCCATCACGTCCAGTGGTCAAGAAGCAGGGTGTGGGGCTGGAAGCATGGCCTGGGATGGCAACAATACTAGTTACAGCATCATGCGCCCGAGGAGGGATCTCAAGAAGGAAGTGGTACTCATCGTTATCTGCGGAGAGAACATTCAAGTAGCCCTTGCGAGATCCAATAACAAGGAACTTTCCAACACGAGAGGCTGCGGTCACAATGAAGCGCACATCGACCCCCTTGAGAATAGCTTCATTGGTGATAGAACCAGCAGCAAAGTCCATGGTAATAATCCGGGTCTCTGGGCTGTTGAAAATAGTGAAGAGGACCTGGACAGTTTCCGCATCCTTGTTATTAGGGGTTACAAGAGCAATGAGCTGCATAATCTTGCCCTCTAACGAGGCCAGCTTCCGCAACCCGGTTTCCTGTGAGTATCCGTAGACATGCCCCCGGCTTGTGCCCAAAACGGCCTTTCCAGAGCCTGTCCTAGTGATAGTAGTACACGTCTTTAGATCACCCTTAGTCTCATCGGAAGCTTCAACCTCAGCCCACGCAGCCTCAGAGCCAAAGTTACCAACGATAAACTTCCCAGACTTGGTAGTAGCCACCAGACAATCATCAGTGATGAATGCATATTGCCGCATGGTATCACTATCCTTTCTGCCGGACCCGAGATTCAATATAGGCGGATCATCCTGTAATACTATAACATCCATGTGGTTGCCAGCATCTTTATCTGCAGATTCTGAAGGCGCCTCGGCCTCGATAATAGATATTTTACCATCAGCACCGCCGGTGGCTATCCTAGGCATGGCATCTCGACTCCAAAGCGCCGTAGACCATAGATGCTTTCCATCGTGATTTGCATAGCTGCCAATGTGCCGCAATTGTCTAGTCTTCTTGTCTGCTGGGTTCCACGGTGACTCAAAAAGCCACCTTTGTACCGTAGCATCTTCACCAAATGAATAAACAGGCAACACAAACCCTTCCTCATCTGCTCTCAGAAAAGACGCAGGAAATTTCACATGCCAAATCCTTGACAGATGCCCCATCGCTATCCCCAACGGCGCCGCCTTCGTTTCCACAGTCTCCTCAACGGCCTCTGCACCCTTCAAATTATCGCCAAACCCAGTTTCCCTCGCAACATGCAACTCGGAAATTGAGGAACTTCTATTCACCGTTGTCGGTGAAATATCCCAGATGCGAACTGTCCGGTCATCGCTACAACTTGCTAAAAACCTCCGAGGGCCCGTTGGTGATTTGAATGTCTCTGATATCTGCACGCCGAAAATAGACCCCTCGTGGCCCGTGAAGACGTGCAGGAGGTCACCGGATGGAACAGCAGCTGCTGAAAAGGTATAGTTGAAGCGCCAGATCAAAATCTCGCCAAAGACTGTGCCAGCAGCAATGAGGACACTGTCGGGATCTGTCCAACAGATGTTGGCGGAGTAAAGAATGGGCTTGAAGATAGAAAAGACATGGCCAAGGTTCAGTTGGCCATCGGGGGAGATGGTAAAAGGCAAGACCTCATTGTGTGCCAAAACGAGGACGCCACGGACTGGATCGAACGGGGAGATGATGCTGTCGTAGATCCAGTCGGGGACAGAAGCCGTAGGGTATACACAGTGCTCTGGTTCCATCACGCCGCTAGCAATAGCAGCATCAAGTGTGGAAAGAGACAACGCCGCAACATCCTGCCCACCCCAAATCAAAAAATGACCATCCGGCGAGAACCTAGGAGCAAAAAGCGAATCTTGCGTCGCTGTCACATGAAAGCTATGAATCGACTGAGCTTCAAAGATCCGAATCGTACATTGAAGAGTTGTACCAGAAGATGATAACTGAGCTGCTGATAAGCCGGAGCCAGTGAACTCTGGATCTGGAAAATAGACGTTCAAGAGGTTATCTTCGCCAGCCAATAGATAAGTCTTCCCGGCGGCCGTGGTGTAGAAAGATAAGGCCGTCACCGGGACAACAGCCAGGTCCCTACGGAGTTTGAGACCCTGCATGAAACGTCAGTTCAGTGGTTTAGATAGACTGTAGTAAGAAGAAACCTCATGACAATTTCCACATAAAGTCAAGACTTTTTTCTGTATATGTCACCAACCACTCTTCACCCCGCCATATGTATGCTGTCATGTATAGGTAATGTCGGACCGGGGTTATAGAGGTTTTCGCCTGTGCGTCATCACCAAACATAAAAATTGCAGACGATGATTTTCAAACAGATACTATGGATCTTGACTTGACTTACCATACTGAAAAATAGATTGTATTGCTTCTGTCCGTGTGAGTGTACGGATGGCCACTGAGGCAGCCTTTATGATTACAATTTCACGATAAAATTAAGGGTTTGTCGTGATGTGGGTTTAAGTTAAGTTTTTTCCATATCCGTTAGGATCCACACTGTATACAGTCTGTATACTGTATATAAACAAGTTTGAAGCCGGCCCCGATGACACGGAAGGAGTCAGCTAATTATTTAATATATAAAAGGTATCATAATAATCACAAAAGACAATTTGCGTTCATCAAATTTGTATTCTTGATTCATGACTGTTTAAGGGTTTTTTGAGACCCTGAACCACCGAGTATCCAAAAATAATCAAACTGCCTAGATATGCAGCATCATCCAAAAAGAGCAAAACCAAATGATTGTATGTCGACCGAGTTATGTACAGAAAACAGAGTATACCGGAGCCATGAAAGAGGAAAACCAAAAACAAACCAAGCAATGTATCAAAATATAAGGGAAAAAGACAAGGAAATATCAAAACAAGAGGGATATCATAGCAAACATCACATGCCAAGATCAGAATCCCATATGCAAAGAGCTGCAGTCGAAAATTCGTAAACTCGACCCGCACCTATTGGGCATCAACCCCGCCAATTTACTGGCGGTGGGTATAAGGCTCGTAGGCCATGCCGTTGTTAGGAGCCCGCTGGGTACCGGGGTATCCAGTGGCGGCGCCGTGCGAGTAACCCTGCTGAGGGCCAAGAGGAGTGTAAGAGTTGTGGCCGCCTAGGAGCTTCTCGCCGTCGATGCTGCGGCGTTTGCTCTTGAGAGAGGAGCCCTTGCAACAGCAGGCGCTGAACAGCCAGAAGAGACTGGCACCGACACAGAAAGCAACGGCGATCCAGACAGTGGCAATGAACCGGTTGTTGAGGCTGGCCTTGGCATTGTACTCGGCAGCAGTGGAGCGAATAGCGGCGACAACGGTCCCAGAGACAATGGTGCTCATAAGAGCAGCGGCACCGGTAGCCAGAGAGGCAATGGTAGCAAAGACCCAGGTGACGCAGGACAGAGCGCGGGAGCAGCTAGAGAAGATGCCAAAGAAGAGCTCGGCAGCCAGACCAATAAGAGCAATGATAAAGACAACCTCAGTCCACTTAGAAATCTTTACAAAGATCTTGAGAGCGTGGGTGATGGATGAAGGCAGCTCGATGGTAGAGTCAGTGGCATTAGCAACGGCCTCAAGCTCGGTGATGTTGATGTGGGACTTGGCCCAGTTAAACTCAGGAGAGATGCACTTTCTGGTACTGTTGGAGTAGGTAGCGCAGTAGCCCCAAAGAGAGACATCGTAAATGTCGGCAAGACCCAGATCAGAAGCGGTGATGTTGCCGTTAGAGTCGGAACCAAGAACCGAAGAGATCAGGGAAGAGACAGAAGAAGACGACGAAGAGTACTGGCTCTGGATGGAGGAGAGAATGCTGGAGAGATCACGGGTCTGGACCGAGCGGGAGTCGAGAGAGCTGGAGATCAAGGAAGCCATGCTCTCGGTAGAGATGGAGAAGTTGGAAAGATCGACACGGAACATGTAAAGGTGCTTATCTGTCACCCCGCTAAGGGTAGCGACGAGAAGGGCAATCAAGGCGGCCACCGTCAAGGCAAACGGCACCGCCACGCAAACAAAGCGACCAATGTTGGCCATTGTGAAGATTGTGTGCGAAAGTGGATGGAAGAGGAAGAGGGGTAAGAGATGATGAGGTAGGATATAATGTTGGCGAGGTGAAAACAAATAACTGTAAATGCGGAAGCTATCGCAAGTAAATAAGATAGACGGTATATGTAGATAGGGAGATGCAGTCCTATATCTCAAAGAAGAGACAGGAAGATCAGGCGTGAAAGATTTAGGATGAAGAGAGAAAGCAGAAACAAAAAGCCGACCAATTTCAGGAAAAAGTGATCAGTTATAAGAACAAATCAAAACTGCTGCAGGATGTCACACACTTTGTTCCCGAGCTGCGCCAACATCCACATGCTGTGCATCGGTAAGTTGGTTGTCAGCCCAAAACGCAAACAACCATTTACACCATCTTGCGTCAAGCTTAACCCACACCCCCATGTCTCTCTGTCATCATCATCTCCCCCTCCTCCTAAAGGAAAGTGGCACGGGCACCGGCTGGCGTTTTGGCTGTGCCGAAGCAGGCGGAGCAAGCGACCAGCACACACAGCGCATCCTAATTCAGGGAAAGCTTGCGCGTTAAACAGAACATTTCGGGTAATTGCTACCCAGATTTTATTCCCACTGCAAGATACCCCACTATTCCCACTACTCTGTCCCCTTTGTGGCTGTAGGCAGCACCTTTTTTTTTTCTGCTGGGCTTTTCTGGCAAGTAGCTGTTAGTGTTGTGACGTGGGTGCTTTCCCTACAGTTGAGACATGAGGAAAAGCAGTTTTCTCACTCACGCGCCATGATTGACACCTGCTGCGCCACCATAAACTTGTGGAGAGTATGTGCGCCTCATGTTTATTTCGGCAGATTGGATTTATCCCAATGACATTCACAATGATGAAAGAGCCTTAAGGAAGAAACCCCATATCCATTCCGACCATAATTTTATCATTTTCACCATGCAACCCTTTTTTTAAGCCGCAAATAAACATCATGGCCAACCAATTTACCCAAGTGCATCAACTAAATCCCTGTCAACCCTACAACCCATACGTAATGATCTCAACACTGGTCTGTAACAGCCGCCTCAGACGCCCACAGTTTTCTCCCATTAACCATCATACCACACAAGGTTACAGCGCCTGGGTCCCTAAAACGATCGTGAACGGTCAAGCCCGGATCTCTATCCGCATGACCGTCGTCGGTGCCGGAAGTGGACACGGATATTTTAGTAGCCGCGGCTATCAACTATATATAAGAAGCTTTGAGTTGAAATGACACACAAACAACTCAAAAAAAAAAAGGCCTAGACAAACTATATTCAGAAATATCTCAGGCCTAAGCTTCAAGTACGCTAATGACAGGATTTTGTAAAGTCTGGGTGGTCTGTGATCAAGCCTGTAATCTCGACGAAGCCGCGATGTACTAAAAAAGATTGGCGACTTTCATGCCACAAAGCGATCCCTTTTCACTTCAATGTTGCACGTGTCACACAAAAAAAATACACTAAGTCGAACTATTCCTCTTCTACTAGAACTCGTAGATTTTTAGCAAGTTCTAGCGTGAAGCTATCATCGTGTTACTTCAGGCGGTATAATCCTCAACCACCGCTAGGCATCGTTTTAACCATTAATTATGTAAGTACTAGTGTAAGAAGATTTTTTGACTCATCAGATAGTTTCAATCGATATCATCGTTACTCTTCAAGACTATCACTACGGTTTAGCTAGGTCTGCGATATGTCGCAAAGTCGTTTAAATTACATTGTAACTAAATGATAATCTATAACTGGTTATTCATCTTGGGAATGTGAGTTTTCAACGTAATTTCTGAAAACTTTCATTTATTTCACATATGAATAATATTTATCAGGTATCTCGTACTAAATCATGAGTTCTCACATTCTCGTATGGCCGTACATGGGCATCTGCATTCCCAATATTTTCTCAAGATATTCAAGAACATTTGTTTTCTGTAGTTCCGATGGTCCAAGTCCCGCTCTTATTTTACCTTTTTATATTTTCATTCTCTCTTTCTCTCTATCTCCTCTCTCTTGCATGGAAGGAAATCTATCTGCATATGGATTATTCTACCTTGATGACCGGAGACTTAATGAGCAGCAAAAATGGCTTACCCCTCCTTTCTAGCCCCAAATCAGTCTTGTCAATATGCACGATTTTGCAGCTTGGCCTTAGTAAGTACGTTGCCCGTCAAGTATATCGGGCATCATCTGTCAAAATCACAGCAGATAAATAAATATGTACAGTATGTATCACATTCATATTTCATAGGCGATCTAGCAACGTGCCTTACAGCACAGTACTATACAACACTATGTCAATCACTCAAAACCCGAAAGCAACCCTTGAATCTCATATTTTCCTCGACTTGTTCAATGTATTGACAGGATTAAATCCCTTTGCATATTCAGTGGGTATTACTGGTGACATCTATAGATCATAGCTCTCCTTATTGGTCATTTGTTAGCCTCTAAACTACAATGTCAAGCAATCACAACTACGTCTTAGCATATGCCAGTAAACTAGGTACACTTATTCCAACCCACACCTGTCCATTGATCTTGATACATACTCTACTCCATGACGACCTTGCCCACAGCCAAATACAACCTCATCGGCAACTGACAACCCCATCTTCAGACGAAGTTTTCATTCTGCGTCACGACGTTGCTTAATTCCTTGAATGTGGGTGTTACTCCTCCCTCCTGTCCTTCCTCCTCCCAACAGCCACTGTTTTTTCTCTTTTCTGCATGAAGGAAATTCATGGATTTTGCCGTTTTTCCGTGATCTAACCCAACAGCAGATCGCCTATTTCTATTTTTAGTAACCCTTGTCATCAGTCTGTCTTGTGCACAAGAGAGAACACCACAACAACCAAGAATCCTCCATTTTTGATCATCTGCTTGTCAAATCACAATAGAATAAAAAAATTTATCTCATCCACGAGTTTTTGTACACGTGAGCCACGTTCAGCCACATTCCATAGGGTTCATTCACCAATCCAGAACTTGCCGACTACGCCTTACTAACCATTTCCACCAAATTGCGCCACTTCCTTCGTCATGAACAAGAACCCTGGATATCTACAAGAGTCTGTCCAAATGTCGTCGCAAGTCTGTTTAAACGCTATATATGTTGACCATGTCATCGTCAATCTCTCACTTACTGTTTCTGAACCCAGCGTTCCACCAAATAAATAGCATTTTCGTATTCACATGTTCCCATGGTCTGGTTCAGGACCTTATGCTTACGGCATGCAGGGAGGCTGAGCCATGTCGTGGCCACTACCCCTCAATACTGCACCAACACCAATAGTTAACAATGGCCTACTTGTCAAATGCTTTGCTGAGTATCATGGTTATTGGCCATTACCAGATTGCAATGCCCATCAGGGTTTCATTACCATTAGCTCTTCTGTAGTCTAGACAGTATTTAGTTGGTAAAATCATTAATTTTTACGTGATAACCTCTTTCAAGAAGGCCTTAGTAACTTACTGCCGGTTGACTTGCCGTTGACAGTGCACAGACGATCGCATGTTAACCCTGACTGTGGGTTACTGCACCCAGACTAAGCAGCGCGATGACCTCATAAACACCAAAGTTCTAATCACAAGTCAATAGCTATAGCTATTGAGTATGGTTTATCTCGAAAAATACACATGTTAATTTCGTTTTAGGTATTGACAATGATCTCAGCACTTATAGCTTAGACTATTATCTATACATATACATAAATATTAAATTCTGGGCCAAACATGACCTGATTTCCTCTCATACCCTCTAGTCTCTCCAACATATTTTGATTCATTTTGAGTCACCCAGAAATTGGAAGTGCTACTCTTAAAAGACCTATCATAGTATGTAGCTTATATCCTGTCCATATATCCCGTTTTCCTGGTCCGATTCTCTAGGGTTCGTCAAGGTGGGTCGTGTTCTAGGCGCCTATGGAATACTCAACGTCAATAGGAAACACATAACAATTCAATAACCAGTTCAACATTCCATATGAGGGATTTGTTATGTATCTTGTCCCTTTTTTAGTTTCACTATAACGTTGTACACATTCAGGATCTAAGTTACCAATATGTGAACACCATCCACTTATAATGGTGTTGAGAGCACCACTATTAAACTGGTAAATCATAGAGTTCGGTCGATATTTAAACTAGTGTTTGTACATTCCAGTTATACATAACTCCTAGAATGTTTGTAATTCTCAAAACTTTGGCTCGGAATGTATGTTTCCCTTCGACCAATGAGTTCCACACATCCATGCCCATGAACGTCTGTAGCATATACCACCACAATTGTTAGCCAAGCTGGGTTATCAAAACACATATCTAAAATAATTTGGTTTGGGGCTCTGCTTCAGGCACAATTCTCAATCTGTGCTCTTATTCATGTAAAAGTCAACATAGGATACCAGCAATTCCTTGCAATCCCCACCATTCGGTGAGCACCCACCACGTCCCAGTAAGGTATACGTCTTGAGTCACAGTACAATTATCCAATCAACATTCCAAAAACTCTATATATTGTGATCCAGCATGTCTTGGTCAATTAAGTTTCAATGGCCAGTTGTCAAGAAGGGCTACCACGATAAAGAGCGACAATTCCAGAATCACGATTCAAATCACCCCTGATTTATCTGTGCTATCTTGCAAAGAAGAGTCAAATTTTCGTTGTATATAGCCACTTACATTTGCGGAAAACAATTATTTCTAATAATGACACAAGAGGGCCAATTAACTTGACTTCAACTACAGTTTGGCATTTTGTCACATATATTGATTTACCCAGTGGTATGCTCGGCAAGCAAAAGGGGATCTCGCCATTCGCAATATGGTTTTTATTTCCCAGATTTCAACAAACTCATAACATTCCATGGCATCTAGAAAGTTCATGTGGGTAACACGGATGGTGATTCGGATGAAGAAGGGTCACATCTAATGTAGCACAAACGTTCAAGATAATGTATTAGTGTAATATGGTGTAACCGATATAGCAACCCTTAAGAACAATTAACCCTATACGTTTAATTTGACGCCACTTCAAGTCAGCCATATGTGGTTGAAAGTAAGTCTAACCCTTTGTGAACATAGCTTCCTTCAATATTAATCTCCGATCGAAAGACTGCAACAAGGGTTACGTTATGATTAGCTGTTCTAAACCTTGTCTAAACATATCCACGAAATTACAATATTCCAGAGTTACCGATCACAAGCGTTCAATTCAAAATCTCATCACATGAAATTTTCAAAGTCTGTGATTGTATTCATTAGTCAACGCTTGTGCAGAGATGGAATTCAGAGAGAATTTTTGTACATCGTTTGCAATCGGGCGCAAGCGGTAACTTTGGTAATACTAATGAGCTGACAACCCTACCGTTCAATAAATGCTAGTTTTGTTTTTTTATCAATGTAAATAAACAAAAAATCAATAATTATTGAAAATAATAAGACAAAGTAAGTGAATGTAAGTTATATGATATGACAACTAAGAAATATGCTTGATTGCTACTTGCCAATGAAGTTTCACACATAGATCCATTGCCGATCAAACAAAAACAATAGGAAGCTACAAAGAAAGAGATCTATGTCATGTCTTCAAATAACAGTTCTTCAACATAAACCTCAACCCAAATATCGATGACCCCGCTTCTGACTTTCACGATTACCATAGATAATGCTTATGCGTTTCGGTTAGTGATGGTTGGGCTACAATTGTTCACGTCTGCCCAACCTAGGCCAAGATGATGCAACCCTGGCCGATATTGAAACCGAATGATACAAAAACATTGGTTTATGCAGACAGATTGATCACAAGACTTCGTACTTTTCAACCAGTAAAGATGGAGTGCAGGCCTCATTAATAGACGCTGAGGTATAGATCAAGTGGACACTAAGATGTAGGCAACCAAGAGGACGCCCACAGGAGGGGGAAATAAGTCAAATACTTTCAAGGCGATAAGAAACATTCAGATCCCGAAAATTACAAATCGTGATACATTACTTGATGATCCCAAGTTAATATCCTGAAAGACCATTTAAATGTATGAACAGATGCCAATTAGATATTCAAACTATACTTTTGTGTTTTGCATGATCGTATCGATCGAACGAGACGTTATTGGAACATCAATATGCTCTATCCATTGGATATCGCAGAACATCGTAAAGGTGGAGTCTGCGCCACATCTACTAGACAACGACGAAACAATACGAGGATCAAAATCGCTACATGACTGAGATAGAGGCACATTTGACATTTAAAAACACTAGCCGCATTTTGTGAATATGCACGGCTGCTTTGCAAAGGATGGAAAAGTACAGGCACATCGTGAATACGCGCCGTGACATTGGGGTTTCACCAAGCATCAGAAACTCAAGGAAATCAATAGATACTTGTCTGGGTTGAGACCCAGTTTCGATGGAGGACAAAAGACCGGAGGGGCTAACTTATCATGCCGATCGTAATGGGTCCATAAAAGTAACAACTCAGACACAAACTGAGACCATTTTGACAATAAAACTTGCGCATGTTTCGCAAGTGAGTCATAAAAGGTGGATGGCGGCTATTTGGATTCTTCAAGTTTATTGCCGCAAGTGGTTCTTTTAACCATTTTTTTGATCAAAGGAAAAAAAACATGTAAATGGAATGAAAACGAGTGAATACCTGTCCTCAACAGAGACAGAAGGCAATCACAATCACAAGCCAAAGCTATCAAACTTTGATCGATAGTTCCGGGGTCTGAGACGCGTCAATTATCACTCAACATGCCAGACAAAGTCAGAAGGCATGGATATCGAAATTGAGTGGCACTTGCACTGGAACATTTGCAACATAGCGCACAATGTTGAGGCTCTCGGACACATGCACAATCTCACAAGAACCATAACTCATAAAGTTAAAAAAAAACGAAAACAAACAGGAGTTATGTGGACTCGTAAGTCAGTCTCGAATGTAACCGTCTCAACATGAAAACACATCCCGAGGCGGAAAAGCAGTCCAATGAAGTTGACACAGCGGGGGTTGGTGCGGGTGGGTCTCAGGGGTTGATAGGGGAACCGAAAGTGAAGTCATGGATTTATTGGCGGTGGAAGTGGAATGATTGTCAAGGGATATCGAGGGGATTTGTTGACCGCACAGGACCGCGACAAAGTGAAAATACCGAGACACTAGTGCTGCCAAGGAACGAAGAAAAAAACAGGGTAATAGAAATTCCAAAATTTATTTGTGATGTCCTGCTTTGGCTGTGGCAATGATATCATGTTCGAGTCCAGGGACATTCACAACACTGAATCCGGCTTCGCGTAACTTGGACCTGCCTGTGTTTTCTTTGACAAAATCATCAGGTTCTCCCACGCCAAAATACACAGTTTTTAGCCATGATGATTGGGCTAGGATTCGATCGGTACAGGTCTTGTTGCCACTGAGACGGAGTGAGCAGGGCTCCATGGTGGTGTAGATGGCGCATCTATGCTGGAGCAGAGCTGGGATAAAGCTTAACTGATCTTCGGTAGTGTTGTGAATCTGTGCGAGTTTTTTGAGGGCACTTTCCTCGGCATGAGTATTTCCTTGCATCTCAAGAGTGAATCCAGTAGAGAGAATGGTGTTGAAGGTCTCATCCACAACAACAGCACCAACACGAAAATTGCTGTCCTTTAAGGGTGATTTTTGAGCTTCTGCAAGGGCGATTTTAAGGAAGTGGAGACGGATATCCGTAGAATCAGACGATGGATGCGCCATGTCGATGGCCAAATATGAAGATGAAGTTGCGAGATAGTTTCTGTCGAAGTGTTGTAGAATGCAAACGACGCTGGTGATGATTTAAATGCGATTGGTAACGACTTTAGAAATTTAAAGAGAGATAGGTGATTGTATGAAGGCTTGACGAAAGAACGAAACTGTTATCACCGTTGTTCAAGTTGAGAAGACAAAGGTTTTCACCGAGATAACAGGGGGCTGCCAGCCACACGAGAGATAAATTTGATAAATTTAGATAAGACCTGCCAGGTGAAAAATTCGCTCGGCGGCTGGCTGCACTAGGGAGCAGAGATGATACTTGAAGAACAAATATCCACATGGTACTAGAAAAAAAAGTACTGCTTGCACAGGCTTAAGTGGCTGCCCGAATTGGAGAGAATCTCACAAAGTATAGGGGGCTCCTCAGCGGTTGTCGCGTCGCATCACAGTGATGTCGAATACCGTCACTGTAATGATAGGCATTTGAAAAATACAACAAATCGGTATACGTATATAAGAACGTGATGCTAGACGGCGTGTATCATCGAAATATAGAACGGAATCTTCGGGTACGAAATCGAACATGGTGTAGAGAGTATAGTGATGAATCTGGTGATCGCGAATGTCGTGAGTGTACAATTCGGGATGAATTGAGAAAAAGAAAATAGTGAAGAGGAAGAATGAATTTTTGGAGGACGCAAGAAGACTAAGGAAAGAGATGGAAGAGAGGCGGAGCCGACAAGGGGCTAGTCGTCAACCACCCGTCATTGATTGGGAGATAAGAAAGCAAGATCTCGCTGTTGCCGGTCAAATGTAAACGGATGTGATTTTTGATTTTTGATTTTACTGCTGTTATCAGTGTGGCGTCATGCTGCGACACTGATTTTGTGTATTTTCACACCAGGTTTGCTTTTTTGTTGTACAGGTACCTCAACAGGTCAAATCCTCTGCTTCATGGATCTCCTGCAGACAGCCAGGGATGTAAACCTCTTGTCAAAAAAATAAAATGAGATGCAAAGTTGGATTTCATTGGCTGGATCCATCGCCACTTACAGCAAACGCTAAAGTAAATATGGATAAGTCGGGGTCATTAATTCTGCCACCCTGTCCTGTTTTGGTTCATCGTGCGTCGCGACAGGGTTGTAGACTGTGGAGGGGCGGGGGCTGATTAGAGACTAGTGCCACCAAATAATGGCCTATCAGAAGCTGGTGCCTACCATTTTTACAGAAAAATCGCGTCTCAATGCGCCACAGAGTCAAAAATATAAAAGGTTGCGCTCCCCCCGCATCTGTTTTCAAAGTTCGCTTTGGTGGCAGTTCTGACCATTGGCCTTACGATACCCCTGCTCCTTTTCTTTTTTTTCTTTTACCACCACACTTTTTGGCGCTCATTTTTAGGCCCCAAAAGTCTTTGCTCAACCCACACTAACCCCAGTGACCAACCCAAACTCCACTCACCCCAAAGCTTCTGTTGCTTTCGTGCATCACATCTCAGCCTCGCGATACTTAACTACCTTCACACTGGTCTTGATCGTCAAGATTGCTAGACAACTTGATTGTCTCTTGGCTGCTGATACTTTCGGAGCGTCATCTTCTTCCTGTGACAAAGAAGGAGAGTTATCGTCCTGTCATTATAGACACTGCCGTCGTGCAATCAAAGCTTCGCGTTGATCAAGTCTGAAAACGACCTGATCTGAAGCACCGCTAGCTTACCAACCGCAATTCGATTCGTCGGCACATCCCCGAAGGATCTCAACCCTCGACGAGCGGCACTGATCTCGCGAGAAGAGCCAACCCATTTTTGAACGTTCACTCTTCCCACTCGCATTGTCAGACCGCCAGTCAACGGTCGTCGTTTTAGGGGATCTACCGTCTGTCGTCTTGCGCTATCTTCAGCGTAGACAATAGTACAATAAGATCTTTCCATTCCCGTTTGACTTGACGTGCGAGTGAGGTAGCGTTCTTAAAGCTATATTTCGTTCATCACGGTGTCTTAACTATTTAACTCTGTGCCTTCGATTTTTTCCATCAACCATCAGCGACTGTTGGGGAGACATTCATTTGTTCATCTCCTTCATTCGGTATGTGCATTGTGGTGGCTGTTTCCTGATATGGTCATTGATTTGTTTGGGGTTTGCGGCTTAGTCTCAAACTGAGCCTGTTACATGAACTTTAACATATCTAAGCACATTTATCAGCTGAGGCACTATCTTTTTGATATTGTATTTCGTATTCTAACTGGGTTAAGCTGTATTCACTCAATTTGCAATCATGGATTCTCTGCAGAGCCATCCCATGAACCCAGCCCAGGCCAAGGCCTTTACCGCACCTGGTTCTTTTGGGCTCGGCAACACTGAGGAGAAGACCCCTAACATGCCTGCGACGCCTGCGCAGACTCCTGCTAAGGAACCTGGTTCTGGATTGACTCCGACTTTGCAGTAAGTAGATAGTATCGGGGGATGAACATTGGCGGGTTGTGATCAGGCCACTGACCTTCTCCAGAAACATCGTCGCCACTGTCAACCTCGACTGCCGTCTTGATCTTAAGACCATTGCTCTACATGCTCGCAATGCTGAGTATAACCCTAAACGTTTTGCTGCCGTTATTATGAGAATCCGCGAACCCAAGACTACGGCCCTCATTTTTGCTTCCGGCAAGATGGTTGTTACCGGTGCCAAGTCCGAGGATGATAGCAAGCTTGCTAGCCGCAAATATGCCAGAATCATCCAGAAGCTGGGGTTCAACGCGAAGTTTACCGATTTCAAGATCCAAAATATTGTTGGCTCTTGCGATATTAAGTTTCCCATTCGCCTGGAAGGTCTTGCATCTCGTCACCATAACTTCAGTTCTTACGAACCTGAGCTTTTCCCTGGTCTGATCTACCGCATGATCAAGCCTAAGATTGTACTTCTCATTTTCGTCAGCGGCAAGATCGTGCTTACTGGTGCCAAGGTGCGTGAGGAGATCTATCAGGCTTTTGAGATGATCTACCCTGTGTTACAGGATTTCCGTAAGATCTAAGCCATTCTCCCCTGCCCTTTCGATCCAGTCTGTCATGGGAGGGATTACGTTCTTTCACATTACTGTCATGAACTCTTCCCTTTTCGTGTGCATGTTCTTGGTCGTGTGTATTACTATCAACTTCACGAATTGATGAACCCGTCTTCTTTCTTGGAGCTAGACCACCTGTTGGTTGATGACACTGCTTCGCATATCTGGTGACAATCTTGCCGGGCGGATGAATTGCGTGGGCCTCCGTCTTTGTTTGTCTTTACCCTCCGGTCCGGCTGGAATTTTTTTTTTCGCTTCTCGTCATTACTTTACTATCACTTTTTTGCATTTGCTGCATTTGCACGGCGTTGGTTGGAATTGTTGAGGGATTTGTGGATCAGGAGACGGAGGGTTATTTGTGCGCACAAAAACTGCAAGATTTGCTTTATATTTTTTTTATATCTTTATCAAATTTGGAATACGTTTGGTCCTACTCAGTTAGAGTAGCTTCGATGGCGGCAGCTTTGTCATCAGATCGTCTTACCTCGGCTGGTGAGGTTATTGGCAATCTTGACTTTGTCCCCGTTTTTTGTGATTGATATCGTCGACTTTATGGCAGCTAATCTGCCGGAGTCTTGTTTTCAGCAAATCAGGACATGAAAATTCCAAAAAAAATTGATAAAATCATTACTAATTAAGGCAATCTGCTGTTCCATAGTGAATGCTGTTGATGTGTCTACATAGTTGGCAGAATACGTCATTATGCGGTGTAATTTCCTATCTTATCTGAAGTAATCTTGAGTAGTGATGCTATGTGTTGTATATCGTTGCAAGGTGAGTCGTACAGAATTATTATTCAACTATAAGATGTAACTAGATCTTTGTCTCCTTTTTTAACAAGTTCTGCAGTACCAACCCCGGAGTACCGGCACGACTGCCGTCCTCGGTCACAACCAGACCCCTTTGCGCATTTTCTCTCCATCTCCATTGTAACTTCATCTTTTCATCAGCAACGCCGGTCATAACATCAACTACCTTTTCACCCAGCACCGGCAAGAACTTGAACGCGTGACCAGAGTCCCCAGTAGTAATGAAGAGACCTTCCCAGCCCGCGTGGTAGTCGACAATCCAGTCTCCGGTAGGAGTATCAGAGTACCAGCAGATTCTAGTCCGTACAATATCCTTGGAAGCAAGAGATTTCTCGGATACAACAGTGTCCAGTAGTCTCCGGAGATCACGGATGCCCTCAGCGGGTAGTTTCAGGTTAGGGTCGTCACTGGTGGTCAGAGGGATTGAGACAACGGGAGTGATGGGCTTTCCAGGGGCAGTAGGTAGGGCATCGGGAACTGGGGTGGGGTTGATGTAGCCGTAAGCGTGGCGAGCGAGCTTCAACACAGGAGTGGCAGGAGGGATGATGAAGAGACCGTTGCTGAGGTTGAGAATGACAGGCTTGTCACGAGTAGCCGCAAACTCCTTCTCGTCCATGTTGACATAAGCAAGAGCCTGACCAGTGGCTGTAGCTCTGCCCTCTAGATCAACAAGACGACCACTCCAGGCGCCGACAGCAACCATGGTCAGATCAGCGGTGATCTTGGTGCCGTCCGCCAGTTCGACACCGAGAACACGGGCAGCGGCATCATCACGCAGGAGCTTGGTGGCAGTTCCAAAGATAAACTTGACACGCCCGGTGACCTTGACTTGCTCGTACAGCCAGGCGATGCCATTTCCGGCGTTGGCCCAGCCAGCGGTGGTGTTGAGGTACCCGACATCACCAACATGGCCTATGGCGCTCACAGATTCGGAAATGGCCTTGGCATTGGGGTATTCGATGATGGTTTTCTCGGGGTCCCGCCCAGCGACAATCTCAAGAGCGGAAACGTTGGCGACACTTTGAGATACATAGTCCTTGCCAGAATGCCACTTCTCGATACCGCGGGCAGCAGCATTAGCGGCGCGAGCGGCATCGATTTCGGCGTTATCGTCAGCAATCAAGAGCATACCAGATTCATAGTACCGGTTACCAGCGGGATCACCAAGGGCACCGGGCGTGGTATCTCTCCAAAAAGGCATGGCTTCCTCGCCCAACTTGGCGTAGAGAGGGTCTGCATAATCGGCCCGGACAATACGGGAAGAGTCATTGGAAGCACCGTCGGCAGCAGGGAGTTCCGGAGCACGGTCAATGAGAGTGATTTTAGTGGAAGCGTAAGCGGAACGTTTAGTCAGGGCAAGGGCAGTACCGAGACCAAAGACACCGCCACCAATGATGATGATTGACTTTGGCGTGGGGCGAGCCATGATGTTGAAGGCAGATAGTACTAGAACTAAGGATTTGCGGGAATGTGTAACAGACTATGTCAAGGATTCGATCAGATAAGGAATATTCCACAAAATTTCTTTGTGGCGGGAAGATAATTGTGATAGAATATTAAACAAGTCTAGCCGACAAAGTAAAAAAACAATAAAAATTCTCAAATTTGAGATAAAAGATGACCAACCTTTGGGTTCAATAGTTATTAGTAATTTTCGACTATAACTTCCTGTTGGCTCTTCCGTACCAGGCTCGACTAAAGGAGGGCTCTATTCATGACTTATCTAAATTCCCCAGTAGCTACTCGACTCGCAGCGCTGTAGATCCCAGGAGATTTGGCTGGCGATGATACGATTTCTGGAGGACCCACTACACCTAGATGTTTATCACTCACCAGATCCGATTCATGAGGGATCATAGGTATGGGCCAGGTATGATTCATGGGTGAGATATTTGACAAATAATGTGTTATCGGTTATTACAATTGAGAATAATCTTCACTTGTCATTAACAATTGATTGGGTCTGCCCCTGCGGCTATGGCATCTTGAATTCGGATCCAGCTGTTCCTGGCGGTCGTCAATTAAAAGACTTCCTGGATGTTGCGATCCCGGAACTTGTTCCGGGATCGCTATAGAAAATTTGGTATTCGCAAAAGGTAAATATCCGCGGTATCGATAGTGATGTAGGATCATTGTGGAGTGCGGCTGTCAATTAAGCTGTTTCCAGTGGTGTACTGGATTTATATGAGGTTGTGTTGGGCATCATTAATCGGTCTTATTGAGTTAATATTCAGAAACGCTGCAAATCGCTTCGCTATGTTGCAATGGCGGTAAATGATTGATATACTGATCCTATCATGACTTAATAACAGCAGGTACAACATCATCGTCATTGAAATATGTCCGAATTCCTCTCTCAAGTTGGAAGTTGAAATGTCCAGAGCGGAAGTGGCAAGGGGCTAGTAGCCGACATCCTTGTTTCATAGAAATCTTCCCTGTCAAAGGCCCATAATAAATTTCTTATCGCCTTATCTTAAAGGCGCGTTCCTATTGGCGTGTTAATTTTTTTTTCTGCCACTTAGCCAAGGAAGGCGCCCATACCAGACACCGCAGGCTGCAAACAAATAGAAGTACCTAATTGCCCATACTCTCAGTTGAAACTTTTCTCTCCTTCATCAACACTTTTTGAACGCTTTGTGCCTTTCATTCATTCAATCTTTCCCCCTTCTCCATTCCCTCCATCGCGTCTTGATCTCGATAACTCAAAGATCATTTTAGATAATCAGTCTTTTGACTCTCGACGCGATTTAGCTTTTCTTGGTTTTAATTAAGGCTCGGCTTTCGATCCTTTCAATAATTTCTTACCACTTCTTTTCGCCCAACTTCTTTCACGATGTCTTACAATGAAGGTGGTTACAATGGTGGTTCCCGCGGTGGTTATGGCGGTCACGGCGGTGGTCGCTACAATGATCGTCGTGAACGTGGTTACGGTGATGACCGCCGTGGCGGTTATGGCGGTGGTCGCGGTGGTGGTCGTGGCTACGGTGGTCACCACGGCGGTGATCGCGGCTTCGGCGGCAGTGATCGCATGGGTGGTATGGGTGCTGGTCTCAGAACTCAGGAGTGGGGTAAGTTGGTATCTTTGATTGATTTATTTTCTTATCATACACTAACAGTTAGTACGTACAGATCTCAGCACTCTTCCCAAGTTCGAGAAACACTTCTATAAGGAGCACCCCGATGTTACTTCTCGCTCTGAAGAGGACATCAAGGCTTTCCGTGAAAAGCACTCCATGGCTGTGATCGGCAAGGATGTCCCCAAGCCTATCGAGACCTTTGACGAGGCCGGGTTCCCCCGCTATGTCATTGATGAGGTCAAGGCTCAGGGCTTCCCCGCTCCCACTGCTATTCAGTCACAAGGTTGGCCCATGGCTCTCTCCGGTCGTGATGTTGTTGGTATTGCTGAGACTGGTTCCGGTAAGACTTTGTCTTACTGCCTTCCCGCTATCGTCCACATCAATGCCCAGCCTCTTCTGGCCCCTGGTGACGGTCCCATCGTTTTGGTTCTGGCCCCTACTCGTGAGCTGGCTGTCCAGATTCAGCAGGAGATCAGCAAATTTGGTCGTAGCTCCCACATCCGCAATACTTGCGTCTACGGTGGTGTGCCAAAGGGTCCCCAAATTCGTGACCTCAACCGTGGTGTCGAGGTTTGCATTGCTACTCCCGGTCGTCTGATTGACATGCTTGAAGCTGGCAAGACCAACCTGCGCCGTGTCACCTACCTCGTTCTGGATGAGGCTGATCGCATGCTGGACATGGGTTTCGAGCCCCAGATTCGCAAGATTATCGGCCAGATTCGCCCCGATCGTCAAACTCTGATGTGGTCTGCTACCTGGCCCAAGGAGGTTCGCGCTCTTGCTACCGATTTCTTGACCGACTTCATCCAAGTCAACATTGGTTCTCTTGACCTTGCTGCGAACCACCGTATTACCCAGATCGTTGAGGTTGTTAACGAAAGCGAGAAGCGTGACCGCATGATTAAACATCTTGAGAAGATCATGGATGATAAGTCCAACAAATGCCTTATCTTTGTCGGTACCAAGCGTGTTGCCGACGATATTACCAGCTTCCTTCGCCATGACGGCTGGCCGGCTCTGTCCATCCACGGTGATAAGCAGCAAAACGAGCGTGACTGGGTTCTTGATCAATTCAAGACTGGCAAGTCTCCCATCATGGTCGCCACTGACGTTGCTTCTCGTGGTATCGGTAAGTTCATATCCCCTTCCCTCAAGACCAAAATACCTTGGCTTTCCCTCGCACAGGTAACTACCGGCGAGTCTTCACTGTCATCTTTAGGGGCATTAGGTATGCGTAACACTTGGATTCCAATCTCGTTTTTACGTATTCGGGATTCAACTTGAACATGCTTGAAGAAGCATCTCAAGTTTTGATGTTCACAAAACCCGCATGGGGATATTCTTTGCTTGTTGCTCCCCTTTTGGGGATGCTTTTTACTAAAGGGTCGTATAATGCGACTTTGAGGTGATTGCTTTGCTTGAACTAGCCAAGAAACTTGAGTGCGCTGGTTCTTTTCTACGTTATGCTACGCCATTGCTTTTTGCATGAATCGTCGCTCCTGCCACACGATGTGGATCATCCCACGTCGGTCTATTTGAAGGCGGGCCATAAGATACTTGGTTCGTGTGATCTACCCAGGCGTATAACAGAACAGGTTTGTTTTGAAATGGATTAGTACATCTTCCAAGTCCTTCGTCATTAAGGTCTTTGGGGGATATGATGATGACCTCCATCTCAAGCACAGCGCTGAAATGAATCTCAATATTCCCAAGGGTTTGTGTTGTAACATCAAGCTGCCTACTCCGGGCAACTAGTGTTTTTTCATGTTTCTTTAATCACCGGTCTCTGTCTCTTGAAGACGGGATGAATGTTTGCCGGGATTGAGTTGACACAGTTTTGAACGCATCGTGACCTGCCCCTCACCAGCTCGCTGCACCTATAAAGATGCGGTGTTTTAGTCTTGGAGCTGCTTGGCGGTGATACGCCTGGTGGCTTTGAGACATGAGCTCCCTAGCCAAGCGCCTCTGTGCTCGAATCAGCATCATGCCTTTTTCACCCATGAACGCATACCTCCAACATTGCGTTGGAGGTCTGTTGTGTATAGACTTGGGACGAGCATCAATGCCGATGTTTCCCTGTCTTAAACGACGGTAGTTTTTGCGTTTACTGGTTGATATACATGTGTTGACGTTTGTAATATTCTCCATGCCAACGTTCTTGTCAAAGGATGTAAATGAAGCACAGAAATATGGAGCTGAAGAGGCCCTTTCTGTTTGGCTCATTGCTTGTTTTGAGATTGGTCTATATCGTAGCGACGTTATGGGACCGTGAAAGACGGATGATCATCATTAGGATGGGATCATCAATGCAATTATGAAACAGCCTTACTGGAGAACCTGCTGGCAATGGGCCTCTCGTATAGGCCTAATCTTAAGACTTGATTCAGTCTTTCGTAGACATCGAAGCTTAACGGCTACCTGGGACGTGGCTGCCTCTTGGGCAGTCTCAGACTCCTACCACATGACACTCTATGTTTGTGTTACTAACCTCCACATAAAGATGTCCGTAACATCACTCACGTCCTCAACTACGACTACTCCAACAACCTGGAGGATTATATCCACCGTATTGGCCGTACTGGTCGTGCTGGCGCTCAGGGTACCGCCATCACCTTCTTTACTACTGATAGTAAGTTTTGTCCTTGTGTCTCTTTTCTCTGCATGCATCCAATTGCTAACAGTTCTTCAAGACTCTAAACAGGCTCGTGACCTTGTCAATGTTCTCAAGGAGGCTAACCAGCAGATCGATCCTCGCCTTGCCGAAATGGCCCGCTACGGCGGTGGCGGCGGTAGCCGTTTCGGTGGCTACCGTGGCCGTGGCGGTGGTCGCAGTATGTACCACAGGCGTCGCTAAGCGTCTCTCATCGTTAGCATTTTTTTGTGCAAACAAACTAGTGTCTAACATCGACGGTTTTGCTTTACAGAAAACTCCAACTACCAACCTATGGGTAGACGCCGGTGGTAAACAATCAACCACCGAGCGTTGCTCTTTGTTCGAGCTTGGATTCCTGTAGTTTCCGTTTAGGTGTGGGTTTGCCTTTGACCTCTTTTTGGTTTCTTATCTTTCTATAAGCTTTGCACCTGTCGAAGTGTCGCGGCCTCCGACAAAGGGCTTTGGCGTTATGATCTTTTTTGGGATATTGTTGCGTTCGGGTTCTCTTTATTTGTTACGCAGATCTATCTATTATTCTTCTGCTGGCGTTCTTAAACTTTAGAAGGGTCCACAACGGTATAACGGGCTGGCAGGAAACTGCCAGTCTCTGTTTGACTGGTAGTAGTACTGTTGAAGCCTATCACTTGGAAAATAGGATAGTTGAAAATAATGATTGTTCATCGGATCTTTGTTTTTGTTAGCGATAGTTGGTGAAATTATGTGCTGTTGATATAGCGTGTTTGGTTATGCTTACGTCTATCATACGTCGAAGACTGTTCTGCGGTCTTCACCTTAGATCTATAGTGGTTTATTCGGCACGCATTATCCGTCGTCTCCCCCCAATCTTTCTCAATCTCTATTTCTGGTGTTGTCTTCGGAACTCTATGCAACATGTCATCTCCATAATCATTGGCATGGAGCTCAAGCATCAAGGCCCAATACAACCCACCTCGGATCACAAACTGTGTCACAATGATCAAAGATAGGATCATGCTTTATAAATTTGGGGCTATATATATACAACTTAATATCATAGCCTGTGTGGTGTGAATGACAATGTGTTAAGAAACCATTTATCTTGAAGACCAACAAATCATAAACTTCAGTTGGTATCAAGACCCGACGTATATCACCACATATTCTGCACCATTGTCTTCGGTTTCTCTTTTTGCAGTCCAATGGGATCGCTCAATACTGTGTCCAGGAAGGGAGCAAGCGGTATATTTCAGGCTAGGGCCATACTAGAGACCCGATAGGATCGTGGATGGATGGGATAATGGGACAACAGGATGTTTTTTTCGTTTTGTCATTTCGTCCAGCCACTCCGTCTACTAATTGATTAACCGAGATTCACCCGGGTCCACAGACGATGGGAAGTGGTTATGGTAGGAGTACGATTAAGGACTTAAAGAACTGGGACTGCCGGCTGTGGGTGTATTGGGGTACGGGCTGTAACGTTGGGAGGTTTAGGGGAGGATGACGGGTGGGTTGGGGGAGAGAATCGGAAGAATTTGTGTGATAGATCAGAGGGCGAGGTGGATATTATGTTCTAGATTGTTGATTTGCTTTTCCTTTGGTGTTTTTTGTAGTGACTCAGTATTGGATGAGGGGATCAGGTGGCATTTTGGGTGGCATTTATTGATTCATTGATGATTTATAGCACCCTATTGGTACCGTTGTAAATGGAACTGCATGATTACGGTATGCAGTGGTGAGTTGAGGGTCCTGAAGTGGTGATGGAAGAGGACACGAATATATGCGTCATATGAAAGGCTGTATTGCTACAGTATTGCGGGGTACACACGATTACATGAGAGGATGAGTCTAGGTATGGAGTGTTGAGGGATTTGTTTCTATATCTCGAATCAGATACGTGCCAACTCGGGTTTATTCGCAGACAATATTATGACTTACACAAGTAAACTGCAAGGACCTTTGTTAGTATTTATTTTAGCAAGGCTTCAGTATATCTACTGTGATATTCAAGACATGGATAAGGTCAAACACCATCATAGTTACGTCGTGGGATACATGTATCATCGACCTGCTTGCTTGCCAGCAGGAGCTGAAGGAGCTTGGACTTTATAGACGACAAAGCGAGGCCGGGAACAAGCCAAGTGGGAGATGTTTACTGTATGTACATATGCAGTCTGTGATAGCGGGTTTGTCTGTATTCAGCCATTGATTGGCTGTTGCAGTTCACATTTGTTTGCTCTTTCTCCCTTGCATGTCATGATCTTCACCCACCACTCTGCTGATTATCTCTTCGCGATTTGTTGATTGTTTATATATACAATATGTCTGTAGTATCTGGTTTTAGTAAATATTGAATTCATGTACCTTGGTACTCCACTGTCCTGGGTCTCGGATTCCGGCCCCTCAAGTCTGTCTAGCGGCAACATGCAAATGCTCACAACATCACCATACGAAATCCCATTATTATTCCTTCCCGACCACAATCTTGTGACTGAAGATGCGGATCAAGTAGCCAATTGCGTATTTTTTAAAATCAATTCTTGGAACTGCTCAACTTTCTTCTTTGGTCAACATAACATGCAGTTGAGTGTACATGTTACTGTCGTCTCATATACAAAACCTACATGATGGTGTGGCATATTAAAGTGTGTTATTGTATCAAGACTAAAATATAGATATTCCGCTTCTTTCTTGCAATTATATTATTTATTTCTGTGACTGGTCCACTTGATGTGGATATGAAAGCGAGAGAGTGGACAACAACATCGAAGTCTGGATTGGAAAACTGACATACGAGGAGGTCTCGGGTAGCTGAGTTGATATCTAGAAGGGCAACTTTACAACCAAGATAGGCAAATATTTGCGATTATGTATTGATATTCCAAGCATGAAAAGAAGATTTCTTACCTATTGGGGTATATGCACATTTTGAAAAGGAGGGTTTCATGCCGATGTTTGTAGCCATAGATGTCGGAAGGTAGGGTTAGATGGCGAGAATTAGATGATACCGATTTGAAAAATACATGACTGTAAAGTGTAGTGGTAAAGGTAAGAGACTAATGGTTTATGTATGTATATGAATATATTAAAGTTTACTTCTCTCAATGTTCCAGCAGTGAACATGATCAAAAATGTAAAAAAGAGTTCAACTAGCAGCAGCTCGAGATGAGTGGAAAGAATCATGTTGAGCATTCTACATTCATTTACATCACCGAAGTAAATATCAGGTTAGGCCGCTTGTGCCCTTCTGTTGTAACAAGTCACAGGAAAGTACTTACGAGCCAATATGAAACTTCTCGAATCCAATGTCACTTTATATGCCAAGATTCTGAACGGTCATCAACCTAGTACTACATCATCAATATATTAGCCAACCAAATGAAATTCCGTAATCATGGTAGATAATTGTTGTCAATACAAACTGTTAATTCATTGCTATATGACTTGGGGCCATACTAACTAATTGCCACAGTATTATGACAGGGCTTTTCTTCTAGCATGTACCACAAAGCCACAAAGTTCGAGAAACAATATATTTGGTATGAGCTTGCTCGGCACTGAGTTTTTACGCTAGCTTAGCGGTCAGACAACCAGCCATGTCTCCCAAGACGCCAACCCAACTCCAAACCTTAGCTTAACCTTATTTGTTACATTTATACAATCTAATTACTGATCCGCTCAACACCTGATCTCAGTGTATGCATCACAGCGGGCGTAATCACGGCAACGACTTTGATCATATCTGTATGTAAACCTTATTTAGCCACACATATCTAAGGTATTTATTTATATTTATATCTTGCAGCCGCCGTCGGAAAAATTAAGGCCACGAGGGATGCTATTGTCCGACTGTCCGCGTGACTCTGCATGCAGTAGATGCTTTTTGCGGATAGATATCAGACAGCTCAGACAATGATGTGATGGATCGGATGTGAACTAATGTGTGGCTTGCTTGCTGGCTGGGACATTGGTCATCACGGCTTACTTAGACGCCAGGCCCAGAGTGATATTGGCCTCCGAGAGATCTGGATGATTGACTGGGGGAGTGAATGGATATTGTTTCTTTTTTTCCAGTCACTGAGCCGCAGCGAGCGTAACGTCGAGACTTAAGGGATGGAAACATGATTGCTTTTTTGGACAAATCAAGAAGGAATACCCAGATTGTGGCCGTGTACTTTATATAAGTTCAGCTGGACATGGTCTTTACGTTATATGAAGGCAAAGGAATTTGTATTGAGTTGAAGGCCCGTTTCTTGGTAAATAGATAAATACATCCAAAATATTTGTCTACTTCACATTCGTGACGATAACGTGTTGAATTAATTAGTCCACCTGGACTCGAAGCCCCACAGTTTATATTAGTCTGCGTAACCAACATCTATATGCTTTTTCCTTTTGCGTCGAACAAATGAGTTGACGTAGAGGTTCGTCAACGTCATAAATCTACCAAACTGAAGGGCTGTAACACAGTGGGATATTCTCAACTCAAGGGATATTCTTGATCTTGACATAACCTTGAAATTGATTTTCCATCGGGCCACCGAAGAAGAAAAATAAATTACAGGTAAAACTTTACCCGCTGCACGTCTAAGACACTACACCGCTATCTGAAAAGAAAGGCTGTTCTTGACGGCAGACGCCCCTAACTTTGGTACGGCCCTGACTCGAGAAGTGGACAGTAAATTTTTACCTGTTTTGGCACTTGCGCTTTCCTGCGTGGAATATGGATATGTATACAAATACGTTGATGCACATGCTTCAGTGGCAGACACCTCATGTATTAGAAACATATTTACATCCATAGATTGGTATGTCGGATGCGTACCCAATGACTTTTGTGATTACTGCCCTTTTGTGTGTAGTTATAAAGGGTATGTGAAATTGATGGGCAGAGTAAGAATGTTTTGTCTTGCAGTGCTGCCTGGTTTTTGAAATATCAACAGCCCATGCTGGGAGGTGTAATGATGGTACAACATATTCAATAGAAAGGTCGTTTTGTAGTTTCAATCAGGAGGCTGTAGCAGGTCATATAGAATAGGGCATGTACTACAGAGTACGATGTGGTAAGGCGAACACGTTCGATAAAAGGCTCATGCTTGTGGATGGAAGTTCAAGCTGTGTAGATACTAAGATATCTGGTCTTTACAGTTAACATAAGCCATTCCGTGTTGTCAATATTCTAGATTGTAGTTCAATTGGACATCCTACGACAAAGGGTTCGAGCCATATTCTGTTGTTGTTGTTATTGTTGTTCTTGTTGTTATAGAGTGGATACTGATGGCTTTACGGACTCGCTCAGACTCTGGCTACCTCTGGTCCTTCGATGGTGCTACCGCAATCCGTTACGTGTTGGGTATTCATAATGTCTTTCACGTTGGCTGAACACTAGGCCATGCATAGTCTACCTCTTTCAAATCGATCGAATAAGTGAATCTCCACTCTTTTCTCATACTGTGGACATAGTCATGAAAACATAGGCTTAAGAGCATCACAAATTAGTAGCGCATTGTGCGAAGGTAGAAAAAAAACCAGAATATTTGGTAGTGCATGGTGGTTTTTTTTTTTCTTTTTTCTTTCTGTATGGTTTGAGGAACACAAAGAATGTAGATTAATGCTCCTTGTAGCTGTCGTTGAACCACCTTGGCTTTGGCTTTCATGGCTTGTGCTTCTGTTCCGTGGACTCGGGACACGCTAAATCAGCAAAGAGGAATAATGCGATTTAGAAAAGAGGCTAAACCAGAACAGGATATTCAACGACAAACGTTTTAATCCAGCAACAAACATCTGTCTAATCACTAATTTTTCTGTGGTCAGATATGATTATACTCCATGGTAACATTATCATTGTGTAATTTCTACTCTCGAGCACTACTTGATATAACTTGACATGTATAGCATCCGACTGGCATACCGCTGTACTATACATATTCAAATGCACCACCCCCGCTCTACCGTAGCATTATCTGATGTATGTGTTACTCAGTTGCCGTTCTGAGTGAAGCGAGTTCAGCTGGGGAGGTAAACGGGAGCTCAAGTCAGGAAAGGAGCATGTGACTAGTAATATAAAGGGTTTAAACCCTAAGTGTGTTGACTCAAAGCTAAATATGTAATAGTAATGTTACATAAAAAGTCTATGGCAAACAGGCTTTGATAATCCTTCAGCAGCAAGTCAATACTGGCTATGCACAAGTCCGTAGAGCTTATTATACCGTAGAGTTGCAGTGGGCTTTGATATATAGCATCAGAATCTGATCAAATTGATGCTATTAATTACATTTACAAAGACCGGGACTTTGGGCTTGGCCGTTGGCAGCTTTATCTGCATAACCATCATCAGAATGTAACATTGAATGTCTAGAGGGAGCAGAACATGCAGACAAAACCAATGACATAATATCCTTTGCATCTCTTAAATTTATGTGTTCATATATGTCTGGGGGAGGGAGGGGGGTGAGCTCAGTACATCATAGCTCTAGCAGCGAGGATGTTACTTATCCTGGAACTTTCGGAATCTCGGGCTGGCTGTCTGCAACGTATTTATTCGCTCCAATACCAGGGTTATTGTAGGGATATATCGAAGACACCAATATATGTGAGTCTAGTTCTTTATACGATCTCTTGTTTAACAAAGAAAATTTGAGATGAGGCGGCATACATACATGTGTATATATGTTATATGTGGCCGGATGTTTGGTAGCCCAGGTGATGTAGCAGCTGGTCCACCAGGAGTAGACGCAGTATGGTGAAAAGAGTAGGTAATATACAATTAAGCGTTAGCTTTGAGATGTAAATGCTCATACTGTGGGTCATGTTTGTTTATAATATTGATTATAACAGCGGCAGGCTTCGTGTCTGTTATTGGCCGAGCAGGCCATCTCCAAATGTGCCCATTACAACCTGATGTCTTATTTCGCACTGTCACATATTGCCACCACTTTGATAATAGTCTCCCATTGTGATGTCAATATTGAGATTCAAAAGCTAAGCACACATCACACCGTCCACTACCCACCCAATCAGCCAGTGTTTGCTGTCCTTTATACATACATAGATAATCTCCATCCTAACCTGGCTTCTTGACCTTGGAAATCCATGCAGCTGCTGACTATCAGCTATAATCTTCTAGATCTGCTTTAGAATCTCCCAATATGTACTAGTGGTGGTTGTCATATTCTTTAATACCATAGTGATTTATTCACTAAGGCAAGGGACCAGATACATCTTACGATGCTATGAAGGGATAAAAGTGACAAAAGGCCATACGGGAATATGGAATTATTTTCTGACAGCATGGCCAGCCAGGCAGTTTAATGATGTGTACATGTGTGTATGTGTATATGGAATCTTACTGTGTCAAGACAAAATCCACCAACGATTGACCCGCAGCCAAAGGAGCTCAAACAATGTGACGAGCTGAGAGGGAGGGAACCTCAAGTACTCACAGAGGAGAACTTGTATCATCAGAGACAAGTTAACAAGATACCTGAACAGCCAACTGCAGGATTATCAAGCGAGCTACGTCGTTGGCCGTCCTTATCCGCTGGCCTAACGACATGCATGACGCTGAGCTCTATGTAGTTACATGTACATTTGCCACACATACTCATGCAGTGTCTATTGAATCTGAGCCCAGCTCGAGAATCAGCTTGTTGTAGGCATGCATTTAGGACGGGTTTATCTGCCCATGTGCGCATGTCTACGTGGTCACGCTATGGGTGGTGATGTGATGAGCGACAGTAATATTTTGTATTTATATGTATATACATACATATATCTGGGACGGTGGCTGCGGGATGGGATGTAAGACTTTGGTCTGAGAACGTGATATGGCTGCTTTTGAAGGGTAGCCGAAGACTCCAAAAGTACCGTATCATACATAGTCCAATGCAGCTGTTCTTCTGCATGTTCAGGCCATGACAAAGTTAACGGCCGTAGAGACTCTCCAGATGCGTTAATATCAGACCACCATGTATTCTGTAGGCCGATATGCCGAAGCTGTCTGGTGAGTTGTGAGCATGTGCGGGACCAGGCTACAGCCTTGAACTGCAAATTGTCTGAGAACATCGATTTCAACGTTAAAAACCAAATCAGCTAGTATCCTATCAGTGTCACTACATAATTACAAGTTCGTGTTATCTATTACTGAACTTTACTATAGATCCAAGCTTTATATAAAATCAAAGTTCAGGTTATATTCATACATACTCAAATATGGAAAGAATAAAGTGGCATGGTAGATGGAACGTTGCGTGGCATACTTTCTCAGATTACATCATGTTCTTTCTGTAAATTATCAGAAGGGCAAGACGCTAGAAGACACTACGAAGCTTCTGTGACAGAAGAGGAAGGTGCGGATACGTGATGTCTAAAAAGAAAAAGTTTCATAGAGAACAGACTACCAGGTCCGAGAATCTCTATATTTTAGAATCCTTGATTACTTGTGGTCTGTGGTTCAATCATAAACTGTAGACGGTTGGAGTCCTGTTTAAAGGTTTGATCTCAGCCATGCCTTGACTTAGCCGTAGATGACCGGATATCGCTATCATCTTAATGTATCTGAGGTTCACTAAAGTAAGTGAATATGTATACAGACATTTCCGAACGCAACTTTGGCGGCTTCATATTCAGACCAGTGAGCTGCATGTGGCCTTGGGGTTGGGAAACATAGACATGGTTACATTCGTTTCATCACGAACGAGGGTATGGAATTCCTTCTTCTTTGGGTGTGGGAATGCATATATATATATATATATATATATATATATAAATATGGGAGATAGATTGTTAAGAACATTAACATGTGAAGGATCACAACATCATTCATATTTGGAGCAGCATCGCTTTTCGGCCTGATATAGAATGGGTATATTGTTGAATGATAATGACGATGATACTCGAGGCATTCACTAATATCTAGTAACTTGGTCAATAAAACTCGACAGTAGATATCTAACAGCCAAGGAAGGTATACAAATTCTTTATTTCTTCGCTCGGTTGCCTCCCTGCTGCACGATATATTGTTGACCTTCACAAAGTGGAAATCAACCCACTCGCTGCTAATGAGCTCAGACTACATGGAAAGGTTAGAAGATAAATACCCCACACACCCTTCCCCCGGACAGATAGACTAGTCTCCCTAGAATGAACTAGGACCTGAACCCCCGGCAATACTGCAGTCAAGATCATGGGTATTAATGTTGTGGTAATCAAGTAGAGTCATTAACGGAGAATGGCAAAGGTAAAGTTTTTTATGGAGCACTGTGTTTGTTGAAGGAAAAAAAACATCAGGAGTATGTTTGCTTGGCCGCCATGTAGTAGATTCATCTTTCAACAGGCCATCAGGTGGATGTATGGTAGGGTTAACATACGTGTTGTCATGAAAGAACAAATAAGCATACTGCCTGTTCATTGTAAATATGAATGCCATTATCACAACTCAACTGGCTCCTCTAGCAACCAACTAACATAAAATGAATCTGGCTACACCAATACAACTCTCGTACAACTACCAATTAGCTTTTGATATCTATCTAAACAAGCCCCTCGTCCACTAACCAGAGTCGCCATCTACTAGTGATGGAATCTAAATCAACCTTCTAAATAGCCGGGCCGGATGAGACTGTATCCTTCCGCCATATGATGCACACGCTGCATAGCCAAACCCTACGACATCTAAATATTTCCATTCCATGTATGCTTTTTTTTTGTATTTTTTTTTCCTGGCTAATGTGTTTGAAAAGTTTAGGGGAATTATACTCGGGTTGTTTTATTTCCTCTTTTTTTCTTTTTTTTCCTGTCTCTTTTCCCAGCAAACACTGTCTGCCATGCACAAACTCTTGCAAACAAATTCCACGTCTCACATTTTCCCAAAAACCCGGTCAGCTCACAATAGAAAAAAAAACACAATAACGGACAGACTAACCCACCAACCAATCAATCAACCGCCATTGTATAAAACAACCCCAAAGTGGCTTCTGCGTCTTCTTCTGGCCTGGGCCTCCCTATAAGACGGCTCTACATCCTGGAGAGAGGCTATGTTCTTCAGTGACGCTTTGTCCTTTCTTTCCCACATAGAAAGAAAGAAGGTCTTATGTGGTTATGCTATACGGTATAGTATCGGGTGTTCTAGGTAGGATGAGAACCCTCAGTGGTCTATTTGGGGGAGGGTCGATGTATACATGTATGTATATGAGAGTATATATGTAGAAACAAAAGATTGACCGTTCATATCGGCTCCGGGGCAGTGATGGCTATACATGTATATAATTCAACAAAGCCCTTTCCTGCAATTTAATTACCTGGCTTGGTAGCAGCCAAATCTCCTAGATGAGCCTCAGCTATGCTTCGTCGGCCACTATCGCTATATTCTTCTCGTCGGACTCAATATCTTGCACTGTGCAACACCGGGTGCTTTCTAGGCTGTCTTTGCCAAGGTATTGTCACTCAAATCCGTATTGGACTTGCTGATAAACAATAATATACATCTATATATATATCCAGGATAATACTTATCTAGTACTACCATACAACTTACCCTTGTTTCCGGTTGCACCCGGTTGAGAACCAGCCGCCAGAAGGCCGCCAGATATTTGACTGGTGTAAGCAGCGTATAGTGTCAACTTGGTACTTGTCTTGGTGCTTGAATTCGGCGTCAAACAATTGATCCAGGACATAGTGACGGTAAGCATTTGACTCGTGTTGTAACAGGATAATGATTTTTAAAGATTAGTCGTACACATTGG
Organism: Ambrosiella xylebori; assembly: GCA_002778035.1. NCBI lineage: Eukaryota > Fungi > Ascomycota > Sordariomycetes > Microascales > Ceratocystidaceae > Ambrosiella > Ambrosiella xylebori. The sequence goes on from PCDO01000002.1 coordinate 224,443, forward strand.
TGGGTTGTTGGCACACAATGAATGTATTAGAGATATCTGGAAATAGAACTATGGAGGGGTATCTCAACAGGTAACGCAAGACGCTCTATAGTCAGCCTGTGAATGACTTAGAGTAAAACGATACTATAAGTATGATTTTAGTCGACAAAGTCGGAAAGGCTCAAGGTAATGACGAGCCACCACCTTCCTGTAGCTGACGGAACAAGCCGGAGCTGCATCATGATGTAAATATTACCAATGCCCACCTATATACATATATCGAGAAAAGCACATCGAAATAAATACGTGGGATCCTCAAGATGAATATCTCTATATGCCAGGCCCCACATATGGAGTTGTAGAGGTATAGATGAAGAGATTGAGATTAGAAAGAAAGTGGGCAGGTTGCTGCAAGAGAGCCTATATGACCTTATTGGACAGGGATGAACATGGCGTGAGAAGAGCTACGTTGACATTTTCAGATGAAGCAGCATTGTATGTACATTCGATTCGAACAAATGAGGGAGGTATCCAGGGGACTTGAAAGTGATTATAAATTAGCAAAGATAGTCAGCAAAGACTAGTTCCCGTAGATACTGAGACCTGCTTGAGATCATGCGTTGGAACTGCTTCTGGCCTTGCTTCTGGCCTGATCTCTAATTTCACCACTCGCTCAAAACGTCTCCCTTTGCGATCACCATGTCGATCATAGAGATATCGTGACCTGATGTGCTAGGATCGAGGATTATGAGAGTAAAGATAGCAATCGGCGAAAAGAGGTTAATTAATATGAGTTGAGGGTTTATGAAGCTAGGATATTACGGACAGGCAGCTTTGTGTAGTGACCATGATGCTTGGGTTATGTAGGCAACCTGAGAAGAGTGGGGCATCAGGGAGGTGAGACATGAGTACCATTGGTGGTAAATCAATAGCCTCGGGTAAAAAAAAAGACATAAACATGATGGCTTATAAACGACTGTTTGAGCAAGTTCAAGGATGTTTTTATACACCAGTAGTCAGTAGTTAGCTTCTCGCTAAGATATATGATGTGTCAATAATCAACATCGTGGCGCTAGTCATCACACCTATATGTAGCTTCCTGCACAGATGGCCCTGACTAGAATCTCTAGTCCCAACCCTAGAAAGCTACCTACATACCTCCCGCATGTCCACAATACAACCCCCCACACTATACACTAAACACCAACCAAATCTAATCCGACACGCTGCAGCCCGGAAGCGCTAAGCTGGCACGAACTACGGCAGCTAAATAAGTCTTTAGCTTAGATGGCTTAGCTAGAGAGAAAATCTCCATCCGCAGTTACTCTGTATACGATTAGTGTCCCTCTTTGTTTCCGGGATTTTTTTTATATTAAAGTCAGACAAAAACAAGTTAGAAAGGCGGGACATCCATGGGGTATGGGAAATGAGGTATAGGACTATCTGTAGACTATTTCCACATTCGTCAACCGTATCTCGGAAGTGGAAGATAATGGTTGAAATTAGCTTCTGCGGTGCCCTATTGGCGGGACCTAAGATGTTAGCTTGAATGCCCACTGGTTCGTGAGATGTCGATAATATCATCAACTTTAGTCTTTATGGAATATGTCTGGATCTTATATAGTATAAGCAGCTAAACTGGAGATAAAATTATATTTTGCCAAAGTATACGATATGATAAGCATCCTCGGAACTCGCGTGCTTTCTCTATATTCAACCCTTCCAATCTAGCAATAAACAAGCCTTTATTTCCCGAACATTCAGTTGATGTCTTTTGTTTCTCTACATGTCTCTGCTTCAAATTTTATCGACCACACACACATACAGTGCATATATACAACTTATATAAATGTATCCCTTCCATGTTCCATACTTCAATACTTGATCATCTGTCAGGCCCCAGTCTGTCTTGATAATATTTGGCCGAGCCGCCCGGACCTCCCCCATGTCCCATGTCCCATGCCGTGCCGTGTCTCAGAAGCAAATCCCGGTCAGCCACAACCACAACGTCGAGCATAGAATTCAAGCCAGGTAGGGCTCCCGACAATATGAATCCTTCCCTCGGACACTCGAGGATGCTTTTGGTTAACTCTATCAAAGAGTAAACAGATCAAATTAACAGAAAATAAAAAAGATAGCTGTAGTCCATATGTAAAAATGTGACTGAGGAAGACAATGGATGTTGATATCTGGATTATCCTTTCAAAGATAGCTGCTATATAACTTACTGATGCCAGCTGCACACGCGTTTTTTTTTATATTCCGCACCAGCGTGACGTTTACAAGAGTCCAAGTTGCTGTCGGGTATGTCGATCACTTGCCGTCCGTGATGGCATCAGCTGTTGTGCTTGGGCATTTGCATTCTTGACTGTAACAACAGCCTCAATGTGGGTATTACCTTTGATATTTACAATCAAGATATCTCTGGGTATGTAAATAGTTTAAAGTTGTTATTCAGAGAGTACGGTTTAAATCTAGTTTACTTGTGGCTTGACGTAAATGTTTGTCCCACGGGACAAGCTACTGATATGTTATTTCCTTTACAAACACCCACCTGCTGTCTAAACAGGATGGTGTTGGAACGATTTGGTAAAAGATAGCCGAGGTCTCTAGTCTGTGTTCCTGGTCCGTGATAAGTGGAGTCAAGCTAAGTAATTGTGGTGTTCAAAGGCCGGCCTGGGGTTCAGCGGCAAAATTCAAAACATCCAGGGAAGATAAACCACGACAAGGGGTTACGGGATGGACGAGACCGCAGGGAAAAGAAAAAAGGCAATTATATATATTGTCTGCCAGAACTTTTTATGTTCGTTTTATAAATTATCCGAATTTTCAAGGACGGTGTCCTTAATAAGATGCAAAACAAAAAAAAAAAACATTGTTTTTGACTTATTAGGGAGCAGGAGCTTTCCCCGTAAAATAACGTTGAAACAAGCTTTGGCAGCAAAAGCAAAATCCGGAAGCTGTGATGACATAAGCAACATTGGACTTCACCTCATCCACAACAGTCTCGATCACCAATAATTTGAACATTTCGTATTAATTTCCATGTTGTTTTGCAAAACTATGTAATTTCCTCTGTAGTATATATCTCCAAAAATCCAGCCTAGATATATCCCGACCTACGCCACATCTATCAAAACTGCCCCCACCCCCACCCCCAATAATACTCGCTTCCGCGAACAGACCTTTTCCCCCATCCTCCTCACCATGCCAAAACCCCTCTCCCCGCCGAGATCAAGGGCCGATTCCAAGGGCCTTGTAGCGGTCGATCAGTAACCCAAGTCATTCATGGAATGTCACCTCAAGAGTAATCGCGGTTAAAGACTAAGGAATCGGAGCACTTGTGATTTATACAGACGATTACTCATGGTGAGCCGAGATGACATTTAGGATTGCGCGTGGGGGGAGGAGTTTCTAGCTTTTTGGCTTGCTGAGTCTGGCTTCCACCAGGAATAAATCTCTCCGAAAAATAAGACAAATATTCCACGAAAGCGGGGGAAGTGGGGAAATCAAAATACAGGAATGCATTGAGACATATTCTCACATTTGGGGGATGATAATGATATCCAGACAGCATTGACAGCGACATGAAGGAGGGGGGCATTAGAGGATGAGGTTCCAGACGATAATTACCTTGACAGGACACGGGCTATTTCCTTCTACATACTGAAGGAACAGTGCGCCATCGTGACATTTGACAGGATTATCGTTTGGTGTCAAGGCCACCAGATAAAGAGCAAACTCAGTCTTTCTAACACGAGTTAAATTTCTCTCAACAGTAGCTGAAAGCTCATATCTTTGATATGCACAGAGCAGCCGAGCAATATTTCGTCTTATGAGCTTATATTCCAGTACCACCCAATATACATAATAATCGTTAAGACGGCCCAGCCAATATTCTTCTATAGTTGTATATCATGGCTATCAGCAACTAGGAGCAACCCCGTTCTCTCTACAGGCTAATGTATTGCTGAACTTCACCCACCGTAGCGAGCAACAGGGACGAGAACTTCTATTGGCAGGTTGGTGCCTTTGCATCATTTCCCTAGGCAACGGATGCTTGTAGCAAGCAAATCATGGGCATTGCTACGATGCAAAGAGGATACGGTGGGAAGCGTGCCAAGAGAGTATAACTAATCAACAAGATATTGTCGCCGTCGTCTCGCAAATATTGACTCAACTGGTTACATAAGCGAGAGTCAAGGACGAAGGTGTAATGTTGAACGTCGAGATTGTCACAAACATTAAAATGATGTTTGTGGAATATAAGCTTAAGGTTCTTTGTGGATTCTTGAGAGTAACCTGCCACAAAAGTCGATGCCCAAGACTCAAAGACTCGGCCATTGACTCGATACTCAACAAGACAGGAACCCCACGAGACCGTGTACGACCTAGACCCACATAATCAAAGAACATGATTGACCCATGATTTATCTATCTACACAATGTCCAATCGGTATATCCGCTCTTTTGAATCCGCCCCCTATCCCCCACCCCCCCCCCCCCCCCCCCCTCACCTTGCACGCGGCCTGCCTGCCTTTGATCTCGATGATGCGAATGTTTTTTTTTTTTCAGCTTTGATTATATAGAACGCAGGGGGCGACCCTTTGTGGTCACGGCAAGGACAAGCTGTTCAACCCACTGTGGCATAGATATTGGATATCGGTGATGTCTTGTAATCATTGGATTGCAGAATTATGCAATGAGGCTTTTTTGTTTGTGAGGAATATGTTCTTTTTTTGTTAGTCACGTTTTCCCGCATAGAAGCAACTTGCCCAGAAATTCTAGATTTGTATACAGAGAAAAAAAAAAGACGAAACATTTGTTGTAAATCACATTGATCTAGCGTCCGAGTTTACATGCATGGATCTGTAGGTGTACTTTAACTCTTTAAGTAAACCATTGTCGCCGAAACTAGACGTTATCATGTCAGTCCCTTTTCTAATTAACTGTTTACTTTACATGTTCAACAGTCATTGTTATTGGAGAACTTTTTTGGGAGCTGCGGTTTGGCACATTTCCGTGCTTTCCAGACTTATCTTCGATGATAGTTTAGAAGTGAAAATGAAAAATATTGGCCACTCACACACGTTGGTCTTGCCCAGGAACTGGGTTATGCCTTGGTATGGGCAGTATAAGCAATCATAAGATAACCAACAAGAACATCAATCATGATAGCATTCAAATCTTGGAAATAAAACACACAAAACGAATTTCCAAAGACTACATTCTTAAGACTATCATAAATTTCCGTTTCGCTGGGAGAGGGGTTAAGTGACACAAAAGTCCAAAGACGAAAGATAGCGGTTTTAGTTCAGGAACGGGGGCGGAGAGACAAATAGACTAACTCCAAATGATCTAGACTGTTAAGGTGATGCCGATGCTAGGCACAGAGGGCCAGAGCTGAAAAGAATATAAAAAACAATAATATATGAAGACATAATTATATAATTATTACCTCAATGTGGATATATGTATGATCTTCGAAGTATGCTATATCTTCACAGATAGTTCTAGTATCTGAGACATATGCCAGGTTGATGAATGAGCATTTTTTGCAGACATAATTCGCACTTAGAAACAAAAAAAAAGGATATCTGCTTCTAGTTGATTATGTAGCACCCATGATGCTCTCCACTGGCTGAACCCCCCCTTGCCGAACCCATATAGGCCTTGGGCCCAGTCCCGTTCAAAAGTCGAATCCGACAGAGTGTCTCTGTCTGGCAAAAGCCCTTGAGGATGCAAGCAGCCTAAACCTCTTTGGGGCAAAGATTTGAAGAACCTGTATATTTTTCTTATTCGTGAGATTTCCACTGAGGTGCCCTGAAAGATAGTTTTTTTTGTCCTTAACAAGAGGGTTTACCTCGCAAACAACACACTCTCTCTTTCCCCTTCTCTCTCCACTAATGCATCTTCTTCCTGTTCTTCAGAGATCTTTACACCATTTTTGGAAACAGTCGGCTACAGAAGGCACAGTATGAGATTATCAACCATTCAAGAAACAAAAATATGTTTACTTGCTGGTAAAAGAGAAGGACCCCCCTCTCTCTCCTCTCTCTCCATTGCGATGCGATGACTCCGGGTGGAAGAGGGGCAAACAAGTGGAGTCAATGGAGCCTAGAAAAGCATCACCAACTAGGTGCGCTTGTTTGGGATACACGCCCCCTGGGATCGCCGGCGAACATAAGTTAGGCAATATTAGACTGATTCATGAAATGGAGAGAACAGCAAGAGAGAGCTTCTTTGCGGGAGTTAGGAGTATCGTAGACATATGTTGCCAAATATAAACTAATAAGGAAAAAAAAATTAATAATAAAAGCCGGTACCATTGTGGCGGGCCGAGATGTTCTGATAATTATATCATGTAGCTATATGTCCATTTTTTTGCTCCTCAGTGAATGTGGCAGTGAACGCTGACCAAGCATCCAGCCTCTGGCCGAAATTCGGCGCGGGGTAAAAAGGCCCCACAAAAAGATTGAAAGAGAACCACAATACTCCTTCAACTCTCCTTTGTTCTTCTAATTGATGATTTTATAGCCAAAGGCAAAAGATAATCAATCGCTTATTAAGGACCAGCGCTATACCAATTTCTGTAGACCAGACTTTCAGCATACATAGATCTACCGCGTGGCATATGTCAACCAAACACCAGACAAGACAAGAACCAAAAATCAAAGCCCACCCGCCGCCCACCATGACCTCGGGTAATCAATCCATCGTCAGAATTGAGCCCTGACTTAACAACCCTCCGTACTTGGTCACAGACATCGACTAGCCTGAATAGGCTACTGGACATCTGCTAAAGAAGAACACCCACAGCACATGGTTGAATCACTAGCCTCTTAACCGCCAGGGGCCCTAATCCCGCTAAAACAATAAACAAGTTAGTGGACAATGTTCTTGTTTCTGCGGTATAGAGAGAATCATATGTCATTCATTCACCAACAGCTGCAAATGGGATTTAGTGCCTTGTTGTATGTAGCACAAACTACTGCAGTTCGTTGGACTCGAAAGAGATTTCGTGCATTAGTGTTCCAAACGGCCGCTAGCAGACGTCATTGGCATCTGCAGGTGGCAAACAAAGATAACAACTGGAAATGAATAACGGCCAACTGATAAGCTATAACCCTAATGAACCCTATTCACTGCCCTTACGCTTAAACTGCCGTGATCCAAACCAAAGTTCATGCAAAAGAGCCAATACAAATTCCGAGCACTATTGAATACCAAAAGTTGATTCGCTGCAAATAAACCACGCAAAGTCCCCATCAGAACAAAGTTGCCTCCTGGAGTCTCAGCGTTATAAAAAAAACATTTTCATTGCTGTCTCGCCCGCAACGACCTAAGCGAAGTAAACTGGGGATCTTCCTTGTATCGGTTCTCCCTCCTAAAAGTCCAGCCTCTCCAAGATATCCGAAAGAAAAAAAAAAGAGAAAAAATATCCCCACTGGCAAAATATGTACATAGAAATAAACGAGTAACAGCAGCTGAACTTTGCCACAAGGGAGGTTTTTGACAAGTATTTATTGCGGACTGAAAAAAAAATGATGCACAAGATCCCAAAGAAGATCTTTTGGTCGACTTGTCAGTGATGTTGGCCCAAGACGGCCTTCTTTTCTCTCTTTCTCTCTTTACTTTTCTTTTTCAGTGAAGAGGTTCAATTAGTCATTGTCATGTTTGATTCACATGAAAATAATCACGATAATAAGGCTCTTCGGAGTTCTCCAGAGCTGTTTTGTGAGACAAAATGATATCACTTTCATCAATCGACAGGCATCATTAAAGGCATCTACCTGCCCATGAATTTTCTTTTTGCCATTGCATGCGGACTCGAAAACCCGAGCTGTGGCAAACAATCTGTATTTTGTCTACATGTGTTCATAGTCAGACAACTGGAGAGCGTGGATATATGTTTATAGTCGCTGACTGTACTGTGGGGATGCATCCGAAGAGTGACGTCGTCTCCCAAAAAAACAAGCAATGAATACGCTTGCGCTGACCACAAAGGGTACTAGTGAAAAAAAAAAAAACTTAGATCACCGGCCCCCCTTCTAAATCTAAAGCCTCAACTCGCCCTTCCTAAACAAATAAACATTTTTTACCCCAGATATCATATTTGATGATCCGCGTCCGGAGAACCGCCATGATACATGCCTCCGAGACATAGCTTGTTCCGGCCGAGGCACAGAGCTTGTAGACTTTGTTTTTACTGCGTGTGTGATGCCTGCCAGACCTCACCAGCCATCTTGTAGTATCACTGTCAACCACAAAACAACAAACCAAGCCACTGACTGCAACCCTCAATGAACAGGCGGCCTGTGCAAAAACAACAAAATCACAGCCCAAATCAAAAATAGCTTAGTCAAAACGGCCGAAAAAGAATTGTCCCCGAGGCCCGTGAGTTTCTTACACCCTCTTCATCACAAAGTTATGTATAGAAGCCGGCGAGCGTTTCCTCCTACCGTGACCACCTAGTAACCCACTACCAATTGTTGCATTGTCCCTTGACTTTGTAACATCTGTTCTTGTCAACTATCACGAAAAGAGTAACTTATATATCCTCCTTGGTGTCGCGCACTAAGAATTAATAAATCAGGAAAAAGAAAAAAAAGCCACCAAGCTAAATTTGGCATGGGCCCCCTAAGACTAGATGGTGTCTGAGAAACTAACGATCTCTCGTAACATTATATTAACAAGACGTAAGTAACATTGCATGCGGAGGACTTTCATGACGTGGAAATGTTAGATTGGCGATGTTAGTAGCGTGGGCTAGCGAAGGCAGGTTGGCTTGGACCTGGCTGGTTGGCTTGAACCAGTACCGCCGTACAAACCCTAACAAATCCACTTCAGCAGACCAGACATCCACTTTAGTCCAATCGCATGAATTAGGATTGTGGCAAGCCAATAAATTTATCCAAACACCGCTATGCTTCACTCTTTACTCACAAAATTTTTGTAGACACTTACAAATAGCAGTAACCCCCCCCCGCTCATAATACCCAAACTCACCCCACCCCATGATGTTTTGCTCATTGCCCTATCCCCCCCCCCCCCCCGTTCTACAATAAAGCATTGACTTCCCCCACTATACACCCTCCGCATGGAGAAAGTGATCGACGACATCTCCGTCCAAGCTTTCATGTAGCGTGTCTCTGCATCTTCTCATATTATAGGACGTCCATACAGACAAGTGTCTCGGAGAAGGGGCATTAGCAATGGGGCTTGCTGTAAACATAGACGCAGACATTTAAAGAAAGCACGAACCCGTTGGGCGCATGCTGACGTCGTTGATACTCCCTCTGTGACTACGGAGGCAAGTATATAGTATCATCAGGGCTTCACGTTGATTTGCAATATACCGAGTGCGGCAGAGAGATAGATGGCTATTGGTTGATGTGAGTACATGTAAATGAAGCCAGACCCCAGCCAAATGAGCTTTCGCCAGGTCCAACAATGGACACTGCCATTGCCATGCTGTTGCAAGTTCCATTCAATATTACCCCTGTATATACAAGTAGCATTAATTTCTTCCGCCGTCTGTGGCCCTTCCGCACAAGACCCTGAGTGACAATATCGGGCTAACAAGTGTACAGTGTCGAAAAAAAGACACATCTCGTAGAAGGTGAACTGCCGAATAGAACAAGAATAGAAATGGAGCACTATCCCCGTCGTCTCACATCCCAATATTTACGCGCCCATCAAGTGCTGAGGGTTGTGGTCATAACAAATATGGAGTATTCCCAAATATTTAGGCTAACTCTTGGTACAGTAACGGATACAAGACTCCGAAGCGTAGATGGATATACGTATATATATATATATAAAGGTCCATAGTCGTATTATATACGACACCACAGTGTATATAGATTTAATGTGGGACATCTTGATCAAATCTCAAAAACATCGACTTACCTAAGCAATAATGGCCACCACGAAAAGAAAATATACATTCCCACCCGTGCCATCAGACGGTAAATCAATCCACTAGTCCACCTGTCAGCGAAAGTCACCAATTCCAACCGAGGGAAAAAAAAGCAACTCACTAAATGGAATGTCACTAAGAATATTGACGAATATCTGACGATATATGCGTTCCCGTTCCTCCGTAAAAGAGACCAAAAAAAACGACACGTCATATTATTCTGTAACCCACAACAAAGCCTGCCGTCCCCCCTTCGTCACAGAAACCTTGTCACGACCAGACTTTCAACTCGCCCGCCAATCCTGCTTAGTGGTTCTCGGTGTTGGCGTCCTCGGTGTACATATACACATATATATGTACTATATATGTGTATACAAACTCTGCCTTGACCCTGAAACCTTGACGTATCCACTCCGATACTCCGCTTCAGACGCTGAAAAAAGATTCCATTTTGAGTTCAACAGGCTGACACCGAACCAAAGATTGCTTCAACAAAGCTTCTAGTCTGGTACTAGAATCAGTTCTGATTTGCGCTGGAGAGGTCGACTTGTCGAACAAGTCACCGCCGCAGATTGACCCTGTCGATGCAGAGGGTTGCTTGCTGTGGTTAAGTGGACCTTGACACTACTTCAGCAGCTTCTTCATACACCGCCCATCAAGTTAAGACCAGGTCATGCTTCAAAATGTGGCTGATCACATCAAAGCTCACGATGCATTGCAAATTTATCACCTCAATCGACCAGACTCCACAGCACACTCATGACAAATAACTTGCACACAATATTATAATACCGGTTCGACATCTACTCGGCGTTTCTGAGATACTAGGTGCACTGAACTTCTGGGACTTGATCGTCACATTCATTTATCTTCTTTTGGGATCTCGCTGTGGATATCCTGGAACAACGGCGTTTCGAGTCTCGAGAGTCTCCGCGGACTCCATCTCGAATTTTGCACATCAACCGATCAGTCTCAGCGACACTTTGGGAGAGAAGCCTGTTCGTTGAACCGCCGATCGATTTGAGAAGGGTCACATTCGAAACTTTTATATGCACAGTCGTTCTGAAAGAAATCAGCCTGTTGTTTTAGAAGATCTGGGCAGCCATATGTTCTGGCGTTCTTCTGGAAGCACAAATTAATCCTCCAGTTCAAGGCCAGGCCGCCCGCAGACGAGACATTGTCATTCAAAAAAATAAAGCTAGAGGGACAAGAACGCCATTTACGTTGATGTGTGTTGTGTTTCTGATGCTGTGAGTGCTGGTATGTGCTCTAGACTAGCGAATTCGAAGTCTCATATTATGCAAATCTAAGACCTGGAGCTTAGTCGCATCTAGGACATCGGCCTTATCAGATACTCAAGTGTTGTCATTTTCTCCATGTTTTGTTTTGTGGAAGGACCAATATCACAAATGTGGAATGGCGTCTTAATATCGAGATGCTATAAGTTGAAGTTGTCAGGTACATCAATCCCAAAATAGCAATAAAATAGTAAATAAAAGAACGCAAAAATAATCGTAGACCATGATTGTATATACAACCCAACGTGCATGACGACGCCGGAGACAATAACTCCATCTGATCAACGGGTCCGATGCAGGTTTACCAAAACCGAGTTTTGATGAATTTTGATCCATGTTTATGCCCATGTAATTCGTCATGCTGGAGAGACCAAGGTCCATGTAGCGGAAAGCACGAGGCGCTCTACCCTTCTAAATTGCATCATATATGTCGTCGGGTTAGGACTGCCATTGAGATTGAATCTATTGGCTTGAAACTGTACTGTTAGCCACAACACTCAAAAATATATCTCATGCAGGAAATTCATTTTCATTGTTGCATGACTGCATGATCTAAATCATGTCTAGTCTATCCAGTATCACCAAGCCACACCCGCCACAAAGAGGCATAATAGCAGTCATTACATGTGAGGCTTCGCACTACAACCGTCGACGGTGAATATTACTGGCAAAGATGTATCCCCAGAAACTGTCTGTGTTATGTGATGATGACGGATGAGAAGGGAGAACACTCCAATGGAATCTTATCTTAGGGATAGTCAGGGAGAAAACAGCGCAAAGGTTGCTCAAAAATGCATGTTTGATACATTCCATCTAAGCTCTCAAATTTAGTAAGACATGAATTGTGGAGTCTTCTTTTATCCTGTTTCATATTTCCGGGCCCGTGGCTTTCATGATAGCGAGATAAATGGCTAGCATACATATGGGCGGTTGGCTTACCAGGAGTTCAGATTACACCAGCAGATCGACCATTGAGAAAATGCCCGGAGACTGCGGACATGATTTTTATGTATTTAAACAGACCCTAGCGAGATCATAAACACGTGATAACGTCATGCCCTGGTCTGGCAAGCTGGAGAAAAGCGGGAGAAATGACAACGATATTGACCAGCAGCCATTTGATAGTGTGACCATTGACTCCGGCCTTTTATACCCAGATGTAGTCACTCCAACGCCAGTTGGCCGTGCCGAACCCTGGGCAGAAAAATGTGCTGAAGTGTTTATTTACGCATCCATTGTGGAAACACAAAAGTAATATGGCTTGGAGAATACTGTGACAATAAACACAACAGCGGCAGCATATATCTTCTTTCAAACCCACTGAGCCTCCCATGAGAAAACATGCAAATTACAAAGACACAAAATTATCAAAGCACTAAGCTCGAAGGTTAAAGGTAGTGGCAGTGAATGGAGGGAGGGATCGTGTCACGGACGGCGCGCTTCAAGGGCACATTGCCTCTCAGTGGGGGGGGGGGGTTTGACACACTAGGATGCAACTCACATATTCACTGTCGACTGAAGTGATGCGCCCTGTTTTTAACTCCATCAAGTACGGATCAATTGTGCTAGATCATATCATGGCATCGCTAGTTCCCCTCCCCCATCCATTTCCGCTCTCAGTGAGACGTATATACGTCTTGGTAAGCTGTGGTGGGTTAACTCAGTCCAGCTAACGCCTGTCGTTGCAAGGGGGGTATATATCGAACCCTTCGATATGGAATACTGGAATTACATGGACATTGGAAAATGGCTCTCATGCGAAACATCGGAGTGTGGGTACTTGAACCGGGCGTTGGTTTCAATCTTCTATTCTCAGTGTGGGTGAAGGCTATGGTAGATCCCCCGCGAAGGGAGAAGCCGGCCGAACTCCGGGAGTGGACTGACGTTGAGTGTTATTTTTGCCATTGGGTTAGAGAGCAGTCGAGATATAGGGGCTTGAGAGCAATAAAGGATGGTCGAAGACGTGAAGTTTCTAGGGATTGTCGATATATTCTTACCAATGAGAAAGGTAGGGTTTGTTATGAGGGTGCCAGAAAGTCCGAATCCAGACCAGATGCTTCAGTATGATCAATGTGATCCTGTCAACGCAGATAACCACATGATGGCAGATAGACTGACCCTATCTTTGCATTCCGTTTGAGACTTGAATGTTCTGTATGGTTGAAAATTAAAGTGATGACATAAGATAAATTGACCTATCATGATAGGCCTTATGGCTCACGAAGCAGAAGTCTAGAAATCGCCGCTCACCATGGGTTTGTAGGGATCCGCAAGTTAATGGCTTCCGCATTTGGAGTTTTATGGGGCACAGTCTCAGATGAACTTGGATACTGTATACTTCACTCGATTAAATCGTTCACATTGACTGGATGAAAATAAATAAATCAGGATGAGATTTTTGTATTGTGAGGCACATTTTCAGATACAAGACTTGATTATTGAACATGACAAGTAATTTGGTAAAAAATGAAAAAAGACAAGAACAAACAATATGTTGTCACCAAGTGATGTTGGCTTGATGATTTGCATCTTACCAAGAAGATTAACAGTTGAAAATTCTGTGTAAACTTTACCACCTTGATAAGATAAAGTCCTATACACTTCTTTTCTGTATAGATCACTTATGTGGATTCTTGGGAAAAGTCAGTCTTCTTTCAAGTATATATGGGGCAAAATGTTTGGAGTGTCGGCTTTTGTGATAGTGGTTAGTATATAAAATCAAGTAAAATTAGCGATGTATTTTTCTACACACCCCTCTCAGTCGAGCCACACCCTCTTCCCTACTACTCCCCACATCGATCGATTATATTTAAACTTTGCCCGTTCTCCATTCTCTCGTCAAGTTGTTTTACTTTACAATTTTCGCAATTCATCTTTGTAACAAGGCATTTTTACAATCCAAGATCGGCATCTGCAGTCCAGTCAACTCTGCAACATCGTCACAATTGTCTCAACTTGACTCCACAAGTGCCTTATTCGAGCCACAAAGTTTCGATTCATCGTCAATTTCTCAGTTTCAATTTCGGGAAAGTACTCGACCCAAGCCTCCTTCCAAACTCAAATCGCATCTCAATATTGCAAATTCAGCCTCGCGCCAATTCTCAAATTCGGTATCTACATCAATTAAGCAAGGATTTTTTTTTCTTTCGTCTTCTTTGAAGCGACAGAGACTTCATAAAATTGACCCTTCATTAGTGCAAAAGGCCGCATCGCCTCATCTTTTGCGCTACATTTTATACAACACATTTATTATTCCACAACACAACATACGCTATGGAGCGTTCTAACGAATTTGACACTGCCGATAGCATCAAAAACCCCCTCATCTATTCGCCTGCTCCCGTTGCTGTTACTCCCCAGGACCCCACTCAGAGCCGCCAACAAATGTCCACCGGGTATCCCTCTCAATACGGAGCGCTGCCTCCCAGCACTTCACCGACTGGGCCTGTTTGTAAGTTACAAAACGAAGGAAATTTTCAATATGGGATTAATAACGTATAACTAACAATGCTGATACAGCTAACTCCATGGGCATGTATTATCCGACTCCTGCTGCCTTCCCCCCACCCACTGCGGGCCACTATACCACCGGAGCTGGTTCTGGCTATACCGAAGCCCCAACCACATATTATCCTACCGGCCACAGTGCCAGACCTGACGGTTGGGGGTACCCCGCCGTTGGTGCTCCGGGTATGATGACCGGAAACATTAACCGTACTCCTCGCGGAACGGTAAGCGTAAGATTAATTTCTATTCCAATTTTATATCTGCATGTCGACTAACATGTTTTTTTTTTGCAGAGTTACTCATTCGTCGCTTTGCCTGGACAGGTGCAACACAAGCGGCCTCGTCGCCGTTATGAGGAAATCGAAAGAATGTACGTCTGCGGCTACAACGGCTGCGAAAAGGCTTACGGCACCCTCAACCACCTCAACGCTCACGTCACCATGCAGAGCCATGGCGAGAAGAGACATCCCGACGAGTTCAAGGAGATCCGCAAGGAGTGGAAGGCCAAGAAGAAGGCGCAGGAGGTGGCCCGCCGCGAGCAAGCTGATCGGGAACGCGCTGCCAGTGCCAGCCGCTCTCCCGCTACGACCCCGCAGATGCCTCTGCCTAGTGGTCCTACGTCTAACATGCACACCAGCTACCCGATGCAAAATGGGGGCACTTATCCTGTTCCTTCGGGCTTTGGTAACAACTCTCCTTATGGTGCGCCCGGAACTTCGACCAACTCGTACAACGCCAGCGCGTATGGCTCGCCAGCGCATGCGGGTTATAACAACTCTCCCTACACGGGTAACTATGGTGCCCCGGGTTCTGCTGCTGGGTCTGCTGTTATGCCCTCAGACTACTCCACATCGACTTATGCCACTGGTGCCTACCCTTACGCCTACAGCAACGATCAAGACCCTTCTTCCAGCGCTGGTTCTGGCTTTGGCCCCAACCCTGCCACTGGTCACTACTAGTTCTGTAGACCGATGTTTTGTTCTATTCCAAGATATGCTTGGGTAGATTGTGCGGCAGATTTCGATGGCTGTAATGATGACAGCAAAAAGGACACTGAGGGGATCGATGTGTGATTGAGTCTATCGCAAGTCATGTCATATTATGGGAGTTCAGGGACTTTTATGATCTGCACTTTTGTTTGTTCATTTGGGTTTTTGGGTTGGCTTTTTGTTTGATATTTACATTGGGGTTTAGGTGTTTGTTCTGGACCATCATCAGTTTAGTTGTTTGGTTTTCCTATATTGGGTTCTTGGTACATTTACCACAGGCATTTCAGTTGGGGTTTCTTGTGTTTTCGAGCATCTAGTTCGAATGACTTACATCAGTTTTGTCCGACGACTCTGGCAAATGTTTGGGAACCTGAGATTTTCATCTCTGTCAGGGTGGAGGTTATTCTACATGCTGAACACGCACGTTGGTCCTCTACAACTGGGTTTGATTTTGCCTTGGTCTTTTTTTTTTTTCATGTTTGGACTATTTTACTATCACAATTATTACACTCACCGGCAACGGACGCATCCATGAGGTCGCAGCGATACTCATTTCTTGGAACTGGGGATTCGATGTTCAGAGAGCGTCACCCTACTTAGATTTCCACATATAGCATTAAACATGCATCTTACAATTACTTGATTCAATAACAAAGTGTGCGTGTTATGATATCAACGTTGAAAGTGCATTTTTAAACACTATCGCCATGTAATGAATCCATCGCGGCGTTAGTGATCCAACCGTGACATCTCCCCCAGTTTATCATGTGGCAATGGCGCTAATGCAGGTCGGGGGGCGTTTGTAGGCTATTGGCGTGTGATCGCGTGTTTTTTGTCTTCGTTTCTTATATTTTAAGCAAACGGATAAAATAAAACTTGGGACTCGACTATTTAACTTTATTCTAACGACAAATCATCATGACCAGGGGACTTGGTATATCAATGTATCTAAACTATGGCTGCACAAAGACCAAAAGTGAAGTTTTGATGTCGATCACTCGGTGACATGTTAACACATGGTATAGGACGTATAATAATCCGATAAGAAGCACTGCGATCGGCATCGTAAGATCAGCAAAAATCAAAGACGATATAGAACGTAGCCAATGCAGTAACATGATTATCAAAAAAGGCAGGTGTATATAAGGTTCAGCACTATAACAAAGCTAATGCACATTCCCGAATGTCATGCAGACCAGCCGCAAGTGGTGAAGATTTGTAAGGAATGTGGAAGGGGATGTTACACCAAATGCAGCAAACACTAAAAAATATCTTGCTTTGTTTTATTTAATTCTTAGTCGAGACAAAGACGCAGGCAGACTCAGGGGAAAATATGGAATGTGGTTGCACCACGGATTAGGGCTGGAGGCGTTGCATGTTTTGATGCATGAGGCCTAGAGGAGAGACAAGCCATTTTGTTGACGTCACATTGTTATTATTAAGTGTGCTTGGAAAGAATTGCGTATCGGAATCTGTAGAATCTCCGAGAACATAGTGATGTTGTTTGGTCTTCTTGGTATACTGACTTTACAATCTTTGTCTGTCGGGCATGCGGCTAGTTTCGGCAGGCTGTTGATGTGAGACTGTTCGTTGGTATTGTCTTATACCCTCGTGTCTGGCGGCAATATTCAGACACATCGCATACTGATGTTGAGACAAGAATTCCTGTAAAGGTGTCCTTTCCATAGGTAATCTTCTATATAATGATCAGCGATTACTTGACAGAACATTACCACTCACTGAGATATATAGTTACCATTCATTAACAACCCATTCTTAATGTCTCGATAACATGTGCAAGCACATCAATAGCAATACTCCTCCATACGATCTAGATTATAGCCAGGTGTGTATCAACAGACATCCAAGTGTCTGTCACGTTGCATGATATTATGCCCAAGCTTCTTTCTAGACTCCAACCCAACGGCTTGGACTCTTCCCCGCCCCTCTCCAACTGCCATTTGACATGTGCCCATGTTTGATTGACGCGCATGACGCGGGTGTTTGTGTGTTTGTGCATGAGGAAACAACGCCACGCTGTGCTAGTAGCGAAGGTAACATTGTGAGTTTATGTATGTCAAAGTGATGATGAGGCAGGCGCTCGGGGCAGATGACGTTACATATCATCAAAACTTCAAAGCTTGTTGGCAAGTCGGCATTCATTTTTATATAGCAAGCAATATGATACGCACTAGTCAGGTCCAAGATAGAGTTTAGTTAGTTGGGTTGCGGGAGTGACAGCCTTGGTACGTGATTCTGGTCCAGGAACCCACCCAATTGCATGGCTCACTATGTACACTAAACTCTAGTATCCGGTCACAAACATTTTGAACTAGCCCAGGTTTGAACAAGAGGAATATTTTATCTCAAGTTGATTATATACTATTATCACTGTGGGCTCTAAACTAGTCTATAGCCTAGAGTAATATATTCGCCCTCAGGACCAGCAATGATTTTAATGCTTGAACAGCGTCGCAACTGATGTCATTGATACTCCTGATCCCCGGTAATCGCATCGCCAATAAACCATATATGCCTCAACATGTTCTGTACCCATGAGTTGCAGAAACATTCCGGTGTTTCCGGCTCTCGTTTCTAAAGAAGGATACATATCAAAACATATCCAGTGTCATTTGACCAAAGAGTGAATTTTTGTCTAGCTCCATCATCTTTCATAACGTAAAAATTTGACCTTCTAGCCGAGCCGCAAGCCATATAATTTGCCACCACTGTGTTAGTACATTTCCTAGTTAGTTCACGATTAGTTTATTGCTAATGGTCTAGATGAATTCGGTCTTTTGATAATGGGTTGGTCTGCTCCTGAGACTTAGCTCCCGTAGTGGGTCTTTGGACACTGGGATTATGCAAGGGCCAACACACGTGACTAAGGGGTTTTTTGCGTAACATTTAACCCTATATTCTCATTGCTGACAACTAGGTGAAGAACGACGACTTAGTCAAGCAATATCAATCAACTGAACACCAGCAGCCTCGTCCGAAAATATCCTCTACAGCATTCAAATCTCTAAACCCATCAACATATTCTGTCAGAAATACCAATATATCTGTAAGGTCTTAGCTTGACTGATACATTCTGTAAAAGCTAAGGCGTGGTAGCAAGCAATATGTATGTTCACTTTGATATCACCTGAACCATTGATCAGAATACTATTTGTCATATTTGTGAAATTTTTGCATAGAATGAATTAGAATAAGAGAGTCTGTCGGTCCGTGACACTTTAAATCTCATTCTAACACTTTTTACATTGTGCAGACTTCTTCAGCATCACCAAATCTGAATCTCTCATCAAACCAACTAGCTGTACATAACTCTGTACTAGTTGGTCCATCCTAAGAATCTGTGGGTAACATCGGACACATACCCACTGGGATTTTGCATGTCACCAACATCGATAGATTTCTCACCGACCCGTCTGGTGTAGTGTCCTCCCGGCTGTCTCATTTGAGCACCAATTCGAGACTGCAGTCTCATCCACCAACAGGAAGAACTTCAACCAATCTCTCGTGTGTAGATCTCACGTCGCACACTCAAAGACTGTACATCATGCTTCCTGATAAAATCACCTTCAAGAGTATGCCTGCTCAGACCATGGTCGGCGTCGATGCTCTCATGTTGACGACCCGGAACTTCTGCGGCATCAAAAATATCCCTGCTGGCGCTCACCTAGTCTGGTCTTCTGAGTCTGATAAGTCGATGCGTAGTGGCTTTTGGATAGTTACTGATGGTAGTGGGAAAACTCATGTGGTCCAATGGGATGATCATGTGGAGGCATTCGTTGAAGCTTCTGTACCCGAAAAAAGTGGTAAAGTAGTTTCTGTGAAGGTGGCCTACGATGAAAGCTTACTGGATTATCAAGCGCCTCCAACTGAGACTCCTAGTGAGGGGCGAGCGGCAATTTTTGAAGATGGTCTTTGGAGTAGAGTGACAAGTTGTATCTCATCGGCTGTCCTCAAACGAGTTTATGATTCCCCCAAATCAATATGGGTTTGCCATACAACAGATAGACCCAAAGGAACTACAGAGAACGCTGCCGAGGCTGCAATGAACGAGTCATTGGCTGGAAACCTGAGTCAAGACATGATGGAACGTAAGATCACTTTCACCATGGCCCTTGACGAACGAACGTTTGATGCGGACCTACAAGGTGCCGAAAGAACTGAAGCGGCTAGGGATTCCACAAGATATATCTTGAACAAAGCCGCATCAATCACCAATGAAACAGATCTTATTGGCGAGCTCCAGATTTCATATCTCCTAGGGATGCATCTGGGGAATCATGGTGCTCTGGAAGAATGGTGGTTTATGGTGTTGAAGATTTTCCTGAAAGCGCATAGTTTGACACAAACACGACCTCGGCTGACTGCCTTATTTTTGCGTACTCTTGCGGCTCAAGTCCAGTACGGCACTATTTTGTTAGACAACAGCATCTTCGAACACAATGCCAACAAGACAAAGGATATGCAGCTTGCAGTCACCGTCTACGGACGTAGATTAGAAGAATTACTTTCGCCTGACGCGAAACCGCCCGGACCACAAGCTAAAATTACGCCAACACAGTCAGACTCGATCGGTGTCCTGGCCGCTTGGGACAATCTCAAAAGAGTTTTGGAAGACATAGGCTGGGAGGTCTCCGGAAACTATGTTCGTTCGGGCCGCATCACTCTTCCGGACGGCGACATTGTCGAAGTCGATATTCCCGACCTAGAAGACGAAGACGAGAGGGGAGACTATGCACCCGCTCTTGTCGAACTTGACGAGGATGGCCGGCCTACTGATATGGTCTCTTGGAACTAGTAGAAATGGGCCCGCAAGTTGGGGTTCTCAAAGAAGGGCACGACGTTGTTGAAGAAGCCGGCGCGGAGTAGCCTGAGCCAGACAGCGAAGAATTTTATGTAGGATGGGAAGAAAAGGGGATATCTGGAGAAGGGCTAGCAATTTATGAGTTGCAAGGCATGTCGGAATCCCCCGGGTTTGCGGACTTAGAAAAGAAAATTGGTATTGACGCCTGATTAATGAGTGAGCATTACATTTAGTCATTTTTGATTAAATACCCGAGAACATTGATAGCATTGATATTTGTATTTACATAGCTACATATTTGAATGTGCATTCAGAAAGAATGCAGTGCAGAGAACACGGCATTTATGTATATCGCCAGACAAAAGAAGAAAGTTGAACCAAGACGAAAATGGAGACACAAGGAATTGAACCCCGGACCTGATCCAAGCTTGAAGTCGCAACTGTAGAAATGCTAAGGATCCGTCATATCACTAGACAACGTCCCTAGTTGTTGAAAATCGGGTTACTTATTTCCATCTCTGAGTTACACAGTGGGTAGAATATTGTTGCTATCCAGTGACCTCCAGTGACTAAAGGAATGTTTGAACATATATTAAAACGTATTTTGTGGTTAGTAACTTGATTCCTGGATTGCAATAGTATCATGAAGCAAGGTGAATGAAGCACTGACCTGTATATTCTGAATTATCATGGTGGCTTTCAGCGACCAGGGACATGATCTAGTGGTATGACGGATCCTTAGCATTTCTACAGTTGCGACTTCAAGCTTGGATCAGGTCCGGGGTTCAATTCCTTGTGTCTCCATTTTCGTCTTGGTTCAACTTTCTTCTTTTTTCACGATTTGTTTTCCATGAATCATAAACTACGTTATCGTAATCAACAAAGAAGTTGACTTATGTGCATATCTGACCCAATGGCTCCGTACAGGCCTGACCAAAAGTAAGGTTGATGAGATGTCAGAAAGATTTCATGTCGCCAAACCTAGATAATACAAAAGGAATTCCAAGATATAAGGAAAGATAGTGCCTCAGAGAATTATGAGGAAATCGATGAGACAGATGTTCACTTTGGATTGAGTTGATTATAAATTACTGGAGTTGACTAGAACTTTGTGTAACGAAAGGAGATACCAGGATATGTAATAGTAACAACATTCGGATATCGGCGTAACGAATGCACATGGCAGTATGTGTTATACATATGTTATCTATCCCTTTAATTTTGATATCTTTTGGTTAATTTGAAGTAGCAAGACGGTCATGGGAAAGAACGAAGTGTTTCATACAGCCACGAAGATGCAGTTATGGCTGTATTAGAGAAAAAACAACACTTGGTAAATTCTTTGAGAGAGAACAAGACGAACAGATGTATGCTAAAGAGTACTAGATACACGACTATACGGAACATGGTAAGCCTACTATATCTGATCTACGAGCAGTCTCTGATTCTCTTACACTCATGATCAATTCCCAACATTACAAATATTAGACTTATTAGTCCTCAATTCTCTATCGTCTGCCAGTCTCCCGAACAGATTACTCAAGGACGGGGTTACAATGAGGTGGAATATTGTACTGTTCTAGCTGGTCGGGCACACACGGAGAGGGAAGAAAAGGAGCTATTGGAAATCCTTAAGCACGACTATGTGAGTAGTAACTGGAGTCACAGCACGGTACTATCCTGGTATACATCGGTGTACAATTGAGCTGCAGCACCAAATTTAGATGCTTGCTACTTTTGGATCTTGCATATACAATCCAAAGCTAGAAGATCACAGTTGATATCAATAAACGCGTAAGTCTTAACATCAAGTGCAAACCCTTTTCCGTGCCATTCATGGTATGCATGCATTAAACTCACATGTAATAATATACCACTCAGTTAGAAACATACCAATCATTGCGTTTCATTGTCACTAGACTATATGATATCACCGATGGCGTTCATATAGTACCCCATTTCAGCAACGGCAAAAAGTCCAAGCTGAATTTGTTGTAATTCTTGATGTCTTTTTCAATGAAGTCGAAACACGAGTTATCAAAGTAACTTTTCGCAAGGGTCTTGAGTCCTCGTAAAACATCATGCTAAATGTTCGTTTACATAGACTTTGGGACAAGAACAAAGTTGGTATTGAATACCTGTTTCGATGTCGCCTTCCTAAGGACACGATTCGTGATTTGTTCAGGTGATTAATCACCATCAGATTATAGTTTGTTAGAGAATACAACTTAAGATCAGGTCATCAGGGCACAACTGTAATCCATGATTGGAAAGGAAATCGCATTGATTCAAGCTCTATCCATGAGTTTACTGTGTTTTCGGAATTTGAAGATAGACATAACTTCATCAACGGCGACCTAGTCAATTTAAATTATGAAGATGAGAATGATGCTGATCTCCTCGAGGAAGACCATCTAGAATATCTACAGTCTCGAGTAGATGCCATACAAACCGAGATTGACGAAATGCGCTGGAGGCAATGTAGCCAATCGGATAGCCATGACCCGGGATCTGAAACTGCTAGTTACAGTCATCTAGATAGTGACGCTTGCTTGTGAGGTGTGAATCTGCAGGAGGTAGTGACATCATCAAGAACGAGGAGTGGCGCAGGCCAATGAATTTTTTGTGGTGACTAGTCCTGTATACTGGAGTAGCCAATGCAGTGAAGTTTCATCATAAATGACAATAGAAAGCATCTGCTTTACAGACTTTGTTGTTCTCTGAGTAAAAAAAGCAATTTGTGCAGACAGTGGCCTGAACAAAGGAGACACCGCAATAGAGGCCCAACCAGGATTCGAACCTGGGCTTACGGAATCAGAATCCGACGTCCTAACCAACTAGACTATTAGGCCACGTGTTTCAAACTGGTTATTAATTGCGTTTGATATTTTAATTTATGTTGGATTGCATTAGTGAGTGCAAGGCTGTTTTGGTGTTATTGTGGCATTGACGACCAATATGATTTATGTGATAATGAGTAAAAGACCTAATTTGGCTGTGTAACTGCAGCAGCAACGTAAAATAAGTACTATCAAGTCAACCATTGAATGAGCTTCCAATCTACATCGAGTTTAGGCCTGTCATTTTTTGCGAGGTGCCAAAATCATACCCAATGTTCCAAGGCTCATTAAGTGTGTAAATCATTGACTTTTTTTCTGAGTTGTCATCATGACATTTGGAGAAGGTTACATTTTTATTTTTTCAGATTCTTGGGTTTCCGGAATCTGAAGTTTCTGCTCCTATTGGATCTGACAGGCAACGCATGTTTTCTTTTTATTTATTTTCCTTGATTATTTTAGTCTTTCTCTTCTTTTTGCAAAGCCTTCTCGAACAGACGGCGACAAAGCCAAGAAAGAGAAAAATTCGGAATCACATGGTCGCACTAGTGACTTGTCCTTGGTATGACAAAAATGCAGTTTGCTAGTGGAAGCAGAGCTGGTTGATGTTATATATTTATCAGCTTGCGCTTGAAGGGCCACTTCTTTTGCAGCAGTCAGTGTCGAGTCAGTGTCGAAGTTATTAAAGTTGCCTAAGCGAATGCACGCGCACTGATCCGCACCAAGCCCATTTCTGTCACCTTTTTTTTGCTCATATTTTCGCTTCTTGATAATATTACGCGACGACATTTCGCAAACTTTGTTGTTTTGTTTTTGTATCCTTGTATCGGTCATTTTGATTTCTATCTCGGCAGTTACCATTACATCATCATTCACTTTATATTCACACCTGGTCAAACATCCTCGTTAACCCCTCTTTACACTACCTTACAACACGACCAGGTCCTTACACGTTGACGACCGACATTTATCTCTTCAAATCTAATCCGACAAATAACATAGTCCAAACGCTCGAAGTAAACGCTACCCGCTCCTCGTCCACCAATCATCTACCCCTTCTCATCTCATCCCCCTCCACCACCCCTCAATCACATCGTCACCCACGCGATCATTCCCAATCGCTTGCAGCCAGCCTTGTCGCTCCTGCCTGTCATCTACCATCACACATAATTATCATCATGCCGTCGGAATATCGTGATCCGCACGGCCACCGGTCCCGCGACCACCATGCACATTCTTCCCGCTCCAACCGCTCTCGATCTCCACGCGCCCACCGCTCCGATGAGGCGATGCACAGCAGACGGCCCCGCTCGCGGTCACCTTCAAGATCGCCTTCGCGCAGTCACAAACGGGATCGCCATAGATCCCGTGATAACCGAGATTCAGACCGGCACAAGGAGCACAGATCCGGTCGGTCACAGAGACATAAGAGTTCCGATGGAAGACCGAGGATGTTGTCTTCATTCTTGCATAAGCATGACCGGCCGTCGTCATCGAAGAGTAAAAAGACACCTCAGATAACGCTTCCCTTTGAAGCCCGCCAGCTAGGGAGACGCGACTTTAGACAATTTCTTCCGATGCTCGCCTACTATCTTGACATTCAAAAACAAAAAGATATCACTGTGATGGACGAAAGGGAAGTAAAAGGTCGCTGGAAGAGTTTTATAGGAAAGTGGAATCGCGGAGAATTGGCAGAAGGGTGGTACGACCCCGCAATGTTTCAGCGATCTCGCGAATTGTTTGGCGACGATCCTTGGTCGCTCCCCAACAGCGAGGACGGGCCAGATGTCGACAGAGCCTCAGCATCGGTTGCTCGCAGCGACAATAGAACACGTGACATCTCTCGTGATCGACGAAGTGAGTCGGCCCAGAAGCTGCCTCTGCCGCGGCCAGAACCTGCGCTCACAGAAACTGACAACAACGACGACGATGACGACGATGATGACATGGGGCCTGCTCCTGCTCCGTTGTATCGGGATATTGGGGCTGCTCATGGTGCCCGAGTGCCTGGGATCGATGATCTCAGGATGAGAGACGAGCAAAGACGGGAAGACCACGTCGCCTCTGTTAACAAATTACGAAACGAACGCCGCCTCAACCGCAAGATCCAGAAAGAGAGATTTGAGGACCTAGTTCCTCGCGCAGACCCTGGGTCCCGGGAACGCAAGCTGGAAAAGAAGGCCGAGATCCGGGAAAAGTTGCGCCCGGCGTCTCCCGGAGCCGCTCAGGAAGTTGATGACTCGGCTCTGATGGGCGGCGGCGATAGCATTTCTGAGTTGAAGAATATGAAGGAGATGGAACAGCGGAAGAAGTCGGAACGAGAAAAGCGGAGGGAGGAGATTTGGAGGGCGCGGGAGGAGGAGCGGTTAGAGAGGTTGCGGGAGTATCGTGAGCGGGAGAAAGCTACTGTGTGCATGTTACGGGAGTTTGCTCAGAGTCAAGCGGGGTACAAAATTTGATGGAATTTGACATCGTTATTTACGATTTGTATGTAATCTTTTTGTTTTTTGTTTGTGTTTCAATATACCATTGCTGCGTTTTTCTTTTTATATAACATTAGTTCTTTTATCTCCAAGATATTCACATTGCCTAACCCTGGACCCTTCTAGATTTTCTATAACTGGGTCCTGAAATCCTACCGAATGACTTCGTTGTACTTTGAAGTGCCTTGAATTTTATCATCATGAACAATCACCACCAATTACTACTCTGCCTTACACAAAACAGTGATCTTTCAGCTCAATTCTAAAATAATTATCCACCTTATCTAACCCCCACACATCACCTAAGCACAATGTCAGACACCGAAGAAGTCGCCGGCCTCTTCCAGGACCCCAAAGACTTCTACCCCCCCTCTCCCCCACCCACCCTGCAAACCTACCAACTTACCACCGGCCCCTTCATCAACCTCCACCTCGTTGGCCACTCCCCTCTCGAAGCCCATCACCTCTGGAATGGCAGCCGCATCGCCGCCAAACTCTTCGAACGCGACCCCATCCTCGTGCGCAACAAGACCATCTTTGAGCTCGGCGCCGGCGCCGGCCTGCCTAGTCTGGTCTGTGGGGTCCTCGGGGCGCGCAGGGTGGTCATGACAGATTTCCCGGATGTCGACTTGGTGCAGAATATGCAGAAGAATATCGACGAGTGCGAGGCGATGGTGGGGAAGGGGGAAGGACGAATTGCCGGGACGGTGATGGCCAAGGGGTTTGTTTGGGGGGCTGATGTAAGGCCGATTGTGGAGGAGATTCCGGTGGGGGAGGATGGGAAGAAGGAGGATCGGTTTGATGTGTTGATTTTGGCGGATTTGTTGTTCAGGCACTCGGAGCACAAGATGATGATCAAGACTATTCGGGAGGCGCTCAAGAAGACCAAAGATGCTGCTGCGCTGGTCATCTTCACTTCATACCGGCCGTGGCTGAGAGAAAAGGACTTGAATTTCTTCGAGTTGGCCAAAGAAGACGGATTCTTGGTGGAACGGTTCTTGGAGCAAAAGTTAGATAAGCCTCTTTTCGAGAATGATCCTGGCGATATTGACGTTCAGAAGACTGTCACTGGTTGGAGGATCACGTGGCCAGAGTCTGCTTGGGAATCTTCCCAATGATTGTATTGAAAACATGCTGGTCATGTTGAGAAAATGAATAGTTTGATTTTTATATGCAAAATGGTCCTTTGGCTCGACTATGAAAGAAATAAGTCGTTTACCATAAAATATAACATAGAATATAAAAACATCATCACATTACTGCATGTTATATATACTCAGGGTATCTAACAAGATAAATATTTTTTTAAAAAAAACATCCTTTAATTTCTATGAACCACACACCCCAAACACTTGCAGTCATCCCCACACGGACAAGTCACTGTATCACCAATACACGGAATCCCATGGATCGGATAATGCACAAACAGATACGTATCCCCCGGCAACGTCAGCTCCTCCATAGCCCCCGACCCATCCGAAGGCGTCACTGCCATATTTGGACTCTCTATCACAGAGGTTGATTGGTTAGTCGTGCTACTCTTAGGAGCACAACAACTACCAGCCTTGGGCTGTTCGGGTTCCGGGGCCGGTGCTGGCACTGGCGCCTCTTTCTTCTCGCTTCTGCCGCAACACGATGGCTTAGCTGGCTTCTCGGTAGGTTTTGTAGTGGGAGTACCAGCTGCCGGTACAATATTAGGAGTTTCCATGGCAAGTGGAGAAAGACTGGGGTCATCAAAGACAGATTCATCAAACATTGCGTTATACGCCGACATGACCTGGTCGGTAGTCGTCTGATTGTACGGATGCCACCAACAGCCCAGGCACTGGCAGTCAGAACCACAAGTACAAGGCTCAACCCCACTGGGTGGTGGACCTTGTAGTTGACGTAGTCCTGGTGCAACACTATGGTTTTGTTGTGGGGTTTGTGGGGTTTGGATAGTCTGCTGTTGGGCATGTGGCAATCTGTTGATGTTGGTGAAAGAAGCAGCTGGCTGGCTCATCAGAACACTGGCGGCACCCATGTTGTAGGCATCCATGAATGTCTTCCACTGGTCCGGGTTCAATGGTTGCATCTGGGAACCTATCTGTGGAGGATAGGCAAACGGCATGTACAAATTGCTGTCATTTATAGGGTCTGAGATCTTCATAGTCAACTCGGAAGTTTCTGGGGTTGTCGTCATAACCATCTTGTCCTCTGTAGTGCTACCACCACAGCAACTCTTTTTGGGAGGTGAATCGGGTTTAGATATAGAGGGTTGTTCAATTATGGTCCCATTAGCGTTGTCAAGCACGCCGTTCTGATCAAGTTCCACTCGTCTCGCTTCCATCTTAACGTGGTGTGAGCCAGCAGCTGACGTCGGGGGGAAGGACCCAGTGGTATGTAAAGGACTTTGGGCATGCAGTTGCGCCTGCGCCATATTGTTCAAGTAAGTTGCTGCTAGAGATGTAGCATATGTCGGCATGCTAATAGTGGGCATATGTATCGGATTCTGCATGGCTACCGCAAACTCGGGTTCATTCGGTTGTTGTAGGGATGGTTTGATGGAGAATCCTCCCATACTTCCGTTCAGTGATGAGAGAACTTGGTGGTCTTCATTTGTATGACTATGGTCAAATTCCATGGTAATAATAGGTACAACATTTGCTTGGCTGACGTCAACACGATGCAGCATTGACGGGTCGAACGAATGCTTTCGGGTGTTCTTAGGGGCCTGAGTCTTTTGTACCCGGTTCGATAGCCCGGATGAGACAGAGTTTTTCAGTCCTGTATGGCTATTGACATCCTGAATATTGACCAGCTGTTGTGATGGTGCGTAGTTCTTAGATGAGCTTGTACAAGATCCAGGGCCTGGAGCAGGTGCTCCCGTCGTGGAGCTACATGGGCATGACGGCTTCTTTGGGATCGCTGCAGTAACTCCACACCCACATGGTCTGTTAGACGGATGGGGACAGACACTTAGTGGTCTCCCTGGCTTTCTAACAGGAACCATGACTCGTTCATTGGCATGATTGCACTTAGTCGAACGGTGACCTCTGATGCAAGGCACACTATGCTGATGTTAATGTTACTCTTCACCCGGGATTTCCATATATCAAGCTTACCAAGCCATTTTAATGCCGTCAATTATCGGCATAGCGGATTATTATGTAATAAATTAGTCGGTTGAATGATTCTGGTACCGGTAGAAAGAGGACAGGAAAGACTGATATTGAGTCTGATGATTCACATAAAATTGCCACTAGCTCTGATATGAACAAGTACAATTATGACGATTTGCCAAAAGTAGTAGTCAGCTCAACGCAATACCGACCAAATCGCGTCGCGAGGTACCAATCAATGTTGCAGTAGTTGAGCAAGTTTCGCGGACAGGCACTCGGTGTAGTGACAACACCACTGTGAAACCTATGCCTCCCTGGGAGTTCTGCTAATCAGGTACAGCTCTCGACGATGATTCCAAGAGTGGAATCGCAGTTAATGATAATAGTAGTTGGTTCAGTCTCGGAATTCGATAGATGCGCCGAATAAATGAAAACCAATGATTGTTGTCTGTTGTTGGATAGAAAGCAAGAGAGTTAAGAGCGATGGATTGAAATCTAGTTCAGACCCTAACTGTGTGTAATACACACTATAACCGACTAACCCAAATCAAGGTAATGGTTAGCGACAACTGATCAACTTGGTGACGATTAAAAAAAGACCAGATCAAAAATGCAAAAATCGGCAGAAGTAGATTTCAGAAACTGAGGTGTCAGAAGTCAAAAACAGGAACCACTCAGTTGACCAACCCCGCGTTGTAGGGAGACTCAACCCTCCACCTCAGGTATGTCTACCACCGTCAAGCAACGCAACTTCATCTTTTTAGGATTGATTCCTTTCTTCCCTAGTCTGACTGAAGCTCACACGGGGCTTTGACCTTTGTGTATTGTTATTTGCGGCTCCGGAGAAACCAACGACAAAGGATCTTGAGGGGGGTTCGGATTACGTCGCTTCTCGAACAGAATACGGACGTTGGTGGTTACTGTAAGGGAGCACCGAGATGTGGCACCGGGATACCGGGAAGGTGGACAAGGAAATTCTAAATGAGAAAGAGAGAGTACAAGACAATGGATCAGAAGGAATAGACGGGTGTCTTAGAGGTTATGTACATATAGGGCATATGAGTGGGAACAGGAGGGGTTGATGGATATAGCATTAGTTGTGCTTACCTACCAAGTGAACAGAAGCTGACGATATTGTAATCTATCATGGTATTTGCTTGATTATTGAAGGCGTTCGCATTAAATGTTACAATATGTGAACTTTTAACATCCCATTCAGTTAGCATGAGACTGTTGGCTGAGCTGAATTTAGCGGATAGTCTCCGATGGTTAGATGTGTACTATCTATAGGACTCTCTATAACCCGAAACAAAATAGAGATTACCGGTGAATGCAGGACCAGCTGCAATTCAAATAGTAGCAGTAGTATATAAAGAATGCTGATATATATAAATATGTATAAAAAATAATCATGAACAAGTAGGCCTGCTTACAACAAGCCTTGTAACAAACGTCACGTCACAGCCTTCTCACACCTTCCAAATCAAGCACAAACAAAAATCATGGGTTAGGCAATAACGGTCCGTCCACTTAGTCCAAGAGAAATACCAGAAAAAAATAACAAGAAAAAAAATTGACTATATATATCACCTCGTCGACAACAAAGGTTGTCGATGAAAATGGGGATTGTATTATTGAGCAGAGAAAATTGGGCGTGAGCAAGTTTTGATTGGCCGAGAGACCTCGACATTATATAATCCCTGCTGAAACTATGACTCTGTGTAGTCTATCGTGGCGGATTTGCACTTTCGACATTTGGAAAGGTTCGAGGTCCAAAGCGCAAATCTGCCAGATTTTTGTTCATTGGAAAATGACATTGTCGTGCCTTTTTTTTTGTTTTTAGATACATGTTATTCAACTCTATCATGAACCCCTGGGCGCAACGCAGCCTCCAAGGGAAAAAAGTCTATTGCCTCGGAGACATGGGGGGGCAAAAACGTCAAGTCACACGACAGCGGAAGGAATGAGGTTTAAAGAACCTTGAACATGTTTATGACGAATCAGCACAAAAGTATTTTTCAGTATCCAGTTATATAAGACTATTAGAGAGGGAAAAAAAATTAAAGGACAGAGAAAGATTGCCTGCCAAGTCCCCCTGCGCCCGATCGCTACGGCTCCACTTTTCCGGCCCTAGCACCCTGTCGTCGTAAGCCACCTCCGGATTTTCATGATGATTTACCGCTGGTGGAATCGGACTTATATACAAGAACTATCCATATTTGAGTTCAAAAAAGACCCTCGAAAATAATGCCTAATAAATATTCTGCGCTATTTTCGTCGTCCAGAATTTTTCTGATCGCCAAGAATTATCAAATATGGAAGATATAGTGCAATCACGTGGTCTATGACGACCCTTTAGGGTACTTTTAGAAGGGATATATTTTGAAAAGGAACAATAACAAAACCTCAACCACCAAGAAGCCTGTCATACATCGAATGGCCAACGTCTAATTCGATCAGTCAACCCAAAACTGGAAAACTTAAATGGCCGTGACGACATCGCTGCATATATAAAAATAAGTCAGATGC
The DNA here is from genome assembly GCA_002778035.1 of Ambrosiella xylebori. Classification (NCBI taxonomy): domain Eukaryota; kingdom Fungi; phylum Ascomycota; class Sordariomycetes; order Microascales; family Ceratocystidaceae; genus Ambrosiella; species Ambrosiella xylebori. Next base: position 255,910 of record PCDO01000002.1, read on the forward strand.
CTTCAAATCATTGACTGGTCCTCCTCCTCCATTGGCTCGCCCTCCATATCGTCATTAACGAGTTCATCTTCGACATCATCACTATAGAGGTCTTCCTCAGTAATTAGTTCTCCCTCTGCATCAGAGCCCCCTTCACTCAAATCATCAATATTTATAAGTCTGCTGGGAACCATTGTCTCGTCATCGCTGTTGACCATAGGCTCGCCTACAGCGTCATCATCAATGTCCATATTTTCGGCCACATCTGCTTTCTTGGAGACAGGTAACGCCTCCATACTCTTCCACCGACTCTCTTTTTTATCTTTCTCTTTGCGCTTCTCCTCTTCTTCGCGCGCTTTCTCCTCAGCTTCTTTCCGTCCAGCGGCTTCCTGGAATTCTTTATACAACGCTTCCATAGTTTCCGTTTGGAAGATACTCCAACCTTCCCACTGGTTTAAGATACCAGTAATACTTCGCTTCCAACGATCAGCACGAAGTCTGCCCCAGTCACTCTGGCCAGCGATGGCTCCCAGAGCAGAAAAGACGCCGCTTTCCTTCAATGCAACTTCGAACATCTGTCTGAATCTCCAAGCATGACGAACAGAGCTACTACCTGCGGCTGCTAATATATCACTGACTACATAGAGACCGACCATGCTGGCACTGCTGATATCCTCTTTGTCTTTATCTGTCTGGTGGGCATTGGCATCCCCATCCACTATCGAGTCTTTTGGTCCAATAGCACCAGTTAAGGCAAACGGAGTCCGGATGTTTGAGACTATCATGTCAACAATCTCTGCAGCCCCGCGACTGGCATGCGTCATGGCAAATGCTGTTATACGAGCAACATCACCCTTCAGAAGTCTCGAAGTGGCAGTTGGCAACCGCGCCAATAGATGTGTCAATCGAGCCTTCTCTAATGGATTCAAAAATGCGATTTCGCCATCAGTAGCAGTACCGAGTCCAGTAACGGGCCAAGGGCCCGTTCCATGTTGTCTTGCTCTAAGAATTTCCGACTCTGAATCTGAATCCGAATGATATTCTGAGTCTGAAACAAAAGCATCTATAGTAGTAGTATACTCAAAAGGCAGAGCCTTTTCAGGTACCTTCCAAGCGTGGCTACCTTCGAACAATGGGACGTACCTCTCGCGGAACTTACGCCGACGGGAACTACAGGAGCCACTTCCGGTTATTATCTCCCATAGTTTCCAACGGTACCAGACACCACCTGGGCTGCGAGCATCCCAAAGCCAAGCCCAGCATTCGTCTTTTTGGACTTCTGGTCTGCTCATGAGCAATGCCTCAAACTCAGGGCCATGTTGTAAAAGCTGCTCAAGAACCATGTTGATAGATCTAAGTACGCGAACGTCTAAAGGTGGCGACACCGGTACATAGTATATATTGTTTCGATTTATGCCAAAAGAGCTGGTACTGGATGGTGGAGCAACAGCATTATATGACGACGGGGCAAACCCCTTAGGGCCTCCGACCTTAGAAGGGGCGCTTTGTGCGACCTTCTTGGCCCCGAATGGTTGATTGACCTGTCCCAAAATAGGTAGATTCCGAGCAGTCAATAAACCTGTCGAAGTACTGGATGTGGAGACATGCCGACCCAACGACAAGTAGAATCCGTAACCGAGATAAGTATTTTGCAGTTGACTGACAGCGGCATCGATGTCTGACATTGGTGTATCTTGAGCCAATGTAACTATGGCTGCCGTTGACTTGCGATCCGTTACACTAGCAGAGCTGGGCATTGGAGGTTCAAATTTAACATCTTCGATTGTCAGGCTCTCCGGTATGAGCTTCTTGACAAACGCAATGGAAGACCCTGGTGGTAAATGGGCCAGTCGGATTGTAGGTCTGACAATTTTGGCTTCTGCGTCTGGCTGAGAAACGGCAGCTTCGTCTTCATTGTCACTAACATTGAATGCTTGCGCAACACTTTTTCCCTTCCCTTTCGCCCCAAATTTTGAAAATCCTGAAAACTCTAGGTTTTTTCGAGGTCCGGAGCTATTGCTATCCTTGGGCGGTTCGGGTCGATCGAAGGCATTCATAATTGATCGTGACGGTCCTGATGACACCGGGCCTAAGCTTCCGGGTCCTGATTTAAGCTTTGATGTCTCGGCCCCAAAATATCGCTTGAACCCTCCTGAACCCGTCCTAATTTTTGTAAATCCCTTCGGGCGTTCCTGGGGTGGCAGGGGAGCATCATCGTCATAGTCTCCAAAACCTGCCGGCACTCGTCTCGGTGGGTCTTTTGTAGGTGCATCGTTATCGTCGTAGTCGAAACTTTTGGCGAAACTCTCGTATATGGCGGCTGCCTCGGCAACATCTCGGTTACGCTTAGCCTGGGCTTGGGCTTTGTTTTTATCGGTGACGGATTTCGTAGCGATTTTAGCAAGTTTGGCTTCGGCATCGGGAAAGTTGAAGAGGCCGCGCGAGGCTCGTTTATCTTTGTCGGACATCTTGAGTGGTATCGCGGTAGTCTAGGTAGGTTGATCAGGGTGGAATATTCAGATCAGGGTGAAATATTCAGATCATGGTGAAAAGGTGTGCAGGTGTGGGGTAGGTGATGTTGACCAGAAGTTACAACATTGGAAGTCCGCATTTGTGAAAAGGTTGTCAATAAAGGTCGAAGGTCATGTACCCTAATATGTTACTAACCCTAGATTCCAACAAAAGCTCGTGTGTCATTGCCCTGGAGGCCACTTTTCATCTCCCCTAGTGACAAGTCCTGGCCTTCTAAAGCACTCTCGTTAAGTACATACACTGAATACAATGTACCGCTTAAGTCAAACATGAGTACTGTGCAATCATAGACCGACTCTGCGACCCGCATCTCCCGAGGAGAGCGACAGAAAACAGTAAATGGCAACACTCCTGCAGCCAAAGAAGATGTGAAAGCCGGAATGAAAATGTCCACGAGAAAAGAGAATAAAAGAAGGAGGGGGAGAGAAGGTATATGAAGGAAGAAAAGGACATTTAAATGCGTTCGGTGCTTTTTCTTTTTTCTTTCTTGGTCGTAACATACGATACTCTGTCCTACCCGCAAAACAACCATGGACCTACACCTTCTTAGTCTCATTCAAGCAGAGCTCAATGCGCCAGAGCCGCCGTAGCCAGCCGAAGTCACTACCGAAGAGCTCCTGAAAAATTGGAAACGCGGGAATTTGCGACGACCTATCAGGCCTAGGTATACAGCAACACACAAGCTTAACATCATTTCGAGCCAGCAGCTATGAAAGGCATTTTGCGAGGCCATTGGGCATTCGGACTAGAAGATGCAGTTGCACATCTTGACCTACGACAACAGGAGCTTGCTTGAGTTTTTTATCAAGTTTGTCTTAGGAAGACATAGCGGCAGGGTCACAGCGTGGTCCACGGTCCAGAGGTATATGTTAATATTGTGGGCCGTGTACAAGAAATACACCGGCTGTACGGTCGATCGACAACTCCGGGATCACACCCTCTCATACATCAATAGTCTTCAGTACATGTTTCCTGTACGAACCGAGCCAAAGCCCAAGAGCCACATCGGCCCAGATGCGTTTCTATACCTTGCCCACTCTCGCTAGGTGTGATACAACAAAGTGATTTTCAAGACTGGCCTCAATCGACCTGACGATGCGACCATTTGTTTTTTTCTGGTGTTTACTGGCGGCTAGACGCATGAATTTGTCTATGCTAAGCCTACCAACAAAAATGCCAAGCTCCTACAATATTACGATGACGAAAATGCATACACCGCGTCCAATACCGACAATCACACCCAAGCAGACGGTCTGGCATTGCAACAGTAAAAGAAGTGTTGGGTCTGCGGAAGGGATGATGATAGAACAGTTGCCGAGAAAAAAGTGCTCTGTTGGGAGGACATCCAGTTCTGGATTTTACAAGATCCATACGAGAATGGAGGACGAGACCGTCTCGTCATGACGGTCCTCCGCTTCCACAAGGGTCATGCCAAGAAGCATCATCCAACCAAATTCATTTTTGTCAGAAAACCTTCCCATCATCTGTCCCGTCTCGCACATCCTGACTAAGGCCTTGTCTGAAGGGGTCGTTGAGAAAGGATACGCGCGAGGCGAACCATTTTTCCAGACCCAGCTCAGCATGCGTGCGGTTCGCATTAATTGAAAGAGAGAGTTCGGCCATGTGCCTGTGTTTCGGGAATCCGTCAAGACGCTGACGGGGTCCGTTGAAGTCAATGAGTCGTTGACGAGGGACCAGTACGACAATGCAACCAAGAACTTGGGATGGGCAGCAGGTCTTCCGGACGATCTCTCTAGCTATGACTTCCGATGCGGCATGCTAGAATCGATTGACGGTATCTCTTCCCCTTTTCTTTTCCGTAGTCAGCAGCTTTCTCTTACAGACATCTAGTGAACTGCAACTCAACGATCCGGAAACAGATCGCGCGTCATGAGGATGACACATTCCAGCACTACTACAACAATTCTAGAATCAATGTTGTTACCTAAGACGATTTTCCGGGTAGAGGCACTGAGTCTCCGTAGATTGCGATCTTTAACTAGCTGGGCTTGCGTTGCGCCGAGAACGTCCCTACGAGTGTCACAGACGAGATGATGCGGGCTATTGGCCCGAATCCTGACGTGTGACATCTCGAAGAGAAGATGTCCGTGCTTGACGAGTCCCTGCAATGTTGTTATGGTCGCGCATATCTAGCCACAGGCCACGACAAGGTGGACTACGAAGATCTACAAAGGAGGTTGAGAGCAGCGAGACAAAAGCACCACAGGAAGATTGAGGGGATCGTCTGCCGGCAGTTATTTGAGCTAAAAAACGACGACAAATTCGACCGGCAGTTACTTGGTGAGCATCTTCGTCGAGAGCCAGTCCAGAAAATCCTGTTTGCGCTCCTCGAACGGAGACGTATTGCTGAGATCCTTGGTGACCTGGACGACCAGCTTTCAGAGGAAGCAATTGTCCAAAGGAAAATCGATGCAATCAATGCATGGGTCGACTATTCTTGGGAAGTGGAGGTGAAAGAAACGCCGATAGATGCGTTGGCCGTTGAGCAAGCAAGACCCTAGCCCAGTCAGACCAAACCGTCTTTTAGCGAACAAGCAACCGTGAGAAAATCTCGGCACACTGCATTCATCCGGAACGTGGCTGCTGTGCCCATGGATCTTACAGAACCATGCTCTATGTCTTATTGCAATGAGAACAAGGCAACCCAAAGACCTGCCTTGGCACCCATCATTCCCTTGGACAAACCAGGCACAAGTATTGTGTCAAAGGGCCCTGATGAAGGCCGCAGCCATGACATAACAAAGGCACAACACTGACATCAAGGGCACAACCGACCTCCACCATGCATCTTCTGCGGCCGGCGGTTTACGAGGACAACATCTATATGGAAGCATATTGAGGTGCATCTCAAGGCTAGAAAGGAGGGTCCGGTGCCTTGCCCTTTTCCCCACTACAAAAAGCGAGAAGTTTTCGACAACGAGCCCCTGTTCAAAGCTCATGTCTATCATGAACACAACATTTCGCTCAAGCCATGGGTCATCATAAAAAATGCAGATGGGGTGAAGGCATCTACGTCACCGACTTCGAAACGCATCATTTTCAGGACTCAAATAGCAACAGAATCTTGGTGTATTGATTGATATGGTTATTATCATTCGTCAATTCCCTTGTCACATGTTGTATTTTTTGATTTGTTCAGCGTGAGAATTGCTCTGAATTTGCCAAAGACTTTCTCCCCTTAATTCTTCCGTTACTGTTTATAGTACTGGCTAAGTTTCATTCATTTCAAAAAAATAAAAATAAAAATATGTCGCATACGGAGAACCATTCTTATAACCCACTTCCTCAAGCTAAAGGCCGTCAAGAGTTAATGAGTACCGGAGAATGGTCTCATACTTCTTTCTAAATTACATTTCCAGGTGAGCTGTCCTCATGCTTGCAAGCGGTATTAGGCATCGGCGTGTCGCAGCGATCCACAGGATCCCAGCTAATCTTTCTCATCCATTTAGACACCATCCTAGTAATTCCCCTGCCACGTTCGGGCTGTGGCATATCGCAAGACGAGAGGTAGGTGGTAGATGAAAGCATTCGTATTCCACCATTCATTGGGTCCGCTCTCGTCATGTCTTTAACAGCTGTTCTCGGCGCGGGAGAAGGTGGAGATTTCAAGTTGCACGTTGGGCCGTGGGTGTGTGGGGCGAATGCGCCCTGGACGAGGGCCCGAAGCTGGTCACGACGCTGGATTTTGCGGTATTGGTCGGTGGTAACGAGAGGTAACGAGGGGTAACGGATGTCTCCAAACACAGTTGCTGTATATCTGCAAGGTTACGCCGAGGGTCCCGATGTGGTATATGCACCGGGCTGGGTTGGGATTGAAGAGGCGTGGCTATGGCCACTGGCTCATGAACGATCGAGAGACTGAAAACTGAGCTTTCGCATCTCTATTTAGACTAGAGAGTCGATTCCAGACATACCAACGGCTGGATAGCTCCGGTAGAGCTTTCCTCTCTGTACTCGCCCATATCGTAAGCAGACTGGACTGGTGATCCCAAGACAGAAGATACAGGAGGGAGGGTAGACTGTCCCTATTTTCCAGCTCACAGTCCATTCCGCTTCCTTGCTGTCTCAGAGAGCTGTAGACCTGCCAGTGCCGATGATAGAAAGTCTCTGTAACATTGATCACAGATTTCAGGATATTAAGGACATCAACATCGTCACGGGCTTTTCAGGACCACGTAATGATTCCGATGAATTGCTAGTCATAAGCATAGCTGTTTATTCTACTATATAGAATATATTGAAAGAGATCAATAGATAGGCTCCCTCCACTAAATTTTGCTAATCCTTTGTCGGCAACGGCTCTGCCGTCGCCTTCGATCCCTCACTTGTTCACACTAGTTGGCCGGGAACATCTCCCAGAATTGGATTTCCATCTAGTTTTTGAAATTTCTGTGTCAGTTATGAGAAAAATATGGAGTATTGCAATGAATTAATTTATGTGTACTTACTCGTGTCGCATGAATGAAAATCTTGACCAACTCCTCAATACGAGATGGAGTCTGTTTCACCATGTACTTCTCAAGAATAGTTTCACCTAATCTCACGGCTGTGACAAATCTCTGTGAAATGTAGTTCTCAATCCACGGCCAATAAGGATTACCATCCCGAACGGTATCGGGATGAGCATTTAACACGACACCCACAGCTCCGTAGCCAAGCAAGCAAGGGGCTTGTGCTACTTGCAGGGCCAACCAGTCCTCCGCGGCACCGACATCCAGAATGTATCTGGTGTAAGCGGTGCACGCAGGCAGTTCTGGTGTAGACATTACCTCGTCTTCAGTGATACCAAAGGTTTGGCAATAGGCCTTGTGCATGTTCATTTCTTCAGCGACACTGGCGGCTACTTGGGCACCGTCCCGGACCTGGGCGGCGGTACGGCCTTTGTAGGCGCTCATGGCATATGCTCGGGTGTAGTGGATCTAAAGTAAACAGCTGTCAGCGCACTGATAGCATGTTCCGAGGAGGATATATCGTTTACAAGATACATGTAGTCTTGAATAATGTAACCCTTAAAGGACTTCATCGGTAGTTTGCCGTTGCCGAGACCCATGACGAATGGGTGATAGACAAATTCATCCCAAACAGCTTTGACATCAGATCTAGCCAACAGCCACTCAACAAAATGACCACTAAACACGCCTGTTAGTTTATCATTTTGGTTTGTGTTTAATGTGCTACATACGGGGCAAACGGTAAAATGTGCATGGAGTGGAAGTGGTTCAGAGGACCATGGCCCTTGCCGTAACCAGGGGCAGTCTGGATACCAACTTCAATGTAGTTGCAGGCAGAACGAACGGAGTCCTCAACGGACTTTCCATTAGCAATATTTGAAGCAATGGCGGCTGCTACCTATTAGATCGTCAAACCCAAATGCCAAGTTTCTTATCTAAACTTACAGGCAAGAGTGCAGCCAGTGCCATGAGTGCTGGTAGAGTCCTGGAACGGACTTTTCACAGTCAAAAACTCCCCATTAGGTCCAAATAATACATCCACTACAAACTTGCGCTCGTTATTCTTCCTTGCAACGGACAGGTCATTGTTGAGCGGCAAGTGACCGCCTTTGATGAGAACCCATTGGGGACCAAGAGTTTGAATAGCTTTGGCCAAAGTGACCATGTCCGCGGCACTGGCTATGGAGACGACAGGCTTTCCAGCACGCTCGAGGATGACGCAAGCCTCGGGCATGTTGGGCGTGATAACTGTAGCCAGAGGCAACAGTTCAGTGCAAAGGGTGGAGATAGCTTCATCGGCCAGAAGATTGTGACCGCTGGTCGAGATCATGACCTACATCTATCAGCACCATTTCTCAAATCGCATAGCAGATCCTATTCACTTACTGGATCCAGGACCACGTGTTTGACTTTATGTGTCCGGAGTCTATCCGCCACCACCTTAACGGTCTCCGTTGATATCAACATGCCGGTCTTAACAACATCAACGCCAATATCGTTGATGCACAGATCAATCTGCTTGGCAACAAAAGCCGGAGGTGTATGGTGGACATCATAGACGCCAGTGGTGTCCTGGGCTGTCAACGCCGTAGTGGCGGTCATAGCATACACGCCATGTGCGGCGGCAGTCTTCTGGTCGGCTTCAAGGCCACTGTCCTGAATGTTAGTTAATCAGGGTCTATTGTGCGGTGGTTTTCCGTTCATTGTGACACAAGCTCCGAGATCGCCGGGAATTTGTTGACCCGATGCAAATAGATCGCCGGATCCGGTTAAACTGGGGATGACGGATCTAATATTGTCTAGGATGAGAAATTCACATGTCTCTGCTTGATCAAATTCACCAAAAAAAAGAAAGAAAAAAAATCAACACAAATTTACTTACGCACCGCCAGAGCAGTCACTCCCCGCAATGATTAACAGACGGCCTTGCGTCATTTTGCTGCAGTTGTTGATTGACAAAGTAATACTTATGTGTGTTTAAATATTCTCAGATACAAACTGTGTTTATATGTATTTGAAATGGTTAGCAAGTCTCAGTGACGGAACGTCATTCCTTCTTCTCTTGGCTCCACTGTCCCGCTTTAACGTCTCTCCCTCCTCCGCTGTTGAGATGTGGATCACTCACTAACAACAAACATGTCATTTTCAAGCTTGAAGGGTGTAATTCAAGGCACATATACTTGAGCTTATACTATGTATCTATAGATAATGTACCAATATATATATATTCAGCTTTATTGTTGGCATTGGAAATCTAAAGATGATGTTTTCTGTCTCATAATTCTAACACGTCATAAAATCAGCCCACGAAATCCGATCCAACGGCACTAATAGGGATGTTTAATCCCTGTGCATCATTATAACTTCAGCCCACTGCGACTTGTCATCACTGTGGGTAGTCGTCAAAAACCTCAGGATTGATTTGTTCTCTGATAGGAAATTTCCCGCTTGAATATAAATCGTATGGTTTTTTTACATAGAGATACTCGAAAAAAAGGCAGCGGTCAAATGTAGGGTTACAACAATGAACAAAACCCTGAACTGGCGATCGACCATCACAATCCTAACATTGCTTACCCCACCATCATCAACCCCACAACAATAGGACCTTCCTTATCTGGGACAAAGGTACCGGTACCATAAATACTGATCAGAATACGCCCAGAAGACTATAAATTGTCTACAAACATAGCAGACTAACTAATTTAAAGTCACCTTAAACATTTCACGCACTCAATTTGACATCAAGATTTCCACTTTTCTAACAAATTTGTCTGCATGACGTCCAGACTTACACGGCTTGCTGTGCTGTACAAAAGTCTCAATAGTACCGCCATAACCCGACTGCTACCCACCTCTATAACTCCGCTAACAGTCTTTGCACCTGTATCGTTCAGTGCCTCTGCCTCTCTGCCAAGTTTGCGGAGAGCTTTTTATCACCAGAGTCGTCTGCACTCATCAATGAAAACTCTCACATTTGGAACCACACAAGCAAGAATGGAAAGCTACGAGGCTGTTCTTGCGGGTAAATACCCCGCCAAGGCTCATGCTAAGCGTGTTGCTGATTACATTGTTGTTAAACGTCCTGGCAGCAACCCTATCCTCTATGTCGAGGGTCGCCAGACCAAGCTGTTGGAAGACAATGATGAGCCTGAACCTTTCCGGTATGTCTACCACAACGACTTGGGAAATGACTTACTGACATGTTTGATATAGCCAACGCCGAGCCTTCTTCTACCTGACCGGTTGCAAGTTGGCGGACTGTTTCTATCTGTACAACACTGCCACCAACCACTCTACCCTCTTCATCCCCCCCATTGACCCCGAAAATGTCATCTGGAGTGGTCTGCCCATGTCCATTGAGGAGGCCACTGCCACCTACGATGTCGACTCTGTCAAGTACACTTCTGACCTTGACACCATTCTTTCGTCATACGCCACTGAGGCCTCTGCTCTGCACACTATCCCCCACACCGTCTCTACTCCTTTGATCCAAACCGTCGGAGTTACCCACAACGTTACTATCGACGAAGACATCCTCCACGAGGCTGTGGACAACAGCCGCGTCGTCAAGGATGAGTATGAGATCGCTCTTATCAAGAAGGCCAATGTTATCTCAACTACTGGTCACCATGAGGTCATGAAGCGTGTCAAGGCTGCCACCAATGAGCAACAGCTCGAGGCCGTGTTCCTTGAACGCTCTGTTGCTCACGGAGCCAAGAGCCAGGCTTACCACTCGATTGTTGCCACTGGCCGCGCCGCTGCTACTCTTCACTACGTCGGAAACGACCAACCCACTAAGGGCAAGTTGAACCTCCTGCTCGATGCTGGTTGTGAGTGGGATTGCTATGCTTCTGATATCGTAAGTCTCTTTGTAATCACATGTTGATTAATAGGTCATGAACTGAGACTCACGACTACTAGACCCGCACTTTCCCAATCTCTGGTACTTTCTCCACCGAGTCCCGGCAAATCTACGAAATTGTCCTTCGCATGCAGAAGGAGTGTATTGCCATGCTCAAGGAGGGTATTCGGTGGGAAGATGTCCACCTGCATGCCCACATAGTTGCCATCGATGGCCTGCATAGCCTTGGTATCTTGAAGGGCGACAAGGATGCAATTCTGACTGCGCGCACTTCTGTCGCTTTCTTCCCTCATGGTCTCGGTCACTACCTTGGTATGGATACCCACGACACCGGCGGTAACCCGAACTATAATGACACCGACACCTTATTCCGTTATCTACGTGTTCGCGCCAATCTTCCGGCTGGGTCCGTCATTACCGTCGAACCCGGCATTTACTTCTGCAACTTCATCATTGAACCTTACCTGAAGGATGAAAAACACTCACAGTTCATTGACAAAAAGGTGCTGGAGAAGTACTGGGACGTCGGTGGTGTCCGGATTGAGGATAACCTGGTGATTACCAAAGAAGGCTATGTCAACTTGACTAATACTGTGAAGGAGGTGGACGATATGCTTGCTCTTATTAATGGGCAATAAGTGTGTTTGTGGTTGGGCGAGTTGATTGCCTTGTCAAATTACTCTGCCTGTGATACCTGAGATCAAGTTACCTAGACAATAACAGGTGAATCAGTAGATAAAGTAGATACCTTTATTGAATATGAAAATGTGTAGTGGTGTGATACACAAGTATAGTTGTCATAATATACAGAGAAAAATAACTTAAGAAAAATAGATAAACCTATCTGAATATTTATAATGATATGTAAATATAACCACATGCATCCATAAACAACACATCTTGATTCCTACAACTTGATTGAATGCAGATTAACATTGTTCTTACCGTTTTGCCCAACAAACTGGGGTCTAGAGATTTTTGCTCGGATTTTCCGGATGTTGGGATTTTCTGCTTATTTTTCTCCTCTTTCTCTCCTCACCTCCGCCGCTACTCGATTTGCCGTTGTTTTCATCGCCATTGTGTTGTTCGTGATTTGGCTTCGGATTCAATTGTCAAGTCTATCACTTTCTTGGGGCCCTCCCTCTTTTTGGCACCCTTTTTTTAACCCGTTTTTGTACTCTTTTTGTGATCCGCTACTTTTAAGGTTTTGGAGAACTACCCTCCATCGGCTAATCTTGGTTAATTTATAGCTCATACGATTGGTCAAAGCTAGCATTAATCAATTATTTTACCTTTATAACCCTAATATATGGTCATATGCCTCACCGACCCTGACACTATCGCGGCAAAGGGCAAGAAAAGCAAGTCTACAAATCTGAATTGGAAAAAAGAAATCCTACTGCAGCCCAGAAAGCGCCTGTCAACCAAACCTTAATCCCGACGGCCCACTCTTTCGATTCCAGGTTGTCTTTATTCCCACGAAGCTCAAAGTTGTTTCTCGTCTCTGACGTATTCTTAGACGACGTCCAGTAAAGATACCGTATAATTTTCCAGTCTTGCTGTGCACTATTTTTCGAGTCATCTTTGTCTGCGCCGTCGCTTGAAGAATCTCACCAGATCGGCTGTCATTCATTATCTTGCGCCGCGCCTATGTCGAGATAAATGCATAACACCAGCAACCTGTCGTTCATTGCCGCCGTCGCTTCCCTATCGCACTGTTTGCCGCGTTGCCGCCACGCCCGTTTGCGTCGCCCCGAGCCGTGCAGTCCGTCCAGATAGCATAGCCCGGCGCCAACTCTCCGATGAAGAAGCACTCTTTAGACTCGTCTCGGGACGGTGCCCAGTCTCTTGACACTACCTCCACCCCCCGTTCTTCGTCTTCTTCGGACGGCTCGTCGGCTTCTTCTAATTCGGCTTCGGCTTCAGTTTCGACTTCGGCTTCCGGGCCTTCTTCGACATCCAGCAGTAGCAGTCCGAGCCCCCACCTTTCCGCTTCGTCAGCGACGTCGGTGACGCTATCGTCTCGCTCCATTTCTCGTAATAGCGTTAACCTCAAGCGTGGCAACAGCGACTTTCTGCCGGCTATATCCATCACCGCGAATCTTGGATCTGCTCTCCGTCCCCGGGCTCCTAATACTTCCAATAAGGACAATGTTGATCGTTATGGGTTGATCAATGGCAACACAGATGAGACACTTGTGTTATCTAGTACAGGCAAGCACTCTCCTGCGTTACCGCTATTGTCAACATCTGTCTCGTCTGTCATTGCCGATAATGGAACTGGTGGGAGCACAAGTCTCAGCGAGAAGCAGAAGTTGATGGCGCAACTTGGGCCTACATCGCCAATGTTTACGAATCCGCGGCTACAACGCCCATTAAACCCCGGATCGATCACCCGCCTTGTTTTCATAATTGCCGGATTCGGCGTTCTACTACTCGGTCTAATTATGCACTCCACTGCTACCCGGCAAATCGATACCAAGGGTTGTCGCATGTCGTACATGAGACCAGGATACATTCGTTTTGATGATTTTGACACTGAATACACACGCTTCGCTTCCAAATATTCATTATATCTTTATAGAGAGCACTTGGTTGATGAACCAGCGAATAAGGTTAGTCGATGCACCAACCCGGTTTTTGTATTAAGTTGACGCTAACATTGACATCATCAAGGTCATTCTCAAAGGTGTCCCGGTGCTTTTCATCCCAGGAAATGCCGGCAGCTACAAGCAGGTCCGTCCCATAGCTGCTGAGACCGCCAGCTTCTTTGCTAGTGCTCTTGCGACTGATGATGAGGCCCTGGCTCGGGGCGTCCGTCCGTTAGATATATTCACCGCCGATTTCAACGAGGATTTCACTGCCTTTCATGGACAAACACTTCATGATCAAACCGATTATCTGAACGAGGCTATCCGGTATATTTTGTCCCTTTACACTGATCCCAACCTCAGTATCAGAGATCGGAACTTGCCAGATCCTACTTCGGTCATTATATTGGGTCACTCGATGGGTGGTGTTGTTGCGCGCACTATGCTTTTGCGCCCCGATTATCAGTACAACTCCATCAATACCATTATCACTATGGCGGCACCGCACTCTCAAGCTCCTGTTACTTTTGATCAAAACATCGTCAACACGTACAACGACATCAACAACTACTGGAGATGGGCTTACTCCCAGCAGCGACCAACGGAGAATCCACTGGATGACGTCACTCTGGTCTCTATTGCCGGTGGTACCCTCGATACTGTTGTTCCTTCGGATTACTCTGCTGTGGAGACGATCGTTCCCGAGTCGCATGGCTTCACTGTCTTTACCACCGGGATCCCTAATGTCTGGACTAGCATGGACCATCAAGCCATTTTATGGTGTGACCAATTCCGCAAAGTCATTACCAAGACTTTATACGAAATTGTTGATGTCGACCGCGCCTCACAAACCAAACCTCGTGAGGAACGCATGCGGGTTTTCCGAAAGTGGCTTCTGTCTGGATTTGAGGCTGATGCTCACAAGATAGCGCCGTCAAGCTCTCAGAATACTTTGTTGACTCTGGGATCTGACCCCAGCATGATTGTCTCACCAGATGAAAGACTAGTTGTTCGCAACCTGGGCATCAGCCCTGAAAAGAAGCGGACTTGGCTCATGCCTGTGCCCAATCATCTATCTGTGCGTGGTTCCAAGTTTACTTTGATGACGGATGCTCCATTGGACCAACCTGGCGAGAATGGGAAGCTGGAGGTTCTACTGTGCAGTGTGCTTTCGACGCAGTCAGGCCACTCAAGTCCTAGCTTCACCTGGTTCATTGATAACTCAAATGGTGTCAGTGGAACCACCAAGTTGGCTTGCAAGAGTACTACGCCGGATGCCATCTCCATACCTGCTTCGACCAAGGATTCCAAGCATCCTTTTTGGCTTGAGTATGACCACCCGCAACCTCTTTTCTCCTACCTGCAATATGATATCGCTACTTTATCCGATTACCAGTTTGTGGCTGTCGTGGACAAAGCCTCTCAGCCTAGTCATGACATGGTGATTGCAGAATTCACTGATGATTCCAAAACCGTACGAGTCAAGGACATCAGCTTGGGCCGTCTTGCCATGTTTGGATCCACTACTCGTCTCCCCGCTGCTCGTCCTCTTGTCAGCGAGATCAAGATTCCCGCCATATACTCGGGGCTTCTTGCTTATAAGGCTAGGATCACAGGCCCAAAGTGTGGCAAGGAGAAAGAACCGTTGTTTGCACCTCTGGTTCGTCAATATTCTAGCCGTCCTTATGAGTCCAAATTCTTTGTCAACGCCCGCAACATTGATATCAACCTCCATGGGCAGTCTCCTTATGTCTCGTCCATTTCTGCCCGCAGCTCAGAGCCCGGTGGTCTGACATTACAAATCTGGACGGATCCTACATGTGCCAATCAGGTTCGTGTTGATATCGAGCTGGACGTTCTTGGCAGTTTGGGTAAGCTGTACATGAGATACCGTACTGTTTTTGCAGCTGTTCCCCTGGCTATTGTTGTGTTAATCATGATCTGTCAATTCTCCTCCTTCAACAATACTGGAGTCTTTATTGGATTCCTCGAGGCTTTGGATCGCTGCTTGGTCCGCCATTTGATGATCTTGCTGTTGACTAGCATGGCAATCGTGTTTATGTTTCACTGGAAAAGTGTCCCGGTCGTCATGACAGAGGCTCCTACCACTTGGCAAAGTTTGAACGGAACGTTGGCGCCCATGTTGAACTCAGCCACCACTGGTCTCCTTATCGGGACTGACGATCTCTTCTTTTGGTACTTGATTCCAATGATCGGTGTTATTTGCATCGGCGTCTGTGTGGCCATCCACTATCTCGTCCTCGTCCTCACTTACATCTTTGGGTGGTTCTACACCTTCCTCGTCCCTGTCCTCCCCGCCATCACCGTCGAAACCTCCACCAAATGGCGCATAACCACCACCGCCATCTCCGTCCTCCTCGTCATTACCGTTATCCCCTACGAACTCGCTTACCTCATCGCCTGCCTCATCCAACTCGCCACCACCACCCGCGCCCTCCGCCAAGCCAATGAAGCCCCCTCCCAACACACTATCAACTTCCACCACTATTGTCACACCATCCTCCTCCTCATGCTCTGGGTCCTCCCCATCAACATGCCCGGTCTCATCGTTTGGATCCGCAACCTCATGATCCACTGGCTCACTCCCTTCTCCTCCAAAAGCAACCTGGCCTGCATCATCGGCTTTATCCTCCTCGTCGAATACCTCCGCACCATGCGCATGATCCCGCGCGTTGCCAGTCCCCAACGTGACTTTACGGCCCTCTTGCTCGCTGGCACGGGGCTCTTCGCGGCTGTCTACGGCGTCTCGTATGCGTATGTCCTTCACCATTTTATCCACTTGGTGGCTATTTGGCTTGCGTGCATGCATTATTTTTGCTCGCCGGCTGTGAAGAAGGGGAAGGCGAATGAAGCGAGGGTGCCATTTGAGGGACGGAAACGAGGGAAAACGCCGTGATGATGATTTGGCCATGTTCTTGGTTTTGATTTTCTTTGTTTCTTTATTTCTTTTTTTCTTTTGGGATGAAGGTATTAAAATGTATTATCGGGATTATGAATGTTGGTTCTCTTTTGTATTTTTTTTCTTCTTTTCTCTGATACGTATTATCTGACTTCGGCGAATACGGCGATGGCAGGCTGATTGTTGAGTTTCCACTCTGTCGACATATAATCTGTTCCAATACCCGTTCAACTTTTTCAAAGTTGGCTATAATAATATATCACGCTAGTAATCATTCCCTACTTTAGCTAGGGCTAATACTTGGGGCTTGACAAGCCAACCCTATATAATTCAATTATGACATTACTTTCTCTAAAGCTACAGCAATCTCAATATCATCGTGTGTTCTATGTACAAATAAGCACATGAAGAAAACAAGAAATTGATCGTCTTCAATAAGCGGTAACATAAAGTATATCAAGATGACCAAACATACAAACCTTTAAATAGACCTGAGCCTCTAGTCCTCCAGGCCATTCTTCATCTTTTGCGCTGCCTTCCGCATCTCATGTCTCATGACCAAACTTGTCAACACCAAGCCCACCACACAGGCCGCTAACGTCATCTCGTAAGCGGCACTATAGCACTCGCGGCCAACAACACACGACCTCGTACCATCTCCTTCGACGATCGAATGGGAATCATAGACAGTTCCGTAAAAGATGTTGAAGATATTCCCAGAAATGACTGGCGAAAGTGTCATGACACCCCAGTTCTGACTGAGCCCGTGGATCCCGAAGGCTTCTGCAGTAATAGAGGGGAAAACGCCAAACAAGAAGCCATAGGCCAGACCGGACAGCCCAGAAACAAGACCGAGAAGGTGAGGCGACGTAACAAGCAGAGCGCATAACTGAGCCAAGAGAAATACAAAACTGGCTACAATGAGGCACCACAAACGACTGGCATTTAGGCGCTTCACAAGAAAGTCAGAACCAGCACCCGACAGCAGTCGGCCACAGAATGAGCCGATGGAAAGAATCGAGACATGAAGCTGTTGGCGGGTAACAAGGAACGAATGCTCGACAGTGGGGTCATATGAACGCCAGAGGGAGATGGTGTCATTGCCAATATTGCTGGTGTTGATTAGTGACAAGCCCCTTAGAAGTATTAGCAAAGGATGAGCTTACTTAATCGTCATGAGGCCAACACCAGAAAGTGTACCAAGGATCAAAAACAACTGCCAGAATTCAACTTCGCGCAGGAGTTTTAACCCACGGATATCTACACGATGAGTTTGTTGAATGTCAACACTGTTCTGGATGAGAATCTCTCCAGGTAACGAGGAAGACACCGAGTCCGTGTCTGAGTTTGAGCGCCGATGTGACAAGAGAGAGGATGTTTCATCGGGTTCCCCAGACGGATATCCCGCTTCAACGTCGACGTCATTTGGCAGCACTAGATTCACAGATACCTTGGGCGCATCATGCCGTGATGATAGTGCTGGATGATCTTCGTCGGGAACATCGCCGCACACCAATGAGGGGGCAGCAGGTGCTTGATAGGACGTGGCTGGTTGGCGTGACGTAGAAGACTCGGCGTTCGTTTTGGAGGGTTCGTCGGTATAACGGATGTTGTTGGAGGCGCTCGGGCCCATTGATGACGTACCAGGCAAGTGGGCGTCGACGCCATAGAAACGCCGACCACGCGCATCTGCGCTGAAGTTAGTTTGACCTTCTCCCGGTGCAGCTCTGATGGGGCTAAAGTCCACGTGGCGGGCGTCACTTCCAGGACCAAGTTCGTCGCCCTCTTCCGACAGGTCCAGCGACATACCAGCATCGAGCGCTACAGCTTGGTAAGCAGGCGGGTGTGGTAGGATACGCAAAAAGAAGAATCCGGCAAAAGTCATAAAGAAGGTGCCCAAAGCAAGGAGCTTGAGGAAGCCACTTGGATCTCCAGGAGCAACGATATGGCTGACGAGGGAAAAGAAGAAGGCACTGAGCCCAAAAGCAGCAAGTGGGAACGCCGTGGCAGTTCCCCGATGGTGGGGCCAGTTCAGGGCGGATGTCTTGACTGCAGCGGCAAACGCCATGCAGCCGCCCATACCCGTCATAAAGTTGTATAGACACATCATGATTAGGCTAGTAGTTGAGACTCCTCCAGCGCCGTCGTCAAATGGACCATGATCATATGCCATATGTAGGGGGTAGTATCCAAGCAGTAGACACACGGCTCCAAACAGCACTGCAGGCCGTGGACCACGAGTGTCAATGAACATCCCAATTGGAACTCCTACCGCATACATCCCCAGGTTTCCACATGTTCCGATCAAATTGCTCTGTGTGACAGAGAGTCGTAGTCGCTCAGCAAACTGAGGAGCCCAGCCTGAATAGACATACTGATTTCAGCAGCGGTTAGTTGAAGTTTCTTCGAAATAAATGTCCACAGAAACCAACTGGGTACTTACATTTGTACCACATGCTAACGATATAATGGTAGCAGATACACTGGCGACAATTCGTGCGCGACGAACCGCCGGGTCATGCATGGTGGGCAAGTGACGAGCAGCAACCTTGTGGTTAAGGGAGATGCAGTTGAGGTCCCTCAATTAGGATTATATGGACGTCATATATAAAGGCGGGGCCTAGCTGGATGTAAGATAAGAGGTTTAATCTACCGACTACTGTCTGCCGCAACAGATTTTAAATCTGATATGTAGTATGCGGGCAGTAGTGGCTTGCGCACAGCGCAAGGAACGATATCACGGACTCTGATTGCGATGCGACCGGAATGAGGATTTAAATGTTGAAGATAACAGGTTGGGTATAGTTGATGAGGTTTATATACTGTGTTTCAGTGTAACAGAAATATAATATTTCGAAGTTTGGGACAGAATCCTAACGTTGATATCAGCAGTATAACGACAATCCGTAAGATAAAATACAGGAAGGACTGCAAAAGGACCTAAATGGCAATTGCCAAGCTCCTTGCAATCGCTGTTCCTGCCACTGCTGATAAGTGACTCCTGTGGATCATGCACTGTTTATGTCAGGGGAACAATCACAATAACACAAAGTGTGAAGGTGTGGTTATACACCGTGTGTTTAGCCGACGACGTCCACGTCCAACTCATTTTCAGTTAAATTATCGTCAATCAGCCAAGCAAATATTGCATCACCATTAGTCACGTAATAATAAGAGAAATTCATAGAGTAAAACATGAACATACAATATCTAATGCCAAGAGAATTTGGGCCGTAATACTTTGAAAATATTAAGTGCGTGTGTCCTTCCTGCCAACAACACAACAAATTTCATGATGTGTGAATCAGAAATGATGAGCTTTCATCTATCGCAATCTTACCTAGTCATGATATACTTCCATCCATTTCTAGCCGAGAACCCAATTATTGCAACTCCTCTGTAGTATCTGCATCTGTTCTAGGAAATGTAACACGTTCCTTTGGCATTATCCATTTGTAGGCCACGCAGCCGAGGATGCAAGCTGTTTGTCTTGTCTATCGAACCTATCAGAGATATGGAATTGTTGACAAAAACCCTAAAGCGCAGCAATAGGCGAACCCTTGTTCTTAAATGAGACCCCATAACTAAGCTGCAAAATAACCAACCTCACATCCCTTGTCACTGTAATCGTCATTGCAAGTTTCTTGCGCTTCCGCCCGCCAATACGCTCATATTCCTAAATATATACTGCCGATTCAACCGAGAGCTGCGCTCCGATTTATAACATTAAACCTCTGACACTTGACATCTTGACATATACACCGACTTGATATATCGAGTTTTGACTTTAAATTTGTGATACCCTTTTTCTGTTTTCTCGCACGCATCAATCATATAGTCATAATGGGCGTTGTCGCGTCTCTTCCCTTCCTGGCCCTCCCAGGTGCGGGGACGGTATGCCCATATGCCCCACATCTCAAACCACACTCGGGATCAATACTGATTGATATATATAGATCATGTCGTTCATGGGAAGCTGCTGTGGTGCTGCGACCTGCTCTATGGTCTGCAGCGCCTGTGGAAAGTGTGGCAACAGTATCGCTACGCGTATCGCCTATGCGATGCTCTTGTTAGTCAACTCCATATTGGCGTGGATCATGCTTACACCATGGGCAATCGAAAAGCTACAACATCTCACATTCAACTACGTAAAAATTACATGTCCCAACGGACAATGTCATGGCTGGCTAGCGGCGCATAGAGTATCCTTTGCTCTCGGGATGTTTCACTTGATTCTCGCCGGTCTCCTCACGGGCATCTCCTCATCTAGACAACCTCGCGCCATTCTGCAAAACGCCTTCTGGGGTCCCAAGGTTGCCCTCTGGGTCATATTTGTCGTCCTCTCGTTCCTCATTCCGGATTCCTTTTTTATGTTCTACGGAAACTATGTAGCTCTCGTTGGCGGCATGCTGTTCCTCATCCTAGGTCTCATCCTCCTGATCGACCTCGCCCACAACTGGGCCGAGTACTGCCTCGAGCAAATCGAAACCACCGACTCTTCCGCCTGGCGCACTATCCTCATCGGCTCTACCCTCGGCATGTACGTTGCTTCCCTCGTCATGACCATCCTCCAATACGTCTTCTTCACCGGTGCCGGCTGCTCCATGAATCAGGCCTCCATCACCATCAACCTCCTCCTCTGGATCAGCGTTTCCATCATCTCCATACACCCTCGTATCCAAGCATCCAATCCTCGCGCTGGCCTCTCCCAATCCGCCATGGTCGCCGTCTACTGCACCTACCTCACCATGTCCGCCGTCAGCATGGAACCAGACGACAAACACTGCAACCCCCTCGTCCGCGCCCAGGGCACCCGCACCACCTCCGTCGTTATCGGTGCCATCGTCACCATGCTGACCGTGGCCTACACCACCACCCGTGCCGCTACCCAGTCTCTCAGCCTCGATTCCTCGGGCTCTGGCACCGGCGCTATCCGCTTGTCCGACGATGAACACGGCCTCATCACCACCCAGCCGTTCACCCGTCGCGAAATGCGTGAGGAAGCTCTCCGCCGGGCTGTTGCTGAGGGTTCTCTTCCTGAAGATGCTCTCCTTGACTCTGACTCGGAAGATGAGTCTGATGGTGGCCACGGCGGCTCCCAAGATGATGAGCGCTCAGCTACACAATACAACTATACCGCCTTCCACATAATCTTCTTTCTGGCAACTTGCTGGGTTGCTACTCTCCTCACCATGAACTGGAAAGACGCTACCAAGGACGGAGACTTTGCGACGGTTGGTCGGACGTATGCAGCCAGCTGGGTCAAGATTGTCAGCGCTTGGGTCTGCTATGGGCTGTATGCCTGGACCCTTATAGCACCTGTTGTGATGCCGGATCGGTTTAACACGGATTACTAGATTGTGTGTGGTAGTTAAGGCAATTGGTGATACCATAATTGTATAGCATTGTTCGAATTGCTGGTTGGCTTTTTCTTCCTTTTCCTACTATATTTCCGTAATTTCTTTTCCATTCTTTTTCCTATATTGCTGGTCATAATCATTGTTCAATTCACATAATATTTTGTTCAGTTCACTTAATTGCCAATATTATATCTACATGATCAAAATGCTTCTAGTATATTCATCCAAATGTGAAATTCGTATTATGCAAGGCCTGACGTTTAAGTGAGTGTCCTGTATCTCTCCATATAGACACCTAAACTTTATTTCGAGGCGTCCCACGAGTGAGGCCGTTGTGCAAGAGATCCCCCCAATACTAAAAGAAAATCAAAATATAACCCAAAGATACAGTCAAAAATAATCAAAGGGGGGGAAACGTGAAAATATGTGTGGTCATAACGTAAGCTTGTGTTGGAACAGCTTAATGAAGAACCAAAAAGAAAATAAGAAAAAGAAACAGAGACGGCTCCATGAAGAGCCGATGGTATCAATGAGGGCAGATTTCAAGAAAGCGGCATCATGTAGAGCCAAACGCTGCCGGGGATCAGACAAGACGTTAGAATTCCACCGAGGAATACACAACAGGGGAACAAAACCAAAAGAGTTGAATTCATTGGGAATTGCGTCTCTGTACGTAGGAGGGTAGAAGAAAAGTCAAGTTTTTTTGTTTGTTCGTTTTTGTTTTCATAGGTTTTCTGAGCGTCAAGTCACCGTGAAGAAACGTAGAGAGAGATGGAAACCAATTCCTTACAAAGGAGTAGCATTGGTGGTAGGGGTCGAGGCCTGGAAGCCATCGACGGAGACCTTGACGGCACCAGCTTGAACAAGCTGGAATATGAGTTAGTAATGGTTCAGTATAAGATCTTGAGGAAAAATAGCTTACAGCACGAGACAGATCGTCGATCAGGTCCTGAACGTTCTCAATACCAACACAAAGACGGATAATGTCTTCAGGCATCTGTCTCTCTGCGCGAGTCTTGGCATCGATACTGGCGTGGCTCATCTGGCAAGGCATGCTGATCAAGCTGTTCACACAGCCAAAAGAGACACTGATACCCCAGATTCTAGCAGCCTCAACAATACGCTCGGAAATGGCAGTATCCCCAGTCTCAAAAGAAAGAACAGCACCAGCACCACAAGCCATGCTCCAGTGGAGGTCATACTGGGGGTGGCTCTTCAAACCAGGGTAACGGACACGGAAGCCACGGCCTTCGAGGAACTCGGAGATCCTCTGGGCGTTGCTCTGCTGGCGCTCCATACGCAAGGCCAAGGTCTTGATACCACGCATGAGAAGGAAACAATCATTGGGGGCAAGACCACAGCCAGTAGAATTAATGGTGAAGTACATCTTGTCACCAATGGCGGGATCGTTGACAGCGATGACACCAGCCATAATGTCGTGGTGGCCAGACAGGTACTTGGTCCCAGATTCGTAAACAATGTCAGCACCGAGGTCCAAAGGGTTGCAGAGCATGGGGGAAAGCATAGTGTTATCAACAACAACGAGAGCCCTGGGGTTCGCCTCGTGCACCAGGTGGGCAATGGAAGGGATATCAACAATCTTGATAAGAGGGTTAGTAGGAGTCTCGAGAAGGACCATGGCAGTCTTATCGTTAATGACAACGCGAACGGCATCAACGTTAGTGGTGTCAACGTGGTGGACAACAATTCCCTGGTTGTTCTTCATATAAGTCAAAAGACGGTGGGTACCACCATACAAGTCATCACCAGTGATGACCTCATCACCAGGGTGAAGTTGACGAGTAATAACATCCAGAGCACCCATACCAGAGCCAACAGCCAGAACCCGGTGAGCGTTCATAATCTTAGCGAGATGGCGCTCAAGGTGGGTACGAGTAGGGTTACCGGAACGAGTGTAATCATACTCCTGCTGACCACCGGCAGCAGTGGACTGCTTGAAAGTGGCGCTCTGATAAATTGGAATGCTGGAAGCACCATACTGATCGCCACTGTCTGTGTAGACAAGCTCAGTCTCAATGTTGTAACGGAGGCGGCCAGCGACGGGCGATGAGGGAGTAGGCGATGGTGGCAGGGCATGACCGTCAGCGTCGAGCTTGACGCCCTTGGACTTTGTGGCGGCTACGGACGACATTGTGATGTGTAGACCATGAGATACGAAGGAGGGTCAAATGTAAAAGGGGTGCGCTATCTAGGGAATAGATAGCAGCAAGCGGGAAAGTGTAACGTGAGGTTGAGCTCAGAAAAGAAGTAATTCGATGTAAAGGCAGAATACCTAACGATAATAGCAAGTTAGCGAATTGGGATTGCTGGGTTTTTTAAGTATTGAAGCTCACAAAAAGCTAAGCAATTGCCAATTTCAAAATCAATATACCAATCAATGTTTGGATTACAACCTGATCCCACTGGAAAGCCGCCACTGAGTTATAATAATAAACCTGAGCGATGGATCAAAATCCAGGTGGATAAGTGCTGGCGTCGATGACTCCGCTAGTGTCGCTAAATAAATAGGTCGCAAGAGAGAAAGACCCAAGTTATCGTCAGAGTTCTGATAGTGATTTTGACTGACAGACAAAAGGTAAGGTTGAAAGCAATTTCTTTGTTGGAGATATTGAATTAATCATAACTTTTAATGTGAAACCCAGAAGTAGGATTTAAATTCAAATTTAATCAAATTTTTGAAATAATTTTCGTTTTTCATAACCCGGTCCCAAACTTTGGAAGTAGCGGTATTGGCACGACTACCCCGATAATTGAATGACTGCACCTTCCTTCCTGTAATTCTGTAATTTAGATCTATTATGGCTCTATTCATCTGCATGAAAGGCTTTAAGTGAAAGCTTGGGAATGAAAATTTATGATGGTTTCCGATATTGTGACAGCTCCTGTAATGAATCCTTTCTCATGCCCACATAATAGACTCATCTGCCCTTTCAAAATCTTCAGCATAAAGCTATGTTTTTTTTAGGTTCAAGTCAAGATGATGCAGCTTTGTACTGTCAATCACAACTATAGAACATCTCTATAGTATAACCCTCAAGATAAAGATCTCATAACTTTGGCAACATAGGTCCGCATAATGTCAACAACATCAGTCCCTGCATGCATCATCAGCCCCTCTTACAACGTCATTTTCAACGACACCTTGCGTGCTATCAGAGTATTGTTACGTTAAACACAACATTAATTCACCATATGTTTACTTTTATATGATATTATATCTTATTTGGTTTCTATTCAATGATTTTCATACTGTCCATTGTAGTTGAGTCCCCGAAACCGGCTCTGGCGTGCTTGTTTCACAGTGGGGTCCCCTGCAGCTTTCCTGAATGACGTGCTTTGGTGGGGCAACTTGGCAATTGCTTTAAAACTTAAAACTTGTAAGCCCAAAATGTCAGTATCTTGAGTTTATGTATAACCCTAATTTTACCGCTATAATATTGGAGCGTCACTGAAAACAAAGTCGTGAGAAACCGAGACAGATCAATTATTAGACTACATATACATAAATGTTATGTACTTACGCCAGAGTTCGTAACACCGTAAAGCAATCCAATCAAACCCAAAGTCCCAGATCCGAAGTCTTCGAGCCTGTCCATCCCTTAAAAAAAACAGAACAACGCTCTGTGATATCCATAAAACAAGACCAACGTAGCCTACTCCATATCGAACACTAAAGCAAAAACACATGTCTAATACAAAAAGAATAAAAAAAGAACCCCCGAGTATCCAGTTACATGACTCAACCCGACCCGGACCCGACAGATATGATTGTGCAAGTCCATCCGATCATTATGATTATGAAACAGGCTCAGGCTCCAGCTCCTCAACATCTTCATATTCGCCAGAGTCCTCGGCACCCTCGACAACCTCTTCAACAATAGTAGAAGCAGCCTCTGCATTCTTCTTGGCCTTTAGAGCCTTATGGAGTTTCTCAATTTCAGCGAGATGGTTCTTCATGAGGATCTGACCACCACCACGGCGACCGAAGAAGTCCTCAGTGCGGAGACCCCGGATGTTGTTTGGATCAATCTGCTTAGCAGAACTCAAAGACTCCCGGTTGTTGCGCAGGAACTCGCGGACAGGGACCATGGCAGCATCACGACAAGATTCCTTGATATCGCTACCGGACATGCCATTAGTAACCCGGACCAGGTAATCCATGCTGAAGTTCTCCTCATCGATCTTGGTGTTGGCGAGGATCAATTGCAGAATACGACGACGCTGGTCCTTGGCAGGCAGCGGCACAGGGAACTTCTTGGGCATGCGACGGAGGATAGCTTCATCGATGTCGTGCATGCGGTTGGTGGCGCCAAGGACGACGATGCGGGCGGGTTGACCGGTGGAGTTTGAGGAGACAAGACCATCCCAAAGAGCCATAAACCTGATAATGGTTAACGATTTTGAAAAAGGCAAGTTGGGGTAAAAAGGGTACTTACTCGGCCTTGACCATGCCACTGGCCTCGTGATCACTACTAGCACGAGTGCGCAAAACAGCATCAATCTCATCAATGAAGATGATAGCAGGTTGCATCTTGCGGGCCAGAGAAAAGACAGCGCGGACCATCTTGTTGGAATCACCGTACCACTTCTCAGTCAGAGTGGAGATGTGCAAGTTGATGAAGGAGGCACCAGATTCCTTGGCCAGTGCTTTCGCAAGCATCGTCTTGCCGCAACCCGGAGGACCGTAGAGAAGAACACCGGATGGTGATGACAGGAGAGGACCAGCATGGGAGTAGAGTTGAGGCATAGTCAAAGGGTAGATAATCGACTCCTTAAGTTCTTCGATGATGTCATCGAGGCCACCGATATCTGTCACTCGGTCAATATACATCTTGACTACAAGAGATAAGTCCGCGGTCCTAAGTCACTTACTGTTGAATCCGACGGGGATATCGTCCGGGGACACGACGTCGAGAGCAATGACGTTCTCGTACTCATTCAGAGCCAGATCTGCGATCTGGAAACCCTTCTTTTCACCATTGGCGTCATTCCCCTGCAGACTCTTGTTTTTTTGTAACCGCTGAAGATGGGCTTCGGCGCGTTGTCTCGCAGCCTCTTGTTTCTCTTTGTCGGGATCGGTGATTACACTGGAAAGAATGTGTTTGAAGGCATATGCGCCAGTCGCGACCTAGAAGCAAACAAAGCATTATGATTAGTACAGGAATTCGAGCGAGGTGGTTCATAACATGCGCCGGGCAACTGGCTGCAGGTTCCGGAATGACGACAAGTGGAAAACTTACGAGACCTGCGATCAACAGGACATCGACGAAGATGTGCTCAATCTTACGCCGCTCTGCCATGTTGCTGACGTTGGGGTTTTTTTTTAAAAAAAAATTGTATAGTATTTTTTTGTCGCTGATAACCAGATGAAAGTTTTCTGGAATCGAGTTTGCGACGTGAAGAGATCTGGGTCAGGGCTTCGGTCGGTGGCGACTGAGGTATCAGCAGGGGTTCAATCATGAGGCGATAAGCACAGCTGGCTTAACGCTATGCGGATATGCGCAGTGTGGTTCTTTTGTAATGTTGATGCAGGGTAGCCTACCGATGAGTAGACAGCTGGCGAACAGATCAAGGTTTCTTGTCGCAATAACGTCACCGCTCTCAAAGTAAACGATTTTGTATTCATTGGCGACTGCTCATTTGCTGAGAGCGGCTAGGAAGCCAAGCTTATCGATAAGCGGCTATTAGTTACCAACTTGTACGACCAGGGTTTGGCGGCGGATGTTACCACACAAACTCATAGTTTATCAAAACTACATACATTTCATAATGTACTATATATGGTAAAAATTCTAACTGGATTCATTTCTCTGAAATTTGACTAATGATCAAATTGACCTATCTGAAGTCCCAGCCCTCAATGTTAATCCCACTCTCCCTTCAACCCGTCCTGTAGAGTCACTGCATCGCTGTCTCTCCTCTACTATACATCCCAGCATTCAGAAGCATGGTGTCCGTATTGGTTGCATCTATTGCACCAGATTCCCCTATGACGTCTCCTCCGAGGGCGATAAGATGGTTTGTCAGTGTGTTCAGGCACTTTGACTAGCTCGGGTTCTTTGACTGATTCGGCCTCAGTAGTTAGCTTTAGCTCACTAGTTGGCTGAGGCCCGTCGGCTGGTTGATAAGTACCGGGTTGTTCAGGTGCATTAAAACAGTCTATAAAAATTTTAAGTTGGGCATTCATTCGGTGGAGAAAACACTCTCCCGCCTCAAGGTTCTTGTAATAGTTAACCTAACCATCGTAATCATCAGAAGCTTGTGGCTTCCGAGCGTTGTTTGCAAATGCCGGGATAGCTAGGGAAAGGCCTTCCATGCCCTCTCGAAGGGAATGTGCCATCATGTTTTTGCTGAATGTGGGTTGGTCAACTATTCCTTGAAATTTGGCCAAGAATGAGTAAAAGTCCCCGATATCCTTTGCTTTAATCTTCGCAAGATCATCATTGGCCTGATAGTAACATTTCTATTCATTGTATATACGGTTAAATGCTTTGAAGAGATCACTAGTGGTACGGTATTTCCACAATGATAAATCAAGAGGATAGTCAAGCATGGTTTGTAGAGTTGTGCTGACTCGATCGCCTGCGAGAAACTAGACAGCATACATGGAGCTCAAGGTGGACATAAAAAAGCCTACTGTATTCTGTGTCAACCCATAGGACAAAATTGAGATTGAAGTATAGAGTCAGATGAAGATACATTTATCAGCCAGTGCTCTTACGACATATTGCCTATAGTATGACACAATAATTAGATTTAGTCAACTTCCATTTTAGGAAGTTGGGATAGTTGCGGATATTCCATACCCATAAGGTTCAGATAGTAGTTAATAACGTAACAAATAAAAATATTGATTTCATTGCTCTAAGAATCGACTAGAATCATGGGCAATTCTAGAAAGTCAATGCTAATATATGTCGAAGCAGTAACAAATAATTGTATATATTTTGTTTGTGTAACAGTCGCAAGACAATGATTGATTGTTTCTGGTGTCAAGGTCAGGGTTAAGTAAACGTCATGAGATAAATCAATAATCTTACCGACTACTAAAGCAATTTAGATCTTCTAATGTTCAATACACATTTCACTAAGGTAATAATCATGTCAACTAAAATCTTTGTAATGAGAAAATATAATCTTGCATTTTGATGCAGCGTAAAACTTAATGACATTATGGCGTCTTCAGAGCTTCCTCTAGAACTATTTAGATCCAAAAGGGTATTGAGATACTACATTGCCAAGTTTATTACAACTGTAACAGCATCTACCATTTCGTGATTTTCTTTTTCCTCCATGAGTTTTATGAATTACTAGTATCACTGGTGTCTCTAGTGTTGGATTCACAACTTCAGCTTGTACCCTTCTCGTAGGCCTATATTTTATGGCCAAGTGGTGTTCCCAGAGTGTTTTTTAATATTTAACCCAATCCTGGTAATCATTCCTATCGTTCAAAGGCTCTGGAATATAAATGGCATTATCCACGAATTCGCTAGAGACTTTTGACCTCAACACCTATGCTTTGAGCAGGTCTTCTAATTCGGCTAACCGGGCCGGATACTCAGGTTCATAAAAAAACTGATAAAAGTCTAGTTTTTGTTGCATATCAAGAATTATGAGTCTAAACAAGGCAATAAGATGAACGTCACACAAATTATAGATATCATCCAGATCATCAGAGACTTGGTCGACGGTCTGATATATCCATTTCGAAGGGTCTTCGAGGTTATCAGCTACCGGATTAAACACATATTTGGTGAGAGAAAATGTCTGACTATCGAGATGTTGTAACAGGAAGAGGATTTTCTTAGGTTTGTTGTCAAAACTGGAATGTTTCAAATAAAGTTGGGTTCTCTTTTTCCAATTTATGTAGTGCGTGCCGAGATCATCATTTGTCTTGGGGATATCATCTAAAGACAGCATATTCGATAAGAAGAATCACTTCACTTGCAACTTGTTGATCAGATCATTTTTCTCGGAAACTCTCTTGGTCAGAGTGGCCACTTCCTGGCGAAGCATGGCTTCTGTCGCGGACTAGATCCTATCCTATAGAGCTTCGGATATGGCCTTGCTCTCTTTGACGGACACCAATACCTTTTTGCAATCAACGCTTTGCTCAACCTTCATAATCTCTTTCTTAAGGTTGAAAAATCTCATCGAGACGCTGCTTCGGGGCTTTGAGAATAGCGTCCAGATCAGTCTCTTTCTGTTTGAAGTATTTAATAGCAGGTTCAAACGTTGATTTGTTTTGTTTGAGTATTGTGGGAAAACGTTGGTTTACCTGTTCAGATGTGATTAGAACAAGTTCTGTTGATGCGTCTTGTGAAATGCTGCCAGCACCATCATCCAACGTAAGTTTTTCCATCGCCGATTCCATTATGATACCCGAAGTAAAGCTATCGAGTAAAGGGTTTAGGTCAATGGAGTGTAGCATGGTCTGAGTAGAGTGGCAATATGTGGGCAATGATAAGATCTTGGGTATTAAACTTGGAATTCAAAAATATAGAGATGAGAGACAGTTTATTACTTGATTTTTATGTTTGTGAGTCTTTTATATTTCCATCATTTTTCTTGATTTTCTTCTATATGCATACACTTTGACCCAAGTCTCTACTTTTCATGTGGTACGCATCTAAATGGTTCTAGTTATTTTTTTTGAGACCTTGCAAATCTGAGTGCATGTTCACTATTATTTGTAAGTAACAATCCATCGGACATGATTCTTCTCACCACCAAAGCAATTATGCTATACCATTCCTTGATGTGATAGACAGAAGATATATATAAAATGTTATATAAAATGTTGTCAGTGATATGGGCGAGGCAACACAGATTATTGCAAACTTCAGGGAGCTATATTATGTATAAAACATCTTTATTGGAATAGTAACAATTTTATTTTTTCCTTTATAGTATTTATATATTTTATAGTATTCAGTCAGCTCTATGTAGCAACAGTCTTTAAAATTATACAGATCAGGACTCTGCCAACTTTTAGTTACCATTGTTCAAAATTCCAAGCTTTCTGACGTCCGACATGTTCCTTTCTCAGATCGAGTCTCGATGTGATCGGTGAGATGTAAGCCATACTTGTGGGTCCAAAGTATAAATACACCTGTTGTTGAAGTTGTGTTGAAGTTGGTTTGACATCCAACCCGAGGCTCAGTATAATCATGTCAGACGGCAAGTGATCTGACGAGGGTTTATGAACCGCACACTCATCCTCAGAGCCGAGTTACATAGTCTAAAATCGTGGCGGCTGCAGTTTCAACTTACAGATCCTCAATTCTGAAACAAATTCAGCCCCTCCACATCTGTGCCAGATCTGGTAACCCTGGACCTAGCATCTCTTTCGATAATCGTGGCTATGTAGCGGTAAATTCATGTTTCTGTTTCTTCTTCCGTCATAGGCCGCAGGGCCTAATAAACCAAGACAAAGTTTCCACATCACTAATGGAAACCTTACTGCGTCTCCGACTATCCAAGCTTGACATTAATGGTCTTTTTACATGATTACATGATCAACGTGACCTGTTTTCTGCAACTATCTGATGATGGCCATAACTTGAGAAAGGGTGGGCGACGTGATTCACAGGATCGTCTTTCCCCGCCCACCTATTCCAGTTTTGGGGTTCAAACCTGTCGCTTTTCTGGGTGTTGCTTTGTCCTGATTGTGACTTGATCAAGCAGTAATAAAACATACCTAATCCTACATACACGATGCTGCATATCTTCTTGGCCGTGTACGAGATCTGAATGAATATGTATGTCTAACAGCATTCACGGAATCTTTGGATCACATGCCCAGTCTTCAGGTTGTGGATAAATATCTGTGTATCCACTGAAATGTCCCGACTTCCGGCTCCATGTTACAGTATGTATTTTGCCAATGGAAAACACGCAACAAGTTTGCCTAAAAACAAACAGAAACCATCTGAAGTGCTCAACTTATGTGTTCCTAAGTGCCGCCAACTCTACTTTGATCAACCTTCTGGATGCAATCTGACATTGGTCCACGGGTTCGAATTTTGTAACCGCGACAAACATATCCAAGCCAAAGACGACCTTACACGTAGGTCACGGAGAGCATTTAACGAAGGTCTATGTTTATATTCCGATACGCGGTCTGGCAAATGCAGCAAGTGGAGACCGGTAAAGTGTGTAAAACTTGGAGTCAAGCCATTTTCGGCCTCTCTTCAAGCCCGAGAAAACATGTTCAGCCGAAACATAAATATTAGTCAGCAATATGAATTGTGTAGGGTTAAAATAAACCCTAATGTTGCTCGTCCGATAATTTCCTGGTGATAACTAGTACTCCGCCCTTGATTGGTGAATATTGGTTCAGTCGTTATCCCTGGACACTTTATTACTCCTGCTCTGCATTTGCGCCTACGGTTTGCTAAAGCACTAAGCAAGCTCTGATCATGTAGTCATAGTAGGCGAGGGAAAGGTGTGACAAGCAACCAATGACTCTCCTGTATTGGGCACCGAGATAACAAGATTGGGACAGGCCATTCTGTGGGAATGTATTCACATAAAATATTGATTGCTGAAGTGGAGAATCGACATCACCATCAAGGAAAAATTGACAAAGTGGCTGTGAGGTTGCGTTTGGAATCTAAAAAAGCCGATCAAGTAATGTTCTTTGAGATTTCCGCTTCTGTCAATAGAAAAACGGTTCCTGGTTTCAAGTAACTGCCAAGTTGCCGTTGCACTCGAAACGCACTGCACGCACTGAACAACTGATACATTCCTCTTCTACTGGTTCTTCTCGTTTTGTTTCCGAAAACTTTCCCTCTTTCCAAATCTCTGTTTGACAAATTTCCTTCTGTCAATTTGGCATCTTTTTTGTCAAATTATTTGCTTCGTCTCCGATTTTTTTGATTTTATTTTTTTTCTTCTTCTATATTGACTGATCGGTTCCTTTCTAGGCCGTCAGACTTATTCTCACGCTCACTCGACTACGCTATTTTTGCCCTTTTTCTTCAACCTTTTTCTGATCTTGGATCGCCGCTCGCTATCGAAACTGCAATACACTTCTCGTCTTGACCAACAACTCAATCACACCACCATTCGCATTCACACTAGTGGTTTACCCTCGAATCGTTCTCTGTGACGACATACGCTCATTGTGCACACAATCTTCACTACTCAACAACGACCTATACGGATCTGACTTCCGATCTTAAGACTTGCTACTGCAAATAATCTCCAAGCCCTTGAACTTCCCTGCCTCCCTGCCTCTCGCCCGGAGCGAGCCTCGTCATCACTATATTGGACAGCTGCAACTACCGTCAAAAAATTTCACCACCACCTGGCACTAGTATCGATCTAGTACTTAGCCTTCTCATCAGATTCAGACAACTGCCTCGGATTTGAGGATACGTCTGCAAATATATATTTTTTCGTCTTTTCTTGTTGTCGCATAATCTTCCCCTTGCTTCGTAGTGAAGCCTAGACGTTGCGGCATACACTAGGATACATCGACACATCACGTTTGCGCCTATCTGCGATAACCCACTGGATTGCCATTGTTAGGACTTCGTTTACCCGTATCTACTGAGCCACGACCGACTATTCGAAACACAGATTTTCACAACTTTGAAAATTCTTGTGTCCCGTCTGCCGACTTAGTCTTCCGCAAGGCCCAGCCCCAATTGTGCTTGCCTCTTGATATTTAAGCATTGGTTGCTGTTCGCTGTGAATCTCCCTGCTTGCAATCTTGCAACACTCCACTCGGCTTGGTTCAATTGATTGCTCTTTTAGGCGGTTAAATCATACACAGAAATCATGGATATCGAACAAAAGTTTGTGAATAGTCTACGTCACCCCAAAAATTCTCTACTAACATAGATATAGATACATTGGTCTAGCTTTGGCCGTGTGTTCTTCTCTTGCCATTGGCGCCAGTTTTGTCATCACGAAGAAAGGTTTAATACAAGCAGAGCAGCGTCATGGATTTGAAGGAGATGGCTTTGTTTACCTTCGTAGTCCCATCTGGTGGGCTGGTATCATTCTCAGTATGTTGCTGCTTTCATGAACTTCGGTACATTTTAATAGGAGGAATTCGACTAATCTGTTTGTCTTCCTCCAGTGATTGTCGGCGAAGTTTGTAATTTTGCCGCTTATGCTTTTGCCCCAGCCATTCTTGTCACGCCATTAGGTGCCTTGTCCGTTCTCATCGGTGCTGTTCTTGGTTCTTACTTCCTAAAGGAAGACCTTGGTATTCTCGGAAAACTCGGCAGTGCGAATTGCTTACTGGGGGCTGTCATTATTGTGCTTCATGCCCCACCAGATGAGGTCATTGAGACCATTGACCAAATTCTTGAGTATGCCATCCAACCTGGCTTCTTGCTCTACACCCTTATGGTCACCGTGTTTGCCATCGTCATGATCTACAAGATTGCTCCCATCTATGGAAAGCAGAATGCTCTGATCTATCTCTCCATTTGCTCGACTGTCGGTTCTATTAGTGTTATGTCTGTCAAAGCTTTTGGTATCGCCCTGCGTTTGACTTTTGGTGGCAATAACCAGTTTACCCACCCATCGACTTATGTCTTCATGATCACTACGACCGTCTGCATCCTAGTCCAGATGAACTACTTCAACAAGGCGCTCGCCCAGTTCCCCACCAACATGTAAGTTTTACCACGAAGTTATAATATTTCCTATTTACTAAACGGTATCTTCAGCGTGAATCCGCTTTACTATGTCACGTTCACAACAGCTACTTTGGTTGCCTCATTCATTCTGTTCCGTGGTTTCAACACTACCGATGTGGCTAACACCCTCTCGTTGCTGTGTGGCTTCTTGATCACTTTTACCGGTGTTTACCTTCTTAATATTTCCAACGCCAATGCCAACGGTCAGGGCAACCGCAACGGGACTTACGACATTACTGGTACCGATATGATTTCCAGCATCCAGACCCGCCTCAGTATGCAGTCTCGTCGTAGTTCTACTCACCGCATGAGCATCGGTAGTCAACATGGTGACCGCCGTGGCCTTATACGTGCTTTTGATGAAGAGTCTGGGTTTGGCCTTGGTGATGACAGTGATGAAGATATTGCCGAGACCAGACCTATCAATGGTCCCTCAAAGCACCCAAGAACAAACAAAGGATCCAGCTCTAAGTTCGCGGAACAAGATATAGAGCTTCAAGAACAGAAGGGTCCTATCAGATAAACCTCTGATTGGAAAACTTAAATTTATACCCTCCTGTTTTTTATGTTTAAATATTTTTGTTTTTGTTTTCTCTATTTGTTTGTTCTTTTGTGTTTCCCATCACCCGTTGTCATGATCGCGAACTTGGTCTCTATCAACAAGACCACTGTCGTGCCAACGCTGTATAACTTGATCTACGGGTATTCACTTCATACTGACTACCGCGATGCTACGCCGTTTCTGTTCTACGTAACGATATGATGTATTCTGATTTATCCTGGTTAGAACGATCTAGCTACGTGCCATTTTTATCCTTTGTCTAGTCTGTTGCCTTTTTTTCCCTTCATTTTCTGTTTATGACTCGGTCATCTTATGCCGAACTTGGTGTTGGTTTTTCTTTTCTGGGAGGGATAGTTAAGCATTTTCTTCTCATGTGTGATTATTACTGTTACTACTTAACCATCATGACCATGGGTTTCTTCGTTTCACTGGACATGCATGGTATTACGGGCTTCACGCTTCATCAGGGTAGGCGATGTTCTTTTTTTATTTTTTGTTTTCTTGGAGATTTGGTGTTGGGAAGTTTTGATCGCATATCTTGATCCAATTGATTCATATTCGTCTCATTTTTTCCTAACTGAAAAAAAGTAGCCAAATTCAGCGTAATGATATGTGAACCCTAATCCAAGTTTGAAATTTTCAAGTTTTTTCTATTGGTATTGTACATCTATAAGATTTGATTGAAACCCGTTAATCAACCAAGACTTTTTAAAAAGCAAGCGCATGTCACGCGAACTGAAATTCTCGCATGCAGCAATCATACAATAAAAAAACAAGAACATGACAAAATTTTTCTACCAGAAGACAATATTTAATCGTTAACTCTTTTTTTCCCCTTGAGTTTTGTTCCTTCTCTCTGCTAACTGGCTATCGAAAGGGGAGGCATGGGACGATGGGAGCAATCAACGAAGGGCATCCTCGAAAGATCAAGGAGACCCACAACGGCAGGACGTCGACAATATTGAGAGATCAAGGGGTATATAGAGAACCGTGGGTGTGACAGGCTTTTTAACGGTAGGGAAACAAATCGTAAAGGTTCGTAATGTACAATGAGAAAACGCAGGAGAATGGTACTGAATAGCCTCTTTTTTTTTTAAATCCCTAAGCGCCCCGGTGTTTTTGAGAATCTCCATCCCACCGCCGTGGGGATTATTCTCCCTGGAAATGTCCCTGAGAAAAAAGCAAAAATAAAATAAACCCATTCCCATATCCTCCACTACCTTATACACAGTTCTCATCAATCTGTTTACTGTATCGTTGATGGTCTTTGGCATTGAATATTAACATGGCTGATTGCCTAGACGTAGAGATCCCTCAGAACTAGAGCCAGTCTATTGCTCAGCGGCAGGGATCTCTTCAGTAGTGACCTCATCCTCAGCAGCAGCCTGGGCAGCCTGGGCAGCAGCCTGGGCAGCAGCAGCCTTAGCACCATAGTCAGTGCTGGAAGGCTGAGCAATGGGCTGCTCCTCCTTGGGCTCAATGATGGTGACGGCATCAGGAAGAGCCTTCTGGGGGCCGGACTTGGAGTCGGGGTCAGCACCGCGCATGATCTTGACCTTGATACCTAGGACACCCTGGCGGAGCAGAACGTGGCGGGTGGCGGTGTCAATGAAGTCACAGGCCGGCTGACCGGAGTGAATCATGAAACCATCGGTGAACTTCATGGACTTGGCACGGGCGGCACGGAGCTTGCCCGAGACAACAACCTCGCAACCTTTGGCACCAGACTCCATGATAAAGCGCAAGACACCGTAGCAGGCACGGCGGACGGCTAGACCGTTGAGAAGTTTGTAGCGGAGAGACTCGCATTGAGCAACAGCGGACAGACCACGGTTCTGGACCTTAGCGGCGTACAGAGAAACAGAGTCCTCGGGGAACTTGAAGCGCTTCTGGATCAGGGAGGTGAGCTCGCGGATGCGGCGACCTTGCTCACCGAGAACCTCCTGGGTGTGGGTGGCGCGGATGATGATGTCAGTAACAGTGGGGGTGACGCGGACCTCAACACCGGAGTAGCCCTCCTCAGCCAGCTCGCGCTGGAAGAACTCATTCAGCTCGGCGTAGAAAACACCGTCGGCGACGAACTTTCTCCGCTTGGAGCTGTAAAATAGTCAGTTATTTGTTGTTTTCAGGGTTCCAGTGGTAAGCGGGGTTATCTGTTGTAGGCGATTCGAATTTAAAGGTAGGGCAAAGTCAAATTTGTTGATTTAGGGTCGGTATGGAGTAAAGTATCGTCCGATACTGTAAACGCCGGTACTGTTTTGCTAGACATTTCGGGAGCCGACTTGGTCGAATTTGTATTTTCTTTCGGTTCCGATTCCTTACAACAGTCAATGCGCAAGTTTGTCGAAATTTTTGCCATTACAATATTTGCTATGGGTGTGTGCAAGGTTGTTTCGTATGGGTGTTTTCGATATTGACGATGCCCTCCTCGATATTCGAATGCGTTTGTGACAGGCCCTCAGTTGTTGAGACTCACATCTGGGCACCAGAGATAGAAGCCATTTTGATTGTGATGATGATCGGTCGACGACGAGACTGACGAGGGGCAAATTGGCGGTTAACGTAGAAAGGAAATCATAGACTTCTTAGAGTAGTACACCCAGCTCTGACTAGCAATCCTAGATACACTTTCCGATAAACATTTTGATTGTGTGCCGCCAAAAATTGGAAGCCCTAAGTTGATTTTCGACGTGGGTCGGACGCCACATACTGTTATTAATGTGGCGCAACAATACATGTCAAGTCTGGCCCCATGACCCCTGCGTATGACTCTGATAAGATAAATGGGCTATCCCACGTGATGCTCCCCTAGTCCGCTGCTTCATTGATGCTACAGGCGGTTAGCCCCACCTTTCCGATTATAGCTACCAACGTCATTGTTCATTCTGTAGCGAGGCTAGACCAGGG
Organism: Ambrosiella xylebori; assembly: GCA_002778035.1. NCBI lineage: Eukaryota > Fungi > Ascomycota > Sordariomycetes > Microascales > Ceratocystidaceae > Ambrosiella > Ambrosiella xylebori. The sequence continues at coordinate 293,778 of PCDO01000002.1, forward strand.
CCTGCACTGTAGAACATAGACTAGTTGCCCCGCGAACGCCAGTATAAGGAGTTAGTCTAGTGCTTATGTAGGTCCTTGATGTTAGTTGTTTATGACGATCTTTGAGGACTATCTACGAATTATTGGTCTCAGGTTTCTTAACCATTCTATGTGTGTATTGTGATGTATACTGCTCCCTTATAATCTGTCTTCTTTCTTTGTATAGTATCATTTCTAAGCACATTTATTGATCGATCGCTGCTGCGACTCATTCACTCACTGCGACTTCCTTCTGGCCCTACTTGGCCATATATTCAGGACTATTCCGGCTGCTCCATTGCGACAATCGATATCTATATTCCGGAACCCCTATCAAAACCGTTGACGTCTCACCTAAAACCGTCGCGATGGAAGTTCGCAAGGTAAATAGTAAGCAAAATTTTCGAAAGGCTCATAATTGACTTGTATAACCTGTCTAGGTTCATGAAAATGTGGAAGGTATCAGTGGCGGTCGCACCTCCACCGGTACCCTGCGGCTGACTGATTTCCACCTTATCTTCAGCGCCCCGGCCCCTCAACTTTCACCCAATTCTAATAAAAACTCTGATACTTCGACTCCAGCCCCACCGGCTAAGAGACGGGAATCATGGATTACTTATCCTATGATCTCGCAATGTATCTTTCGACCGACACCTCCAAAATCCAGAATACCATCCTCCATCCGGTTACGTTGTCGAGATTTCACATTTGTTATGTTTACATTCCCAGATGACATTTCGGCCAAAGAAGCTTTTGAATTTATCAAACAGCGAACGTGTAAGCTCAACTCTGTTCGCAGTTTGTATGCCTTTCATCATCAGCCACAAAAGATTGAGAGAGGCATGAATGGATGGGCAATCTATGATGCCTGGGCGGAATTTCAACGTCAAGGTATCAATGAAAAGTCTTCTGATAAAGGCTGGCGTCTTTCTACCATCAACAAAGACTACACCTTCTGCGATACCTACCCGGCCATCCTTGCGGTACCATCGTCCATTTCGGATAATACTCTGAAATATGCTAGGGAGTTCCGATCTCGTAACCGCATACCTGTCTTGACATATCTACATCCTGTCAACCTGTGCACTATCCTTCGCAGTTCACAACCTCGGTCCGGTATCCTCCGCAAAACCAACATCCAAGACGAGCGACTGGTATCGGCGGCCTTCAACTCAAACGCGCCACGCAATGATGAAAGTGGTGGGCAATTGGATGCTCCTGATCAAAGTGGCTTCTTAGAGATAACAGCCTCGCAAGCTGATCTTTCTCAAGACAATTCTAATGTGACCCATAGTGGCAGTTTTTCAGGTGCTGATCGGCAAATTCTCTACGACGAAAAGACCGGAAAGCGATTGATATACGGCGCGCAGCAAAGGAACCTTATTGTTGATGCGCGCCCAACTATCAACGCCATGATGAATCAAGTGCAAGGTTACGGTTCCGAGACGATGGACAACTACAAACATACCGAAAAGGTGTTCCTGTTCATTGGCAACATCCACGTTATGCGGTCATCTTTGAACAAGATGGTTGATGCTATCAAGGATGCTGACATGGTTTCACAGCCGCCTGACTCGTCTGCTCTCAATGGGAGTCAATGGCTCAAACATATTGATGCGGTCCTGTCTGGTGCTGCCACCATTGCTCGTCGTGTTGGTATTGATCATTCTCATGCACTGATCCACTGCTCTGATGGCTGGGATCGAACGAGTCAGCTGTGTGCGTTGTCAGAGATGATGCTTGATCCTTACTACCGGACCATCAAGGGTTTCATGGTCTTGGTCGAAAAGGACTGGCTATCTTTCGGCCACATGTTCCGACTTCGCTCAGGACATTTGAACCACGAGAGTTGGTTCGTAGTCCAAAAAGATGCTTTTGCTGGTACTGCTACTAATCCCAATGACCCCGAAAACGGTATGCCTGATGCTATCATGAACTTTATGAGAAAGCTGCAGAAGGGGCCTGAAGAAATTGAAGATAAGCAAGCGGAGACTACATCTGCCTCGGCACCTGCGGAAGAGGCTACTGACTTGAAAATGGTCAGTCCGGTATTCCATCAATTCCTTGACTGCGTGTATCAATTACTACGTCAATACCCCAATCGCTTTGAATTCAATGAGCGATTCCTGCGTCGGTTGCTTTACCATCTGTACTCTTGTCAATATGGCACCTTCTTGTACAACAGTGAGAAGCAGCGTGTTGAGAACAAGGTCGCAGAACGTACTGCTTCTGTCTGGGATTACTTCCTAGCCCGTCTTCCAGAGTTTACCAACCCCAATTACGATCCCGTCATTGATGATCGTGAGCCAGCCCGTGAACGTCTCATCTTCCCTAATCTGAAAGCCATCCGCTGGTGGCATCAATGTTTCAACCGGTCCTACGATGAAATGAATTCGTATCTAGATGCTGGCATCGCGCCTATTTCTGACAATAGTCCAACTGTGTTCACAGAGTCTCTTGCTCCAGTTATTGACGTAGATCCACCGAGCCAGCTGTTGGATATCAATGGCTCAATCTCTACGTTGCCTCCAGTCCTGCAACATTCAGTTAGTGATAGCCAGGTGCTGAAGTCTATGGTCACCACCAACCCCCCAGATTTACACAACAATCAGACTGTAGAATCCGTACATGCCATGCTCACCCCTGGTGTTGCCTCGGCTCCCCAATCTTCAGCAGTATCTGTTGCTGAAGGGTATGTCAACCAAATTCGAGAAGGCATCACCAACATCAATCTATCCAATGCAGTTCCTGCTTTTCTGTCAAGACCATCAGTTTCGGCTGTTAGCGTCAAGTCCCATGTGGAACAAGACATACAAGAGATGATGTAGAGTGCAATTAACTCGGAGTATCGTCAGGTCTACAAATAGGTTTTGACAGAGAACACTGTGGTATATGATAGCGAAAACGGCAGCTAGACTTTGACAAAGCTGATGCTGTGATCAACAATCCTTATGAGATTGATTACAACGGAGAGCCAACAAATGAAGAACAGTTAAATTCTCACACGTTATCCGAGCCATCTCTTGACTTTGATTTTGCGGTCACCTTGGATTAGTTCAAGTCAATTCTTGATTTCTTGCAGCACGATACATCTGTGGGAGTTAGTTAACAGGAGGAAAACTCCAACGGTTCTGCATTTGATGAGTACCCGCAAGCCAGTCATCATGAATTTGCCCTAGACTTCACATTTGTCGAGGATGCGAACCATGAAGACCTAGCTGCTAGTCATGAAAGCAAGAAAATAAAATCGAGTTTTGGTCTCGTAACTCTCTTCTCTTCGGATAATCTATCAAACGCAACTCTCAAAAAGACTTATAATACCGCCCAAGTGCAGAAACAGCGGAGCATGTTACAATCAGGGCTATTTCGTCTGCTTGTCGGACCAAAAGCCCAGATTTCTGCATCGAATAATTCGGACTCCTTGCCGCTTGTTGCGGAGAACACGTCGGTTCAAGCAGGAACAAGGAGGCGAAGTAACTCAAGCTTGGGAATTGGATCTCTTTTTGCATCCACATCTCTAAACGACCCTATGTGATGACGATACGCTTTGACTCTGGATATTTCCATAATCATTATTCGCTTCGCATTGCCTAATTTATCATATTTAGCGTTATTCTCCATTTATTTTCTGTCTTTGTAAATTTAGCATTCATTTTAATACTAGCGGGACCTATCCTTCGGGAAGTCGGGTCTGTTGATGATGTCATCTGCTGTTTCTTAATGATATTAGACAACTTGATGTGTAGTATGAGTGTTGGACAGTAGTTCATAGAAAGACATGTGCTTGTGCTGAGATTATTTTTGGTATTACTTTTATTTTACTTTATCATTTTACACATGACTAGATACTATGAGCCAGATCATTTTACTCTCGCGCTTTCTACAAGAAAGCCTCCAGGTTGATCTCAAGCGTGCTAGTGGGATATCTCAATTCAAATTTCTCCAGCACCGACGGATGCAAAATACCAAACTCACCGATGCGGTGCTCCTTACCCTCAAAACGGGCGTGGATAGCAGCAGCACGGCCCTTGAGGAAAGTAGGGTGCCCAATCTCTTCCAACCAGTAACCATCGCCAGCGACGCTCTGGCTGACGATAAAGGGCACGTGCAGCATGTGCAGAAGACGGTCCAGCAGGCCGTGAACCTGCTCGAAACCAGAGGTCCGGCCGTACCAGGCGGCAGAGAAGTGCCTCTCGTTACGAGCCTTGCGTTCGGCAGATGGGTCTTTGAAGACGACATCACCACCCTCGAAGACCTTGATGGGGAGGGCATGGCCCTTGTTCTCGCGGATGGTCTTGAGGATACCGGGGACAAGAGAGGTGCGGACGACCTGGAATTCAGCGGACTTGGGGTTGGCGATGCGGACAGCGATAGTACCGTCGTCACTGCGGTTCAGCCAAGAGAAGTTCTCATCGTGACTGCAAAGGGTAAGAGGCATGACCTCATTCCAGCCGGCAAAGGCGGCATCATGACGAATGATGTCGGTCAGTTTGTTGATAGGCTGAGGGGCACCGATAGTACCGGACTTGTTGGGATCCATGCGGGGAAGGTTATTGTAACCGTAGCCAATAGCGAAATCCTCCATGACATCGCACTGATGGAGGACATCGGCACGGGTAATGGGGATGACGACATCCAGAAGGTTAGCATCCTCCTTGGTCTGGGTGGCGGACAGAGACATCTTGCCTAGCATTTTGGTGATCTCCGGAACAGACAAGTCGAGACCGGTCAGAGTGCGAAGGTAGTTGATTTCAACCTTCATGTTGCGCTCCTTAAGAGAAGGAGTGATGCGGGTCTTGCCGTTGTGCTCAGAAACAATCTTGACGGGCTCAATGGTGAAGGGCTTGGCACAGTGTTCGGAGAACATGGCAACAATGATGTTGCAGACAATGTCTAGCTTGGTGGCATCGGTGGCGGTAATCTCAATCAGGACGTTCTTGGTGTTCTTGCTGATCTTGCTATGGTTGCCATTGATAATAGGGGGCATGGAGCAAACGGTGCGTTTAGCATCAAAGATGACGGGATACTTAGGAGAGTCGCGGATGATAGGCAAGTAACGGCGTAGGTGAAGGTCATTCTCATAGAATTTCATAAGCTCCTCGCCATCCATGACCTTGGTCTGATTAAGGGGCGCAAACTTGAAGTCCTTAGGGGGAAGAGCCTCATAGCTGAAGGGACCCTCAATGGTGTTGAGGTCGTGGGTACCGATGGCGACAAGAGTGCGCTGACGCGCAAGGTTCTGGTGAAGCTTGTCCTGGAGAGCAATGAAAGAGTCATAAGCCTCTTGGGTGAAAGTGATGTCGCGAAGAATAGCGCCGGCGAGAAGGGGCCGGATATCAGCAGTGGACTCCTTCACGTGAAGCTCAACGAGCTTGCCATCAGCGGGCTCAATCAGTTGGTACTTGGGAGGCTCGATGCGGCCGAGGAAAATGTTCAGGTTGCGGGCAATACCCTCGAAACAAAGAAGGTCATAACGGTTGGCGGGCATCTCAATCTTGAGCTCGGGCGGCGCCGGCTTACCGTTTACGAGAGGACGGTTCGGATCATCCTCAGTGTCCTCATCCAGCTCGATGCCATAGTCGAAGCACAGGGTTTCGAACTCCTCCTTAGTGAACCTATACACATGGAACAATATATGTCAGTATGTGTGGTGAAACCATCCCTCCAGACACAAAAGATGGCCCCAGTGCTTCGGGGACGGAGTCTCCAGCAGGCCGGTATCCTAGAAGGAGGGGCAGATGTGATGATGGTGAAGAACTTATACGCACTTCCGGCCCAAGGCCTCGAAAAGCTGGTACTTATCAACAGTGATTGTAGGCATGGCGGGCTAGGCTTATGCTTATAAACAGATAGAAGCAAAGACACTAGAAGATGAGAGATTCAAGAAGAGGGGCCGTCGAATTAGCGATCCGGTCGGCGTGGGGAGTTGACGGTCCAAAATAGGATGGGTTTTTTTTATTACAGGGCGCCGATGCTACTGAAAACTACTAAACTGGGTAAAATTACAGCGTTACTTAGAGCCTAACTTTTATAGTCATGTTCATGCTAGTCACTATGATGGTTGTGACTGAGTCACAGGCTGTCTCCTTTTAAATTGCACTATTAACTGGCTGTACCACGTCAGGACCTATAGCGATAATAGCGACATCCCGGCGGATTTTTCTTAAGTGCAAGCGTACGCCACAGATTGCGGGGTGCTTGTGTGGCTATCAGGCTAGATGGCAGCGAGTGTTTCAGACGTGGGTTATCATTATATTATTTCATAACCCTATTATTCGAGCCCAAATACTTCATAACGTACTTGACCTGGCTATACGACATTAAAATTGCAACCCCCTTTTCAGCAGAATATGTAGATTGTAGATGTTTACTTGATAATTGGACCCTATTGACTTTATTATATGGTTGTCCCTGTAACATCTTGCAGAAAGTAACATGCGTAAATATATATTTTAGTTAAAGTAGTTTCCACGACTTAATCATAAAACCAAACTTCTGGGCTTTTTATAATTGTCAATATATTATGGAGGGGTATCTTAGCACTATACTTGATAACATTAGCGCCTGTAAATGCTGCTGTGTTTAGAGCGTCTTCCAGCCACAACAACGAAAGAAAGAAGCTCTTGCCAGCTAAACAGACAAACCCTGCTTTGTTCTCCCTAAGGTCCTTACCTCCCTCCTTCTCTTGCCTCGACCTCGCTGGTTCCCAGACGCTATTTGCTTGGAACCTCGTTTCCTCATCTTAATCATTATTCTGCCGTTTTGTAAATATTCTCCTTTCATTCAACCAACCTTTATTGCCATCTACAAGTATTCTGCGAAGCATCGTTGATAATTACTCTCTCCATTGAGCCACGACATCTAGCTGCTGCCCGAATTCTATACTTGAAGCTGCTACCCCCGAATAACTGAGACGCGCCCCTCTTTGCCGCCGCTTGACCTGACTTTTGCCTCGTCTTTCGATTTAAGATCTAGTCTGGAACTCCGGAAAATCGGTTGATAATTCGTTCATTACCCTTAACTGCCACATAACCTCCCAATCCCCAATTAATACACACAAAATGGCTGACAGCCAACCTGCCAGCGATGAGCTGTACCCCATCGCGGTGCTCATCGATGAGCTCAAGGTACGCACATGGACCACAGCACTCATAGCCCTGGATGAGCCTCGATCTTCATACCGCCTTTAGACATCACCACATCACCAACATTGATTGATCAGTATTACTCGACAACGCATGCGGACCGAAACTTTTGTTCTGCTAGAATGTCATCAGAGCCTGTGATTATATTGATCATCTGTGTTTTCATCTTTGATTCCATATCGAATTCTTTGGGACGATTGGCCGAAAATATGCGTATAGTCTGATATTCAATCAATGAGACAGTAAACAAGCCTCAAGTGGGGTGGGTACCTGTAGTGGCCGTAGTCCTTTGGTCTTGAGCTGGCATCTCACCGGCGCTTAAAGCATCGTAGTTATGGTCCAGTTCTATCTTTTCAGCAATAATTTTCCTTTTTTATCTGTGGACACTGAAGCTAGCAGACATTGATCTGGTAGCTACGTCCCGGAATTTACCGCTTCTAAAGCTAATTTCATCGTAATATCTAGCACGACGATGTTGTTCTTCGCCTGAATGCCATCCACCGCCTGTCTACCATTGCCCTTGCCCTGGGTCCTGAGCGGACTCGTGAAGAACTCATTCCTTTCCTGGATGGTATGTTGAATATCTACGACCCTGATCACATGCTTGGCGAAAGTCAAGAGGGTGAAACAATATTATACAGTTGGTCATTATTAACACTATTGTTCTCGCTATAGAATCCGTTGAAGATGAAGATGAGGTTCTCGTCGCTCTGAGTGAAGAGCTGGGTTCATTTGTCGAGTACGTTGGCGGCCCTGAGTGGGCTCACGTGCTCCTCTCACCCCTCGAGAATCTGGCCTCTATTGAAGAGCCAGTTGTCCGCGACAAAGCTGTCGAGTCCCTTAACAAGATCTGCGCCGAGTTGTCTGTCAGTCAGGTTGAGGGCTTCTTTGTTCCTCTTACCACCCGTCTCTCCAAAGCCGACTGGTTCACCTCAAAAGTGTCGGCTTGCTCTCTTTACACGGCGCCCTACAAGAATGTTTCGCCGCCGATCCAAGAACAGTTGCGCAAGCAGTTCAACGCTTTGGTTCACGATGATACCCCCATGGTTCGTCGTCCGGCTGCCAGCAATCTTGGCAAGTTTGTGAGAGAGATGCCTGCGTCCATTGTCATCGATGAGATGATTCCTATGTTTGCCCATCTCGCCTCAGATGATCAAGACAGTGTTAGGTTATTGACTGTCGAGGTTCTGATTGCTATCGCTGAGGTCGTCCCTAAGGAGCAACAGTCTGGTCACGGTGTCCTTCTTACCACGTTGCGCAAGCTCATTGACGATAAGAGTTGGCGCGTGAGATACATGGTTGCCGACCATTTCGAAGCTGTAAGTTAATGGAAAGGTATCCTGTAGGGATCATAGACTAATGGCTTGAAATACAGATTGCCAAGGCCGTGGATGACGAGGTCGTCTCGAGGGATCTTATTCCTGCCTTTGTCAAGCTTCTCAAAGACAACGAGGCTGAAGTTCGTGCTGCCATCTCTGGTCAGATTCCTGGCTTCTGTGCTTTGATTGAGCACGATATTTTGCTTCACGATGTCATACCCGCTGTGGAAGATCTTGTCTCAGATTCCTCTCAGCATGTGAGGGTGAATTTGGCGCGTGAGATTAGTGGTCTTGCGCCCATTCTCGGGAAAGAGGAGACTACTGAGCATCTGCTTCCCGTGTTCATCCAGATGCTCAAAGATGAGTTCCCAGATGTGCGGCTTCAGATCATTTCTAAACTCGAGTTGGTCAACCAAGTTATTGGCATTAACCTGTTGGCTCAGTCTTTGCTTCCCGCCATTACTAAGCTGGCAGAAGACAAGCAATGGCGTGTTCGCCTGGCCATTATTGAGTACATTCCCCTGCTGGCTGGCCAGCTTGGTGTTCAGTATTTTAACGAGAAGCTGGGTGACCTTTGCATGGGTTGGTTGGGTGACACCGTGTTCTCAATCCGTGAGGCGGCTACTCTTAATCTCCAGAAGCTTACCGAGGTCTTCGGGGTTGAATGGGCTAGTGAGACGATTATCCCCAAGGTTGTGACGATGGGCTCCCACCCTAACTATCTTTACCGCATGACGACGTGCTTTGCCATCAGCGTAAGTCTCCCCCTATATACTCCAAAATATGTTGATTAAGTTACATGCTAACCTAACTTACAGACTCTGTCTACTGTGGTAACTTGGGAGGTCATTGAAAAGTCTATCCTTCCAATTCTCGAACGCCTCACCCGCGATGCGATCCCCAACATCCGCTTCAACGTGGCCAAGACTTACAACGCGTTGATCACTGTCCTCATGAAGCTGCCCAAGGAGGGCACCATCTACACGTTGGAGAAGGCTGGAAAGACACTGGAAAAAACAGCGCACGGCGAGAACTTCATTTACGATCACATTTTGCCCCAACTCGATCATCTGGCACAGGATGAGGACGTCGATGTGAGATACTTTGCGACGGCGGCGATCCACAACGCGACAGGTGAGCCGATGTCCATTGACCAATAAAGGAGAATGTGTGTCCAATGTAAATGGGTTTGAGCGATTGTGTTTGGGAATACCTATAAAGATCAAGTAAATGACGAACCGGTGTTTAATTGTTTTTTAAGGACATGATGTGCACTGATAGAGCTTGGAAATCTTTCATACGTCATGACATTCGTAACTTATTTTATGTCTAGATATCTTGTAATTCGATACCCCACTTACCTTTACACTCTGCGGAAGCACATAGTGCTGATAGTCTGTCCGCTTACACCGCCGAACGAAAACACACGATACTTTACTCTTCCAGCCACCTCCCACTTGCCCTCATCCGTTCCTCCTCTTTGCACAAACCACACCTTGAGCTCTTCTTCCGTCCAGTTACAACTCGTAATCACCAACAGTCCTCCATTCTTCACTAATCTCAGCACCCTCTTAGGATACTGTTCAAACATCCGTCTTTCCTCAACATCAGTTTCCTCACACAAGCTAATTGCGTCAAAAGTCCCCTTGTCAAGAACCACGTCGAAACCGGACGCCTGCGCACCGATGAGGACAGTCTCGTAGGGAGAATTGAGAATGTCCCATTGCGAAAATGTGATTTTGGGATCTGTAGACAGCTTGGACATGATGTCTTGGGCGAAAGAGACGGAGGCGGGGGAGTAGTCGATGCCATGGAGGCGGCCAGCGAAGCCGTGTTTGCGGAGGGAGAGGAGGAGGGAGCCGTTGCCGGAACCGAGATCGAGGAAGGAAGTGAATGAGTGTGTTAGGTCTTTGGGGGGTTCTTGTTGCTTGGTGTTGTTTTCATCTTGGTCATCTTGGTCATCGTTGTCACCGGATTCAGATTCTTCATTGGATTCGTCGTCGTTGTCGGAAGCATCGGTGAAAGGGACTTTTTCGTCGGCGCAGCGAGAATGGAGGAAGGAAAGAATCTTTTGCTCGGCGTTGCTGTCGTCAAACCAGATGGTGCCTTTGTCGGAAGGGTTGGTGGCGTAGTTAGCTTTTTCACGGAGGTAGAGGTTGTCCCAGCTGGAGGGAGAAGAAAAGTAATTAGTTTTATAAGTTAAGAATGGTTATGGGAATTTGCGGAGGGTGACAACTTACTATTCTTGAGTCCCGAGCTTTGACGGTTCAAAAGTTGCGGGTTTACCATCATCGGAAAACATGATTATTTATTTGTCTATTATTATACTAACACAATTATCAACAGAAGCCCTTTTACGGCGCGAATCTCAAATATTATCATAATATCATGACGGCGGGGTGTTGGCAGAAAACAAAAAAAAAGCAGCAGGCGGTGAAAGCAACGCAGCTTGAGAAACCCTAGCTAGAGAATATATAAATCTTTGGGTAAAGATCAGGAGCAGACCCTGGATGAAGAAGCGAACTCTCCGCTTACACAGAGACTTTTGAATTCAACAAGAGATTATTTTTAGGAATTTTTTAGGAATGTAAGAATGGCAGATTCAACTTCCAAAAATACAATACATGAGCATTACATCTTAATCACACATACAAAATACAATCCCGCGGTTTACAGAGGATCTAATATGATGTCAAAGAAATGTATTTTCCCCGTATCGTGCAAAAATAGAAGTGAAATCATACAAAAAACACATCTACGACAAGCTCGCCGGCTGAAAACAAAGATGGGCAACATGATGACGATTAAAGAAAAAAAACGAGAACAGCAACAGGATATATCGTGATATGGCAAAAATGGAAAACAAATAAACCGTCGCTTGAGAGCTTTGAAAAGGCATGGATAAGGAACTAGAAGAGGTATTTTCAGGGTCAACGAACGAAAAGTAACGATGTCTGAAGGCAGAATATGACCGTAAATCAGGAATCGAAGAACAAAAGATATGTAGTATGTATCAATGTAAATGAATAGCATCAGACAACTCCTAATATCATGAACGTTTATTTGGCAGGTGCCGGGGCAGGAAGAGCCCACACATCGGCTTTACAAAGGTTGTGACGGCCAGTAACAGATACACCAAAAGTCAAGGTGAACCGGACAACCGCAGGAGCTTCGGAGGCTGTAGCGGGGGGTTTTTTTTTTTTTAGCAATGTGAACTGACAGGACGATGATATATATGACGAAAACTTACGCTTAGCATCTTCTTCAGAGCCTGGTCCATCGACGACCGTCATGGTGTTGGAATCGACAAGCTGACCTGCCACAGGATAGACAATGGCAACATCTCTGCTTTCCATAGGAAGGTTGTTCATGATACTGATTACGGACTGGAGAATGGTATCGGTATCTTGGGCGGCAGAATGACCAGGTTGGGTATCGACATGCTCCTCAATAAACTTCATAAGATCTTTCTGAACCGACTGCTGGAAGGCGTCTTCTAACTCCTTCTTCTTCTTCAACCCTTCTTCGTCGACAGGGTAAAGCTGAGGCTTAAGACCTTCGAAAGTAGCCATGCGCCAAGTGACCAACTTTTCCGTCAAGGCACTATATTCTTCGGGGTTCTGGAATGTGTAGGTAGGCTGGCGAATTACAGACTCAATGTTCTTCAAGCCAATAGAAAGACTGGGCTCCAGAGCGGGGTGGAAGCAGTGCTGGAAGACGTTTTCATAGAGCCATCTGCTGATGGTAGCGCGACCACAAGCCATCATCTCCTTACCACCAGCCTTAACCTCGGCTGGAGTAATGAGCTTCTCGGCCCATTGGGGAGGTTTCTTCCAGTCCTTGCGAAGCTTGTATGAGAATTGCTTGATCGCAGTGTTCAAGCGATCGAAGCGGACAGAGTATTCGTGGTCGTCGAGAACAGTGCGCGAAGAAGTGATGCGTTGGTTGGCGACAGCATTCTGCAAGGACTCGATGCGGTCGGTAAGGGTGTCCTTTTCTTGTTTCAAATCTTCGATCTCCTTCTTGTTATCGAAATAGAGACGCTTGACGTGCTTGTACTTGGCAGCTACGGGAAAAGAAAAAGAAAACAATGTCAGTGGCTTGTCCATCAATGGTAATGTAACTTAAACATGCTGGACGGATTGGTACATACTAAGCTCCTTAAACTTATTGTCTTCAGATTCCATGGTGGAAGGTTGTGGACTAGCACGATCAACGTCGGAAGGAACACTGACAGCTCCACCGTTATCAGAACGGTAGGATGTTGGATTGCGCGAAGCGGGTTGCTGAGACTGGCCGGATTGAGATATACTCTTCTGCGAACCGGCGGGAGGGGGCATAACCGGGCGGTAAGGGATACCAGGGCCGTTGGCTTGGGCTGACGTAGGGTTGGTGGTAGAAGAGACTGAATTGATGGTGCTGACAAAAGTGGAGCCAGGCGGAGGCTGAGGTTGTTGCAAAGAGGGAGGAGGCAGGATGGAGTCGGAGCTGCGGGCGGAGGGGGCGTTGTTGACGTCTAGGGATTGACGAGAGAGGACCGGGGACATGGACGAGGGGTCGTGAGGCTGTAGGGATTGTTGTTGCTGCTGCTGAGCTGTTTGCTGGAATTGTTGTTGCAAATTGTAGGTAAGAGCAGCAGGGTGGCTAGACTGGTACGAATCCACGGGCGGGGATTCACGAGAAATTTGCGACGCAGAATCAGGCGCAGTGGGGTTATCGTGGTAAAGGTGTTGCTGTTGTTGCTGTTGGTGCGGCTGTTGGTGTAACTGTTGCTGATGGTAGGGGACAAAATTGCCGTTGTGGCTGCTGGTGCTGCCACCACCGCTAGTATTGTTACTGGGACTCGGGGTAGGAATTAGCTGCTCATCAGGATAAGCGGCAGCGTGGATTGAATTCGGGCGACGAGGTTGTGGGGAATGAATGAGTGGCGATTGTTGTTGATGCAGCGTTGGCGGCTGCGGGATCTGGAGCTGAGCAAGCACACCTTGGTTACCTTGGTTGGAGGCGGGATTTGATGAAGCGGGAACAAAAGAAGAAACAGGAGCAGAATTGGTGTTGCCGACAGAACCCGAAGACAGGTTTGAGATGTTGGGACTAGCAGACAAAGAAGGCCGAGGCTGTTGCATTTGCTGTTGCTGAAAGTGAGCTTGGGCCTGCGCCTGATGGTGCTGGCTTACAGAACAGTCCCCTCTGTATCTTTGTTGCTGTTGGCCTGGAGGGTCCTGTTGGGCGCTGGAAAAGTCGCCGAATTGTTGTTGTTGTTGTTGAAGTTGCCACTGCAGCGCTTGATGCTCGGCTTCGCTGTTTGCAATCTGCGACATGCGTTGTTGGATCCGTTGGGATGGAGACGTCGCTGCCGGCGCCGTATTGCTATAGCGTTTACTTTGACGTCTCGCAAGTCCCATGGTATTGTTGTATCCGGAGCCCATCGATTGCTGTTGCTGGTGCTGAGGATCCGGCGCATAACCGGGCGTGGGTGGCAAAGGGCTGACGGCACCCTGCGGCAGTGGCGACAATGTAGAGTGACCATTGTTATTATTGGGATTAATCGTTTGGAGAACCGACAGTGCAGCTGGAGGGCCGCTAATGCTGGAGGACGGCGAGTGATGACGGGTGTTAGAAACCGGAGTTGTTGGTGATAGTGGGTTTTCTGGGTGTCTCTGACTTTTCGATGAGCGCTGGAACAGGCTGCGAAGGCCTTTTTTCTTTTCGACAGCGGGCGACTGTTCTATGGTCGGCGGGGGCGGAAAGCTGGAGGGTGCCGGGGCCTGCAGGTGTTGGGCCGACTGGAGGCTAGAGGGCGAGGCATGGAATTGTTGCACCTGCTGCTCTTGCTGTTGCTGCAGTTGCAAATGCGTATCTATGTCTTTCTGGGTCATGGAGTAGTGGTTGGGTAGTTCGTCGTATTGTTGCATGGCAGGCTGTTGTTGCGATTGTGATGGCGGTCGAGCGTAGGGATCGTGAAGATGCTGGTCGCTGTATCTCGGGGGCGATGAGGGGTGCATGAGATTAGAATCATCTGGTTGCTGTTGTTTATGGTGATGCTGCTGAAGCAGAAATTGTTGCTGCAGCTGGAGCTGCGGGTTACCTCCGCTGCTAAACCGTTGTTGATTTGGCGGCGTGTGCAGTCCGAGTGCGCCCGACGGCGCCATTGAGCCCTGTAAGCTGTTCTTGTGCTGGTGATGCTGCTCTGACAAGGCTGTTGTACCGAAAAACGATAGGTTCCTGATGTTAGACGAATTTGAGGGCCAAACAGGGGTGAAAGGTGGTGCCAGAAGAGGGGTAACCCCGCTGTGGCTTCAGAGGACATTGTGTGCAGCAAAAAGTAAAGTTTTAGGGGGAAAGGGGAATTAACCTACCTGAATTGTGCTGCTGCATCTGGACGGGAACGGGCGGGACGTTAGCAATCTCGTCGTCATGCATCAGTTGCGCCTGCATCTGTTGTGGGTTGACAGTGTTGTTCAACGACACATTCGAGGGTGATGAAAGGACCGGTCCGCCAGAGACTCCACCAGAGACATCTGAAGAGGTGTCGGCATCCGAGGCCGTGGCCTTTCCCCGCTTGAGGAACTTTGGCAAGCCCATGTCCGGCTGGAAGGTGAGGCGCCGAGTGGGAAGGACAAAGAAGAGGTAGTAGTGATACAGAAAAAAAAAGAGAACAATGCAAGCGGAATGAAACAGAAAACAAATGGCAATGCGATGTGTGAGACTTTGAGGCGAGAAGATTGGAGAGAGAGGGAATGGGGGCTGGGTGGGTTGGCTGCTTCGTTTAGGCGTCAGGGTACAGCAAAGTCTGTTGGTGCCCTTTGATGGTGCTCTGCTTTGCGGCAGGGCCTGATTTTTTCTTTCAGTTTTTACGCGGTTATAGTTGATGGGTTGAGCTAGCGAATTAATAGAATTCAAGTTTTGCTATTCTCAGCCCTCGGACACATTCGTGAATTCATGACCGACTCTTAGATTTGAAAGATGAGACGACGTCTGTGACAAGGCCAAGATCAAAGCTCAGAAAGAGATGTGCCTGTGGAAGAGCTAAGACCATGTGGAGTAGTTTAAGTACAGCACAAAGAAAAGAAGAAAGCTGTCACCTCGTAAAAACTGATGATCCAAGACTTTGATATTCTGGCGACCATTACAGATATGATCGACATGGAAAAAAGGACTGATAGACAAGATGTTTCTGAACTTTAACAAAGAAACCGAGTGATTTTCGGACCCACGAAGCCGACCGATTGCAAGTACTAGGTGCCAACCCAACTGGTTTGAATGAAGGTCTACCTAACTTGATAACTGAAACTGCCTTCTGGTGAAGAATGGCCCCGAAAATGTAATGAGAGACCTAGAAAACAGCAGTTTTCTCAGATCTATACGAAGTAAGAATAAAATAAAGATAGAATATCTCAAGATTTTAAATGTGGAAATAAGGTTAAAAGTTGCAAACTAGGCTAATCGTCTCTTTCAAAAGCTACTCTCTCAACCATAAACTAAAAAAGCAATCTAGCGGATGATGTCTATGGATCTAGCTCAATCTCACTGAACACGAAAAAAAAAACTCAATGTATGCGACCATAGCACGACACAAAGAAACACAAATCAATGAATGGGACCCGGAAGTGGTAGTGGCTTTTCTGATATTTTTGGTAGAGACAGGCAGCTAGGGCTGGCCGGGGCCAAGGAGGTGAGGGGAGATATGGATGGGTGAGCGGCTTGAGCTTTGTTTCGTGGGTTCAATCAAATCAAAGACGCAAGATTTAAACTAATTCCATATAAAGATGGACTTTGTTTCAAGCCGTTGTAGTCTAATTAAGCTTCATAGTGGATGCTATATTAGTATTTCTTGCTGTGGACCCTCCGCTATCGTACTCAGCCTTCGGAAGTTCACCGATGGTAAACAATTTTTATCTGGCGTATCCATGGTTCAATTCATATGAGATCCAGACTATCTTTACCCAAAATTAAACTACATATCAACATGCAGATACTCAGTCTTGGCCTCGAATACGGATTTTGCCTACATACAACGATTCCGGCTTGACATCCACCCACTCCTGTCCCAAGATTTTCCGTTGTTAAATAATTCTGGGCCTTTGCTCAGCAGCAACATGTGGCTCTACGGCACAATATGCATAGACAAGTCCCAGCCGAAACGCAACCTTGGCCGTTCGCTATTGTGTAGTTTTGATACGCCTGGGCTGTCCAAAGGGTCCGAGCAGTCAACGGCAGACCAATCCATTTTTTGCTATTATGTTTCTATCAAAGATTCCGCACATGCAGCCTTGATTTTTTTCCCCTTTCAATCTGGACAGCCTGCCCCACGCAACAAAATGCTAACTTATTGTATCTGTCACGATATTGTGGAATGTAGAAGGTTGTGGATAAATGAATTAAGGCTATACTAGTAAGCATACATATAAACTCCGCTATGAGTAAAAACGGGTGCGAGAATATTACCTAGTACAACAATACTTCGGCTGAATATCTCCATTCAATAAATACAAAACCGTAGTTCAACTTCCACTCCCAAATGGGCTTGTAAAAAAAATGGAACTTGAACACCTCGGACTTGCCAACGAATTACAAATGGTATGGAGGTGTAAATGCTTTTGTAGATCAAATATATGGATGGGGCTAACGGCTTCTAGTGTTTCCTTAAATGCAGGCATTCATATCGGCTACATCATGCTTCTAAAAATAGACCGCAGAAAAACTAGCGAATTTTAGCCGGCTGAGCGAATCATCGCTTCCTTTAGATCATCCATAGCCCGTCACCGCTAGAATGATAAAAAGGTCATGCCATTGTTATCATCGAAAATAAGGTTTGTTATTCCTTTTTAGACGATACTACGTCTAGGAAGTTAGTTAGATTCAGTGAAATCTCGATGAGTTTTGCTTTGGATGTTATTTGAAGAATGAAGATATTATTATATAGACTTGCAAAAAGCCTAACCCAGCCAACATCTTAATGTAGATAGTGGCATAGCCTGAGACCAAAGTTGTAAATAACGAGGAAAATATATTTATTCTGGTACGACTATCGAATTGTCGGTGACGTTATGCTAACTAATACATAGAGTATGGTTGTACAAAGTTCAAGAATATAGGATTTCTATGAAAAAAGATTGACACCACGAGAAAGGCAGGGGCACACCATAGCAAGGCCTGTAGTCAGAGGTACAGAGAGGTTGGTAATATTGGATCTTGTGTAACTTGAGAGTGTCTAGCGTTGTATCATGGGTACTTGGCTGAGTCCAAATACTCGAACAGTACCACTCCGGAGTGCCTTGCGGATACCACTGAACCGGATACACCGAGAATACCAACCACTCTTGAAGCAAAGCCTCTAGAATTTTCATAATCATGAACTCGAAGACATGTTATTTCTATTGATTAACAATTATAACGTGAGAAACATGGATTTTAAGAGGTACTTTGCTGATAATTCCAACACCTCCATATTCGTTGGTCTCGTTTGTGTAATATTAATGCCATGGACAACAAGTAAATAATATAGACTAACATTCACTATTTTGATATTCATCTACCCAATAACTCATGAATAGAAATTAGTAGTCTATCCTTCAATGATATAATCCCCAACCTCTATATCATAATAGCCGAGTTCCTTCTTATCATACCAGAACGGTCTATTTGTCAGCCTCACAATTACCCTTTACCTCCGTCTTGAACCATACACAAACATTAGTCGGTACAGACCGCCAACAAAACTCTATTAATATAAAGCCCGATCAGTTTTACCAGCCACGGACAAATATAACCACATTCATTCTGTCTCATTGATGGAAGATTCATTTCTGCAGATAGCCGGACGTCACAGATAGGTTGGGTGATATCGTGATTACGAACCTTGGCCAACTCTTTTATTTCGTTTCCAGGTCATGTACCGACAGTGTGGTGATATAGAGTTTTTAACATTTGCAAGATCTGAACTCTCACTGTCAAAATTCTTTTATGTCTACGATGTCATAATCACGGCTGAAATCACTGCAAAACCTGTGTTCCTCCAGTCTAGAGTCCAAACTATAGTCTGTGAGGTATGTCTGAGAACAACATAAGAGATACCTTTTTTATTTGTACAGAAGGACATTGCTATGGTCTTGTCCCATCAAAGACATTCTCATACATTTCATGACAGCCTGCCACAAGACTTATATGAAGTTGCAATCACACATATCTACGGAACGCAGGTAACGTTCAAGATGACCACTTCTAGATATTGCATCTAAGCGACACAACAGCTCTTTTAAAGTCAATAAGTTGATTGGCCAATAATGTTGTCGTGGTTTGGATGGAACAATTGTAAGTCAAATCACAGACAACATAATTGTTTGATTGCAAACATCTTTTTTACTGTTTCTAAGCTGCCGCAATTTGGGAATTACTAGGTCCATGGCAAAACGATAGGTACTTGTAAAAATCACAAAAAATCTTCCTTGGGATAAACAGGTAAAAATGATGTCATAGGCTCAAAACACTATGTTTTCAAATGCTTATAACTTGAGTTCTGGAGCTGGTGATAAAATAAAAACAGTATCACTAAAATCTGTAAATCTAAAGCAATTTAATAATGCTTATTGTATCTTGTGAGTGTAGATATTCATTATTTTATAGGCCTCTACTTTGACTGACATGGGCTCATTTTTTGTGATTTTTATAAGTACCTATCGTTTTGCTGTGCACCTAGTAATTCCCCGCAATTCTTGCTGGTTTCTAGGACCCTAGTTCATTGTCATTCTGTCTGATGATAACCCCACCAGATTCGCAGATCGTTGGATACAAAGAGGACAGCGCTGATCACTAGTTCAAAGACGAGGACAATCATTGACAACTCTGGACATCACTCTTCCCCCCACTATCCTAGTTTATTCGTTGACGATTTGCCATTATTAATAAAGAAATATATACAAAGTTCCTGAAAGCATGTTGAATCAATTCATCTATCGCCGTGTTTCTGGCCTCTCCGGCCCTCGCATAACCGCATTCGTCGCACCCGCTCTTCCTCCCCACCAAAACCATTTATTCTTTCATAGTCCCCGTATCCATTCAGTCACAGATAAAGATACAATAAAGACACCCTTTACCTACCGTCCACCGCTCACTTCACGCAGCACAGCATTACGGGGCTGCTCGGCTTCCGTATAACCATTTGTGGAGGCGAGGCTATACTCTTGGAAAATCGGCTTGTACAAAGGAAAAAAAGAAATAAAAGACAAAAAATGCATTTTGGTGAAAAGAAGCGTCGTCTAGAAACCAATAGTTTGTCTTTATTCGTTTTTTGTCAGCTTTCCGAAGCTATGGATCGACTATAGACCGTCGTTGCGTATTCCTTCCATATTTGTATGTGATGAGTTACATTTTAGTGAGACGGGGGGTTATTTTAGTGAGAGAGTTGTAAGGTTATGAGGTCGTATTTTGTATATTTATATAGGCGGATGAGGGGTTGATCACCCTGACTGGTGCATGATGGCAAAGCAGAACACGCCATCGCGAAGGTGGATATGCAATTTGCCGGGGGCGATTTATGCAGTGAAGATTGATAATATGTAGACAGTAGATATGACATCTAAACACTAGTTTGTTAGTAGTAATCTCGTAAGGCAGAGAAGGAATAGAGGGTGGAAAATGAGATGCCTGAGTAGTGGAAAGTGCTGTATGATGTTACATGGAGGCCTTTTTTTTCTCGTGGGATTAATCTTTTTTAGTTGCCGTCAGAGTTTTAGTTAGTTATTTGTTGATTTATTTGTTGATTATATATTCGGGCGATGAATATTCAAGCTTCAAAGGTGGGAGTGACAGTGTGAGAATAGCCAAATACAAAGAATTAAAAGTATATAAGACACTGAAATGTTCTCTACTTTGATCTATTCATAATTACCATCATCAATTTATTCATAATCAAAAACTCAATCCCACTTCACTTCACCGTCTTTCAAAGAGTCCAGCCCCCTAGCCCTCCTCCACGATCTACATCACGATATCCCACATTAAGATTCTGCCTCTTCTCGTTTCATTTATTATATTAAAGATCAACATACCCTGCCCTATCGCAGTCTACCAAGAGGTCACGTTTTCTGGGGTGACATCATCAAATATCTTAAATTCTTTAAAAAGTTGCCGTGGTCCCCAGGATCCAGTTGCCTTGTTCTGTTGATTCTTTCCTCATTTCTGTAAAGCTCATTCCTAATTTGGACATATTGTTTATACCTCGTTTACACCTAGCCTCGTTGAACTTGACACAACTGACCTTCCCACCTGATACTAAACATTCATCAACTCACCGAACCTTTTGGATTTTTTTTATATCAACTATTGATACCGTAAACTTCTATGTCAACGTCTATCAAAAGAAAACATCAACAACAAAATAATACCAAACTTCATCATGTCTTTCATCAACTGCCTTACCGTCCTCCTAGCGCTGGCCGCCAGCTCCCTAGCTGCACCTACCTCCATCCAGGACCTGCAGATCTCTGATCTTGCCCTCTTGTGTTCTAAGGCGTCGTCTAATACTACGCTCTTCGACTGCAAGCTTGAGTGTAAGTTTCTATTGCTTCTAGAATCTCACCTGTGATGGATCGTGTTGGACATTTCTAACTCTAGTGTTAGACACCTTGACCGACCCCAATGCCGCCGCTAAAAATTTTACAGCCTCTGCCCAGTGCTCGCATGAGTGGGAGTGGGACGGCAAGAGTACCGAACAGGGAAACAACAACTCCTTTGACACTTCCTACAAATTGTGCTACCGGAGCACTGGCCGGGCCATCCAAGGTTCCATTACTGGCTTTGGTGGCCCTGATGACGTCTCGTTGAAGGTTATCTCTTCATATATGCCCGACAGGTAATCTTTGTCATCTCATCGTCTGCTATCTGTGTCAAGATATTAACATGATTGTCTGCAGCTCTACATACTTGAGCTTGTTCTCCGATGCCCAGCTTGCTCCTCTCGATGTCGTTTCTGAAACTGAGACCGAGAGAACCTACGCAGATGACTCTACCCAGAGTTTTGTCGTCAACGGCATGACTGCGTAGATCGAGTCTATAGCCATGACTCTGTAATGAAGTAAAGAAAATCGTCTGTTGACGATTCGCTTAATACTTTGCCTGAATCGGAATACCGGTTCACCTGTTGGTGGGGCTTTTATGATGTCATGATTCTGTGTATTGTTTGGGTTAGGTCCAGTGTTATTAACTTGTTTATTATCCGGGTTATGCCAGGAGGTTTATAGATGACTTTCTTTGAATGTAATTATTAATTTATTTCAATATTCGGATTACTTGATGGGTGATGCAACTTTAGGGTTGCTCTACAATAAGTTGTCGACGTTCTATGGAAAATATCGTTAATTGGTGGGACCAACATCGTTATGTCAAAAAAGTCGCGGTTATGTTAACATTAACTTGGCCCATCCCTTGATTCTCATCTCTGCTCTGGACTTTGTTAACATTATTAACTGCGAAGCCATGGATATCAATCATAAGACATTGTTTAAGTCCGCTAAACCCTGGTTGTTACTAGTAAACTCCGCTAACCCTTGAAAATTCAACGCTGATGTCATTACATATGAGCAGGGCGTGAATTTCACGTTAACAGCTCAAAATGGTAATTGAATGGGCCGTAATCTATACAAGTAGGTCTGGTTTACGTTAGCTTAGTGCATGTTGAAGTGTAATAATGTTGCTTACAAACCAAAGCTACTTCTGCCTGGTTTATGTAGATAGACGGTAAGATGGTTGTCCCTGAAGTTGGTAACGGTCAATATTGCAATGCGATGGTGTGCTATGCCATGCAACTTTGGAAAGAAATGGGAACAGATAACATATTATTGGTATTATATTGATTTGCTGCTTTGGAAACTTTAGTGATGACTGCTTACAATACAGAACAGGTGATTTGATGTCTTGCTCTAATTAACTAAATAGATTTTTCCAGCGTGAATAATGTGAAATTTGCTTATGTATTTAGTTTCAGAAGTCAACTGCCTTTCCAAATATGGTGTCGTATTACCTGAAGTCCGCCCTACACATCACGGATACGGGTCCTCCGTCCTATACTTGGATGATATTCAAGCTCTTTGTGTAGGCGTAACTGTAGTTGTAAAAATCTCCATACTAACTGTACTGGTCAAAACAATAAGTGCATCACAAATTTATCACACCGGTTTTCTGTTTGTTGATTTTTTTTTCTGTGGTCAGACAAAACTCCGGTTCCCTATAGGGGAATTGCCTGCCCGTGCAATCGTCAAGACAAGGGCCAACCGCTTTCCAACGCGCGCAACCGTAGAAGGAACTTTTTATAGCCGCTAACTTATTATATTAGTACGCACATCTATGGTAGTCTAATTGTTTCCGTAAAACCTCATCTTCAGAATTTCGCGCACCTTTTCAACTAGTACTGCTGATTGACACCTTGTTCCATCGTCGTTGTTATTATCATCACTCATCGCATACTTCCGCAAATAATCCTGCCGGCCTCGCAAGTATCAATAGCCGTGAGAGCTTCCCACCTTGACTTTCCATCTATCTTGAGAAAGCATATCCTTCGCCTCATCGTCTCCCAATCCCAACGACAGCCTGCTTCCGGCTTGGAAGTTCCGCTTGACCATGAGTGGATATAGCGACGCTTTCCTGGCCTGGACTCAGCGCGATGCCGAAACGCAGCGTGTCTTGGTGTCCGGATCGGTATCTGGACTGCGACCTGTGGAGCAGCTGGGCTACGGATATATGACGTCGCTATCGCCGTCAGTAGCATCTATGTTTGCGCGGCCGTACTGTGGGAATGCTGAGGGGTGGGGCCCACTGAGTCCGACTCGGTATGACTTTACGCCGTGCTTCTTGGATACGTTTGTGATGGGGGTGTCGGCGTTTGGTATCCTTATCGGTGCTCTTGCTGTTGCATACCTGTTGAAGCGCAGAGCATCGTCGGTCGATAAGGACTGGCATTTTTGGATGAAGCAGGTAAGTTCTGCACTAAGCTACGATTACATTCTTCAGGGAATATTGTATACTAATCATGTGTGAGTATAGTCTCTGCTTGCTGGAATCATTGGCATTTCCATCGCTCAGCTTGTTATGCAAGCGATCGCCTACGGCGAGACCTGGTACACCGACTTCCGTATTTTCACCGCCGCTGCCAACGTTATCGCCCTCAGCGTTGCCTTTGCCATCCAATGGCTCGAACACACTCGCATGCACAACCCCAACGGAGTTGTGCTTCTGTACTGGTTGTTCCTGCTGATCGTCCTGACTATCAAGCTGCGCTCTCTCATTTCACAGCAGGTCTACATCGATTCGCCTGCTTTCTTCATTCTATATTGCATTAACTTTGCGCTGTCTGTCGTCGAGTTCTTGTTTGAGTGGCTCTGGCCCCGCAAGAGCAGTTCGTACGAGGCTCTGATCGATGAAGAGAAATGCCCTCTCGAATATGCCAATGTCTTCTCTATCCTCACTTTTGGATGGATGACCCCTCTCATGCGCTACGGCTACAAGGAGTATCTTACCGAGGATGACCTTTGGGCCCTTGCCAAGAGCGACAATACCAAGACCACTGGTGATGCTTTCCAAAAGGCCTGGGAGAAGGAAGTTGCCCGTGGTGGCCGCCCAAACCTATGGCGGGCTATGTGGAACGCCTTTGGCTGGTACTACGCTCTGGGTGCCGTCTTCAAGGTTGTCAACGATGTTGCGCAGTACATCCAACCCCAACTTCTGCGTGTACTCATTGCCTTTGTCGAGTCTCACACCAACTCTGAGCGTGAGGGCGAGCCCATCATCAAAGGTGTGTCTGTCGCCGTTGCCATGTTCGCCGTTGCCATCATGCAGTCGGCTATGGTCCACCAATACTTCCAGCGCGCCTTTGTTTCTGGCATGCGCATCAAGGGCGGCTTGACTTCTGCCATCTACAAGAAGTCTCTTCGCCTTAGCAACGAGGGTCGTGCCTCCCAGACGACTGGTGATATTGTCAACTTCATGGCCGTCGATGCCCAGCGTCTTCAGGATCTCACTCAGTTTGGTCAGATGTTGTGGTCCGCTCCTCTGCAAATCACTATATGCATGTTGTCTCTATACGACCTTGTTGGTTACTCTATGTTTTCGGGTATCGCTGTTATGATTGTCATGCTGCCCATCAACGGATACATTTCCCGTGTCATGCGCAATCTGCAGAAGAGTCAGATGAAGATCAAGGACGCTCGTTCTCGCCTTATTACAGAAATCATCAACAACATGAAGAGCATCAAGCTCTACGCCTGGGGCACTGCTTTCATGAATAAGCTCAACCATGTCCGTAACGACCAAGAACTGAAGAATCTCCGTCGCATTGGTGCCACTCAGGCGATTGCCAACTTTACCTGGAACACAGCCCCGTTCTTCGTTTCTTGCTCTACTTTTGCTACCTATGTCTTCACCCGTGATACCCCTCTTACTACTGACATTGTTTTCCCTGCGCTGTCTTTGTTCAACCTGCTCAACTTCCCTCTGGCTGTTCTTCCCATGGTCATCACTGCTATCGTCGAGGCTTCCGTTGCCGTCCAACGTATCACCGACTTCCTCCTGACTGACGAGCTCCAGGAAGATGCTGTCATCTTCAGCGAGCCTCCTACCGAGATCGGTGAAGAGACTGTGCTTATCCGTGACGCCACCTTCTCCTGGGACCGCCACACCAACGAGGACAAGGCCGTCCTTCAGGACATCCATTACACCGCCTACAAGGGCGAGCTGTCCTGCATTGTTGGCCGTGTTGGCTCGGGAAAATCCTCTTTCTTGTCCACTCTTCTGGGTGACATCTACAAGCTGAAGGGTACCGTTGAAGTCCGCGGTAATATGGCCTATGTTGCCCAACAGCCCTGGATTCTGAACGCCAGTGTCAAGGACAACATCATCTTTGGTCACCGCTTCGATCCTGAGTTCTACCAGCAGACTGTCCATGCCTGTGCCCTGGTTGACGACTTTGTCCAGCTGCCCGACGGCGATCAGACCTATGTTGGTGAGCGTGGTATCTCGTTGTCCGGTGGTCAGAAGACTCGTCTTGCTCTTGCCCGTGCCGTCTACGCCCGTGCTGACATCTACCTGCTTGATGATGTTCTTTCCGCTGTTGACTCCCACGTCGGTAAACACATCATTGACAATGTTCTCGGTCCCCGTGGTTTACTTGCCTCCAAGACTCGTATCCTTGCTACCAACTCGATTCCTGTTCTCAAGGAGGCTTCTTACATCACTTTAATCTGCAATAACAAAATTGCCGAGAGGGGTACTTACAAGCAGCTTATTGCCATGAAGGGTCTTGTCTCTGAACTTCTCAAGACTGCCGGCCACGACTCTAACTCTGGTACTGCCAACGCTAGCGAGACTTCGACCATTGCTGAGGGTCAGCCCGAGGCCAACTCTAAGCCCAATTCCGAAGCCGGTGACGACGTCACTTCTCTGTCTAACGTTCCCGGTATCATCACCAGTAAGGGCAAAGGCCGCTCCAACAGCATGCAGACTCTGCGTCGTGCTAGCCATGCCAGCTTCCACGGTCCCCGGAGTAAGCTCTCGGACGAGGATGATGGTGCGCCTGCTCGCAAGTCTGCGCAGAACAAGGAGAACTCTGAAAAGGGCAGTGTCAAGAAGGATGTCTATCTTGAGTATGCCCGTAGCAACAACTGGATCGCCGTTACTTTCTACTTATCTGCCTTGGTTCTGGCCCAGGTTGTCAACATTGGTGGCTCCTTCTGGTTGAAGAAATGGGCTAAGAGCAACGCCGACAACGGGTACAATGCTGCTGTTGGCCGGTTCATCACCATTTACTTTGTCTTTGGTATTGGCTCATCACTTCTTACCATGATCCAAACCCTGATCCTATGGATCTTCTGCTCCATTGAGGCATCTCGCAAGCTGCACGAGAAGATGGCCCTGGCTATCTTCCGGGCTCCTATGAGCTTCTTTGATGTCACTCCCGCTGGCAGAATCATGAACAGATTCTCTGCTGATATCTACAAGATTGATGAGCTGCTTGCTCGTACCTTCAATATGTTGTTTGTCAACGGCGCGCGCTCTGTCTCCATTCTGGTCATCATCTCCGTCTCTTCGCCTCGCTTTTCGCTGTTGATTGTTCCTTTGATCTACTTGTATATGTACATCCAGAAGTACTACCTGCGCACCTCTCGTGAGCTTAAGCGTCTGAACTCGGTCTCACGCTCGCCCATCTACGCTCACTTCCAGGAAACTCTGGGTGGTGTTGCTACTATCCGTGCCTACGGTCAACAATCTCGCTTCACCAATGAGAACGAGTGGCGTGTTGATGCCAACCTACGTGCCTTCTTCCCTTCGATCTCCTCTAACCGCTGGCTGGCTCTGAGACTCGAGTTCATTGGTTCCCTCGTCATTCTTGCCTCTGCTGGTTTCCCTGTCTTGGCTATTGCTGAGGGTCGCTATGTCTCTTCTGGTATGGTTGGTCTATCTATGGCCTATGCTCTTCAGATTGTTTCCTCGCTCAACTGGATTGTTAGACAGTCGGTTGAGGTTGAAACCAACATTGTCTCTGTTGAGCGTGTTCTTGAGTACGCCTCCATCAAGCCCGAGGCTCCCGATATCATTCCTGAAAGCCGCCCTCCAGCCGCCTGGCCTACCCAGGCCTCCGTCGAATTCCACAACTACTCTGCTCGCTACCGTGAAGGTCTCGACCTTGTCCTCAAGAACATCACTCTTGATATCAAGCCTCAGGAGAAGATTGGTGTCGTTGGTCGTACTGGTGCCGGCAAGTCCTCTTTGACTCTTGCTCTCTTCCGCATTATCGAGGCTGCTGAAGGCCACATTTCCATGGACGACATCAACACCTCCACCATCGGCCTCCTCGATCTTCGTCGTCGCCTTGCTATTATTCCTCAGGACGCTGCCCTCTTTGAAGGCTCCGTCCGCGACAACCTAGACCCCGGGCACGTCCACCAGGACAACGAACTGTGGAGTGTCCTTGAGCATGCCCGGTTGAAAGAGCATGTGTTGTCGATGGATGGCCAGCTGGATGCCAAGATTCAAGAAGGTGGCTCGAACCTCTCGCAGGGACAGAGACAGTTGATTTCACTAGCGAGAGCAATGTTGACACCGTCGAATGTGCTTGTTCTAGATGAGGCGACGGCGGCGGTCGATGTGCAGACGGATGCGCTGTTGCAGGAGACGTTAAGGTCGCCGTTATTTAGTCATAAGACTATCATTACAGTGGCGCACCGGATTAACACCATTATTGATTCGGATCGCGTCGTCGTGTTGGATAAGGGGCAAGTTGCCGAATTTGGGCCGCCAAAGGAGTTGCTGAAGGAGGAGGGTATTTTTTACAGTTTAGTGAAGCAAAGTGGGCTGTTGGAGGAGCAGAAGGAGGAGGGCTCGAAGGCTTCCGGGGCTTCGGAGTAGTGAAGGGGAAGCAAATTAAGTGACTGAGAGGAAAAGATGAGGAGTATCAGATCTGGAAATTGAGTATAGATGGATGTTTAGTGTTTTTGTGATATAGTTTAGCTTTTCGTCGTATGTCCTGTGTTTGGCGCTACATTATAAATTGAAGCATTATTTTGTATATAATTACTGTTGGGTCTGTACACATTGTTGATGGACGTTGGAGTGTAGGTGCTATGAGGGTTAGGGTTATCACTAGAAGACATTACGGATCAGTGACGGAGATGTCAAATGACAGATAAATGTAGAGGGTGGGGGTCCAATATTTCAGAGCGAGGCCTAAGTGCTTGTAAGTATAAGGAGGGGACGACGGGATGATACGTCATTTTCTGGGAGAGAGGGGGGGAGGGAGGAGCAAAGACAATGTTCTTATTTATTTGGTATTTAATATCTTTTTTTTCAGCTGGAAATGATCAGTCAATCAGTGATTGTGTCTGTGCCATTTGTCTGATGCGGGTAACTATGGAGTTTTGGCTTTGTGGGTTGGGGGTTATTTTTGGCTGGTTGATTGTTTGTTTTACATCGTGAGGTTGGTGGGAGTTTAGGGGAGTGGGGGTTGAGGAGATGAGTGATATAAAATCACGTGTGTGGTAACCCTCATATACCCTAAAGTATGTATGTTAGGTTTCATCAATAAATCTATCTCTTCTTCTTAAAATTTTAATTGTGTCAATATCACTAGAAATATGGGCATAGGCTGTTCGATATACTTTCCATTCACATTCTATGATGGATTCAACAGTGTGATCTATTGTCGTGTGCCTGTACCTAGTCTACATATATTCAAGTTATCACCTATAATCCACCTTGTATATTCCTAGACCCACTACACATTCGTCAGTCGTCAATTGCCCCTTAATCTAATGAAACTACGGAAGCCTTTTAAGGTATCTATCAGCGTGGGGTTACCGGGAAACGGGCGAGACGGAGCTCAAAGTGGGGTTTGACGGAGTGGCAGGTGGCCCGGATGCAAGATAAGACATTAGTACTGGGGACCGGGTTTCCAGTTTTGCAGATTCGCACCCACAGCTATGCAGATGTTCTTTTCAATGACCATTGTTGTTCACCATTTGATAATCATATTCAAATATGTACATCCATCTCGCAAATGCTTTCCTTGTGTTTCCTTCCCTTGCCTTGCCTCCCGTTGCCTGCCAGGACCCCGCGCTCGCCCGTTCCCACCCCGCATCTCCGCCCGACAACCTGCACCTCTCACGCAACACTCACATTGGTCTTTCGCCCTTCTCAGTCCCGACTCCGAGTCCAGAACACCCCAGACTTCTCCAGGCCCTCGAATCATTGCTTTGTTGTCTGGATTGTTGGTAGCGAGACATGGGGGGCACGGTGTTGTCTGAAAGCAGAGTGTGCTTTTTAAGTATTCAAACAGAAAGATATATATTTGTAGGTTAATAGTATTTTTTGTTGTTGGTTATGAGAGGGGGTAATTGCGCAGGTGCGCGTTGGAACGGCCGGTGGACAGGCTAAGGAAGGTATATCGTGCTGTATTATGGCGGATAGTTTAGGATAGATCAGCCGATTGATGATGTATATATATTTGAATCTAAGATTTTATTTAGAGAGGTCATATCTAATTATCTGGTCATGTAACCCGGTAGATCAGATCGCGGCAAACGAGAAAAAAATAGATGATGACTGGTGACTTGTAGTTATGACGAATGCACACCATCCACCTGCATCTACCGGACCCTTAGGGTCTCGCGAGATGATTGTTTCCAGCTCTCCGGATCTTGGGGTGTATTTGCTCTCTCTTTGTCTTTCTTCTTTTTCTATCGTCTATACTTCGGATATCGGAGAGGATATCTATATACTAAATACAAATATATTCACAAATCAGTTATCGTATTCTGAGGGTCCTGCGTGCTTGCACTAGCTTAATCATGGAGGTGTGAAATTATGTTCATCATCCACCTTCTGATAATCTCACCGCACAAACCCGATATCTGCTTCATCCAATTCACCATTACCCAGTATATATAAGCCACCCAGGCATATACATGTTGCAACGAGAACCATCATTACCACCCTCCCGGCTCCGGCCCGGCCAAGGGTCTCGCCTTGATCCCACCATTCTATCCCATCCCAATTGCATACATCCGACCACCCAATCAGTCATTCGCCTTAACACATCACTGTGCACTGAAAGCCGTCAAATATCTTGTCTTTAGAAGGAGGAAGAGGACTGGATATGCAAGAGTGATTCCTTTTCGGTAAGATGAATACATATTGCACATCCTCACTTGTGACATCGCCGTATCATCCAACAAAACAATTAACTACTGACAGGCCAATGGTACTGTTCCATCACACAGCTCGAGGGTTCCATTCTCGGCTCTGTCATCTGTGTTTAGGCGGGTGAATGTTAGAATAGATTAGGAACCGGTGAAACTGTAGGTATATATTAGATATGCAGGAGTAGCTATTTGTTTCATTCGAGTCAAGATATTTCTACTTAGGATTGCTTTCAACTGGTGATTCAGGCCGCGTGAGAAAGGTAAAAGAGTTGGTTGACGTGTGAAGTTTCTTTTTCCTCCTACCCTCACCTTGTGTGTCCTTAAAGCCTCCGAGCATCCGCATGCAGTGCACATATTGACTTGACGTTATAATGAAGTAAATAAAAATCTCCCCTGCTACAAATACATTATACTCTAAGGGACAGCTTATACATTAGTATTCACATTGTCATATAGTCCATCTACGCGTACAAAAGCAGTGCCCAGTTTGGCCAATAACTTGTGACATCGTCGAAGAGAAAGAAATCCTGTTGTTGGGGTTTACATTTGTGTAAGCTCTTAGAAATTCTAATTTGCTAATTTAAGTAATTGCGATCGGAGGATCCGCCAACGCTGATTGGCTCGAACGCGGGGAATAACCTATAGAGTGGTGGTGATGGTGATGGGGCTACATACAACAGATAATTGATTATACTTTTGAGAACCAGTTTTGGAATCAACAATTTCTTTAATTTTTTATGTTTTTAGATTTTAGATTTGTTTTGGCTGTGTGAAAGAGCTATCCGACCCGACCCGATGGGTGTGTGTTTCAACAATGGAATCATGAGAGTTGGAAAACGTAGGGTGGAATGCAAGCAGGAGAAAATGGATATAGAAGGATTGCCTAATGAGTGGGTTGACAATCAGAAGCTCTCTTTTTTTTTATCATTATTTTTTTTTTATTTGTTTTCTGCAGTGGTTTATTGATGGCAAGTCGTTTACTTGTTTGGGTAGGTTTACAATTTGTAATAAGGAATTGCCAGGTTGGGCGAGGTGCATGGGGATGGACATGTCGTCACGTTGGGACGTGATGCAGGCCACAACGGGTTGGAAGCCGATACAGGAAGGAGGTAGGAAAGAGGTAAAGATAATTTAGAGTAGGAGAGTGACTCGCTGGGACTGTGTTTGTTATGATATAAGCATAATCTCGTCGAGTCTTTGTGTTAGCTTCTTTGACAAGTACAAAAACAATAAAAGTCCAAACTTGGGTTCTTCATACTACAATATCCACATACACCAACGTCACCAGAAATGTCACTCTCCTTCCATATTCTGTCTTCGCCTTCCCTTTTCCTCCACATTCCTTCCCCAATTCTTTTGGGTACATTCACGACAAATCTTAGCACTAAATCTTTGCGGAACCCAAATGCCAAAAAATGACAACAGGCCAACGCTGCACCACAAGTATCCACCCCGTGCAGAAGTGGATATGCACGTGAGAAGATATGGAAGATTGGGTGGAGGGGGAGGGGGAGGGCCGTAAGCAGTGGGTGGAGGGGAATATATGGGGAGGAGGGTTGGTGTTGGTGTGATGGGGCGGGATGGGCACGGAGAGGGGGACACAGTAGAGGAAATAGAAGATGTATAAATATTGATATTGTCATAATGGTGATTAACCAGATATACGGATACGCACACCATAATCAATATTTCAATATACATAGAATATAAAAATATGACGAACAAAGCCTGGCAATCACAATATCTCGATAGAGATCCACTCTCTCGCACATCACCCACTACCCCCCACTATGTTCCAGCCTGGCTTGGGGATTTCCTCTCCCCCCCTCTTCCCTCAACGCTACGCCGCTTCATTGCTTCGTCGTACTTTTGGTTTGTGCGAGTTGAGATAGAAAGAATGAGTTGTGATGGAGGCCGAGATTTGCAGGGAAAGAGGCGGGGGCGGGATGCTCCAAGATGGGAGGGAGGGAGCTCGATAGATATTGATAGTGGGATACTTTTTTTTTTTTAAAAAAAAAAAAGAGAAGAAAAGTTCATTGACGCAATATGGATTGAATTACTGATTTAATTTCTATCACTTAGTCCCGTAATTTTGGATTTAATGAAGATAAATATGTATGTCTGGCATAATAAAACTCTGCAAAGCTTGCTCTGTAACTCTGCGACCCACCGGCTCTGGGTACAGGAAGCACATATCCCTCCGGTTCCAGATGCGCAGGCCTCTCAGATGATCTAGACGCCCCGATGATGGGTTGTCCAGGTTGATCAGCCTGGCAGGCTATCCGGTGATGGGCTAGCTAGAGGTTTTATCTTGTATACATGTTTACGTGTATACAAATAAGCAAGTCAGCTAGACAAAACTGCATTGAGTTTACCGTTGTCCGATTTATATCCCCTAAATCAAATCACCATATACTTATTTCCATACATCATATATCCATAGAGTCAGTCCTCAAGACGCTATCCTCCTGCTCTAAGCAACCCCCGTCACCACATTTTGCTATAAAAAGCGTGTTGTCTGTCTGTCTGTCTGTCTGTATGTATGTATGTATGTGCATTCTGCCGCCTTTTCTATGCTTCGTTCTCCGGCTGAAGTCCAAAGAGTTCATCATTTTCGATGCCTGATCCTGGTTTTGAGCCTTTGCTAGTCCTCGTCGGTTATGAACATCACAAAAGCAGTAAAATGAACGTGTTGTATGTAATTCAGATGATGATACTAATTTGACATATATTGAATAAGAAAGTAGAGTATGGTCTTGAGGCTATTATAATTGTATAGTGTTGTACAGTGTAATGGAGAAATCAGTGAACTTAAGAGAGAATAATTTCCTTGTGGCAGTCTGTGTTCTGTGGTAAGTCTTTCGGTAAAACCATCTATCTCTTCTTCTACAGAGAGAATCTCTGGCCATCTCCTTTAAACACCACCATCCGCATCCTCCTTTCCTTTCTTCTCCTTCCCTTTCCATAAATATCTCGACCAAATACCCTTCCCGCCGCCTCCCTCCGTTCTTAAATACACATCCGCCGATCCTCTTTTTTCGTTCTCTCCTTCTCCTGTCTCCTATCTCACACGCGTGACAGTGACAAGATGGTCCGAGAGAGGAAGAACAAAACCAGGGCTAGACCTGGAGATGGACTTGCGGCGCCTGTATGTAGAGAGTGTATGCGAAGTGGCTCTTGTATGTATGTATATAGATAAGTAAATATGCAAGCGAGGGGGTTTGACTATGCGATGCGTGTTGGCGTTTTCGTTTTGTTTAGGAAGAAGTAAAGTAAGTGGATGGTGTGGTTGGAATGGTAGCATAACTTCAGAAAAGGAAGTTGTAGGCCCTCGTGTCATGGTTGTGAATATATTGTCGAGTTCAGGTTATGGTGAAGCTGGTCTATGGGTATATATCACGACTAGCGTCACTTGGATGTCGTTGACGATTGCGTCGTTCTTGAGACGTGAACATTTGTGTGTAAAGATAGTTGCGAGAAGGCTATATTCTATGAGGAAACCGAAGCGGGATTGGTTCAGGTGGGTTAGAAGTTAGCTAGGTGGTAGTGGTTGTCGAGCAGTAGAGGGCCCTAGCTTTGGATCGTGGTCCTGAAGATTGAATGATCATCTCGATATTCCTCGGTTGATTTAG
Source organism: Ambrosiella xylebori (assembly GCA_002778035.1). Classification (NCBI taxonomy): domain Eukaryota; kingdom Fungi; phylum Ascomycota; class Sordariomycetes; order Microascales; family Ceratocystidaceae; genus Ambrosiella; species Ambrosiella xylebori. The sequence goes on from PCDO01000002.1 coordinate 327,578, forward strand.
AAGAACACATTCACATTTAGGTATCTAGTTAAGTTGGTTATTATCTGGTGTCACTGTTGATACTAGCTTCATGAGGGCATCTTGCAAAAACTACACCCATGATACACATCATCGTATAGATACATGATCCGAAATTTGCGGACCGTTGACAGGCCAGCACAGATATGGCGCTGCTAATCGAGCCAATCTATCACTGGTTCAGTCTTTATTGAATCGCCCAGTGCGCTGCCAGTCACTATGGAAAAGTTATTTATTCTATGACCACTTCATAAAGATTTACAGCGATTCATCTTTGTGCAGTGAGTGGACAAATACATTATGCAACGTATTAGTTGTGATGACTATGTGGTGTTGTACGCAACCACATACTACGCGTCATACATGAAAATGATTTTATTTTCTGTTGGCACTGTCCATCTTTCATCTAGGCAATTCTTCCAATCAAGTCTGTATCCCCCAGTGACAAGATTCACGGTCTCCCAACCCATCCATTACCATGCATACGCCACTTACAAAGCGGCGCCTAAACAGCTTTAAATCCCCCCATAATCAAGCCTTGCAATTCCAGACAATGCCACCGTCTGTCCCTGTTGCGGAGACTCATATGATCGATGGGGGTCCTGAAGTGACTATGGAACCGCAGGCTGTGGAAAAGAGGAGGAGATGGGTTCCCACTGGTAGAGTCAGGTTGGTGAACCATGGGTCACGAATGGCTGGGTAGATAAAGTAGAAGCGTCAAGGCGAAGCTAAAGACATATTTCGTTCCGCGAGCATCACGGCATGATAAAAGTATTGTTGTTTATTTATCTAAACTGTGAGATGTGGTCGCCCTTTTTCCTTTTTCAAAGATGTCCATTTCGTAGTCAACTTGGCCACTGACCTAGCCAGTACGACTTCTGACTCACAGTGAATAACTATGGAACTCTCGTCTGTCTCCTTCTTTCTCTTCGTCTTTCCTAAAGTATTCTTTTGTTTCCCATAAACCCCTTCTCCTTCTGTGTTCTTGCCCAGTGCCAGTCCTCCACTGTGACATTTCTCACTGCACAGCACGGCCATTCCATCCAGCAAAACAAGGCTGGCATATTGTATCTATTAATTTAGAGATTTATTATTATTTTTTCTCTACGAGACTATACATAAGATCTGCTCTGATTACCCATTCTAAATAGTATCTTTGCTCTGTGTTTTGGGTCCAATTGTTGGTGTGGTAGGGGCGGGGGGCAGATGCGGGTTGGTCGGACAGTGGACGTGGTGGGAACTTGAAGGTTTTATCGGTGCATGATAACATATTTCCCAAGCTAAGACATTTTAATGTATTCTGTATCCAGCAGAACTATGACGCCCAAAAGAAAATCTGACCAGAGAATGTTTCCACATGTATTCAGGCCAGTTGTAAATTAGGAAAGCATTCTCGCTCTCGTATACATGTAGCTTGCTGGCATGTGTCAGATGCAAGTCACTCGTTGCGCTCTTGATTTGCAAGAGTCTTATTGTATATATTTATATTTTGCTTTGTTTTCACATTCCTCCACTTCTGCAAATAGTTACATAGAGATTTTTTTGAATCCCATTCTAGACTTGTGTCTTGTATATATATAGGTTAATGTGTTCTAATGAAAGTTCCCTTCCTATGGTCCAAGCAAACGTCTGGTAGGTCGTCAGAATCTCAAAATACACCGCCCTGTCCCCGCCCAAGTTACTGAGATATTTCTAGTCTTTCTATCACTATGTATATAGATAGTTCTGATGATGATGCTCAATTTGTGTATGTATATATTGGAGTTTCCTTTTTTGTCCATGTCTGTTCATTGTCTCTGTTTGTTTCACATTCATTCTGCAGCAAGAAATTCACTCTCAAGTATCTATAGACTCGTCATATCCGCTGTCTTGAGGACAGTGAGATTCATAAGTTGATTTGTGATTGTTGTTGATCCAAAGCCTCAATGTCATATAAAATGGAGATTGTGTTTCTATTGTTTGTTCAAGGCTTCAATGCACCTTGTCCAGTGACACTCATGAATAAATAAACTAAATAAGTCAATAGTATTCATTTTATGGTACATAATGCTGTTGTTAATGCTGTTGTTGACGTGTGTCTTGAGTTTTTGGTTTTCTCATCTCGCCTCACAGGCCTTCCTCCTGGTTTGACACGCAAAAGTCTATCCAAAGGTTCGCCTGTAAATTATTCCTTGCTATATATTTGTTACCCGCCATAGCAGCCACAATGTTGAATACCCTCCATGCTCTGTCTATCAAAAGATATTTTGCCTTCCTCTTCTTCTTCTTCTTCTTCTTCTTCTTCTTCTTCTTCCTCTGCTTCATCAATCACTGACTACTCAGATGCAGCTCTATCTACATGTATGGTTGACTGCGTATATCAGCTTTTCCTATTGGCCATACGTATCCCTCCTCCTTCTCTTGCGTCCCCTGTGTCCTCTGTACCGTTTCACCTGTCCTTGTCTCATGAAACCCTGCTCGGGCTTTGCCAATCACCAGTCTAGGCCCAGAGTCTTTTGTTCAGTACTATTGACAGAGCGGACATCGGAGTTCAAGTAAAAGCTTATATGCTAAAGATTAGAACGATAATCATTTTGGGTGATCCTCATCAAGGAGTGTAGTGATCGATTGTAGTTTTTGTGTGTAAGGGTTTCTGTCAGCAGGCTGTAGAGGGAGACAATGCTTACAAAGTGACTGGTAAGCACGCAGTAGTTGTTAATGTTTTCTTCTGTCTCATGCGGGAGTGGGTAAAGACACGACAAACATCCATTCTATCATGTCAGTGTCTAATGTCTAGTGTTCTTGCCACATATACGCCATCTTTATAACTTCATCTAGCCAAGATCGTCCCCAAAAACACCAAAACTAGCCAGAATCATGATCGGATAACGCCTGTTGGTTGATCTGTACAGCTCGCTACGATAATTCATCTCGTAGTCTGGCAAAAATCTGATGTGTCTGTCCGGCTCTCTTTCTCTTTCGTATTATAGTATTCCTTCCATATACTGCAGTGCCGCTTGATTATCAGACCCCTGGCCCGGTATCCACTGTCGGGCTCTGGGGATGGGGGATATGCAGGCTTGTCCCGAGCACAATCGGCCGAGCTTTTGGAATGTTTCCACGCTTTGCGTCTGGGGCAGCGCTTCGTGATGCCAGATACGAATGTTATTCTGGAGCTAAGATGTCCCGTTACATCCGATCACTCACTAATTTCCTGTCCAAAAATAATTGAATAAAAGCGACTGCTCCTAATATATATCCAGAAGGGAATCTTCGCCCAGCCTATCAAGTGATGGGAACACAAAGTACTGTCTTAATATTTACCGGCTGAACAAACAAGTACATAGATAACCTTCACAGTGACACACATATCCACACAGCAGAAACTTACTCCTGCTGGTCCCCTATCATGTCATCTTCTGATTGGGCGTTGGCTTTTGTCACAAATTTCCTGTCACCAAGCACAGGCAAGAACAAACAATGTTTCAATGCCACTGACGGAGCTAGTCTGACTTTTCTTTTCTTTTTTTTATTCTACTGAATATCTATGGGGTTTTTATATAAATATGTATACATCCCGGCAAAAGTACTGCTTTTGCAGATCTCAAAACTGCAGTAGGTGTGGTAAAGAATTAGAAATAACCGGAGGGTGGCCTAGCCTGTCTAGCTAATGTCTTAGAATGTGTTGTTCTTAGCGGGGGTGGTACAGAATGTGTAAAGTACAGCCATTTTTCTTTTTGTCTTTTTTTTTCCTTTTTTTCTCTGTTGGAATCAAGATGATGGTGGACAATAGAACAATAGGCGTATGCTTTGGGGTATAGTTCAATATAAGTATATAGTGAAAAGGAACTAGATAATTGTCAAGGAAAAACTGGATCGTAGATGTGTCAATGGCCACTGTCTTGGTTCTTCTGGCGGTTACAAAGGACTGAAAGAATGGCAACCTACGATCATCACCTCGGATTTCTTCCAATAAGATCTCATGGTTGATTCTTTCTTTCTTTCTTTCTTTCTTTCTTTCTTTCTTTTTCTGTATGTATCACAAGTGTACTTATGTGTTGCTAACCATGACTGATGCTCCCGTGCATCTCCTTCGCTTAACAGCCAAGTTCCACAACAAAAAAGACTTGTTCCTATCAACACCAGGGTCTCCCTGTAACTTGTCCATCCATCACTCCTATCACTCTGAATACAGGCCCATCGCCTGCCTTGTTTTCTGGATATAGTCACTCTGTATCACTGTCACTGTATCTAGACCGTTCTTCCAGGATCGGAAAATTACTAAACTCAGTAACTCTCTCAAAGTCCAGATCAGGACAGGCTTTGTTGACCAGTGTCTGTGCAGACACGATTTAGTGTCGTAGATATACGGATTATACTCTATTCAGTGGTGGTGGTTTATCCAGTTAGTGTGGGTTGGTGGTTCTCCTTAAGTGTCACTTTAAAGAGCCCGCTTGCTCGTCGCCTTTTTCAAGGTCTCGAGCAGGATTTAAAAAGCATGCTAATGGGCCGAGCTACGGCCTGTCCCGAAGCCACCAAAGACTTTTATATAGGGTTTAAAGTTTGTACATATAGTAATTGTCAACAACATATGAAGGCACAAGCAAGAATGCTGAGAAAAAGAGTTGGAATAATGAAAGATTGTAATATATTGATTGGCAAGCACTTGATTCAATATTACATGTTTATTTACCAGGAAAATATTACATAGACACATAACATGCCCATTCCCCCAAATTTTATTGTGGTCAAGTCACCCCGAAAAATCCAAGTAAATCCCCATCTCTCATCACTGTTTCCGGTCCATCACACTCACTGTCACATTCATCAATACCCATCTCGATCCTGCACAATGCGTCAATTGTCATCCGCAGAGCTTAATCGTGTCCTTTTTCCTTCCAAAGATGGGTACAGAAGAGCAAAAAAAAACTTTGGCTACATTAGCACACTGTCACGTCTTGGTCGCCATACTTTTATGCGAATTTGAAGCAGTCAACAGAAAGTAAGATTTGTTTGGGCAGTGATTAGACTGGAATCTAGGCCTTATTATCAAGATATTGGTTAGACAGATGATGTTGGGCTGGTACAAGGACCAGCCCAACATGATTGTTGTCAAAGCTTTTAATACCAAATAACGTGAAGCACTTGTTTGTTGTGCATGCTATGTTTCAATAGGGTTGGTGGGTTACTAGGGTTATATTGGCTAATGTCTTGTGCAACAGTTCATGGGCATTATTCTTTTTTTGCCACTAGTTAGTTTCATTGTGCCCTTTTTTCTAGAATATCAGTGACAGCATCTAGCTCATTCTAGTGACAACTGACAGCTCTAGCTCCAATGCCCATTCAGATCTCAGCTCAACACTACCATGAATATTTCTTCTAACCCAGCAAAGGGTTCAATTTGACGGGACGGATGGTTGGGCTCTTTCGCCGTGTGTCCTTTGCACCCCCCCCACTCTCCACCTCACTCCCCGCCTTCAATCTGCAGAAAAATGAATGTGACAAGAAAAAAACATGGATCCCTTGCGTATTTGTATCCTTGATTATGTATATCTTTTTGCATACAGATATTCACCGGTTCATGTGTTTTTTATTGGAGTAAAAAAATACACATTCCTGACTCTCCCCATTCACTGGCGGTTACGGCGCCCTAATGAATATGTGTGCTTGTTATTTAAAGATACAAGTATCAAGAGTTTGGTTGACAATGGTGCCATTTTTCATGTGTTGACAAGCAGGCTATTGACGGCACAGACAGTGATCAGTGTCTGTGGGTGGGCCGACAGCAGGTATGGAGAGAGATATATACACACGAGGGATGAATAAACATCAAGTTCATGCCGCGGAAACGTTTTGACGAAACAATCGAGCCCAAAGTAAACATACACGAGGGGGGAAAAAGTGGTTGTACATGTATGTATATATGTATAAGCTCCAAGGAACTTCCCGGTTTCCAAGAACAGGTTGGTGGCAAGTGATATCAAATATCACATAATCTCACAAATAAATTACCGCATAGGGTATTGTTGTCTGTCTCCATCTGATCCCATCCCGTCCCGCATCCTCCAGTATTATATGTATACAAATATATTTATTTCGAGAAACACGAACTACAAGCCTATCACCACCCACCCATACAAATGGCTATTATCCATCCACTCCGTCTCGCCTCGAAACAAGAAAATATAGCTTCATGATTGTAACCCACACACCAGCAAGAAAATTCCATCAGGCAGGCCTCCCAAAAACAGAAAACACACCTTCCGGCCTAGCTGTTGATTTTCCCCTTTTATTACAAGTCTTTAACAGTAAAAATGTAATTATATCATGTTTCTGAATTGTGACACGTTGTCTAGCTTTTCTGGCAATTTGTCACTGTCATACCTGAAAGCCGTTTTTCTCTTTGTGACTTATTCTTTTTTGTTATTCCTTTTTAAATTTTGTACTCTGCATTGTGTCCTATTGGGTTGAGAGAATACAAAAAGGGTTTTTAGGATGGGAGTCTAAAATATATGTGATGGTGGTATGGATTAACTATTTATTAGTCGGGCTGAAGGTACTTGATAGCTATAAAAATATAAATAAATAATAGATAAAATGTAAATAAAAATTCAGCATGTGGAAGGAACGAAGTGTCAGATAAATGCTTATTGTTTTGTGGCTGAATATTTTGAATATCATAATATATAAAAGCATGAGCTCAGATGAGAAGATAAGATGCCTGAAGGAGCATGTCTTAACCACGGAATCTTTGTATTACCACTTTCATCATTGTAGACCGATCATAAAAAACATTAATTTTCATCATTATCAAGCTTCGTTACTAGGAGGGTTCTTTTGTAAAATGGTAACCGAACAGATAAGGCCTGGTTCTCTTCACGTTCTCCCCTTGTCATGATGCAGTTGCTTCTGCTACTGCTGCTACTGCTTGCCTATGGTGCTTGATATCTAAATTGACCCGCAGTCCACTATACACCCTGCTCCTGAATGTTCACTAGATAACGGTAATCATGTATAAAATCCAAATTTTATTGATCGACGCTAAACTTATCTGTCTGCAATATCACACACACCTCATGACAATAGTCACTCCATTCTGTAGTTTAGCTGCCCTAGTCATCTTCTGTAGCCATACAAATGTTTTATCTCATCAACAGCTCTCGTCATTTTGTCTCTATAATCACTATAATACAGCTTCAGTTGTCAATTGACATGACATTTACACCATTTTCTCTCACATTACAGACCAGTTATTGACAACTTGAGGCCCTCAACCTAATCTTATATATCTGCCTATATATATATGTATGTGCATACATCTCTCTCACTATTTATCACACACCCAAATTTAGACCCTTTCCCGTCACCACTACCATCTTATCCAGACCGGTTTGGCTCCCCGTCTCGTCTCTCCATGTACTGCTACTTTACGGCCTGCTATCTATCATTTAAACAAGTATATTGCCTGCATCGTGCCTTCTCATTCTCCATCTTCCCGCTTTCCTTTTTCTCCTGCTCCATCATTATTATTATTTTAATTCTTTTTTTGGGAAGCATTGGAGCCAACAAGGACGGACTGGGTTCAGCACCATGAGATGATATGTGAAAAAAAAATTTATTCATTATTTAAAATTTGCCTTTTTTTTGCAATTTCTTGCTCCTCTTGTATTTTTGCCAGTCCGTTTTTATAAGGTTCACTTACTCCTGCGAACGTATTCCTAGAGTTCGATTACATTTTTGGATCGTCGTAGTCAACTTCCGTTGTTTCTTGCCATTATTTCCGGACCTTATTTTCTTGCCATCTTTCTTATAAGCGTGACTTCGCTTTATTTTTTTTCTCCACACCATTGACACATCTATCATTGCATCATTTATTTCCTCTTGTTATATATCAAGCCAAAGTTCAGCTCGACACTTTGCAACATTCTCATACGGCAACCGGCGACACACCCAAATAGGATACATTAATACCACAGATATTCACAGTCTGTTTTCCCTCTTCGACCAGATCTCGGCACCAACAACCATATAATCACAGCCCGCCACTATTACACCCTGTGTTCATCCATCTATATATATATATATATATATATACAAGAGTTCGCTTATGCTCCGGACTTCACCGTAGCCATTTACCAAAATTTAAGGTGGGGTTTTCGCCCCTTGTAGTTCTGCTTTCTTTTTTTCTGCGCCATCCAAGATCAAATATTCGTCTTTTTTTCATCTGCCGTCATATTTATAAGTCAACATCGCCACCCCAAGTTTTTTTTGTTTCTTTACGCCAAACATTCAATCGCATTTCTCCAGTCAAATCCCACGCGAGAGTAGGTGCTCGTCAACCTTGTTGCACCTTCCCGAAATTGCTCTTACCCGTCTTCGAGTCCCATCGCACCTTTGTCTCTCCCTCCCCCATTTGCGCCTTCCAAAAGAGAAAAGAAAGATCTAAAAAAAAATATGGTCCGGAGTTGGGATCCTCAGCCACAGCAAAATCAGATGCGGACGCACGCTTCGTGGGCCCGTGGCCCCCACTTGGATCAGCACTCTATCCCGGACCGGAGTACCATGGATCATCCGCGCGACCATTACGCAACTACGCACTATGCTGTCGCTCCACAGTTACCAGCTCCTAGTCTTTATGCTACCGCTCCAGTCTCTGTGCCTCCGCCGCCAGAAAATAGTATTTCCTCTGTCGGTATTCTTGCACATCAGTCTCAGCAAGCAACACAGCAGCAACAACAGCAACAACAACATTCTTCGCAGAGCCCTGGCGTCGTACCGGTAGTCGGCATGTCATCACACAACTCTTCTGCTTTGATACAGCCTCACCACAAGCGGCCAATGGTAAGACTTCTTGAATCCCAATTACAACTAGGAGAACCGCAAAAAATCTGACATTGTATCTATAGCAAATCGACAAAGCATTGAAGGAATACTGCCAAATCCCACTGAAAGACTGCTTTGTGGGTGCGTTGTTGGAGGACGGTTCAGTGGCCATGTTCTCTGGTCCCACAAACTTGGATCAAGCAACAATTCGTTGCTTTTTTGACTCTCAAAAGTTTGCTACCACGATGAACAGGATCAATAGTAAGATTTACTTTTGTTAATATGTTTCAACAGACCATGCTAATATAACACTATTTTTTTCCCTAGATGATGGTTCTTTCTACGGCACCGAAGGCAGCCCTGAGATCCCTTCAGACTATCGTGGCCGCCGCTACGACAGTGCAGACCACCATTCTGTCACCAAGAAGCGCCGATTCACCGATGAGTATGACTACTCCGACGACGACGATCCGCCCGTTCCCCGCTCCATCGTCCGGCGTCCCCTCACAATCGGAAACTCAGAGGCCGTGTGGAACTTTTATCAACAAAGGCTTCGCTCTTGCCAACAGAATGCCTGCAAAATTATAGCAAAGGCCTGGGTGAAGGCTGTAGAGCCGAAGAAACAATCGCATCATCCGTATACAGGGAGGGATGAGAGGGCACCCGATTGGTGGCCAAAGGCAACGTCAAAGGAGGACAAGGTGCGACACAAGGAGCCGGATCATTTGTATAAAAAGGGTAAGTTTTTCATTTGTGCTTGTAGTGCCTTATCTCCAAGACCTGTTTGTTTATGTCTTGGGTGTCTCGTACAAGGCCATATTTCCTGCGGCCAAAATACTAATTTGCATTTGTTTGCAGAGCGAGTCAACTTGTTGACCCACATAATCCGGCTTGTCACAAAACCTATCAACAAGCAGCATCCCGAGGTTGCCAAGTCAAACTTGAACATCAAGAAGATTGAGGAGATTACCTGGGATGCGCTGTCGGCGTTCTTCAATGACAAAGAGAACCCAAGCAATATCAAGAAGAAGCCTTTCTTAATGGAGATCTTTGCTGTGGCCAAGCAAGAGGAACGTTATTTGAGGAATGAAATTGGTGAGTTTGTCATCAGCCAAGTTCATCACGAAACATGCTCTAATATCAAGCTAGATGGAGAAACTACCGTCATGGTCATGATTGACGAAAAGACGATTGAGAACGCAGGTCACTCTGATCCTTCATCCGGGGTCAGGAAAGATGATGATCCCAACTCCTCTCCTCATCCATCAGCTGGTCGGTCTCGTTCAGTCAGAGATGTATACGGTGCCCATGGCAACTCGATGCCCCCGCAACCTCTTTCCCACAGTCATCCACAAGGAATGTTACCTCCAGTGTCCGCCAGCGCCGGATTAAATGTTCCTCCATCAGGCTCATACACCCTCAATGATTTACCAGTAAGCTTACCCTCTTTTCATTATCTAGCATCACTGGATATGCTAACATCTTCATAGCAACCATATGTCAACACTGGCATGTCTGTCCACCAGCCATCAGTACTTCTTCCCGACCTATCATCATCAACCGCCACCCATCCATCCCACGACCCCCAACGCCGCCCAAGCCTCGTCAACGCTGACTTCCCCTCGCCATTATACCCCTCGTCCGCCTCCGGTACCGCCCACGCCTGGCAACAAAGTCCCGGGCCCACCACGCCGGGGACTGGAAGTATGTACACATTTAGTGCGTCTGGCTCGACGACGCATGGAAATGGATTCTCAGTTGGGAATATGACGACGTATGGTGGGCCGTTCGAGAGTGGGGCTCAGACGGCGGGTGTGTTTGCAGGGCATAGGTATGCGAATGGGTATTCAATTCCCAAGTCGGAGATGGGAGGGACAAGGTGAGGGTAAGGAGATATCGTATTTCAGATGATGATTTTGTGTGTTTGGAGAGGGGTCTTTTGTGGGGGAAACTCGTTTTGAGTTAGTGGTTCATGATTTATGATTTGATCGCTGGACAAGGTTCATCGACGGCGATATATCTGTTTTATTTTTTTCTATTTCTGGGTATCTTGGGCATCTTAATCCTGGGTTTATTACGTTATCTTTTGTCTCTTGTCGGAAGACCGATCTTTTAATCTTCTTTGTTATATCCCCGGTGTTATTCTGTTACACCTGTTTCCACTAATGTTATTTGCCACTTTGTTTGTATATAGTGATGGGTTTGGTCTGCTCTATGCACTTGTTGATAACGGCTATAGTCCGTTTACATAATAATATTATAGTGAAGTCTCTACGGCTGATGCTTCTACGTTCTTATAAATGTTTTGACACGAAATCATATTTCGTGAGTCTGGTCATTGTAAATACAATAGTAATATTAGAATCTATATTCATTTGTAAAATTTCAATCATCTCAACCATCTCACCATTTCCTAATCTGGTCCTTAGACAGAAACTTTCTCTACTGTTAACAGCGTATCTTAATCGTTAGTTAAAAGCCCCACATTATCCCTTTTCATCGTTGTAGTCTCGGAACTATTTATTCTTTTTGGTACAAGTTATCTATTTCTCCCCACTAACATATCACTAGATCATTCATCCAATATTAAACAGCGGTTATTTACATGTCATCGTAATTGTCTGATTTTCTTGATCTATATTATGACAAGTAATTTGAAGTGGTATGTCACTTCGGTAATTACGAAATAACGGGGGTACTGTGTGACATATCAAGAACTGGACAATCATTGGTACCCGGTCAGATTCTGTAGTCTCCTCTGATGAGAGTACCGGTTTTTTGTCAGTGACATTCTGTGTTTATCATCTTGTGTGTGTTCAACTATTGACCAAGCTAATGTCTCCAACTGACACCAGGCCACTGTGATTACCAGTTCCCTTAAATCCACTTTTCATAATATTAAAGGCACAAATAACAATATGATATTCTGGTAATCAATGTGATCCAGCTTTTGTGTAGTGTGTGACTATTTTCAGTGTCTTTAAGCACCAGGGCGGTGGCTCTAGGTTAAGTCATAGTGAGGAAGTGAAGATTATGTGGAGCTGAAATGCCGTGGCTGAGTTATCACACATTACATATCTCGGAGACAACTGACTCCAGGCATATGGGGTCTAAAAAACATGACTACTACGGTGAGGATTATACATATATAGTGTAAGCCTATTTCCTAATAAATTTAAAAGTCAAAGTGGACAACACTATAGGTGATTTTGTAATAGAATATATTATGTTATCATAAAGATACGAGCCATCAACACCCATGTGGCTGATGTAATTGACGTAACCAAGCATCCGCACATCATGACAGAAGACCAGAGATCCATGAATTACAGACAGGATAACATATATCTAACGATGGAGACACTATATATAGGTGGTCATGATATACCTCTGGAAACAAGTCTACCTGCATTCCGCATTCCAGGATCAGTATTATTTCTCACAAGCCACCTGACTTGTTTCACTGAGGCTGGCCGGCGAATATCGTGCTCCACCTATATGTCAAAATCCCTATCGTGGTTCCGGCCGTCCAACAAGCTTAATTATTTTAGGGCAATGGCGCAGTTGGGAGCGCGTTAGACTGAAGCGCAACTTCAGTGGTTCTACAATCTAAAGGTCATTGGTTCAATCCCGGTTTGCCCCAACTCTGAGTCTGCTCTTTTTGTTTTCGCTTATTTTTTTCTTGGTGATTTCAGGTCTTCGCTTTATTTAACACCTTTTTTATTACTTTTTTTTATCGCCTTCTTAGTTAGGTATTTGTAGTGGGGGTTAGTTTGTTTTGTGCGGTTAATGGTAGGGTTATTCATGCCCTTTTTCTTGAACCTAAGATTGTAGAAAGATATATAACTATTTTGAAATGCTTTGTTGTTTCATTATATTCAAACCGAGTTGTTTTTACAACAAATAGATGCACACAAAAAGGGAGACTTGGGAATGTCTTAATATGGGGTTTCGCTGTTAAATTATTGAAATCTTGGTAATTTCCACTCATAGATACTGCGCTCGACGTTATCGCAGGACAAATGTAGAGCTCTCCAACCTAATAACTCAAAATGAAGTTAAAATTATCAGGAATATGTGATTTATGTGTGACTGACCGGATGATGTCTTGGTATGATAAATATGAACGTGTACGTGATGGGCCTTGCTAAACCCCGCCATCCATAATCATGTGGGTGCGTGGTTGGAGATGCGAATCTCCGGATTCAACAAAGTGATGCCGATTGATTTTTGAAAGGACAATTGTATTAAAAGGAACCAATATTTTTAAGAGTGAACATAAAAGTGATTTGATATATAATATAATTATTATTATAGATTTCGTGATGGTGCTGTCAATATCAACTATTGACATAGATGAAGCCTGACAGGATGAGACCATCCCATCCGGTGTTTGGCATTCTGGGGCGTTGGTGCTCAGGTTTCTGCATTCTGCTGTTGGCGGATGTCAAGTCGACCACCGACCGCCTTCTTGGGATTTTCCACTCTTTTCCCTTCCAATTTGAGCGTAGTCTTCCGTTTCATTTTCATTCTCTTTCTTCCCCATTCTTTATCCTTTCAGACACAACATAGTTTTGTCTTTTAATGAGATTTCATCATCACCACCATGGCTTCTCTTTTGTCACAAGCAGATACTGCTCACCCACGAGTTCACTTGAGTTAAACCCAAATCATGTTTTATTTTCTACATGATGATATTCAAAGGTTACTATGAGGTCATATCTCTGATACAGTCAAAGATCCAGTCTTGACTTCACCGGCTTGATATTGCGTGTATTTATGCGTCATCTGAATTTGGTACCAGAGAGAAGCCCAGAATTGACTCTGGCAAGAAAATCGATTCCGAAAATGTGGAATCGACTTGGTCGACAGAGCGAAAAGTCAGATTGACGACCAAACTATCCTTCATACTCGGTCAAATCAGACTCTCCACCGCTTCAGATCGTCACTGGCCAAGTACCTTGCCGCCCTAACCCAATGTGAACTACTTGCAGTTGCGTCTCACAGTTCACGTGATATTCCACATGACTAACACATAATATTCTTCACGGGTAAATCTCGGGTATAACATATCTCTGACAGATCCCAGAAATTGAGCGTGTTTTTCTAGGCAGCCTGGATCTTGGGCCATGTGGGTCTATGGGACGGCAGTGGCAATTCATGATTGGCCAAGAATCAAGCAAAGTGGGTACGCCTTGAATAGCGCTCAGGTCTTGCTTTGTCCTGGGCCGCGCCATCAACAGCATCGTCGCAGTCCCAGCACATACCGCCGCTTTTTCGTGATTTTGAGGCTCGAAAACTGGTCTTTGGCATAGCAGACTAGGATCACGGACCTTGATACACACTACTTTTGGTAAGAAATAGAGCTGCAACTCCACATCGTGAGTATTGTTGCAGGATTACACTCAATCTCATTCAACAAGACACTTATTGTGTCTAGAACTTCTACAAATTCCATGTCCTGTCAGCTAGCTTTCTGATTCTCGGCAAAACAATATCGGTCCGGATTTCTACTGCGGTTATCGTCCAGGCGCGACGTAACTCCCTGCTCCGACGCGCCCTTTTCCCACAGAAACAGATCGCACGTACCGCAATTTCCGTTCCCTCGGCTTGTTGCCTAGAAATCAACTCACTTGTGAAGCACTGCATTACGAAACGGAATAACCTGTCGACCCTAGTGTAGTGGTTCACAGTACACCTTGATTAGCAACTGTTTGACATCAGCTTTGGCTTGTGTTTTTTTTTTTACTCTTGGTGTTTAGGCTCGTCCTCCGCATCATCTAGCATTTCCTCATCTATTTGTGCCCTGCAAAACACACGATCCTTGGTATTGCGAAAGTTTCACCGAGTTGTACTTTGTAATTATTGTGCAGAGTACTCCTGTGTATTATTTATTCTTCTCTTTCATATTGAATTTTATCTTTCTCGCCTTTCATTTTCACTTCGTGGCGCCGGGATAGCTGCCGTTTTCCACCACAACACCTTCTTTGGCTGCAGCTCTTGCAGTAAGAAGACGTTTTAGAAGCTTGTGGTGAGAAAATTGCTTGAAGGTGTCGTGAAGCATCTATCTATTCGTCATTTTCTTGTGTTATTTGTACTGTTTTTAAAACCTACATAGAGCTTGCAGCTGTAGCTTGATTTTTTGGTCTCTTTCCGCTCATTTTGCTTAGCTCAGCCTCACTACCACCGCTGTTCAAGGTTAGTCAGTCTTTGCCTTGTCCACTTTTGCCTCGCGCTTGTCTGGAATTTTGGCCTGCAATTAGCGTGCTGTCCACTCTAGTGTGCAGCTGGCCTCGCTTGTCTCTTACCTTTCTGCCCCCGGACTTCGTACTCCAACTCTAGTCTGGCCCGGCCATCGACGATCGCGCATATTCCATCGCAAAAACGCGTTGACATCTGGTGGATATTGACGACAATTGATTTAGTATACACTGAAAAGTAGATACTTGCATTTACAGACCACTCGTTTGCACTATTTCACTATCTTCAATATAACGACGCGCTCTATAGGCGTCCATTGTTTTACGACAATATCTCTTCAATCAATCTTTATCTATCAACATTTTTTTATTCGCCACGAGGCTTATCATCGCCCATCCCATCTGTCGCAACCGGTGCCACTACCGCGACGCTGCATCTGGTAATTTCAATTGGCACTAGTACTCAACCGCTGCAAGACGTCGCCCTCCAGAACAGAATACGGAGCTTTGTCACTCCTGCTGAAGCTGCATCTGGATTGCACGCGTTGAGTGGTCAACCGCCTTGGGCTTTTTTTGCGTGGCCCGCACGAATACACTCTTATCAGATCACTACCATAGGGCGTCGCTATGAGCACTACACCTGCGATGGCTACTATGCCGTCGCCCATGATGCCTCAGCATCAGGCTCCGTCGCCGATGCAGATGGGTTACAGCAAGAGTGAAGTTGAAGCTGCTCTTAAGGTACGAGTGAATTCTCATCCCATCCCCGACCCACCGACAATATAATCATACACTGTCTGATGTCGAAACGGCATCGCCTTGTCACGGGACATGTTGCTAACCTAGCCCCCTCAGAAACTCAAGGAACTTAAAGAGCAAGGCGTCGCTGGGAACGATCCGGAGCTGTTAAAAACACAAAACTTCATCAAAAATGCACAGGCTCAGTTCGAACAGCTACGTCGTCAACAACATCCTTCACAAAATGGCTTTTCTCATGGTGGTGATCGGAATACTGCCACCGGTACTCAACAGGTTTCACAGTCGCCATCAGGAAATGGTAAATTTCCAAGCATTGTGAACCAATTCACACCCGCTCAAATGAATCTACTTAAGAGCCAGATCAATGCTTTCCGTCTTTTATCCAAGAACCAAGGGGTACCTTATGTCATGCAACAGTCTTTGTTTGCGCAGCGGATGCGCCGTAGAACTACCGTTGTTGAGCCCACAATCACTGCTTCGCCCATATTGCCATCAAACCAAGCACCTCTCACTGGTGCCGACGCTAGCAAGGCTTCTGCTAATTCCGTACCATTACCTGAACCCTCGGTCGCTAGAGAGTCAGCGCAGAACAAACCTAAAGTTAGTCTCTATTCCAAGTTCAAAGATCCTTATGCTGCGGGTCTTGTCAAGGCTGCTATTAGCTTCAACGAGCATGGATCCCGCAAACACAGATTATTTGTTCCTGGAATGTTCCCTTTGGGTCTCGACTTTGAGTCTGCGAGGTATGAGCGTGAGAATGCTATCATGAACCGCATGCGCACGCGCTACTCGGATTTGAAAGAACTCCCTGCCGATCTTGGTCACTGGGATGCTAGTAAGCCTGAAGTTGAGGTCGACGACAGCTATCGTGTCAAGGCTTTGATCGAGAAGAAGTCTATTGAGCAGTTTGGCCGTCAGCGTATTTTGAGAGAGTCTATTGCTCGTCAGATGCTTCACTTTGAGAACCTTGCCATGACCACCAACAGATCTAGCTACCGTCGTCTCAAGAAGCACAATGTTCGTGAAGCTCGCATCACTGAAAAGCTTGAGAAACAGCAGCGTGATGCACGTGAGAACCGCGAAAAGAAGAAACATGATGACTTCCTTCTCGCTATTCACACCCACCATAACGAGATCACCAACGTTGCGCTCTCTCACCAGCAGCGTGGCCACCGCCTGTCTAAGATCATGTTTACCCAGCACTTTAACATTGAGAAGGAGGAACAGAAACGCATTGAGCGTACGGCCAAGCAACGTCTGCAGGCCCTTAAGGCTAATGATGAAGAAGCCTATCTTAAGCTGCTTGACCAGGCCAAGGACACTCGTATCACCCACCTGCTTAGACAGACCGACGGCTTCTTGCACCAGCTAGCTTCTTCAGTCAAACAACAACAACGTAAGGCTGCTGAGAAATACGGTGCCGAGTTTGAAGAGAGCGACGAGGAAGATGTTGCTGATGCGGAAACTGCTGGAAAAATCGATTACTATGCTGTTGCTCATCGTGTCAAGGAAGAAATCACCGAGCAGGCTGACATTTTGGTTGGCGGTAAACTGAAGGAGTACCAGTTAAAGGGTCTTCAATGGATGGTGTCTCTATACAACAACAACCTCAACGGTATTTTGGCCGACGAAATGGGTCTGGGAAAGACTATTCAGACTATCTCTCTTATCACATACCTCATCGAGCGGAAGCGTCAACCTGGGCCTTACCTAGTTATCGTTCCTCTTTCCGTCTTGACTAACTGGAACCTGGAGTTTGACAAGTGGGCTCCATCAGTTGGGAAAGTTGTGTACAAGGGTCCCCCTAACGCTCGTCGTCAACAACAAGACCGCATCCGTTTGGGTAACTTCCAAGTTTTGCTTACCACTTACGAATACATCATCAAGGACCGTCCTCTGTTGTCCAAGATCAAGTGGTTCCACATGATCATTGATGAAGGTCACCGTATGAAAAACACTCAGTCCAAGCTTAGTGCCACCATCCAGAACTATTACTCGACTCGGTTCCGTCTTATTTTGACCGGGACCCCTCTGCAGAACAATCTTGGTGAACTGTGGGCTATGCTCAACTTCGTTCTGCCCAACATTTTCAAATCTGCTGCCACGTTCGATGAGTGGTTCAACACTCCTTTTGCCAATACTGGTAGTCAAGACAAAATGGAGCTCACTGAAGAAGAGCAGATTTTGGTCATTCGTCGTTTGCACAAGGTCCTGCGGCCCTTCTTGCTGCGTCGTCTCAAGAAGGATGTCGAAAAGGATCTTCCCGACAAAACAGAGAAGGTCATCAAGTGCAAATTCTCTTCTCTTCAAGCCAAGTTGTACAAGCAAATGGTCACTCACAACAAGATCGCTGTTGGCGATAAGGGTGGAAAGACTGGTGCTCGTGGTCTCAGCAACATGATTATGCAGTTGCGTAAGCTTTGCAACCATCCATTTGTCTTTGACGAAGTTGAGAGTATTCTCAATCCTTTGAGTGTCAGCAATGATATGCTTTGGCGTACGGCCGGAAAGTTTGAGCTTTTAGACCGTATCTTGCCTAAGTACAAGGCTTCTGGCCATCGTGTCCTTATGTTCTTCCAGATGACTGCTATCATGGATATCATGGAAGATTATCTTAGGTACCGTGGTTTGCAGTACCTTCGTCTTGATGGTACTACGAAGTCTGACGAACGTTCCGATTTGCTGAAGGAGTTCAATGCCCCAGACTCTAAGTATTTCATGTTCTTGCTGTCTACTCGTGCTGGTGGTCTTGGTCTCAATTTGCAAACGGCCGACACTGTCATCATCTACGATTCTGATTGGAATCCTCACCAGGATCTTCAGGCCCAAGATCGTGCCCATCGTATTGGTCAGAAGAATGAAGTCCGTATCTTGCGTTTGATTTCGTCTAATTCGGTTGAAGAGAAGATTCTGGAGCGTGCGCGCTACAAGCTTGACATGGATGGAAAGGTCATTCAAGCTGGTCGTTTCGATAACAAGTCCTCTGAGACTGATCGTGATGCCATGCTTCGTACGCTTCTGGAGGCTGCTGATATGGCTGATAGTGGCGACCAAGACGATATGGACGATGAGGAGCTCAACGAAATCTTGGCTCGTAACGATCAGGAGCTTGCAATCTTCCAACAACTAGATGCGGAACGCCGAAATGATCCCGTGTACGGCATTGCTCCTGGTTGCCAGGGCAAACCTCGTTTGATGGCGGACGAAGAATTGCCGGATATCTACCTCAACGAAGGTAACCCTGAAGCAGAAGAGGAAGTCGTTGAATTGGGTCGTGGTGCCCGTGAGCGTGTTCGTGTCAAGTATGACGATGGTCTTACCGAAGAGCAATGGCTTTTGGCTGTCGATGATGATGAGGACACTCCTGAAGAGGCAGCAGCCCGCAAGCAAGCGCGCAAAGAGAAGCGTGAGGCCAACCGCTTGCGCAAACAGGCCGCTGCCAATGCGGTTGGTCATAGTGCCTCGCCTGGCGCTGACCGTGGTTCCACTGAAGAGGTGGAGACACCCAAGAAGCGTGGTCGCAAGCCAGGTAGCAAGAACGCCGAGAAGCGCAAGGCGGATGATGGTGACGAAGAGGCGCCTCCTAAAAAGCGTCGTGGACCCATTGGTAGACCAAAGGGTAGCACAAATGCCCCTCCTGATCCGACGAAACTTCCTCCTGCTCAGCGTGCCATCCTCAACAAGGCTCTTCGCCATCTGTTCGATAATTTAATGAACCTTGAGACGGATGATCTACTTGAGCCTCCACCGGAAGATGACGAGAGTGATCCTGGCAAGCGTCTCATCATTGGCCCATTCGTCAAGCTGCCGCCCAAGCGTGACTTCCCTGATTATTACATGATCATCCAGAACCCGATTTGCATGTCGCAAATTGAGAAGAAGATCAAGAAGGATCAGTATAAGAAGTTGGCGGATATGCGGGCAGATATCGAGTTGATGCTGACGAACTGCCGAACGTACAATGAAGATGGCAGTGTATTGTACAAAGATGCACAGATGATGGAGGTAAGTTTATTCTGAACGAGAATCCCTATCATTGATCCGATGAACAGCTTACTAAAAATCACCAGGAATTCTTCATCAAGGAGTTAGAGAAACAATTAGAGTCCAATCCCGAACTGGCCGCCATTGAATCTGGAAAACCAGAGGGCGATGAGACAGCTGTGGCGCCGTCAGTAGATGGAAGTGCCGATACTTCAACACCAGCATCTGCCTCTGCCACGCCTGCTGCGCCAAGAATTAAGTTGATATCAAACTCTAGCAAGGCGAAGAAGGAAAAGAAGGAAAAGGATGCCGAGTCGGAGGGTGAAAACAAGGAGGACGACAAGCCCGCGGGGGCGGATCCCGAAGCGTAGAGTGTTCTTGGGGATTTGTCTTAGGTCATGTCATGTGATGTTGAAAATATGAGGATGTATTGATGGTAATGTCTCGGCTCGGCTTTTATCTTTATTTTTTATCCTTTTTAGTCTTATTGAGAGCCTACTGGGTAGTATCTGTGTTTTCTTTTTTTCTTTTTCTTATTGTTTTATTGTCTTAGCCTGAACATTATTTCCTTATTATCTTGTCATTAAATTTTGGGGTGGGTCACGGAGTTTATGCTTTCATCAATTTACTGCTTTTCATTAAATATTTTCTATCTTTGAAGGGGTTTGTGATGTGCATGCTTAAAAGGGTCACGATGGTGCAGAGACATCTTTTGTGGTAGTATCAAGAAATACAAAATCAATTATCATATATCAAGGCCATCAAATAAATGAGATTCGCAATCGGTACAAAGGAAATTCGTCAAGATATCTCAAACGATATCGTCATAACAATCCCGACTAACAAGTCTTTTCACCCCCATCAGCTATTTGATCAATAACAAGTTTTTTCCGTTTCTTGTCTCAGTGTATCCGATACCCGTGATCATACCCTCCATATTCCCTCTCTCCCCACTCTTCATATGGGCCCCTCCTTCCTCCTCCCTGCCCCGCCGGCACCATCATCCCCGCACTCGTCATTGGTGTTCCAACACTCATTCCTATCGGCATCCTAATAGGCATTGGGGCTGCAGGCAACGGCTTTATCCCGTATGGATCCCGCTCTATCATCCTTTCGCTAAATGATCTTGTCGTCGGACTGGGCTGGTCATACCGGTCGTACATGGATGCAGGTGGCATTCCACTAAAGGAACTGGAATGACCATGCGGAGCATAGGGGTCGCGGGGCATATTTTGTGGGGGAGGGGCAGGAGGGTATCCGCGATCTGGCGGGAAGCCCATGCCGAGGCCGATACCAGGTCCTGATTGACCAGGAGCAGGGGTCCAGGTGGAGCGTCGAGGAGGCATTCCGAAGTCTTCGTGATGGTTTCTGTTGTCAGGGGGTCCGCGGCGGTCAGAACTGAAGCTGCCACGTCCATCACGGTCGAGAGGGTCGTAGCCTGAGGCGCCACCGCTGCTGTCTCTGCGATGACGAGAGCCGGCGGACAGTGGTGTATCATAACTAGAGGGCGAATAGCCTTGGTGGCCAAAACGCGACCCAGGACGGGTCAGTGGTGGTCTTGTGGCGCCGCGACCCTCACCTGGACGGACGGTTGTCGGCCGACGAGGTGGACTAAGTGGTGTCGGCGGAGCTCCAACGGGAGGACCGCCCCAAGAGTCCCGTTTGCGGCTGACTGTGACACCGGCACGAGTGGAATGAGGAGGCGAGACTTCAGGACCAGCACGACCGTAACGAGGACCAGGAATGGGACCATTGAAGGAAGATGAAGGAGGCATCCCGGCGCTAGGCAGAGGTGGTATATAAGGCGATGAACCATGGTCGACGGACATGCTGCGAGGAATTCTGTTGCCCATCCGCGCCGATGGCGGCGGGAAACCAGCGGCAGGTGGTGGCCCCGGGAATCGTTGACGAGAACGGTGGGCCCCGGCTGATGGCGGACCGCCCGGAATGGTAGGCATACCGCCTAGAGAGCCGGTATTGAGACTCAGAGGAGTACTTCCGCGCAGAATCTTCTCGCTGGCACCGGGGCCAACTGAAGGCGCAGTCGTTGGACTAGGTACGGGGCAGGTGATCATGATATTAAAGGCTTGTTCATGCCAGTCGATCGCTTCGCACACTTCAGCGCGAATCTCTCGATCACCTTCAATACCAACGTCAAGTTGCGCCATGGTCCTTGAGGCCCCTCCGCTTCCAAGAGAGTCCCTCCGAGTTCGTTGCTCGCCGAGAGTCAAGTTTGGCATCTCGTTACGGTAGTCTTCGGCTTCATCGATGCGCAATGCGCAGATCCACCGACCAAGATCGCGAAGTAGCTTGACACAGGCGACGATCAGGAACTTACCTTCAACCTTGGCAGCATGACTCGGCGTCTTTAACTCAAACTGAAGAATGGCGACATAAGTGTCAGCATGGGGAATAGGTGAGATACATTCAATGATACTGGGTGACATGGCCCAAGATGGCCGGTGAGCGGGCGTGTATGGGACTCCCCGACGGGTGCCACCGTCAAGATGGAAGCGAACGTGGGGCCGCGACTGGCTACTGGCACTACTATTTACTAATCCTCCCCGGAATGACGAGGAAGAAAAGGAAGGTCGCGGAGATACGGCATAATTTTCTTCGGCACCAGCAGGAATCTGGGGGACTACAATAGTCTGTTGCTGACGTTCCTTGGAAAAGGCGTTGATGTCTGTCTCCACCGGAATGATTGGGCCAATGCGGACATATTCGTCGCTATCGCCAATCTGTTGAATGAAAAAGCACATGAATTGACGAGACTCCCGTTTGCAGAGATTGAGCCAGACACGGCGGAAGTTCCCGATGCGGGAGGGTGAAGCATGAGGCGTCATAGAGAGCGAGGCTTGGAGGCCACGGTTGGTCATGCTCCAAACTGCCTTGTTGGGCATGAGGAAGGCCGGGGCGGGGAGAATACCCTCGGTAGAAAGGAAATCCTCGGGACGATCGGCCAGCAGACCGGTGCGGAAGTTATTGTTTGTACGCTCCGAATCCCAGAGCAAGATGCTTTCGTCGGTTGATGTCTTGAGAATCTCGTGCTGAAGTCTGTGGAAGGCCTTGATGGCCCCTTCACCGAGACGGACCTCAATGTGAATGCCAAACAGCCCAGCAAGGGCATATGCCTGATCTTCGGGCTGACCACCAACGCGGTTGGCTATCCAAGACATGCGGGCAGCTACAAGTGTGTCATTGAGAGGTGTTTGCTGGGCGATGATGTCCACAGGGACAAGTGTAGCCTTGGATAAGGCCGTGTGCAGGACAATATCCTCCGGAACAGCGGCGGAAACGTTGTCCCAATTACGGTCGAAAAAGGTCAATGATTTCGCGGCCAACATTTCCGGTAGTGTCCAGGCCCGTCTATGCCACTTGGACGCATAGAACCGTTTGCGCCACTGCAAATTGTTAGTGCATGGGTTCCAGGGACCAGAGACAACAAGTGAAGCATGTGACTTACATCCTCATATCGGCCGCCTCCGAGACCTGCACCACCATCCTCGTCGCTGTCCTCGTCACTCTCGGGCAAATCCATGTCACTCAGGTTTTTGGGCAATTCGAAATCATGCATGTAAACATACACTGCCGCTGCATTCCCAAAGATATTCCATGCTCCTTCAATGGCCTCTCTGACTTCGCTCTTTGACTTAATGTTCACACAACAGCTGTCAATCCACACCCAGTCGAGACCATCATTCTTCGCTGCTTCGAGCGCCCCCCGCAGTTTCCACAGAGGCGGCGATGGCCTCTCGCCAAGTGACGAACGGCTAGACCGAGCATCAGTCATCGGCGTAGCAACGCCTGGATCCGTCTCATACTCGCTATATGCACTGGGGACTCTCCGCAGTCTTTCACGTTGGGCATTCGTCGCCAAGCGCGGACGGGATCGACTTCGACTGCGACTGTGGCTGCGGGCATCAACATAGTTAGGTCTCCGACGGACGCCCGGATGACTGCGTCGTGGTGTTGGACCGACATCACTGTCGGAATCGCTGTGCGAGTCTTCTGAATCAAACTCCTCTTCAGTAGTTGTGCCGTCATCGGTATCGTCACGGCTAGACCGGCTGCACCCAGTCACCATGTCATGGTAGCAAATCTCATCTGGTAAGCGGCAGTGAGACAACGCGGCGTAAGGGGGCAATTTGCTTCCGGTGAAGTCCCGTAGCAAAAGGTTGTCTGCACTGATTAGACGCATGTTGGGCAGTGTCGTTTTGGCGATGAGACGCCGACTCTCTGGGAAAAGGCTGAAAGGGTCGTGCGGGGTGTAGTAGACGACGCACTGATTTTGTGGGAATACAATAAATGGAAGTCGATATTGAATGTAGTATCATCCAGTAGCAATTAGCGATGAATGTCTTGGGAAAAGGCAATTGTAAGATGAAGACGAGATCAGGGCTGAGTTCTTTCTGGTGATCACGCTGGTAGATGATCAGCTTGTCGCCGTCTACAGGCAGTAGAATTTTGGAGTGAAGAAAAGTGATAGACAGCTAGCTCAATTTGGGCTCTGGTTCGCTAGTAGTGGTTGTGCGCTGAGTTGGCTGGCTGGCTGCATGAACATGTATGAATGGTACATGCAAGATATATGGCTATATGATGGGTTGGAACGGTAGATGATGATTCCCACCGAGATATATAGCTTAATATTTTGACAGGGGGGTTCAATTCTTGGAGAACAAGAGTGTAGATCGAGAATATGGTCAGTAACCATTACCAAGTGATGAAAGAAAAGATATTATAGTATACCTATGAGAAATAAGCAGAAAATGAGAGAATAGAAAAATGATTTAATGAAGTTCACGGCATCTCTTTCAGACGGATCCCTTCGAAATCATCAGTAGGCAAATAACAAGTAAACTCATCCCAGCCAATCGATCAAGCCAAGGGTATCGAACAAGGTTGGGCGGGTTGGGCTGCGGAGCTGCAGACGTCGGGCTGCACAACTGGATACCAGAAGCTAGAAACCACATTCAGAAGCTGCACTTGGTCTTCTGCCAACTTGCTCGCTGCCAGATGCAACAGCCAACCAAGTGAGATTGAATCCAATCACTGGAAAATGAAAATGAGGCAGAAGAAGAGAATAAGATAATCAGGGATCTATTGACGGGCAATTGGCACACGATGATTGCGGATGAATTGACCAGTTTATCGTTGTGTAAGAGGTAGAGCAGCACAAAAAAGGAAGCCTCCCCGAGATGAGAAATGAACTGAGGGAAGGAGGGAATGATGTGTTTCCCATTCCGTCACACCATGGACGCTCTTCTGCAGGATATGCCTTGTATTACAGACATAGACTCTCTGGAACCGCCCGCCGACTATCTGCCACTTGAGCTTTTGTGAACCTCCAAGCTGACGGGCTAAACGCAGACACTACAGACAAACGCTGGGCCACCGGCACCCCATGGAACGCAAACATCGCCTGGTTATGGAAGGACACGACGACTCTGGTTTCGTTTGCGGATGGCCAAATGGTGGGGATGACGGGGCAGGACGGTGGATTTTGAAGGTTCCTTGTAGCGAAATGGGAAGAGTTGGGATGCACAGACTAGGGAAACGGAAGGTGGTGCATCGGAACCGGGGGGTGAGTACAGGCGAGCGGATGGAGATGGTGGTGGGGTCAGTGTTATGTTATGGGTGAGTGGGATTCTACGTAGGGTTAGCTTTGGATTTGAAAATGGGCTGATTACAGATGACGGTCGGATTAAGTGGCATTCCTGGCGAGGGAAGATAAAAAGAAGATCCAGTATCGGGTGGTGTGGTTAGTGGCTCCGGTAGTGGGAAGCTCGAGGTGGTATAGTGCGGGGGGAATATCGACTAGGGGCAGATCATTGGGTCAGATGGTGGAGATTATCTGAACAGCACTGACCTGAAATGAAGATTTATTAGATGGATGGCGCTCCATTTGTATGACGAAAGGCGAGAGAGCACAGGGCTTTTGAGGATGTTAATGCTCACACTGACAAGTGATGTTTACTTTTGTCAAAGCATGCTTTCAATGGAAAACATGTAGATGAATTAAGCGACAAAAAGACACAGATGATAAAGAGCTTGCAGATGGCTTCAATCATGAAAATATCACTTTATTTTGGCTTCCAAAACTATGGTCAAGATCTCCATCTCATTTCCCCCATCTTTCGCCAGCCTCGCCCTGTGTTAACATAACAGAGTAGCTGCCCAATATGATCACCGTTGCTCTTTCTCTTTCTTTTTCGCATCCCCATCAACTTTCAACAAGAGCACAACCTCCCGATTTAGCAGCCGGCAATCGTTCTATTCCTGGATACATCAAACAATGTATCGCACGAAAATAATGTTTGCAATCGATGACATGCTAAGTCACATATTCTCTGAATTCCAGAAACAAGGTGAGCAAAAGGACGCTAGAACATGAGTCTAAATTCTTTTGTTCACGTTCGGGAGACGAACAATAGGATTCTAAGGCGAGATGGCTAGATAGGATGACAAGGATGAACGGACAAGGGGGAGACTAATCATGATGACAATTTGAGTTTGCTTGTCAAAGGTTTGAAACAATAGTCTGGAAGAAAGGGTTTGCAAGGAATTTGATAACATTCATTCTTGTATTACATCATGAAGACAATCCCATTTGTTGAGGCTGGAACATACCTAACACCGGTCCAAGGTATCTGATCGAAGTGATCTATATTGTTCATTAAGCCCCAATCTGCTTCGGGACATGACAGTATTATTCTAAATAATTGTATCTCTAAAGTTCCGCTCTTAATATTGCTCTTAACCTTCAAATCCTCCTTTATCGCATCGTAATATATAGCCCACAGCTCTCATCACCTAAACTGTGCATCCATCATAATCATATCCTTTCCCCCATCCACCAATGAGATATAGCCACATAACACTGCAGCCACCTATACCTAATGCATCTGTACTTCCTGATCAATACCGGCCTCGCCATCTATGACATACCCAACTGGGTTTCCAACAATTCATGTATACACTGGCCCTGACAAATGATGCAAAAACACAACAAATCTATGGCCGTCCTACAACATATCATCCTCTTCTGATAGTATTCATCTGTCCATTGCCTATACCAGGTTCTCTAAATGCAGTTCTGCATGCTGAGTGCATGCATCATGTAATGCGTATCAGCATAATTACAATATTTGCCTTCATTATCTGACTGGTACATTATACCAAAAGGATCATAATTTTACATGATACTGAATATGACGAATGTTTAATAAATTCTAATAACCTTTCTAGTCACATGATATGCCCATATTTCCTGTTTGGGCAAGTTCGTGAACTGCTCCCACAAATCCCAACCAACCCTAATATGCAACAAAAAAACAAAATAAGAGGTGCTTTTCCAAAACAAAATGGTATTTGATAAACTCAGTCAAATCATGAAGAATGGCTTCATCTCAAGTACAGACAAGCCCAATTGAAACATCCCATGCAAGACATTCCAACCCAAAAAAAACACAAACGATATTCCCACTCCAGAACCCTTCCCTCCTCTTCCTCATCCTCATCCCAACAACATATCCACTTCCGTTCTTGACAGTTCATTCCATACCTCACTTAACACATGACCCAACCCTCTCCGATATGCCACCTCGCCCACTCTCTCAATCCACAACACATTGAAATACTCCAGTGAGTTGTTTACCAAAAACTCCTTGTACACCTCAGTTCCCATAACCGCAGAGCCACCACGTTCCTGCGCCACGGATATCGCCACAATCTCAATCTTCTCACCATTGGCAATATTGGGCTCATGGTTGCAACTCTGAACGCCGAGCCACATATCGTGGGATGTTAACAAACCAGCAAATTGCCCGTGACGATCGACAAGGCGGCCAATAGCCATCGGGGGTGTGCCCATGGATTCGAGGCTGGCAGGTTTCATGGCTTCAAGTTGGACGTATAGGAAAGCCCGCTCAGCCTTGAACGAGAGAATATTACCCGGCAAATTTCCACCAAGGCCACTCAGAGCTTCGGCACCGGCATCAGCAACGGGGAGGACGGGAATAGGGTATCTGAATCGCGTCACGGGATCGCGGGCATGCCGGAGATATCCATCACGGCCAATGGCCCAACCATCAGGAAGATCGGCGTCTTTGCGAATGCGTTGACCGCGGTATTCAAGACCAGTGGCAGCCAGAGGAATTGGGGGAGATTTTGCCTGATCAGTTAATGAGTACCGGACGAGACTGTGCAATCTAAAATGGAACTGTCCAACGTGTCTCAAGGGCGGTGTCCGGTTGCGGAGAGGTGGTGCCTCATCTACGTAGTCAGCAGCCATGCGCCAGATCGATGTGTCTAACGGCATATCATCAAAAAACCACCCCATCCAACTCCAACTCGGAATTGGCCCAGGACTACCAGGAGCACCATGAGCATCCAGGCCCCGAGAGGCCGGTGGCAACACGCGCCGTCGGATCGACGCAGACGGTTTCCACAGCATGGCGGCATCCAAGAACATCACCGGCATACCAAACACAAACCCACTGACAAAAGTCCGTGACAAGACCGATGTAATGCCCGTGAAGGCCCGGAGCGTATCTTGGGCATACGTTGTTCTCCGGCGACTGTAATCCATGGCAATTCTGGCATATTCATCCATATCCGGCCATGGAGTGTGACGGAAGGCAAGTTCTGGTAGCGCAACACGAGCTGTACATTTGAGAGCAGATGTCGGACTGACACCCTTGAGCTTGGCCACCTTTCCGGAATGGGTACCGTTAGCACCAATACCGAGTCCGAGGACGTTACTTTGCCACGTGTCGCAGTGGCACTCCCAAGTATATACCTCGTGGAAGACGTATACACAACGACGAGAGTATATGCTTTCCTGCAGAGTCCAAGCTCGGAGGTTCCACATAGAATCGGCAAGGAGATCAGCATGGAGAGCCTTTGAATCAGGCGCAGCTTTCTTGCGGTCAAGGGGAATGAGACCGAGCTGGACGTTCTCAAGAGCAACGACTACCGTAAAAGAAGCATTCGAGTACAAGAAAGGCATGTTGCGAACGTGATCCTCCCGCATAACCTCATTATCTTGGAGGATGCAGAACCGATCAATCCAAAGATATCTTACACCCATCTTCTGAACGAGCCACATAGCGTCCATAAAAGCTGGAAACATCTCAGCATTACTAAGAGAATCACAGAAATCACCAACATTGCTGGATAACGTCATTGTGTTGTTGGCTTCAGTAGGTGGGGGGCCAGGATCAAGACCCCAGACATATGAAAGGGCTGCATACTCGGTACCTTCTTCGGGCTGGACAAGCCGAAACTCCAGACAATCAACTAGGTATTCAGGTCTCCAGGTCCCCGCAGCTTGAGGAGGACCGGAGCAATGAGGACCATGCTTAGCATTACATTGTTCCATCCACGCCCGCAGACGGTCGACAGGATCAGTTCGGGGGTTGTTGGCCACAGCTATCGCCGCCGCTACAGCAGCACCAACACCCGCCTCAACTCCCATTATTGAAGGAGAGCCCATAGGTGAGTGGGGAGGACCGCCACTAGATATGGGCCGGTCCCTATCACGATCCCGATGGTCTCTGTCGCGTTCACGTTCTCTGCTGGGAGAGCCAGCACCAGGAGTCAGCGGAACTATCGGTGGCACCACTGTGGCTGGAGGACTCTTGGGTCTCTTCCTAGTAGAAGTATCTCGTCTAAGCTTGTTCCGTATCCGTTCCGTAAGACTCTGGCGACGTTGCGGGCTGCCGTTCAATGGTGGTAAAGGTTGAGAGTTTCTCCGGCTACGACGGGCTGGGTGGGGCAATTGAGCAACCGGCGGTGGAACAGCCCTGTCGGTACGTTCGCGTTCCCGGTCAAAATCACTCTCGTCGGTTTCTCTGTCTCGTTCGCGGTAGGAAGGATGCCTATGCTCTTTTGTAGAATGATGCGATGAGAGTAGGACAGTGTTAAATCTGACGTCCGGTTCTCGCTCCCGTTCCCGTTCCCGTTCCCGTTCACGCTCTCGTTCTCTATGACGGTGCTCCCTTCGTCTGTCCGTGTCATCACCAGTGTCAACATCTCGATCAGAAAATTCTTGATAGCGTGAAGCTCCTCGCCGGTGTCTATCCCGTTCGCCAGTAGCTGTGGCAGCGGCAACAGATATGGCGGTGGCAGCAGCAGCAGTTTCTCGCTCAGTCCGCCCTCTATCTCTTTCTCTTTCCCGCTCAGCCCGTTGATGCTCGCGTTCGCGATTGTGTGGTCTGACTGTCTCTTCACGGTCTTTGGTGCGCATACTCCCACGACGCTCTCGGCGATGGCGCTCTTTTACTCGGTCCTCCTCATCATTCTTGTCATCGGATCTGTGGCGGACGCTATTTTTTCGTTCTCGTCGTGAGTGTCTTTCGCCGTCTTTATCGCGTTCTTTCGATCTGTCCTCTTCTGAATTATTTTCGTCGTTGGTAGTCTCCCGTTCTTTCTCCCGTTCAAGTTCTCGTAATCGTTCTCTTTCCTTCTCTTTCTCAGAAGCCCGTAATCGTCTTTCCTCTCGATCTTTTCCTTTCTGCCGTATGCGTTCGCGCTCTTTTTCTTTCTCTCGTTCTGCTCTCTCCCGGGCTCCGATACTGCCACGTCTCTCTCGTCGCGGGCGTTCCTTGGTTTCCTTGGCAAATTCGACCTCTTTTTCCATCGTTCTCTCGCGCTCTCGTTCCTCTCGTAGTCTCTCCTTTTCTCGTCGACGCTCTTCTCTCTCTTTATCTTTGGCAACAGATGGATCTGCCCTCTCGGTTACTTCTGGTTCTGGGGGTGGCGATGGTGGGTGTACTTGGGCACGGCTCCTGGCTCTGGCTTTTCGAGCTCTCCGTTCTTTTGCGGCAATTCTTTCGGCTTCGCTTTCAGATCCCCCTCCGCTGCCAGATTCATGAGGTTGTGGAGGCATCGGGGCTTCCATCGGGATAGCGTGTTGCGACGGACTAGGTGGGCTTGGTGGAGGCGGAGGACCACCATGTCCTCTGATTCTGCGGCCGTCGTCTTCATCACTTCCTCGACGGGGATGATAATCTTCTGGTAGCGGTGGTGGTATGTGTTGTGACGCTGGCGGCTGAAGGTTGTCGGACTTGTGAAGACTACCAGCCACACTAGGACGGCATGAGGGGCGCAAGTCATGCACGTGCACGGCGGAGCGCGCATCCTCAATGGAAGAGGCGCCCGAAGGCGAATCTAAAGGTGCCGTTGCGTCCAATTCGGGAAAAGGCTCCTTGCCGGAATTTTCGTCTTCCGGATTTGATATATTGGTAGGGGCAGCAGGGGCCGGTGGTGGAACATGAGGACGACGAGCCCGAGTCGGAGACGGTGATGGCGAAAGTGAGGAGAGAGGCGACGGTGAGCGGCTAGCCATGGTGTATATCAAGGCGCCTCAGAGCCGTTAGGCAGAAAATAGATGTGTTGAGCGCCGGTTCAGAAGGGTAACAAATTCGCTTGACGTGCCTTGAATCACTGATATATATGAGATGTTACTAGAAATAGCGGTGTCCACTGTTTACACCAATCGAACGTGGTCGCTTAAACTCGGAGGGTTGTAATGTATGCTTAGACGTTTCTGGTGATAGTGTACATAAACGGCATCTACAAAACACTAGGCTTGAATATGATAATAGATGCTTCGGATAAGGTCAAGTAGGATTTCGGGGCCAGAGAGAGCTACGATATAGCTCAGCATACAACACCTGTGCTCTCGTGTAGTGGCGTAATAAGGTTTTTAGTAGGGCTGGTTTGATGCAATTTCAAACTGCAGAGATTGATGATAAGATGGGAATATAGATGATGACGAATAAGAAAACGAGAAAATTTGCGCTTTTCCAGAACAAAAAAAAAAGATATTGATTCGGTGATGCGTTCAGTCAAATTGGGTACTTGCCCAAAGCTTAGCTAAAAGATGTGGGTAACTGCCGCAATTGCGATCGGACTTGACGATGGAATATTATAGATTGAACTGCTGATTGAGGAGGAATAAGCGCAGTCAAGTAGACGAAAATATACTGACAAAAACTAAAAATTCAATGGATAACTAACACTAGAGTTGGTGGGTTTAGTGTCTTCGAGACCGGGAGAATGCGATAGATATTACACACTGAATCGGCAGTGATGTTTGCTGGCGGCAAAGCTGAGCGGTGCTCAGGGCAATATCAAACGAAATCAGGAGCAAGCGGCTTGATAGACTAAATCTGACTGGCTAGCTGCGGGTCAGTCGTCTCGCTTGGCTGTATTATGCGTCTGGCAGATATCCAATCCCTTCAACGTTGTTTTGATCCAACACGACTTTGATCTTTAGCACTAAGCATGTGCTCGAGATCGACACTTCCCAAGTCACGATCTGGGAAGAGGGATGAATGAAGGACAAGTTGCTCTCGAGCTATAGCATAAACGAAACAAGAAACAAAATATAAACGAAAACTAGGTGAAGAGAAGAAAAAAATAAGCACTAATGGAGGGTGGAGGGTTACAATAGAGGACGAGTAGACCTCAGTCAGTCTACAAGCAAAACACTCGGTAAGTCCTCCCTGGTTAATTCGATTGTCAAGGTTAAAAGCTGGCAGGTGGTGAATTTTTAGCCTCAGATTAAAACCGTAAGCTGTAAAACTCGATAGTCATGAATTGCACCGTAAATAAAGGCCTCCTTAAGGCATATATCTCTAGATTTTAAGATATTCAAGATATATGGATACCGTAGCATAAAGGTTGACATAATGTTAAATCAAATCCTCTTGCCTTGAAAGACAGAATCTAGTTTAGTCTAGACTTGAAAAACTATGTATCTAGGGCCAAGCACCAGTCTGACTAACACCCCAGTACTGACTATTTATACACATACGACTACTATTCTAGAGCTCTCAAACTTGACAAACAACACGACTTGTATACTTCTATATAATTAGACAATCACCTACGACTCTTACACTTTCTGCTTCACTCTTCCTTCTAATTCCTCCCAGCTCCAGATCTCTTGAGCAGGCTGACCTCGTGGCTGGGCCTGAGCAGTCTAGCTAGGACAAAACCTACAAGGTTTTTATTTATATATATCAGCGGACCAAATAACCAAGATATCTTATTCCTTATATCTATAATGATAGGCATAATTATAATATATATATCTTCTGAAGTTACCCAATATCCATGAGCAATCCACTAGCCGAGCCATTTGGATATCAGTATATTTACTATAAACTCATCCTTCAGTGTGGTGCGGAGTGGGGACAAATTTTATCATAAGCTGTGAGGCTGGTGTGCTATAACATGCATGATGCTATAAGTACGGAACGGAACAAAGTAGAGTGACAGGGACTCCCCAAATAGCCTCAAAACACGATGTTGTGTAGCCATCTGAATCAGCTCTGCACCTGAGGCTGGGTATCATTTCATTCCTATATCCCTTTGCGTAATCTAAATATATTTTCCACATTCGCCGCAGCAACCTTACATTATGGTCTTTGCCAACCAAGACGCTGTGTTAATTTTAAATGTACGGATCACCCCCAGTTATCCTTCCCCTTCTATACCGCATACCCTCATCCACGATTCGCAATGCGCACGTCTCATGATTGGCCCACCGCATTTGGTCTGCTCCCCGTCGTCCCACCTTGTATCTACAAAGTCTCCCGAGCCACCTAAGCACGGAGGGTCCACCGCCTACCTGCCCTACCTATCTAGCATCATATATGGGCCTTTAGATGGCAGTTATTGAGTTGACGTATGTGTGTAAAGATGTTACCATAGAATTCCTTCAGGTTCTTTTGGTTTACCGGCTTGCACGAAACGTACACGTTTGTGTTTTGTGTATACGTTCATCGGCGAATTGCACTTTTGTGTCTGGCAGGAAAAAATCCTTGAGAACCATGATCCTCTTGACTCAGGGTTACTGGGTTAAAAAACTCACTAACTCCATTGGATACTGGCCTTAATCCTTTATTTCACTATTCGGATTGGCCAGAATACTAGATTTCAGGATGGCTGACAAATGACTAGATAACAATTAAGTTGAATATTTACTTAAAGTCAATCTCCATTCGACATAATGAAGCATGTAATCAGTCCTATGGCCTAGCGGTATGGCGATCCTTTCACAATCTTTCCATGTATACCATTTTTACGATAAAGGTCGTTAGTAGATACTTGAATTGATACCTAAAGCCTGATATAAATAGAACAAATTCTAGGGTTAAGTTGACGGCAGGACAGCTTATGTGAAGCTGATAAGATAAGCATGATTCTGGTCCATAGTTTAGAACTACCAAAAGAAAAAAAATCCATCTGCAACAGACCAAATTGGAAGAAAACCACTATTTCTCAATTAGCGTTACCAACAACTTGAAAAAACATACTGGGCTCATCCATTGAATTGCAAAAGTCAATCACTGGAATATAATGAGGATCTCAGCAAAAAAGCGCAAGTCTACCGCTGCCGCAATTCCGGCCGACGTCACTTCTGTCCACGACATCTTCAAAAAAAATTTCGAGGCGCAATTCGCACCATTACCAGAACCCGTAAAGGCCCCCAAGCTAGAACTTGAAGATGAGGAAGAAGATGAGGAAGAAGATGAGGAAGAAGATGAGTGGAATGGCGTTGATGATGGTGATAATGGTGATTCAGACGAAGAGGCTGTTGAGATCGTTGATTATTCGACTTCTACGCCATCCGTCTCAATTACCATGTCCAAACATGAGCGCAAAGCTTTCATGGTAAATTGTACTCGTGGTCTGTAAGGTGCGCCTTATCTATAAAGCTAACATATATCTCGCATAGAGCAACAAACCTATCGATCTTACTGCGTCATCCATATCCTTCAGGCAACCCACAACAGCCGACGAAGATGGCTCCGACCCCGAAGATTCCGCTACCCTCCTCAAACAAGACATCGAACTTCAACGCTTATTGAACGAGTCTCACCTCTTAGCTAGCCCCACCGCCCGTCTCCACGTTGTTTCTAACACTGACAGACCCTTCGCCGAGGGCAAACTGCGTCGGAAAACCACAGATATACGTGTCCAAGCACTTTATCATTCTGCCGGCTCTACCATTTCCCAGGAGAACATCCCTATGAATATCCAGAAAGGTCGCGCGGCGGCGCAGGCGGCAAGAGAGGATAAGAGGAGGAAAGAGGCCAAAGAAAACGGGATCGTGTTGGCGCGATTAGGGGGTGATAAGAGTGGTGTGAAGAAGAGGAAGAAGGGTGGCGCTTACGCGGGACCAAGAGTAGATATGCCTGGTGTGGGTAGGATGAGAGGATCGGAGTTGAGAGTTTCAGAGCAGGAGGCAAGAAGAATGGAGAGCCCGAAGAGGTCATTTGGTAGAAATCATGATGGGAAGGGTGGAAGAGGGAGACGGTGATTGGGGTAGACGGGTTTGCTTGTACGATACTAACATAGCGCATTTCACCAATTTAGAATCTGTGTTTAACGAATATCAGAGGTCTCATGTTTGTTCCTTCAGCTATATATAACGACATTCTAGAATGTCTAGAAGGGACGTTGGTGTCCATCAGTGTTTTTATGGAGGCTCATGGGTTATAATAGCAGTCCCAGGACTGCATGAAGTTCTTTGCTCGCTTAGCTCAGTTGGTTAGAGCGTCGTACTAATATTCAACCTTGAATATTAAGTAAGTAATGCGAAGGTCGCCAGTTCGACCCCGGTAGTGAGCACTGTCCTTTTCTTCTTCAAATTGAAGTCAAGGTCTCTTTTTGGCCTCTGAGTGGTGTATGTATTTTTCTTTTTTGGTCCATTAATTGATGGTCCAGGGTCCAAAAATCTTCATTAAATGCAAAACCGGATTACGGACGAAGTGTCATTTGAGATATCACCATGCCGTGGAAACATAAAAGTTCTCTTGCACTGATAGTGCTCTCCTGCCCTCCACTTACCACATACGACCATAGCCTGTGGAGAATACGGGGTCCCGTCTGCTCCCCCATAGTCAAGCCACAGAGCGCCGGATTAGTACTACGGTGGGTGACCACGTGGGAATACCCGGTGTTGTATGTTCTTTTTCGTCAATATTGTTATGTCCTTTATGTCTTGTCGATCGGTCGGCTGATCATCTCCGCATCGAGAGAGCACCGAAGATTTTTTTTTTTACATGCGGCATAAAAAAAAGAATATCATGTACTTCATGCCGCAAGCCGAATTAAGATGAACCCATTATGCTCAATAATGAGAAGGTAGGTATCAAAAAGATACGACCAAGCAGGGACTCGAACCCTGAGCCTTTGCCAAGCTGGAGAACAACCGGAAGACAACGCGCTACCATTGCGCCACTCAGCCTTGAATACGTGATCAGGTAATCTCTCCTATAGACTTATTATATTCTAACATCCCAACCCGAACGCTGCCGTTTCTAGTGGCCTTCTTCGCTACGAGCTAGTATATAGTTATGTATTCAGAAAACGGAAGACAATAGATTCTTCAAAAGATGCCAATCTTACATGAACTCTTGTGTAACCTCTATCTAGAAACATACACATGGTTAACTCCACGGGTGTGTACGCAAGATTGGTACACCGTCGATGATCGGGGAGGGCAAACGACATTTCACGAGAAAAATCAAATATACTTTCACAACATCAACGTTTTTAAATTCTCATTTTTTATTTGTATCTCTAAAGTGGAGAACATGTGAAATATTTTTTTATTGCGTGGGTGATCTGCCAGCTCTGGGGGAAGCTCAGCTTCGATCATTCAATCAGCAGTCACGACCGATGATACACGGAAAATGAAATGAGAGGGATCGGGAAAGAAAAACAAGCAGAGATCAAGCCAAGATACAAGTAAACGGTCTCGGAATACAAATTGAGTAGGGGTTTGTGCGAAAACATCGACAATCCTAATAAAGGATAGCTAATTCATAAATAGACATCTCCCACGATAATGAAATGTCAGCATTCTGTGGGCCACGTCGAGGTAGCAATGACAGAAAACGCAAATCAGAAAAAGCAACAAATAGACAAAAGGAAATAGGTTAGGTGCTAGATAAAGGAAAATTGCAAAATATGGATGATAGAACGGACCCAGTAAAGACCAAACATTTCCAACCCAAAAAAACACAGATAAGCCAAACAAGACAATAACAGGTTCGAGCCCAAATGTCATGTCTGTGGATATAAAAACACCAAACTCTATCAGACAGTACACAGTAATATGGCCGAACTAAGCAAGCAAAATAGAAAAGAAAAGTACATCCTCGGATTCATACAGGTAAGATCGTGACTCAAGTGCTTAAAAATGGTAAACAAAAATAGGGGGGATCGAAGCGAAGAGAAAAATGCCAAGGGAGATAAAAAAGAAAAAGGACAAGAAAAGAAGATACAAAACACTATTTTGAAAGTCACTTCCCTTACACTGTAGGAGTGCTCATTGTCATTGGCATGGTCAACGACTGCATGGTGTTATAACCAGCCATAGACTGCGGGACAGACACTGGAATACTAGGCTGAGAATTAGCGGTAGTAGTGACAGCGCTGTTAAGAGATGTGGGTATGTAGGCGTGCTCGGAACCGGGCGATGCCTCTTCAACAGAACCACCAAGCTGATCCTCGCCAGAGAACTCTTCTTCCTCTTCATGAATGGAACCCTCGACTCCCTCGGGACGCTCATGGGTGCGACGGTGTCTAAAGTCAAGATGTTAGTAACGCAACAAGAAACAAAAACATATGATAGGGTATTGGACATACTGAGCTAAGTTATCAGACCGAGAGAAGGCTTTGCTACAGTGAGGGCAGACATAGGGCTTCTCCTGGGTATGGGTTCTGACGTGTCTGGACATTTTTGTTAACAAGATAATATCACAAAATGTAGATACAGAGGTTGGCTTACCTCTTGAGATGCTCGAGACGCTTGAACAAACGACCACAGGTGGGAATGGGGCAAGAGTGGGACTTCTGGGGGTAAGGGCCAAGTTCCATGACGGTAGCAGAACGAGCACGGCGAACAACACCAGACATGCTCCCAGACATACTGCGGGTATCACTCATGTCATCACCACCAGCAGTGGTAGGCGCAGTGAAATCGTGACTTTGAAGGGGCATCGTGTTTATAGACGGAGAGCCCTCAACAGTGGGAAGAGGAGTACCGTGGCGGGACATGTCCATGATTTCCTTCTGAATTTGCTGTGGGTTGCTGGTAACAGACATGCCACCATACAGACTAGGAGGAGAGTTCCCTGCAGACTCGTCACCCTCAGGAACAGGTCCAACCGACATAGATACCGACCGGCGGAGATCTGAAGGACGGTGCGGCTGAGAGGGATTATGAACAGCAGAAGTAGGAGCAGGCATTCCCTGCATGGAAGGGGGGATAGAGGACCGTCTCCGGCGCTGCTTATAGGTTGGCGAGCCCTCAATAACTGAGTAGACGTTGTTGGCACTGTACGTACGGGATATCTGGGGGTTCGTAAGGTTGCTAGAGGGTATGTTCATCATGCCAGTCATGTTGTTGACAGTAGCCATGGGGTCGGTAACACCAGTGTAGAGACTGCTCTCCTCATTGGAGATGTAGGCGGGCTCAGTGCCCATGCCAAGGGCTTGCTGAGGAGGGGTAATGGGCTCAAAGCTGAGACCGCGGTTGCCATAATCATCGTAAGCAGAAGAAACGAAAGAAGGAGCCGGTGAGTACTCAAGCGCATACGCTGGCATGGAAGCGTGACGCTGGTGTTGTTGAGTGATGGGGACGCCATTGGCATTGTATTGCACACGGTTGTAGTCGGTCTCGCGCTTAATCGGGGTCGATTGTTGAGCCATAGCAGGAGCCATAGCCATAGCACTGTAGGCACTCATGGGGTCCATAGTGTCAACCAAAGGAGCAACGGGTTGGCCCATCATTTGGGGAGGGGGCATCGACTCCAGAGAACGCATGACAGGAGAGTTTCCAGTGCCAGTGGTATACGCAACAGCGGGTGCTTGAGTGTACGCAACGGCAGCTTGAGCTTGCTGGACTTGCTGGGCGTTGAAGGAGGAAGAGTTCATCTGTTGAGCCTTAGTGAGCTGCTCATACAAAGACTGAGAGGAATCGTATTGGAAAGACAGAGCGGGCTCGGCAACAGCGAGGGTAGTAGCCTCCTGTCCCATCTTCTCACGCTTCAAGTCGCGCTCCAGGGCATCCAGGAAGAGTCTGTCATGGGGCACGGAGTACCAGTAGAAGACCTTCTGCTTTTTTTGCGTACGGATGCAGTTGTTTTTGTATAGGAAATCAAGGAAAGGGCTTTTGGGCTCTTCCAGAGAGGCATCAGTGCCAGACTTAAGGTTACGCAGATCAGAGAAGATACCCTCCTCAAACTTCTTGCTGTTCTTTACGGGACGGCCGAAAGCCTGGAAACGAAAAGAGAGGCAGCGAACGATGTCGGTACCGGTGATGTGGAACAGAGTGTTCCAGAGGACGCAAGAGACGTACTCGCCAGTAGGCAACAAGAAGCGACGGATGTACTGATCGGGTTGCCAATCCACGGGAGCAGAGATGAGGAAATATTTGACTGGCGGGAGTGTAAATATGTTGTTAGTTGGTGAACCGTAAACACAATTGAACTCAGAACTGCAAACTTACGGTTATCTACTTGCTGAAGAGCAACTTGGGCGTCAGCTGGCAGAGCCTGTTGCGCCTCAGGGCTCAGCATGAAGGTCTCGGGCTTCTGGGGCACCACCATGGTGCCGTTTTGAGAATACATGCTCATTAAGGTTTACTGTGAAAGAATGTGGAAAAGGAATGTGAAATGGGTATCAAGTCGCAAAATCTTACGAGAATCCGAGTCCGATGTGATCACTGAGCTGATCGTAAAGGCACTGCCTTGTGAATTGGATTATGCTGAGGTTGTCGTGGTAAGACGTGAGTTGAACGGCGCGTGTTGATTTTACACAAGTCGTCGCGTTCAAAGTTGGAGGTTATAATAAGATCGAGTCCAGCCCGTAAGAGTGGAAGTAGCAAGTCGGTCAAAGATAGGTGGTAGTCGCGATGAAATGACGAAGACCTCAGATCTGCATCTAGCTAGATCGAAATTGGTGGATGCAATATTGAGAAAGTAGATATAGAGCGCGATTGGAAGTCTGCGACGAGTAGATGGATGACGATACGTGTGCGAGGGTTCCAAAGCAAGAATATAAACGATGAAGTGAAGACACAAGCGGAAACAGAACGGCCTGGCTCGTTGCACGTTTGCAGTTTTTTCCAGACTATCAAATAAGAAGGGGGAAAAAATAGACGATCGGAAATCGTGTTGTGATTTTCCGGTTTTGCTTTCCGGGGGTGTGACGCGGAGCGTATGTGGTTGCGGAGTGAGGGTAGGAGAAGAAGTAGTAGAAAAGCAAAGAATGAGCGGCAATCTGAAAGTTCTTTTCAGCTAGGAAAAGAATCAGAAAATGAATAAAAGAATATAATAAAAGGAACGCAACACACTTTCGCGGTTCAGTGGGGAGTTTGATGGAGGGGGAGGGGGGAGGAAGGGACAAGAGTAGAAGAAGAAGAACTAAGAGGTCGAGAAAGAAAAAAAAAACCAAAGCTGAGGTAGTTCCTGATAATATAGACAAGTGGAATGATGG
Organism: Ambrosiella xylebori; assembly: GCA_002778035.1. Lineage (NCBI taxonomy): Eukaryota > Fungi > Ascomycota > Sordariomycetes > Microascales > Ceratocystidaceae > Ambrosiella > Ambrosiella xylebori. The sequence goes on from PCDO01000002.1 coordinate 367,867, forward strand.
GGAATGATGGGGGGCTTAGATGGACGATAGGTCAATGGTCGAGCACGAACACTAAAGAGGAAGAAAATCGATAAATGCGAGGGAAAAAGACCGATGACCAACTCTCGGCTGGGGGCGTCTGAGCTAGGGGTGTGGGGAGGGGGGCGTTGACGAGAGGAAAGGGGACGCTATGAACATAAAAGAGGGAAACTTCTAAGCTCGCTGGATGGATTTTTTTTTTCTGGTGTGAGGGAACGAGTAACTACTGCGCCAAACCTTGTGAGCGACAAAGAGGAAGGGGTGCCCGGGGGTTTAATGGACGAAGGGTCAAGGCAAGTGCACGGAGTCACTGGGTAGCTGCAGAGAAGGAAGCAGCCAGAATGTGGTAATCGCGAGGAATGTGTCGAGTTGTAAATGAAGACCTGATTCTACATGATGATATTATGGACTCTGAAGTGAGCCAACCATTTGCATATATATTGATAGATATTTGTGTGTTCATGTTGGGACACTGAGTGTGGTGTTACGAGGGTCGTCAACATGTTATTTCGAGAAGCTAGTCATTTATCCAGGACTAGAAGAGTAAGCATATGCATCCATAGATATAAATAGCGCTTTGCGTGATCCATCATGCCCACAGAGCCCGACACCATAATCTTTTCTTCAATAAAACCTTGCCCTAAAATAGAAATAAGTCTTCGACATCAGACTGCAAGTTGTGCATATTAATTCACAATCCGACATAGCATTGAACTTTATTCTACCCCTCTTATCATGAGGACTCTTATCAACTTCTATTTTTTCTAGTCATTACCGTAAATCGGACTTATCCTTTGTCATGTAAGTATTTTGCCATAATTCGGCTCCTTCCCTTTCGAACTTGGGCGCCAAAGCTGCATTTGGCTGTATGCTCTCAACCAATGGCAGCTCTCCAATCACAGGCATAGGGTGTCAAGACTCTTCTTCGCCCTGTTGTGTTCGTCATATCTTGTGAATGCAAGCCCCACGATGTTATGACACATTATGGTAAATTGGTAAGTACAATTGGTTGCAGTTGATCGGGAGATTGAGAGTGTGTCTTAACAAACTGTCTCTGCTGTATCGTACATTCGTGTATTAGAAATTCCCAGTACCTGCATACTCATTTATGGGTTGCCTGTTTTTCTTGCTTGAATATGTTTTTATTCGCACTGGTGTTTGCGTTTTTCAACCCTCTCTTGTTTTCTTGCCCAACCGGGAAAACAATAAAGTCAAAGCCCACAACATACAGGCCATACCCAGCAACACGAGCAACCCGCACTGCGACCTGTGCTTCCATAGCTCTCTTCCCAATATCCATCGTTGATTTCGTTGTTCTTTAGCCATTGGCGAACCCACAAAGCTTCCAGTGGAGCATCACACCGTCAAGGTCAATCCGAGCGAGGTAGCAAACACTCAAATATATAGAATACAACTGGTCTGCATGTATATAAGGTCATCTCGGGTGCAAGGGAGACAAGATCACTGTGTAAGAGAAATATGGGAATTACAGAGAGTGTAAAGGTCCGCTAGTTTTAGACTACAGCAAGTCAATTTAACATCACGGCGAACCTACCTCATCCATTGACTGATACACACACGAACAAAAATCATATACAACTTCTAGATCCAGTGATTCTGGGCAAGTAACACCAACGTATTCAGCTCATCCCAAAAGTTACAGTATAACTATTTAGATACATAGCAACGAACTGTTGTATATGCCATCACATGCATATCGGATTGTTTATCATTGAAATGTTTGCTCAACTGTCTGCTTGCTCATATGCCGTATCTCACATCCTGCCCATTTCCGTGTAAGTTCAAGTCGCTTATGATGGTGCTGCTAGAAAAGGTTAATCCCTTTTATACACGATTTGTGCATCACATCAACAACGTTATTTTTAAGAGTGTTGTAAATTATAACCATTACAAAGCTCTACATTTAGAATTTTCTAGTCATAGATGCTCTTGAAATTTGGTCACAATTGAGTCAAGATCAATGACTTTTGTTATGTATAACCCTAGATGTTATTAACCCTAATGTGCGAGTGACGTTGAATTTCTCAAACATGAAATATTTGTTTATTTTGTTACAGATGCACTCCAAACAATACCCCTGATCAGTACCATGTTTTTTTTGTTATTCTGCTTCGGCTCATTATCACTGGAACATGAGAAACAAAGTCTTTTTTTTATACTAATAAACACTAGTATAGATATCCTAAAAACAACAGATCACAAATAATAAGGTATTGTGAAGTTTGATATGATATTTTTGCATTTTCCGTGTAGTGGGCAGACAAGTAAATTCTGTCATTTTCGCGGACATATTGGAAAATATTTCTTTTTTAATTGACTCATGCAAATTTGAGGTTTACCACATTCACCAGGCTTGATGAGGGATTTACTTACATTTATTCATCACCCATTCATTAGATTAGCTGATGACACCAAGGATCCACATAGTCAGGTATCAGTCTTTAGCATGATGAGATAAACCCTTATGGTTATTGTTCTCCGAGGTCAATAAACATAATAGTAACTAGAAAGTGCATGCATATAAAGTAGGTAGATTGCCCACTGCAAATGGACTGCAAATGTCCGATAAGGCTTAGATAAGTGAACATGAAATGGTGAAGATGTGTCCACTATAGCTACATACAGAAGGACGATATACTTGTCATCACCACTTATGGCATTGTATAGCTATATATCAGGCTGCTACAATACTGTCTGGCCTCCAAAAATCACATTCAACTGATCCCAGTGTTGCCTTCTGCTGTGTTTTTGATACAACATATGCTATACACCAATATCTGGAGTACCTGGTAAGAACGAAGCCGAAAATGTTATGAGTATACATGGTTAGCATCTAGCTCAATAAAGCTCTTGTGAAACAAAATCTAGCTATCATTGTGGCGAGATCTATAGATCCAATATGATTTTTAATATATGAAGAAATATGTATCTGAAAAGTCTGACATGTTAACCATCCTCTTTTAGTATGATCATATATATGTAGCCATGATCTCAAAAGGTAAATATCAATCACTATAACCACTACAACCTCTTTTTTGACACAGAAGCGACAAGTACTTGTAGCGGTGAGAAAACTGAGAATACAGTGAGTGACATGACATTACTTTTGTATTCGGTGGCACCTATCGGCACATCCTTTTGTCCATGGCCGCCATTGTCCTCGTGTCCTTGATTATTTGCGCGGGATTTGACAACCAAGCGGGTTGTGGGAAGTTAACGAGAGAGTACTTTTCTGTAGGACAAGGGATGAGATGATGGGGCCGGTTCCCCTACAAATTAAAATATACATGTCGAATCCATAAGACGAGCTTGGGCGATTCTGACGGAAGATTTGGAGGATTGGAGATCAAGATATTGGTTGGTATCTGCAGGTGCCAGCATTTTGTGCCCTGCCTTTATAGAGTCATATGTATCATGTAAGTTTTTTTTTTCGTCATCAGTTGTAGAAAATAGGAATCCCGTCCCAGAAGCTTGCGATCAAGGGTGGAAGCCTCTGGAATCAAAATCAGCCCATAGCAATATTAACTAAGCTTGTACAGACAGTCTAGAAATCACACGTACTGAGAAGACCGCACGGGGAAAATTTAAAAGTACATCAAGGCAATATGTATTTGAATATATCGACATCAACTCAATTCTAGAATGTCATTGCGCAATATTAATATTTTGATAGATTAAAAGAAAATTCTTCATTTTATCGGACATAGAAATATGTTTATAGAGGAAAGAAAAAAGAATGATTTTCGTCACTAACATAGATTTAACTGCTGAAAGTCCATTAAAGATACAACTTGGCTTCGTATAATGCCATAAATAGCATTTCTATAGTTATTTTTCTCCAAGAAAACGAACCTTCACGTTGTCTTGAGCCGTTTCAACAAACACAAGTCAAGTCGACGATGATTGTCGCCAATCGTTTCTTCTCAAAACAATGGCGTCCAATCATTGACCACTCTTCCTTCCCTCGTGCTTATCACATTCCTGTGACTTGATTTTTTTTTATTTATTTTCGAAAAAAAAAAAACACATACGAAAAAGGCAACAGTCAAGGGCATAAAAATGGCGCTAGTGTCACAGGCCTCTGATTGGTCAATGAGCATTGCTTCAGGATTTTAGTATGGAATCCGCATGGTAACATTTGCTATTGTCATCGATGTAACTATATTTATAAATAAATATTTATGTATATAACAAGATATATAGTCTTGCATTCAATGCGGAATTTACTGTACGATGTAGTCATTGACTGCATATACCAAATATGACCAAAATTTTGACAATAACTTTATATCTAGCCCACTTGTCACTAACTGTTGTGCTACTGGTGTTCTATTGGGTCCTATCAAACAACTAGTAATCATCGAAAATTGTCAGTAACGTCAAAGAATGGGTAGGATTAGGGAAACAAGGGGAATGCAGGGGTATGGTCCTCTCGCCAAGGAAGTGAAATATAGATGCGTCTGAGAATTGTACAGAGCGTACAAACCCTAATGGTTGTTGGAATATTGAAAGAAAAGAAAAAGATTTCTAAATGAAAGTGATTTGATGTTTTAAATATACCTGCAGACGTCACAAGGCTTTAGCAATCATGTAGAAGAAGAAGAAGAAGAAGAAGAAGAGGATAACACGAAACACGCCAGAAGCTCAAAACAGACAAAGCCTAATCGAGAAAAATCCGAAAAACAACCGCAATAGAGTATTTAAGTTACATGTGAAGGATTAATTGCAATGATAGGCTTGAAATCGGTTCCATAACAAGTCATCATTGTGAATAGACTTAATGGAGAAGTCTTTGTCAATGATGAGAAGGAGCGAGTTCAGTTGGATATGTTCCTCATGTTCAGATGATGTATATATACATTTGAGATTATTTCATTCACTGTAGTGTCTCTTAATGTATTTATAATTATCTAGCTACTTTGAGATGATGTGATCCATGTCAAAGAAATTAATGTTGAGGAGACGGATATATCTAATGCTTAACTCCTAGTTATTGACAACTTCGCTAAACAAATCACTTTGACGCAATATGTCATTATCAGGGAGCATTATCTAAAGTCTCAAGTGATTTTTAGCCTTTGATGTGACCTAGGAAACATCATGCTCAAAAGGGAGTTGGTCAATTTTGAGGTTGCTGATATTGTTTTACTTGAAGTGATTATAGGGAGTCATGTCCTGTACCAAGCTGGATTGATCGAAAAAGATCTTATCTATAGAGTCTTGGCCTGTAGTATCTAAACCGGGAACTGTATATGAGCCCAATCTGATACCGAAGCCGCCGTATTGTCATCCAATAATAATCCCTCTTGCTGTCACCATCTGCCATCAGAATCAAGCTCTCGCCTTATTTCTTCGAAACAAGCCATCATCAGCCAGCGCTCCATCTAGACCCCGCACACAGTACCAATCAGCTCACTCAAGGAAACGCCATGTTTTGATGTTTGAATCCTTGATGCGGGAAACTTGACAACATCAAATTGCCGATATTCGGAAGCTTGATACATGGCATGTTGAATGTCATTCTATGAAACAAGCGGATTAACATGACGACTTTGAGATAGCAGGCTGTGATGATCTACTAAAATTATGTATGAATCACAAAACATAGTATTGCTTTATAGTAGCCATTGGATTCTCATGGTGAATCGTCATCCTCAGCATCTTGACATCGAGATATAATGAGAGCTTTCTGACGTTGAAGCATATACATGGTTCACATCTCTGAGACGAACATGCTTTCCGTTTCATCCCCCACGATCCCTCGCGAGAACTTGATCACCAATAATTATCTCACCAACCCTGATTACCCATATACCCCCCTCTGGGCCATCAAACAACTGACTTCCGAGATCACCAATTCGCTTACCAAACGTCAACGATAATCCAAAGGTCGGCCCCTCATAATGATGCTTATAATCGCCAAAACCTCTCACTCTTCACAAAACAAAGCCCTACATATCAGTCACCTAATAGGCCCAGATAGCCTAATACCTTGTGCAACAGCTGTCACTACAAGTGACAATGGCATCAGATAGTATTTAGCGTCGATGGCGTACAGTCATAATCAGCACATCGACAGATATATCCTGTAACCGAGATATTCGTGGCATTCGTGGCGGATAGACAGACCGATATCTCTCTTCATTAGCCGACACGCCATGTCTTTGGAATTCTATCTTGTCTTTTGTTCCTCAGTTTGGAACACATGTGTCTTTGATTTTTGTTAATTTTATTATCATTTCGTATAGTCTTATGCATCCTCGATACGGGGCTGGCTAATTAAATAAACTCAGTTCTCACCATCTCTAACGGACCCCACGGAACTTGAAGCCTCCACTCGCTAGTGGCCGATGAAAAGTTCATTCAGCTGGGCAGCTGGATAGAGCGGCCCGGAACCAATTGGAGGACCATGGTTCGATTAGGGACGCAAAGGCAATGCGGGTTATTTAGTCCTGTCTAACCATGAAGGTCTTGATGTGGATGTTAGGTCCTTGTTGTGTATTGTTTCAGTGCCCTGTCGGCAATTCCACGCCTTTACTGATGTACATTTTACATATGGATGGCTTGGACCAATTGTTGAAGACGAATTTAAAGTACGAGAAATCAACAAGTTGTTCATTTGATTAATTGGGTCTTTGGTATTAATGAAGATTTCAAGATGTGAAAGTTGTCAGTAGACCAAGTTGAAATCATGTCCTCTCACCAACGATTCGAAATAGTCTTCGGGACTTGGATTCAATATACATGCTATCAATCTGTAATAAGGTTAGTATTGCTTTTGATTTGCCGAGTCCCTCCAAATTTCTGGCTTCAAACAAAAGAAAAAAAAAGATATTGCTATTTTGGTCGGTGGGTAGCTTTTTGACAAATATTGGCTCTTATACTACAGTTAGTGGATAACATCTAATTGGTTTATTAAAGCGACTCTGAATTTATTTTCCTTAGGCTAGATATATAAGTTTTCAAGTAGATCCGATCTGTAGCAACTGTTGACATCACTTTGTCGACCTCCTAACCCTTTCACACTTTATAACTATATAAAATATTTAACAGTGATCCAGTGTCTTTATCTAAGCAAGCAAATAAAAAACCTCGTGACTGGCCCTCTACATCCTTCCATCCCTAAAAGTAAGATTTTCCACTTCAACATGTCATCTTTCCACATAAAATTTAAATGTGTAAATACATACAAAATGTGAGCCCCTAACCCCAATCTTCATGTGGATACTACGGAAATTATATTGTTGCTATCCGGGGTCCTTTCACCTCGTCAAAACAAGGGAAGGGTTACTTTGACTGGTGATATGCTATGACATGATGCAGGGAATTGAGCCAGAGAGTAGAGGAAAGAGGCTTGGAGCAGGTTATCGTGAAGTTTTCGTTGATTTTTTAATGTGAAATATAGTGTGGTCTGTCCGAGAGATTTTATACACATTTATATATTTATGATATCAATCATGTCTTATCATGAGTCGCACATGTAGTTTGGACTGATTTAAGCTGTGCTAAAGTTGGCTTACCTCAACTTATACATATGTATTTACACGATAACATGTATACATACGGACAATCCCAACAAACCTCTCCCAAACCCAAAATACCAAACCCATTTCCATGCACATAATGGTGCTAAACATCCATCAATGGTCCGGTTCACATTCCCAGTTGCTCCCATCGTTCCTTTTCTTTCTCTCTCTCTAGCCTTCGCCCATCATCATTGCAAAAGCCCGGACCCTTTCCCACAGATTCCGACTTGACCCCACTCCAGGGTCTGAAACAATCCTTAGCTCTCATTATATCTGTCCGTTACCATCGTCACTTGTCCTCTTCTCCTCCGTCCTTGCCCGGGTGAGAAGAGTGCTACAGTGCCCCCCCCCTTTTTTTTTTGTCAAGGTCTAGGCTTGGGTGAAGGACGGAATGACTGTATGATCTATCTACAGTACAACATTTGTGTTTCTCATGTTGCTGGCTCACACCAGTCTCATTGGTCGAATGTAGAAAAGAACAATAAAGGCCCTGTAATTCTAAAAGAAATATGGTGGTATCGATGCATCTATGACGGAGCGTCATGTTTAAAATCATGCATATAATGCTACAGGAATAATTACATTGGGTCTTTGTCAAGCAGGCCTCGAAGCGCCGAGACCCCGGATGAAGAATAATATGTCTTGGCTTTGTATACTATATAAAACCCGTGACAGATAGATGTATAATATGGGCCACCGGATGAGGCCGGTTCTCCGCATGTATGCATGAACGTCTACCCGAGTCCGGCATTCTCACACTTGGTCCGTATTTGGTGAAGAATTGTATACCATCACATCACATTTTGACATCATCCTCCTATCTTCATCCTGCTGGTCTAGATGATCACTCGTACAACTGGGTGACCCGTCAGGCCAACAGAAAATGTCCTCTGCATATTCTGACACAAAGCTAAACAAGCCGACACGTCACTAGCCGACGAGGTACCCTCATCTCCCCTCTTCTCTGTCCCAGTTACAATAATGAATATGCCACTGTAGATCTACATTGGCTCTATATCTGATACTGTCCACACGACTCCTGAGCCATGCTATATTTGGTGAGCCCGAATGTAACTACTGACTTTAATCCACTACGCCTTGATGTTTGGACTAAGTTCCGACTCACTTGGTTAGTTCTCTGGCCGGTCTCCCAAAGCACCAAAACATTCACAAACCATAAACACTAAACAGACATTTATATACATCGAAACATTACTACTTCCGTCTCGTCATGCCTATCGTTACCCGCTACTTGGGCCAACTATATAGCTCTGCTCTTCAAACATCGCCTATCTGAGCGACCACCTCCGTCTGTAGTTCGTTCGGCACACGAGGACTGCTGCTGCTCAAACTCCCGTTGATTGATGCCAGACCAGGTTGGGGAAAGTCCCTTAATATGTTCATGCTCAACATAGTTGTCTGTCTGTTGTATTTAGTCAAGGTTACAATTGGTTATTATAATCATGAAGGACCGTGGCATCCATTCTTTTGAGTAGTATGACCGTAGCGAAAGAAATGATGACGATTGACTAAACTGGTACATATGTATATACGCAATGAGAAGATATAGTGGTTCTTCTCCGGGTATCACCACTATCGGTCCCGGAGTCTACGTAGAAGACAAAGACGGAGTGTCCGAGCACGCCAATGCAGAGGCAGTGTATCTCTTTATTGGGTTAGATAGTGACTCTCCTCTACTCTTCTTTATTCCTACCCATTCGTAACTCTTTCCAACAATTCGTCCTATTGTGCATTACCGTCACCACTATACTTATCCTATCTATATCTGCCTACATACCTATCCCGTCCAACTTGAAACATTGATATCTCGTCCTCACCACCCCTCGTAAACCTGAAACCACTACCAATTTATCAATCAACACAATCCTTTTTTTCTTCTCCCCAAGAAAGCTTCCACTCACTGACTTCCTTCTAGTCCACTCCAATCCCACTCGAAGCACCGGCCACTCCATCCATGCCCATGCAATCCAGTGTATCAGATACTCCGGAGTCCCAGAGCCACCCAGCTGTGCCGTGCTAATAGCAAGGATTTTTGGTCCTGTAACAATAGTGGCATATCTATATGCCTTTTTATAGTGTATATATATTCAAACTGCAAGTTCGTAAAGAAATCATTTAAAGTTGAGGGGAGAAGGCCAGTTGGCTGGCCGGCTTACTGGATAATCGGCCGCGGTGAAAGAATGGGCGAGATAATCTATTTTGTTTTTCTATGGTGCATGTGTGCGTGTTTGTCAATATCGAGGTGTTCCTAAAATAAAACATCATGCATTGATGCCATCCATGAGTAGAGATCGCTGTGTGTGTGTGATATTCACAAGACCTGCGTAATGGTTTACCCCCACAAGATCACTCGGCCGTGATCATGGTCAAGCCTCACTTAACAAGTCTTGCCGGTATTGAAGTCAACTCAAACAAGATCACCACCGACTTCAAGATCTCACTGTAGCTAATGAATACCACACATCGCTACAAACTCTACTCACCATATAGCACCTCTCTGTGTACTCCCCTAAACTTACACTTACACACACATATCGAAATACGTCCGACCCAACAATCATCAGACCACCTGCGACACCCGCCCAACCCACCACAACCAAACTTTCGCCGCTCAAAGTCCCATTTAGGTCCATATGAAACACTTCCCCCCTTCTCTCCCATTGATAATCCATCCCCTCCTCCTCTCTCCCCACCGCCACAGCCCGGACATCCCATCTCTTATCCCCCATTCTATATACATAGGTAAGCGCCGAGAATAAACAAATAGAAACATTTGGAAGATACCCTTCGGAAACCGATGATATGTATGTTTCATGTTGAGCCTTTGAGGATCTTTGTTTCTTTTCCTTTTTGGTATCTAATTGATCAGAATGCTGATAAAGTGATACACGATGATGGCAAAGCGGAAAAGGAAGAACAAGCCGTAAATTATCCCGTGTTTAGGGCAAATCAGTAGAATGTAATACAGGTAAAGTTATGTCAATCACTAAGGCATATTGAGGCTTGATTACACACACCATAAACATCAACAACTTTCTCAGATGACACATTAGTGGCGTGCGAGGCTGTAGTTCTTAAAGTCATCGGTTCCACTCCGGCTCTGAGCTTGTTGGCTTGTTTTTTTTCTTTTTTGGAGTCATCAATGATACAAGTCTCTATCTATTTTTTACAATGAAGTTATTTTTTTAATGCTTTATTTGTTACTGTTGGTTAGCTAATAGTAATAGATAATCTTCCAATATTACACATCACTAACACTAAACCTACCATACTAGCCTGTTACACAAAGACAACCTAGATACATAACCACTTTACATCATGAAAACATCATTCATTCTCATGTTCATCTAAATCTACGCTATGATAAACTCTCTAGTGACTACTAAAGATCCATAGGAGAGACGAAAACACAAACAAAAGCTAAAGAAAAAAAAGTATGCCAACGAGAAAAGAAAAAAAAACTTAAAACGCCTGTAGGTATATGGCGCTTTGTACCCGAGGTGACAATGAGATTATCATACGCAGACGTGGAAGAAAAAGCAAAATCAAATAAACACCTAGAAACCCTACTCCGTAACAAATACCCACCCATATTCTCTTTCTAATTCAGTTGTAATTACAAGGTTATGATCGGGCAGCCTCAAGTTCCAGCTCCAGCAAGCGAATCCGTTCGCTCTGATCCTGGGAGCCTGCAGGACCTTCAACCTTGCGCTTCAAAGCCTCAACTTCCTTAGTAAGGTTGTCGATCTTGGCAGACTGAGCCTCAATCAGTCTCTTGATTTCCAGTAACACATCATTGCTCACGGGACTGGCGCTACGCGAAGGGCCAGCAGACGTGTAACCTGCAGCTTGGGCAGCAGCAACCGCGGCAGGAGTCGGCACGATAGGCAACGGGATAGGCCGAGGCATGATAGGAGAGCGGACAGGAGTACCCGAACCAGAACTGGACCTGGCAACAGCAGAACTCTTGAGAGGCTGGGGAGTAGTGCCAGAAGAAAAGATGACAGATGAGCGGGGAGTAGGACGAGCGGAAGAAGGCTGGGGAGTAGGATTCTCATCGAATGCAGATGGCTCCTCAGGTTCAGAAGAATTCTCTTCGTTATCTCTGTACTTGTTGGCCATAGCAGAGATACTCTCCTTCTGATCGCGGGCAGTGCTGGAACTAGCAACACGAGAGACAGCGGCAGAAGCTGCTGCAACAAGCTCCTCCTTCGACTCGGGCTCACGTTTAGGGACAGGCGCAGGAGCAGGAGAAGGAGCAGCCGAAGAGGGCAGAGCCCCAGGAGCAACTTCAACGGGGGGCTGATTGTTGTATATAGACTCAAACCCAATCTTCATGGGAAGATCAGATTTACCCTCAAACCATTCCTGAGCACTTTCAGCAGCCTTGAGACCAGTAGCAGGAGGATATAGGTCAGCCTGGAAAGTTTCAGCGCGCCGGGGAACAGTGAATGAGATAGGTTCAATGTAAGTATCATTGATAGTCTTGTAACCGCGCATAACTTCATTCTCATGAACGTTGATACCTCTGCGAGGGACGAAGCCAATACCACGCTGAGGGTCGCCAGACTTGTACTCAGTAAGGTACTCGAACTTGTCGGCTTCATATTCGTAGTAGCGGATGTTACCATCTCCCTTACCCGCAAGGTAGAGGCAGTTGGATCCTTCATCCCAGAACGGCATACAGACACCTGAGATGGAATCCAGCATGGTGAATCCACCAATAGGTTCCTCATTACCGGGCTCCCAAAGAGCAATTTGACGCTCACTCATCTTGGAGAAGCCAGTGGTCACAAAACGGTTGTGTTCTCCCATCCAGACAACTCTACTGTTCTTAGCACCAGCATGACCAGCATGCTGGGCGATAGGCTTCTCGGCACGAACATCCCAGGTGGTAATCTTCTTATCACGAGAGGTAGTAACAAGGAGGGTACCATTGGCATTCCAAGACAAACTTTGAACAAGATCATTGTGGCAAAGCTTCAGCTTGGCAGCACCTGTATTGACATCCCAGACCTTGACACTAAAGTCACCAGAGGCCGAAGCAAGAACATTGTCGGCAGCAGGGTTCCACAATACATAACCGACTTTGCGGGTATGACCAGATAAGGTAGCGACGGGAGAAATGGAAGGAATCTCCTCAGCATCAGTGTAGAGGGTGAAGTCCTTGGGGACTTGCCACAAGCAGACTTTGGCGTCGTCGGATGCGGAGGCGATAACATGGTCGTTGAAGGGGTTCCAATCGGTGTCGAGAACTGGGCCAGTGTGGCCACGAAACAAGGGGATCTGGTCGGGGAGTTTACCACGCTCGTTCAGCGGAATGACGGCGAATGCGCCACCACCACTAGCCTCCCAGTTGACAGAAAGGAACTCGGGGTTGGCCTTGTGTAAAAGAGGACGTGTTAGTATCCCTGTGTGACCATTGAAGTTAAAGGAATAAATTGTAGACGAGAATTGGTCATCGCCGGGTGAGCAACATAAGATTCTCCAAGCAGTAAATTGTCTGGCATGTGAATCCAAAGCAGGACGTGAAGCGTGACCAACTCCACCTAAACAAAGTCGGCTGTCTTGTTGACGTGCATAGTTAGGCAGTCACACGCATATTGTAGTATCCAACCCCTTGAGATACAAATTTTGATTGCTATTCTCCCCACGACCAACTTTTGTCTACAATGCCCACGTGCGCAAAAAAAAAAAACTCACCTTGACCAAGTTGGAATCCCAAGCATTGCGACTGATGTGCAGGTTATCGTAGCAGAACTCTTTGCGCGTCGGCTTGCCAAAGACATGGCCTAACGAATAATGACATGTTAGCACAAGTTCTGGTCATATAATGTGTGTGTATGTTCTAACATGGTTTTGCTCAGTGCGGGTATGTCGGGTGCAACAATATATTGCGGGGAGAGGGAGAAAAACCCAAACACCGCAGTAGCTCTCACATGTACTTACGGTATTTGGATGCTCGCACGAACCGGCCGGACATTGTGTATGTGTTTATATGTATGTAATGTGGTTGAAAATGTTAAGTACTGATTGGGTATCGTAAAATTATATATGTAGATGTAAGAGTGGTGACAGAGGAAGCTGTTCGGGCGACTCAAAAAAGTTATGGAAGCCGGGAACAGCTTTAGGGGGGTGCGATCGCAGCGAGCGAAGGTCAAAGAACAGGGAATAGAGAAAGAGAAGGGAAGCACGGATCTCCTTGTTACTTAGGTACGAAGACAGAGTGAATGAATATTGGTTTACGAAAAAAATGAAGGTCGCAAGCAATATCTGCTGCTTGGAGCGTAGTGGGTTTATTGAGCAAAAGACAAAACACAATTGTGAGAGTCTAAATCGGCAAAAATAAAGAAAAAAAAAAGAAAACCCTAAGATAATATATGGGCAAGAAGAGGAAGAAATGCAAATTTGTATTACGGGATTGAAGAATAAAAGAAAGAAGAAAAAGAATTCAGAATTCTGCTACAGTTGCGTCGTGAGATATTAAAATTACGATACCTCAATCGTCGCAGCCTTGCATGCATCTATTCAAAATGGAAACTACGGAAAGGGGCTTCACATTCACGACTGTTATTTCTTGGAGTCCATCCTATTCGGCAAGATGCTATTTTGGTCCACACGCTTTTGTCAGGTACGGGGGGGCAAGGCCAAGTCGTGTGTTCCTGAGGGAAACTTCACAGGTTCTTACCCAATATCAATACTTAAGGGGGGGAGGGTGAAGGAAGTTTCAATTATGGGGGTAGAAACGGGTATAAAAGTATATGAACCTAACGATAGCTTCGACTTCAATAATTATATATATATACTAACCGGGGCCCGCAGGATCCCGTCAAACAATGGCTTCAGGGGAAATCTCAAAGTTCGGGGGCCAGGTGGGTTGGGCTGGTGGGCCCAAACAAGGTTACACTATGGGAATAAGGAAAGCCACGATGCTTTTTCTGGGGGTATTGACAATGAGAGGCAAGTAAACAACAAGCAGCACCCACATCACGACGTGAAGCGGGTATTCCGGAAATTGACGATGTATTGAATGGTGGCTGACGATGCAAGGTATCTGACTCGTGGTCGTAGTAACTGACTGTCTGACAGGATGATGATGATTCTATATGTGCATGCTCAGTTTGGTTGTGTACTAACCATGTCAATGCACGCTAAAACACACTTCATAATGCAGTATTAACGCCGAGCAAACGTTGAAACTCTCTCGATATCAGGTTCCAAGGCCTGGTTTAAGCGGTTTAAGCACGAGGTTATCGTGGACAAAAAACTCTATTGATCATTCAACCATGTTGACCACCATGCTGGCGATCCCCCAGATGGATAGATACAAGGTTTTAGGGGGACTGTGACCCCACTATCTATTAGGTCTAGATGACTAGAATGCAACCATGGCAGATGCGGTATGGGTCAACCACAACTTCACCAAAACCTCAAAACTATATGATTAACCAAGAAAGTGTGGTCTGTAAAATGCGGAGAGACCTCACAGCTGCGTTTCATCAAGATTAAGAAGCTCTCTCAACTCTTTGAATCCTGGTAGGTTACCCATGAAAAAAAAACGTATTAATATAAATAATCTGCTCCTATTGTGACGGTGGGGTAGATATCAAGCGCTCGATACTACCAGGATCGCAGACAGCCGCCGGATTTGACTTTTTTCAGATGACGAAAAGCCTTACTGTATGTCTATTATTTTTCGGTAAATAGTGTGGGTATACATATGTACATCCATCCGAAATAAACCCTCAACATTCACTCGGATGTATCTATCTACATAACTATACATGTTCATCATGGATATGAGTACGGTGACCAAGATGCCTGTCATCATCTTTGAATGTGAATCTTGATGCAAGCCTGCTTGTTATCTTTGTGATTGTATAATCTAGACTTCCATCCATCATAAAATCATACAATACAACTCCTCATGTGACTCATTATGTGATTTCTGGCTTCCCATCACAATTATTCAAATACCCTACTACACACATACAGTCAACAATTTTGAGTATAGCCCTTTTTGTAACAAAACTCCCACCGACTTCTTGCTCATCAATCCTTGCAATCTAGAACGCCAAATCCCTAAATCTCTGCAAACTGATAATTCCTTTCGGTCAACCGTCTTCCGAAATCCTTCCGGTAGCTTATCTGCCCACCACAGATTTCCCCATGTATGCCACTACTTCACTACGTCGTAATTCATCTATTGCGGCTCTACCGTCCTTCAGCTCTTTTGTTTCATTCCTATTGCGGGCTATTTGTCCTTGATTTGATGTTATGAAGTCAGGGTTGACCTACCAGAAGAGGAAAATCCTCTATTCAACCCCTAGAGGACAGCGATGTGTTGGCCACGGAGTATCGTAGACCGTAGATTCAACGTATCAGTCAGTGTTGTCGCCCATGAATCACCGTTAGATACATGGATAGGAAGTGGCAAAGAGGTTGGGAATGGCCCGAAACTCATTGATTGATGTTGAGATTGACCCGGGGCGTGTATAAATAGGCTGGCCAGCTCTTGTTGATCTCGTCATCTTGGAATATCCTTTTTCCATCTATCCAGTGAGCTTCACAAACCAGGAGTTGTCTCTCTAAGCTTCACTTTTATTGTACTCCACCTGGCACAACAATGTCGTTCAGAACGGCCTTAACCCGCATTGGCCTGAAGCTAGTGCCCTACAACATCACCATGTGCATCTGTGCCTCAATGCTTGTCTTTTGCTTTGGGTATGTTCCGACTGACAAGACAAGACCCATTCCCACCCTCCAGGCTTCTTGTTAGGGCCACCCATATGCCCTTTTTTCTTACCATAGACTAACATATCTCTGATAGATACGACAATGGCAGTGCAGGTTCTGTCACCGCAATGCCCGAATTTCTTGAGATCATGGGTGATATGTCGCCAAGTTTGCATGGCATGGTTGTCTCAAGCTGTTTATTGACGGGCGTATTTTCTGCGTTTCTGGCGGGTGTTCTTGCTGACAAGTACGGTCGAACTCGTATCATGGGTCTCGGTGCGTGTGTTGACGGCATTGGCGTCGCTATCGAATGCGCCGCCCCAAAGCTATCAGTTTTCATCGTCGGTCGTTTGATCAAGGGATTGGGCGCAGGCCTATATCTGAGTACCACCTATGTACAAGTGTCTGAGATGGCGCCAGCTCGTATTCGTGGCCCGATGACGTCATTACCGCAGTTCATCATCGTGATCGGTGTTGTTGTAGGGTATTTTCTCTGCTATGGCTCTTCTAAGATCAACGGAAGTCTGTCCTGGAGACTACCATTGGCTGTT
This sequence comes from Ambrosiella xylebori, assembly GCA_002778035.1. Lineage (NCBI taxonomy): Eukaryota > Fungi > Ascomycota > Sordariomycetes > Microascales > Ceratocystidaceae > Ambrosiella > Ambrosiella xylebori. Next base: position 384,740 of record PCDO01000002.1, read on the forward strand.
GGATCGTTCGCGGCCTTTTTGGTGACATTGATTTGCATGGCTGTCGTGCCGTCTCCCCGGTGGCTGCTAGCGCATGGGAAGCCTGAACAAGCCCAGAAAGTAATGGCGGATCTTGAGTTTGAAGACTATGAGCGACAGGAAATGCTTGATCAATTCGAAGGCCGGCAAACTGAAACCAAGGAAACTTCCATCAAAGAAGAATTACGCCAATTGCTTACTGAGGGCCGTCTTTCATTTCAAAAGCCGTATCGCAAGCCCACACTCTTCGGCTGTTTCCTTATGGGGATGCAGTCGTTTTCGGGCATCGATGGAGTTCTTTTCTATGCGCCTACAATGTTCAAGCAAGCTGGTCTTAAGTCAACACAGTCATCTTTTCTGGCTTCCGGCATGTCGGCACTGGTTATCTTCATTGGTACCATTCCCGGCACCATCTGGGCTGATTCTTGGGGCCGTAGAACGTGCTCGATAGTTGGCGGGATCCTCCAGGCTATTGCTATGCTGGTCATGGGGATTCTCTATGCGGCAGGTCAAGTACATGATAGTGGCGGTGCTGGACGATGGGTTGTCATCATTTGCGTGTATATCTTCTCGTTTGTGTTTAGCGGGACGTGGGCTCTTTCATTCCGCACATACTGTGTAGAGAGCGTGCCGCGCAAGACACGCGCTGGTTCCTCGAGTTTAGCACAAAGTACAGCCTGGGTATGTCAATTTCTCCACCCATTGCTCGTGATTATTTAAATGATTTAATTGATTGACTGACTAACCGACTCATTGTTGTAGACGACTAACTTCACTGTAGCCCTGATCACCCCAATCATGCTGGCTGCCTCGTCATGCGTCGCGTATTTCTTCTTTGGCGTCTTGACTTTGATCACAACCATCATCATCTACTACATGATGACAGAAACCCGGGGCAAGAGCCTGGAGCTCATTGAGAAGGAGTACATGGAGACGAATGGTCACATTGTCGACAAAAAGGACGCTACGGTCAAAGTGCTTCCGGTTCCAAGAAGCACGCTGATGACGCCACGGACCCAATCTGAGATATCAGCCGTATCTGGGTAACTGATGTAAGTCCCCCCACCTCTCCGCTTATAGGCAAGATGAGCTGTGAATTTTGTAGATAGTGTAATGAAAGACCTTTCCTAATTAGGAAAGGTATTAATTGTCAACCTCTAGATATTGCCATGAATCCTATTATATCACAACTCTAGAGAAATGTCACACCTTACATAAGCATCTTTGGTGCACCGCACCACTGTTCCCTCTATACATAATCTTCTATGAAGGAAGAATCTATAGATAGCACTAGATAGACTTAATAACCAATCAAACAATTGATCCTGCATTTGTTGTTTTCACTAACTGACATGTGCCTACTTATCTAAACTGATGATGAGCTGGTACATAGCTGAGAAGACGAAAATCACATATTATTTGGACTTCATTAAAAACGTTTACGTATATATACAGTGTTATATAAATAACATATTGTGTTTTCAAAAGACCGAGTGAGAGAGTCGTCGCTTGGCAAGCATCACACTGAATATCCTTAATCGGCTTCCCCTGATATGATGATAGTTTAAATAGTAAATATAATCAATGGTTAAAGCTCACCTCTTCACTTCACTTCGCATAGTCATTTGTCACAATACTGACGAGACCAGCCTAAAACCAATTAGTACGAGGGCCGCCAATAGGCACCACTTTAATTATTGGTCCCGGAAATCTGACCGGGAACTAAGTAGTAGTAAGACGAATTCAAGCATTGAGAATCAATCTCCAAAATAGAGAACTATATAATAACTACGAAACTTCCTCAAAACAGACCAGGTTTTAAAAAAATACATTAAGCAAACATAGACAATCTGATACTCGACAACTACAAAGGAGAACCGGCCCTCCGCGCCGCTATGAGATATCTGATTACTTTGTTTCTTTTCCACGATTACCATTTATAACCCGAACACATTGATGAATTTGTTAAGGGTATATCTCAATTATATATCATCAATAATAACGGCTTCATCTGTCCGTTCATCACGTAGATCAAGTTCGGAACTGACTAATACCCCACAATTATCATCCGACATAGACATCAAACTCGGCCTCTGTGTTATTATTCATTTGCACTACTTGCAACATGGATGCCACTGACAGATCTGTGTCTCTGGACACAATAGTCTTGAACCAAACATCGGCCGAATTTCGAGAAGGTTAATCTCCCGTGGGACTCTAAGGTCGAGAACATATGACTGCCGAAGAAGTCTTCACTGTACCCTCGCATCAATTGAAGCGAAGGCACGCGCGCAAACTCTTTGACGCAGAATTGGTTGCAGTTTATCATGGCACTCTTCTAGAAATCTACACCGACTGTGATATTTGTAGGATAACATCCTTTGTATCGAGTCTCCGCCAATGTACCAACACTTGATAGTTACTAGTTTGCTTCTAAGGACAGAAGCGATGGAAACCGCGGATCTGACGCTGCGATTTTTGGAGGTTCTCAAGTGTCTCCCTACACCTAAGTGTCTTCCGATCGACCTCGTACTCTAAACAGGCCACAAGTAACAAGTCAACCATCGGTAACAGCTCATAAACCTTCTGATAATCAATCAGGACTCCATTCGCGCGGCAGATCCATCTCAAACTTCCTCAAAAGACTGTTCAGTTCACAGTCTTCTAGATCTATCGATCGCGCTTACAGTGACATCAAAATGAATACCTTACAAACCCTAACTCCGTCAGAGTACTTCAAATCGCGCATTAGTAAATCCTGTAATAGGGGCCAGTCCCACAAAAATACCAGACGCTCCGGCTCAATAACACTGCATCCAACGGAGACTCCTGTTCATGTTGCTCGTCGCCGGTCGTCACGCAATCTCTGTTCAATCCCCGCTCTATACTCCATGAGTGCTGGGACTACAAATATTTCGGGGTCTCGAATAGTTCCTCGTGATATTGATGACAATATCGCCCGTCGTATGAGTGTGAGAAGTCAGATCTACCATCACCAGCCCAACAGTAGCGGGTTGAAGTCATCAAGTGTGGCATCATCCTCTGACTGGTGTATCATTGTTGATTATGCCGACCGCAGATGCATTGAGGAAAATGCAGGTCTGGACGCTTTTATTGACCATAATTTCATTCCGGATGTCTAATAACCGGCAATTCAACCACCCTTCTGCCAGTGTTCAATGGACCAGTAATGATACGGCTGATTGAGACAAACAGGGACAGTTCGACAACATATCACAACATTCAAGTATAGATGGGGAGTACCACAGTAATAGTGACAATGAGGAACATCTTCCCTTGCAACCGTGTCAGAAGTCCGAGGGTTCAGCTGTGACGAATCAACAAACTATATCGAAGTCACAACAGAGACGGACTTCGTCATTACAAAACTCGAGTGCCTTGCAAGATGTTCCCGAAAATCGGCCCCTTCAGACATTCCATCATAGTTCTGAGTAGAGCGGAGGTGGTAGTGATATAGACAACTGCAACTTACACCTACTCAGGGTGGACAATCTGTCTTGCCAATAGTATCATAGGTTTGTACCTTTGTGTGTCGGTGTGTTTTTACAGAACAACTTGCTCATTCTACAAGTACCTCGACTCAACCATCTACCTCAGCAATGATGTCTTACCACATTTCATATCCTGGAGAGACTATCTGGGGCGGGTGTTGGTAACCTGACTCGGTAGAGGGGACTCTGGTAACTGTACACCGAAATGGTGGGTGTACAGGTTAGTTTTGTCATCTTTCATGATTGTGCGCGTTGGAATCAACGTCGACGTTTAGGCTTTTTTTTTCTTTTTCATTGGTATTAATGGGTTGTAGTATCCCCAGATAACAGCATTGAGATAATCACTGGACAAAATACAAAGGATATCCAGTTACTCCGGAATACGGCATGGAGCTGTAGAAAAGGCGGCGTTGAGTGTTTTGGCTGGGCTGAATCTGGGTGGGCCTGTCTTTTTTTTGAATTTGGGTATGTAGCGTTCTGGCTGATTTGCTTTCAAGGAGTTAGGCAGGTGGCGTTTCGGTTGAGTTAATTCATGGTAATGGGATGTTGAATGTTGAATGTTCCAGTCGGTTTGAGTTTTGGCGTCCGATCTGGTTCTGGGAATTTGAGTGGTTGGTGTTCTAGTTATCCATCTAGCGTTCCAGGTAGGTAATCGGCGTTCTGATTGGCCTGTTTCCAGAATTTGGGAGTTTGTTGTTCTAGTTGCATGTTACACACGAAGGGCCTGTTTCTTAATTTCAATCAACTAATATTGAAAATGAGTTTATCGCTATTATCAACAACAGACTCAACTGATAATGGAGGAAAACAAAAAGGAAAATGTAAATTATACTGATGATCATTTAATCACCCATTTTCGGAGATATTATGTGAGGCCAAGACATTCACTGACTTAGTACATTTCAATGGTAGATAAATGATGTGATATAGCCATGGAGTAATAATGAAGATTCGTGTGATGAATATGCTGTAGAAAGCATTTCATAACATAGAAATAACATGCAGCTTTTCATAACAAAATACCTTTTAGGGAAGGAATACAGGCCATGTCAACAAGATTACCTTCTTGTTTGAGTAGTGTTGGCCTGAGATAAGAGACAAATAAAGATACAGATTAACCTAAGAAGGGCCGGAATCAATGTCCGTTTTATTAAAAGCATTGAATAAAGGCCACTGCAATGGCACATACACCAAGCACTTAGTCCTGTACAAATGCAAACTAGCCACCGTTCTCTTCGTTGCCAACATAAAATATATGATCAGCAAAATATCTAGAATTCGTGCTGAGAGTGAAGAATTTGACTGAAATGACCAGTTCCAAGAAATCACTTTATGCCTCAGCTCACTTAATGCCATAATGATTATGATGGTTTTGGTATGGCAGGATGCGGTAGAAGAAAAGCATATGCATATTATTTTTCGGTCATAATTTTAGTTTCTCAGTCGTCTTCATTAACAATGTCCTTCATCATCCGATTCCCCACCGCTGTCGCTTCTTGAAATCTTAGTTCAAAGAACTTCTGCGTACTGACAAACCGCTCTCTCCACGTATCAAAGTGTCCCAAATTTACACACTCAGCCCATCCTCTCGCCGCAAATGTGAACTCCAAGTCGTCCGACCGGTACGTGTGATCGTCGACCGCCGTGGTGATTGCATTCTCCAGAAATTCTTCCGAGCAAAATAAATGCTCGACAACGCCCAGCCAAATCCGGAACAGCGGCGTACTGCAAAGCATGTGGTCGTACGGGACAATTCCCAGTTGTGCCCAGCAGTCCACCATTGCCAGCAAAGACAGATGATTGTTAGGCCGCGGAGCCTCTTCGGTGATAGCGCCGGCAGATGGTGAAGATGGAGGACCACGAAGAGTGAACTTTTCCAACAATTCACTACGAAGCATGGGTTTACGTGACCACTTCGGGGCATCGGCGGGACCAAAGACTTTATCCTTAGCTGCAAAAACTCTCTTACGCAGAGCGTCACGGTCTCCAACGACCATGAGCTTGTAGAGATCTGTCACAGACGAGGCATACTGTGTAATTTGCTTCCGGGCCTCCGGGTTCAGGATGGCAAGCCCAGCGTATACATGCCATTTGGCACTGTAAATACGAAGCATGATGTTGATCTTCACGTTCTCAATACCACCGACATAACGGGCCGAAACCCAAGGGAACTCCCGCTCAGCATGCCACGCTTTGCCCATGCTGAGGAAGGCCACATGAGTGACAGCCTGAGTATCAGCAGTGATACGATCATGTTCTTTGGCCGTAAGGTAGACAATCTTGGACTTGAGACAACTCAAGATAGTCTCGACCTTTTTCAAAGAAAGATCAGATGCGCGATGTTGAATGAGAACAAGAGGCATCCCTTGGGGGTTGACCTTGGGTCCGTGAAGACTGTGGCACGAGACGATATCGACATCAGCTGGCAATGAGGCTTCGAAAGCCTGGACTTCAGGGTCCTTGCACGACGTTTGACCGCCCACGATAGCGCCGAGTTTAGTCGACGGGCCATACTGGGCGATGACAGCACCAATGTGTGCGGCTTCAACGCTGTAGATGATGTAGTCGCTAGCACGGGAGACCAGGTGTCCGTTACGGCAAATCTCTATCGTCTATAGGACGAAAAGGCCAGTCTCAGCGAATGTTCAGTAGCACAGATGGGGAACGGTTCATACAGTGGATACATAGAAAACAAGCAAGTCACAATGTGTCTTGTGGTTCTGGTCGTGCAAGGGCATAGCAGGACATGATACAACTCCAAGACAAGCATCACCACAAGTCACAAAACATTTGAAGATACTAGGAATGAGGGAGTTGGGGCCGCAAGGGATGGTGAACACCGTACAGTTCCAGCAAACTCCTCTTTGAGGCTTTCGTACTTTTCCACTCTATCACACGCCAGAATTCTACGCAGAGGGTCATACAGTTCCAAGGTCAATCAAGTGTCCGGCTAGATAGAAGTGAAGCCTAGAAGTCTTCAAGGTATGTTAGCAAGACATGCCTTCGATAGGATATTGTAGCAAGAGGAAGGGGGCGAGTTTTCGCATCAGACAATAGTTTGTTAAGGTAGCTAGCGTTGACATCATTGAGAGCCCGCACCAATGTCAGGGCCAGAATGGCTACCCGACGTGACAACAGACAATGCTCGAGCCAAATGCGCTCTAGTCATCATTGCGAGGAAAATTATGTGCAGGAGTTGCAAATCTTACCAATTATCTTTTGACTGCGGGCGCAATAATTGACGAAAATCTATTGCCCAGTGGCGTGGAGAAGTCACTCACCTCCAACCCGCAGCAGAAAGGCGTTGAGCATACATCTTGCCCATATCGCCCATACCAATGAGACCGACCGTAAAGCCGGCCGTTTGCATCTCCGCCTCGCTAGCCATTTTTGAGTAGATGACTAATCGTGAAAAATCTCTGAGGTAGAGATATAAAGAAAAGAGGAAATAAGTTAGGAACGACAATGAGGGTGTAAGCGCTTTTTATACTAATCTAGGGGTCGAAAACGTTCTGAATTTTTTGAGTCTGATGATGGCTAGAAGTGGGGCTTATCGCGTGTATGATGATTATGTAAGCTTTGAATGTGGGGACAACTGCAGCTGGTGCCAGGTGGGGTGTCCTAGCAACTGACTGAAAAAAAGTAATGAGTACAAAGTCTTAAAATAATACGAGGCTGGTTGTGGCTAACACTGCAACTCCATAATTATCTTCAATCCTCACCCATAATATTCTCTCTGCAGGAACAAAAATTAAGTCTCTTCCCATGGCTCTCTACGCCTTGGGCTCAAATGGCAACGGTCAACTAGGAGTTGGTCATCGGGAAGATATCTCCGTTCCTCAGCCTTCTCTGTTTGCTTCCCCACCTGATCTGCTTCATTTCCATGCTACAGCTTCGGGTGGCAATCATACCTTGGTTATAGCTGGTTCCCATGATTCTCCGCGTCCCTACTGTGCTGGACTCGCTACTTCTGGTGCCTGTGGGTTGAATTCTCCGGCAGATGCCGTGCCCAACTTTCGTCCCGTGATGCTCTTCCCAGCTGACAGAGTGCCGGCTGAAGAGAAACAGGCCGGTGTGGGTATTCCCAGCCATATCGCTGCTACATGGGATGCTTCAGTTGTTGTCATGGACTCGCAGCGGGTCTATACGTTTGGCTCTGGAAGAAAAGGGGAACTCGGTCTCGGAGGTCTTCCGGCTGAAATCATGAAGTCTTCCTCTGCAACCAGAATACCTGATTTCCCCCCTGTTGGTACCAAGGTCGTCGACATCACGGCTAGTATGGCTCATGTAGTGGTTGTTCTCGATGATGGCAGGGTCTTTGGCTGGGGCAATGGGCGCAAAGGACAACTTGGTGATCCAGTAAAAGGCATCGTCAAAGCTCCTTGCGAAATATCGCTTCCTCCCGGCTTCCTTGCTCGTCGGGCCGTCACTGGTAAAGAGTTCACGGTTCTTCTTGGATCACAAGAGCAAGTCTTAGTTCTTGGTGGTGACAAATGGGATATCAAATCTCAAGCTCCCGCGAGTATTCCGGAGTGTATAGATATTAGGGCTGGATGGGGTAATGTCGTTGCTTTACACGCTAATGGCAAGTTGACTGCCTGGGGGCGTAACGACCACGGTCAATTACCCCCATCTGAGTTGCCTCCGATTGCAAAGATTGCCGTCGGCAGTGAACATACTGTCTGCCTTACCAAAGATACCGGAGACGTTATTTCCTGGGGCTGGGGAGAACACGGGAACTGTGGTCCCGGAGTAGACAACCGGGGTGACATCAAAGGCATTTACAACGTCATTGCCTCTCACAAGAATATTCCACCCAGTCTCAAAATAGCTTCTGTTGCTGCTGGATGTGCTACTTCATGGATAAATATTATTCCGGTTTCGCCGTAGCCTGTATTAACTGTAATCTTTTGACGTCATGATCATTACTGTAGTCCGTAGAACAATCCCAACTTCTCCACATCCGCCAATCTTTGCGTTGGCTCGAACGCAGCCGCCGAGTAATCATCCTCGCCGGTTGGTCCCGCCCTATCGTTAGCATGCCCATCATCCCCACCCCTGGCCACCCCAGACTGCTCTCCAGTCGCGTCCCATCCCAACGTCCCCCCAAATTCATCCCGTTCTGCCTCTTCCTCCTCTAACCTCACTGGCTCCCACCCATCATCTGTCACAAAAAGTCCATCTTCTTGCGCTGCAAAACTCACCCGAGGCAAAGGCGTCTGACTCATTTGCGGCCGAATGTCAAAAAAGCCTTGACTCCGTTCACTCGCCCCACCGCTAACCGATCTACCACCCACTCCAATACTCCTACTCACCGGAACAGCCGGTGGCGGCATAGGGATGACTCCCGCCAACGGTGAAATCACACTCGTCCACTGTCCGTTCCTAACGGTGACCCGCGGGTTCGTCGTCGCCAGAGTCCCCCGCTGTTGCACACTAGAAGACTGCGCCGACAACTGCGGCGGCACCGGCTGGTCCTTCTTCTTCCGCGAGACTCTTGCCCCCGGGGCGCCACGTTCACCAACAGTCATAAGGAGGAATTCACAAGTGATGGCGTCGCCTTCGTAGGTGAATCGTATAGGCCGTTCAGGGGCAGAATAGCGGGCACGAAGGTCAACGCCAAGCAGGCCGGCGTGCTGAACGACAGCGCGGAAGTCGCGGACACTGATAATGACGTGGAGATCTGTTTCAACCTCGAGATCGAGGAATTCACCGAGGTCGACGGCGATGCTAGTTTGCAGGGGCTTTTTAAGAACTTCATCGGCGTTGAGGGCCTTTTCAGTGTAACAGTTGAAGTTGATGTGCTCACCGTCAGAGTTGATGTCCAGAAGTTCAACCCCAGGGCCGAAGTGTTCCATGATTTGCCGTAATGTCCGACTGGGGATAGCCCAACGATGATGTGCTTCTGCGATATTGAAGCGAGCATGAACGGGAACAGTACCTTCAAACATCAACCTATGGGTCGCTGTGCAGCCATTCCGGAATACCATACGAACAATGAGGCGGCTCTTGATCATAGGACCATCTTCAATTGTGACGGAACAGTGGTCAATGGTGGCTGGTCGCTCAATAGAGCCGTCTTTGCCATCCGAGTTCCCACTGCCTGCGGAGCGACCCCGGAAGATGGAGATGAGAACGCGGGAGTAAAGCTTGCAGTAGAACTTTTCACTTTGGCTTTCGGGAATCCCGGTGAACTTGTATTTTGAGAAGAAGCGAGTGGTGTTGAAAGAGAAACAAGAGTATGCGGACTTGGTGGAGTTGATCGCAGAAATCATGAACTTGATAAATGGTTAGTCGTGTTCCACAATTATTACAGGCCCGAGACTTACTCTATCCTTGGTGGCCTCCAATGATACTTCGTCGCAAAACTTGCTTAAGCATATCATGGAATCTCGAAGCCCCGCGACTCCATCTTCACTCAACATGAAGCTCAAAACTGACATGCTTCATTGGTTATTCAAGTTTGAAATGCTTGGTTCATGGTTGTCTATGAGACTTGAAATGCTCCGAGAAGACCAATCAGCTGAGCTGGGGGAAAATTCTGCTGGTCCTCGATACTGGGTGCCTTCCAAACGTGAACAGAAATCGTCTGTCCTAAAATTTGAGTGGTGACTTCTAGATTCGGCTATTATACAGCCAGATATTTAGGTATGACACTTCACGATGAGGATAAGGATGTATCTGAGAAGGGTTTGTGCGCTTGTCTCCTTTAAATGTTTTCAAATCGAAACAAAATGAAGATATGTGAAGATGTACAAATTCATTTTTATGGCGGTAGACTCCGGACTGCCAAGACCTAGATGGTCATCACTAGAGTTAGAATATATACACTAAATAGGCTCACTGTCATAAATCTTGCAGGGGTTGATCACGACTTCAATTTGCTAAGCATAACAACTATGGAAAACAGAAAACTGACGAAAAGAAAGCTAACGTAAAAGAATTACCCACAGAATTTACACAGAAAGACAGTACAGAATAGAGCCAATCGAAACACAGAAAAAACACGACGGAAAAATGCAAACACGTTTCACTACAAATGAAACTCTTCTGCCTCAACTTCACTTCAGGTGGCCACTCGTGGCCTCTTGCTCGGACGCCATTCTTCGGGCTCTTCAGGTTTGATTGGCATACAGTCTGAAGTAGGGTTATTTATCATATTCGGCTCAGATGACAGCCTCCAATTCTTCGACCGTATTGTCTTGCATTGACAATCAGGCTGTCTTCGCTTTGATGACAGGAGCCAGGTCCTGGCTTTCGGTGGTGATGGCTTGGGTTGATATCGACCATCCGCTTTCGCCTTCGATGATACGTCCTGGAATTTGATAGCAATATCTGGAACTAGCAAAATATCCGATAATGAATCAGCAGGAATCACGAAAGCATCTACAATCTGACTCCATGTCTGCAACGAAGTGATGGCCTTGACTTCATCGCCTGACACCTTTTGGAATCTACCACCTCGTGCCACGATGGAAATGACTGCTGTCTCCCAGGCTTGCCGGTTTCTAAATGGGTAGGCGAGCCCATGCCGGGTGATGGCTTGGTTGATTGCATACAACCCAGTGTCCAAAGCAGTTTGTCCTTTGTTGTTTTCAGCATTGACATCTACGCCGTGCTTCAGGAGATAGTGAACGACATCAAGAGCTGTTGGTCCAGGGTTGAACATAGCATAGTGAAGTGGGGTATTTCCAACATTATCAATCATTTGAATGAAGCGGAAGGGATCAAACCCACGAAGGAACTGCACGACCCTGAGAAGTCCCATCTTGCTGGCTTTATGGATAGCATGGACCCTGGTGCTTTGGTTCAGAATCCGGTTAGCACCCCGTGACATAAGATATATAGCAATGTCTTCATGCGCAGAATCCAGGGATAGATACAATGCCGTGATAGTATCTACCGGAATTCTCAAATCTCCACAGAAGACATTGTTGTCATACATGATATGCTGGAGACCTGTTCGGAGTCGTATATCCTTTGTGGCATTGATAATTTTCCAAGGCGAAACCATATCATTGAGTCTTGCCCCGAAACGAATCAACAACTCGACATTTCTGAGGTTCCCCTTCCAACTAGCCCACATCAATGGCGACAAGTCATCTTGATCAGACAGCATGACTTGAAGTGAGGGGGCTCCAAACTAAGAGATGCCATCCCAAATGGTAGGAGAGGGGTCCTGTCCATGCAATAAACAGATAGTAACCCCGGCCTCTGAGTTCTTCTTGGCACTCAAACGCAGCGCTGACGACTTCTCTATCTGTCGGTTGATCATGTAGATACAGGGCAGCATCTTGTCACGAAACTGTCGACAGGTTGATGCAAGGGCCAACAAATCAGACCAATGAGAAGGATGGACGGGCTCTGACCAGTTTCCGAGCAAACCTTTGCGGTATGATGGAATGTCCACCAAGAGTTGATCGCAGATGTGCTCAAGAACAAATTGTGGTAAACGATAGAGGAAGCAAATGTGTTGATGAGAATTATCCTTCTTTACTGAAGCAGAGAACACCGATGGGTCTGGAATTATTGTCGGAAGACGTTCAGTCATCAATGTTGAATGAACGGGGGGATTGTACACGGGCACGACAAACGGAAGCTTTGGGGTCGGGGGAGTAGTTATCTCCGGGCTGGACCAGAAGTTTAGCGCAGCAATCGGGGTTTTAGGAGTAGTAGTCACAAAAGGATTGTTGGGGACGATAGCGGTAAAGGTGAACCCATCACTAGAAGAGGAGACAAAATTTGTTGACAGTCTTCGTTTGGCACTCTGCCGAGTCTCACACCGAGATGGAGGAAAGCCGGTAAAATGCGGCGGTGACGGCTGGCGGAGGGACATAGTGATGTGTGTCATTATTATGAGAAAAATTAATGAGCCTGTATAAAGATAGGATAACTGATGTGGTTAGTTAAAACGGGTACTATAGACCCAATGACGAAATGATTATAGGAAGCAAGATGAAGATTTGTTGATGGTACGCGACAAAAATGATCACGAACATGCTGCAGAGAAATGGCATGTTGTGGTTTAGTATCTAGATAAATGATGGAGTAATTACTTGGTTTAGAAATATCATAATTATTGGTTCTTGCCTAGTTGCACAAAAGACCCAACGCTATAGATCTTGCCATTGCTTTCTTCATTCCAACTCCTGACGTGCTGAAACCTAAACTTCTTGAGGATATTTGCGCTCCGATAATTTTCCATGTCGATGACTGCCGACAATACTTCATCAACCCGAGCTCCATCTTCAATCTTTGCCCCGCTCATCCCATTAACGACTGCCGTACTCTCCTCCACCTCAATCTCAGTTTCCTCTCTTTCCAACGCCCACCAAGTCGGCAGCAACAATTTCAATATCTCAGTGGCATACCCTTTTCCCCAGTGCTCCTTCTTCAACATGTACCCCAACTCTGGCCACCCTTGACTGCCAACTCTCCGATAATTCCCCACGGTCCCGACAAATGAGCCCGTTTCCTTGTCAAAGATAACCCAGTTCCAGGTCTCAGTGTCGTAAGGTGGCAACCAGACGGACATGGACTTGCGAGTGGCTTCAAGGTCATCGTCGATTACACCGGCAGCAGACCAGGCCATTACTTCTTCTTGGGAACGGAGAGAGTAAATCTCAGCTTCATGTCGTTGGAGCGAAGGCGTAAGTATGAGACGGGCAGTTTCAATGTTACCGCGAGCTGCGAGAGGAGGATAAGGTCTCTTTGGAAGAGTAGTTTTGATGGTAACCATGTGCATAATGAAGAATTATCAATGGCTATAATGTTAGATACACCCGATGATCTTGGTGACAAATGCGATTCTGGAAGACTTGATTCGTCATGTGTCTATTATAATGGTGACATATACAAAGCTCTCCTAATTCTCACTATCCTTACCATTTTAGATCCTAACGTAAGATTTCTGAGTGACTCAAGGTGACGATCCTGGTAAAGCATCGACTTCGCCCGATCTGATCATCAATAATGACCTTCTATATCAGGATGACCGCAGAAATATTAGTGGGATCAATAACAATAAGAGACCCTTCTATTTAAATGACCTCCATATAAATTAAGAGCAGTGGAAAAATTATACAAGTCTACAAGTCATTAAATTCTCCCGTCTCACGTGTAAATAAGTTACATAACAGATCACAATATTTACAGTATACTGGATTTCAAATAGGTCGTAACGCATGGATTTATTATGCTTGTTTTGGATTCAGCTCTTTTTTTAATTGCCCTTGTCTATGGAGCGAAATGCATGATACATTTATAAACCGCACACTGCACACCATAAACTAACTCCGACTAACAAGCACCGACACCTTTAAGCAAAGGTAGTAGGTCTCTTGGCAGAGAAAGTCTTCTTGGCACCGAGTTTGGCAGCACGGTGGGGCAGGGGGAAGGAGAGGTCCTTGGCGAGGAGCTGTTTGATGTAGGGACGCTTGACATCGTCGGTCTTCTCAAGCTCAACAACCTTCAGGATCTGTAAAGAAAGGCTGGTCAACATCTGCATAACCACTAACCATTAAACAGAGCCAACTTACGTGAATGGACCGGAAACGAGCACGGTGGCGGGCAGCCATGTCAGAGTATAGGGACTCAACGGCAGCGGTTCTGGAAAGCTCACGGTACTCCTTATACATGTTGTGGGTGCCGGAGCGAGAGTCGTAGCGGATCCAGATACCGAAGTTCTTGACCTTCTCAGGGTGCTTCTCAGAGATCTGACATGGAGGGAGGGTGGTTAGTTAGCATACTCGGAGGATGATACGGGGCCTAGATATTGCGCCCGACGCTTCAAGCAATAGCTAGCACGTACCCCACAGGGGTCATCACTTGACTAATTGCTTGAGCGCAGACTCTAGGCCCGGGACAAACGGATTGTCTCACCTCCTTGACGCTGACAATCTCACCAGTGGCCTTCTTGACCTTCTTCAGACCGCGAAGGAAGTACCAGTACCGGGACTTCGCGACGATAGTGTTGGGGGCGAAGATGGTCATGCGGTACAGAGCCGGCGAGGGGTTAGCCTCGGTGGGCAGGTGGCGACCAATGACTTCGTACTCTCTGAGGCGGGCTGTCGGAAGATAATTATGTTAGCCGATGTTCGATTGGATCACAACCGTCACCAACGTGTCTGGAACGAATAATATGTTGATACAAGATGCAGATTAGTCCAGGATCTTAATAGACCCAGACAGACTGATACATGATTTGGTGCGCGAGTTGCGAGGGAAAACTCAATTGTAGTGTCACAGACGGTTATGGAAGGTCGAGCTCTTGAGACTTGTAGAGATTTGTGTGGAAAGGTGATAACGAGTAACGGACACCCAAATTCGGACACATGCGTGTCTGGTATGTTCAAGGTTTCGTCCCAATTCCATCTCCAATATCAGTTGTATCATATTGCATCATTATATCTTGCCGTAACTCTAAACGTTGGATGCATGGTTGTAGTTGGTGTTTTCTTACCCATCTTGAATGATATGTTAGTACAGCGGAAGGACGAATGACAAAAAGAGCAACAGAATATCAACTTACTTTTTCCGATTTTTTTTTGACGTAGATGTGTCAAAGATTCAACATAAGATTCCCTGTCTTCACACAAATTTCGGAAAACCGTATCGAACTTGCGCAGCCGTGCAGGAATATTTTTTGAGGGTTTTCGAACCTAGAATTTCGTGCGGCGCCACACTGCTCCACAGAAAAATGCCCTGCATCTAGACTCCACATCATCATCATCATAATCAGCCACATAGTATGGCGCTAGATTCCCAATATAACCTCACGATCCCTGATGTGTGGCGTTAAAAGGAACAATGCAGCTCCAGCCAATCAGAAGCTTAGCGCAAAGTTTCCCTCAGGAACACTCAATCAGGCACCGTAAGTTTGATGGATTTGTACGACCCGCTTCGCCAGTGACATCAACGCCAGCTCCATCCAACATTCTTTGAATCTGTAGTTTGTTTGTCTTGATTTCCATTGTTCTCACATAGCTCTTATTGGGCTACATTAGTTTTCTTTAACATATCCCATAAGCCTTTGTTGTCGCTTTGTTGTCGAAGTATTGCCTTGTACACCACTTGGTTCCTACACCGTCATCGCCCTAGTAATTGACAATGGATGCCCTAATCCGCGAATTCTCCCAAGCTTATTCTCAATCAAATGGGACTGGCGTTGCCGCTATTTTAAACCCATTCGCCCCCATAGAAGGTCCCAATAGTCTCCGCGCTTTCTACAACTCTACTAATGCCGCACATCTAAAGCGTGACGTCAAGAACGCTATCCTTAAATTCAAGGGTCTAACCAAATTTACCTCCGACGAAGTCTCCAGCTGGTGCGAAGTCATCTCATCCTTTTGGCGCCTCTGCGGACTCATCATTGCCTTGGCCGATGGCGATGGCTCTCCCGCAAGCCCCTCCCGCCCCACCTGGCAGTCGGCCTACGAGTCTGCGCGCGAGCTCCTCTCCAACATCTGCAGAGGTTACACAAACCATGGTTTTGAACACTGGACGTATCCCATTCTCTACACAACTGGTGCGCATCTGAGAATGATAGCTATCCGGGCTGATGCCGAGAGAAACGCGGTTTCGTCAGCATCCGGGGGTGGGGCGGACCCGAATGCCATGGTGCTGGGTGATGACTTTGATCCTGAGCTGGAGATGAATCAGACGCTGAGAGATGCGGAACAACAATTGAAACGAATTTTTACTCTATGTTTGAGTGATCGGGCCCCAGTGGAAGAGTCGCGAAAGTGGGCATTGTACTACATTGTAAACTTGCTATTCAAGACGTACTTTAAGTTGAATTCAGCCGCACTGAGCCGCACCATCTTGAAAGCTCTTTCTGCGTACCAGGGCGATATGCCATCGCTGGAGCAGTTCCCTGCCGCGCAAAGAGTGACATTCAAATACTATGAAGGTATCTTGTCCTTCCTTGAAGAAAACTACCTAGATGCCGAAAAGCATCTGACCGAAGCCTGGCAACTCTGCCACAAAGATGCTATGGCAAACAAAGAGTATGTACATACTCCACCATATTGATCTATCCAACCAAGCTAACCGGTCCCCTCCCCCAGAAAAATCCTCACCTACCTCATCCCTTGCCATCTCCTAACAACCCACACTCTCCCCACCGCCACCCTCCTTGCCCCGTTTCCCACTCTCCGCCACCTCTTTACCCCCCTCTCTACCGCCATCAAACGTGGCGACCTCGCCGCCTTCGATGCTGCGCTTACCGCCGGTGAAGACGAGTTCATCCGCCGCCGCATCTACCTCACCCTAGAACGTGTCCGGGACATCGTTTTGAGAAACTTACTGCGCAAGGTCTTCATTGCGGGTGGCTTTGATCCTGCCAAGGACGGGGAGGCACTGATTCGCAGGACGAGAGTGCCGGTGGTGGAGTTTGAGGTGGCGGTTAGCATGTCGAGTGGGAAAAAAGTGGATGCGGACGAGGTGGAATGCATGTTGGCAAACATGATTTACAAGGTACGTTACGGGATACGAAGTGCTGTTTAGAAATTGAAGGGCCCATTACTAACATCCTATAGAATCTCATGAAGGGATATATTGCTAGAGAAAGAGGCATCGTTGTGTTGTCGAAGAGTGGAGCTTTTCCGGGTACTGCAGTCTAGAACAAACTTTAATGATTTTTTTTGTATTTGGGAAACATAAGCATGGCGTTATGATTAGAACCTACGGCCTGAACTTCGAATGATATCCGAATTTGTAAATAACAACTTTCACAAGTATCACAATTCTAATATTAACAAAGACTATTAAGATTGTCGACACTCATCATACATATCGCATATCAGGTATCAGGGTGTGTTGAGAACACAAGACGTTATCGATTCGTCGACCGTCAGAACATGAATGCAGAAAAAGGCAAGACAGCTCCATATAGGACCAGTTCCCCACGTTACAACAAAACAATGAAATACAAAGGTTAAAAACAACGATGGAGACACCCAAGAAAAACCACAGGAACCACACAATGATAAGAAACCAAGACCATACTGGGGAATAACGAGTACACCGGGGTATCCTTAACAAAAACAGAGACACCGTCAAAAGTAAAACCAGAAAAACAGACACCACAGAGACAACAGAACTTAGGCACCGGCTTTTCGGGCCTTCTCGGCCGCGCGGGCTTCACGAGCCGATTTGACCAGCGGGGAAAGATGTCTCAGTGGCGCGCACATTTTCATGAATGGATGCTGTCTGTTGTTAGCTTGAGCTCAAATGATACGATTATGGACCTAAGACTTACGTTGAGAAGTTGAGTGGCGTCCAAACGCTCATTAGGATCAACCTTAAGTGCAGAGTATAGGAAATCCCGAAATTCGGGCTTCAACTGGGCCTCATTCTTAATATTAGGAGTACCGTTGGTCGCGATGAGCCATAGAGCACGCAATGGTGACTCCGTCAAATATGGCGGCTCACCCTCAATCATCTCGATTGCCATGATACCGAGTGACCAGATATCAACCTTGAAGCCGTACTCCTTGCGAGTAACGACTTCAGGCGCCATCCAGTACGGAGTACCGACCATGGTAGTGCGCTTATTCTGGTTACTATCGATTGTAGCACAAAACCCGAAATCGGCTATGATTCGGTTAATACAATAAATTATGAACATCCAAAATTCATGCTATCACTTACTCAGTTTGATATTACCATCCATAGACAGCAGAATGTTGTCTGATTTAATATCACGGTGAATGACACCCTTACTGTGAAGATGCTGCAGACCCTGGAGGGTCTCACGGCACACAGCAGCAATCAAAGACTCGCCCATGATGTGGAATGTGACGACATCAGTCAAGCTACCGCCTTCCATATACTCCATGACAACCCAGAGCTCACCAGCACACAAGTAACTGTCAATGAAGTTGACAATGTTGGGATGAGAGCTGCCCTTCATGACAACGATTTCATTGATGATGAGGTCCTTCTTTGGTTGTTGCTCCAAATTCATCTGCTTGATAGCAACCAAACGGTTGGAACCTTGTTCATAACCAGTGTAGACACCGCCTGAGGCACCCTGTCCAATCTTGTTGAAGTTGCGGTACACTTGTCTAGGATCGCCTTCAGAGCAGATCTGCTTGAGCTTAGCAAGGACTTCAGCGCCGTTACTGGGCCGTTGCCGATGGCGAGGCCGAGAACTAGGAACTTGGCTATGACCAGCAACCATTTGTTGCTGCTGCTGTTGCATCTGCTTCTCTAGGGCTCTCTGTTGTTGTTGATGAAGTGCCATCTGTTGCTGTTGTTGCATCTGAAGAGCGGCTTGTTGCTGCTGATACTGATATGCGGCGGCTGACTGCGAGCCTTGGTATGAGGGGCTCTTGATGGGCATCCCCGGTCTTTGGGGTTGTTTATAGGACTGCTGATGCGAAAGTGAGGGCGGAGTTCTCTTGCTGGAAGCACGGCTTAGACTGCCAGACATGGCGGCTTGGGCCTTCGCCAAGTGTTCCTGTTGCATCTGCAAAAGTGTCTGTTGTGAAGCTTGAGTGGAGCTCGGTGCATGTTGTTGTTGAACTGGGTATCCAGAAGTTGGTTGGGCGCGAGAGTTTGATCGGGAGCGATGCTCCTCGGGAAGCATTGAGGGCGAAGAACCGTAGCTGGTGGGGGTATCCTTGGTGGGGACAAACGGCGGTGAATCAGACTGTGGAGACATGGCAATTGCGGAATCCTTGGTCTGGAATTGCGATCGAGACTGTCCATTGGCGGAGGCAGATGGCGGCTTCGGAGCCGGTCGTGACGGGACCAAATTAGGGTTGAAATTCTTGGGCGCTGACGGCGGCATCGTACGGGGCCCTCCCGGCGCAGCTCCGGGGGTTGGCACGGGAGGGGGTGATCGGGGATTCTCGAAACTTCCTTCATAATTGACAGTTGGAAACCTTGGGCTCATAGGTGGACTGGAGGAGGATGGTGATTTTGGTTGTGACATACCCATTATTTGTTGGAGAGATTGCTGCGGCGACATGGGGCCTGGTGACTGAACCTCGGGAATATACTGTGGTGCGACATGGTGAAACTTCTCCAAAGACTTGTCTTCGGCGGGTCTCTCAGTGCTTTCTTTATAGAAGTTGAGGATATCGACCATGGTTTGAGGGTGAGCTTGGCGCTCCTTCTCTGAAATACCACTTTCGTTGATGAGACGCTGCCATTCCTTGGGAAGACCCTAGATGTTGTAGAATTTGACATTAGACATGTAAAATACTGTAGGTGATACTTAGATCAAGCGTGGTGGTGGATATAGTAGAGGCATATCTTGGATCTTGCAATGAAATAATGTAACGCTGAGGCACGCATATACGGACGGCACTACGCACAGAATAGCAGAACAAGTTGAGAAAGATGCGGGGGAAACTGGACACGGTGGTGCAGAAAGAGCGAACTTACGGTAAATTGGCCGGTGTTACTATCATATCCGACGTGTGTAATATGCATGGGGTTTTCGGGCGCTGAAATCTGTGGCTTCTTGCTATTGGTAACCAGACCGCTCATAAGAGCGCCAAAACCTGTTCTTCTACGCGACAGAGTGGGTCTGCCGCCGTTATTACTTTTACCACCATCGCCTGAATAACGCTTGCTGGCGGCGCTGTCGCCGGATCTCTTTTCACTCATCCTTCTTGATAAGAGCGGGGCCGCAGACTGCTTTGCTGAAGACCTGAGCTTGTCGATGGATATGGAAAGAGACGATGGTTCTTTATCCTTGGCTGCTTGGCGTGCTTTGTGGCCAGGGTGCGGAGGGAGCTCAATGGAAATGGAAGCCTGCGGGGTAGTGGCCGAGGTAGGGGTAGTCTTTGCGGTTGGCGGGGCAGAAACAGACGTAGTAGCTGTTTGCTCGTACGACGAAGGGTCACCGATAGCTGGTGAGGTAGGAGGGGAGGCAGCTTCTGGGAGAACGTCTAAAGCGTTGGCGCGAGATGCAAATGAGGTCTGTAGAGGCGTTGTCGGCGACGGGGCGGAAAAGGTCGAGTGCGGAGACTGCAAGGAAGGGGAGCGGATGGCGTCAATTTGGTTGAGAAGAGAAGTGCCATCAAAGGGCGAGCCGATCAAGGACTCGTCTGGGCTACGAGTATTATTATTGTTGTTGTGGGTTGCCGATGCGGGGTAATCTCCTGAGTACAGTACTGCAGAGGACGGCGCTGAATTCTCGCGATCGGAGACACTGGGCGAAGCGATAGGAGAATTGCCCGAACGTTCACGGTTCTGGAAGGAAAATGCGATGCTGGTGGCTGATTGTGGACCGGATGAAGCAAAACCTGGGGATAAAGCAGGTGACAAGTGCAGATGAGTCTGGGAAGACGCGTTAGAAGCGTTACTATAAGCTGAACGACGAGTGCCGGGGGCTGAAGGTGCGCGCTTGAGACTTTGCGAGCTAAGTTTGTTGTGCAACGAGTGAGTATCTAAGCCAAATCCGAGACTGGAGGTAACATCGACTACTGTAGAGGACGAGCGGGTGTGTGAAGCTCTGCTTGCAGCAGTCTTGCTAGGCGGTCGCTTGGTCAGACGGCGGCGGGAGACGGAGACGGAAGTGGCAGTAGTGGTCGTCAAGCTGGAAGAGGGAGACGACTGAGGAGGATCCATGGCCGAGGAAAAAGAAAAAGAAAAGAGAGAGAATGGAAAAGGAAAGAAGAGAAGGAAGTCCGCCGGTAAACAAAAAAAAAGAGCGTCACGAAAAAATAGGATAATAAATTGTCGAAAAAAAAAGAACAAACTGCCCCAAAAAATGACAGCAGCAATTGGCGCTGCTAAATAGCTAATAGGCGAATGCTTGATTCTTCTCAAAAGTACTTTTGGGAGTAAGCGCAGTATCAACAAATCTTGACACTACTTGTTCACACACTGCGGCACACAAAGCAGAGAGCTAGAGCGACACAACGGCGGCAGGCTCACACGAGACGAGAAGTCAAGACAGTTCAATGAAAGCCTGTTTCCCAGGTGGCGGTGACAGACAGAATCTGTTGCCAACAAAGGAGCTGTTCGACAGGTTGTGTGGCAGCAGCAAAGGCCCAATGGTGTGAGTTATGAGGCAAGAACAAAACGAAGCTGACGCTAGATAGGCTTGGCTTAACGTGGAGACAAGCCAGATAGACGCAAGCAGAGACAACAAAACTAATGACTCGAACCAAGTAACCCACTTTTGGGGAGGACTTTGGCAGATGAGTGTTTTATACAGGTATCGTTCTTCTGCCGGATTTAGTGATTACTTGTAGCACCTCCTACAAATAGGTTTGTCAAAACGAAGAGACAACAGCAATAGAACTTGATTGATTGACTAAATTGGTGCAATTATTCGACGGGGGTTTTTTCCCTTTATCGCAGTTTTTTTTCTTTTTTCCTCGTAATAGTGGTGGTGATTGTGGTGTCTTGGGTAGATGTCGTATTTATGTATCCGGTCTTTTTCCTCCAGTCAGCGTGATGGATTAAAATAGCATCGATTATCGACAACATTCATGGATGGCGGCGTGTGGACGCGGCGATTGACGGGAATGCTGAATTCGCTGGCGGCTAGACAACAAATATAATGGTCGTTTAGTTTCGGGATGATGCGTGACTGCGAGGAGCAAAATGAAGGTTTAGAATTTAGGGAAGAAATAAAAGGCGGCGTAAAAACTCTTTCTTGACTGGAGGCAGGAGGTCGGGAATTCACAATGGCAGAATTAAAGCATGAACCAAGGATGATGGCTATGTACAAAAGGCTTGTCTTTCCTGATTGGGGAAGAATCTCGAGCCGAGAGGACTTCCTTGCGTTTTCTAGGTTGTATATTGTGGGTCCAGGGCCTGAAGCTTGTCGACTAAAGCCCTTTTTTAGCGCCTTTGCCACCTGTAAACGCCCTGACAGACATAGTGCTGGTGTTAACATGGTGTCACAGACTCTAATTTATAGAAATTTTGGACGAATATTTGACATCAAGACTACAGACAAGTATTAAGACACCGTTCGTGGTATTCGAGATTTAGTGTGTATATATTTTTATAACGCGCCCCAGCTAGCTGCCACTCCAACAGATGCTCAGGTACCCGCTACACCACAAAACTGCGCACGGGTGTTGATCCACACGGATCTGGCTCACTCGCCGTTTGGTTCGGTTTGCGCTTGGATAAAGCAAGCAAACTGACCTATCTTGCCTTCACACATCCAATATAAAGGTTTGACTATCTTATAGTCTTGACGACTCGTTCGCAAGTCTCACCTATGGTTTTGAAAAGGTCTTGAATGTTGGCCTAGAAAGAGTAAGCTTCTTGAATGAAGTAAATATGCTAGGTCTGATATTATGCATCCTCAGTTTGAGCCCGTAAAGCAAAGTACTCGACAATCTCGTTCTTTCTCTATAGATATGACTTACTGATTTGCCAAAATTGCTCGAAACGCGCCCAAATGACACGAAGCACCGTGACGCCGCCAGAGATACTTGGCGGCTAAAACCTGTTTCTGTTCGTTCACAGAGAGACCCCGTAACGAGTATGCGTGGGTGGCGTGGTCGGATTGCCTTATCAATATCAGGTTCTTCAAAGAATAGTAGGTGATCGACGGGCTTACTCAAGCGGGGAAAACTGAGAGTTGATCGGACTGAAAAGAATAATGTGATGAGGAATGAAACCCCAAATTGGCTATGATCTGATGGCATGGGCTCTGGTAAATCGAGGTATCACATGCACCGTGTGTTAAATCATATTCACACTCGGTTTGTTGCTATTATTTGTGTGGTACTATAGTGTTTAATATTTTTCTAATCTATAACAGAAATATACTATCGAACCATATATTGATATCTTGTGACGCATCAATGCGATGATAATTATAATGCTGACATGGAACTAACTTTAATTATGTATGTTTTGCCATTGGACTTTTATCTATATGCTTCTCCACATATAATACTTCAAAAAGATATATTAGATATATATACATTAGGAAACACATCAAAGTCGTACGGGCCGGCCTCAAAGATCCCAAATCGAGGTATCTGTTGCCCCTGTATTATTCTCAACATGGTAAAGCTCATGCACATCTTCAGCAAGTCTATCTTGGAACTGCATCTCAACCCTAAAAAGTCATGGCGTGGGGCCGGCAGTGCAAAATTGAGCGTCGGACTTCCTTATTAGTGAATTCGCATGCTGAGGCCTTGCGTTACCAGGTTGCTGTCAAAAAATGATATCAACCTCCATGTCTTCATATAGTTTGTTCCAAGGCGACTCGTCATCATGCATATGGCCTTGTAATAAGAAAATCACAATACAATGTCACAGATTCCACACGACTGCACTCCGTTAGGACTTTATTTAGATGCCATCTTAATCTTGAATCTAGTTTATCTTTGGTTTATCTTGGCTATAATTTACAAATTTATCGTACATACCGTAACCTCTTAGTCAACCAACTACCACCTTCTAACTTGTCTGGGTAGCCCTCGAAACATGTCTCTCACTAGACTCAGAACAAAATATCAAGATTCACCAACCAAGAAATCATATATAGAATCTAAGGTTTTCCATTCTGACCACACATGTCTTATGATGAATAGCACATCCCACCAGTCCTTCTCCCATTTATCTCCGTACATACTCTTGCTTCCGTCCCTTCATTTCCCACCTTCGGCAATCTGTAGATATACCTATATAAGTTTTTTTTCGGGGGGGGGGGGGGGGGGGGGGGTTTCTCTGATTCAGCTGCCACCATCTTCTAGAGCTCTTATAAAATTCTCTATTTTTCCTATCCCAAAATAGTTACATCTTTCCAGTGCTCCCCCATTGCATTCACTCACAGTAAAGGCTCCCGTCACTTTTGTCAGTCCTTCACTTCGGTCTACGTGTTTCATGATGACAAGGACCCAAGCTATGATCATGCCCATATCCCGGACAGCAAAACCTAACTACAAAGATATCTATAACATCTTATGCAGATTTCCTTTTATATACATTACACTGAGAACGCCTATAGAACAGTCCCAGCAGGTAAAATTAACCAAATCACCCGCGCGAGCAAAAAGCTTTTGTTAGGTTAATTTTTTTCATGTTTTTCTCTGCATGTGATGAGATATCTAAATTCCCCGTTTAGTAAACTTCTTGGTCCTGGGTTCTTATTTTTTTCGTTGATC
Source organism: Ambrosiella xylebori (assembly GCA_002778035.1). Taxonomy (NCBI): domain Eukaryota; kingdom Fungi; phylum Ascomycota; class Sordariomycetes; order Microascales; family Ceratocystidaceae; genus Ambrosiella; species Ambrosiella xylebori. The sequence continues at coordinate 409,371 of PCDO01000002.1, forward strand.
AGTCAAAAGCAACTTAGAGATTTGATGTCTTTAGTGGCTTTTGACTACAGCTCTCATCTTTGTCTCTATAACGTTGAAGATAACGGGGCCATTGCATTTAATCTCCATGGATAATTGAAAATTAAAGAATAAAAATGAGAAGGTTCGAGAGAGATAGAAGATAAGCCATATGCTCATATATATTCTCTTAGCTTGGTTGCACTTCCCGCGTCCCGAAGAATATCCCGCGTAGTCTCGTATCCTTCACAGAAAGTTTTATGACTTGTAACCCTACTCCCGCCGTGGTGCAATCCCTGAATGCAGCTATCATCAAGTAAATATTTGCATTCGTATTCTATTCTATATATCCCTATAATTAAATGCCGCGTCACTCAAGTCAGTTGTTCTAAAGCTTTGATGTCGTGGTGTAGACAAACAGCATGCCCATATATTTACCTAAATTTGGCGCTACCCCACTCTACATTCCCCCGCACTTGGCATAGGGCACAAGTTTAGACCCTAACCCTTTTCAATGGTTCGTCAAAACTCCGGTAACCTACATATGCAACGTATTCAGCTGCATGAACCAAAAAATTTGATATCAATGCGTCGATTGCCCGGCAGCAAAGACTGCTGAAGAATCTGTGAACACAACACGCTCTACCCGATTGATTGGAACTTCTAAATGCATGCAGCACGACGCATACTATCTGGCTCAATGTATCCATAGTTTGACATCAGTAAAAAAAAAAAGGGGGGGTTCATCCCTTATTGGAAGACGGCAAAGACGGATTTAGTTTTTTTCTCATGTTACATATTTCATTAACTGAGGAGTCATGGTTACTTTTTCTCATATCTATGTTGGTCTACCAAAACTCTGATCAATCAAGAATTTAACGTCTGGCATTGCTATTATATATTGGGGTCTGGTATGTTGGCAATGTTAATCCTTCTAGAGGGATGAATAGACAGCATGCTCATGTACACTGTCGAGTTAAGGATCGCGGTATCACTTGCAGCCTACTTTTGGACTCTAATAGACAGGATCACCATTCCTGATGACACTTTAAAAGCTGAGGTAACCACTATTTTTTGTTGAGCTACATAACTACATATATTCCCATTATTTATTTCTGTAAAGCATAGTCTTGATGACCTAAAAGGCATTGTTTGGTCTGTTTAATGATTTTTACTATAAGCCTCTCCTTGTCCCACTAAATTGGCTTAGACAAAGCTTGCATCTACAAATCTAAAAAATGAAGATTGAGAGACCTGTGAACACAAACCCTAACCCTTCTACTGATCAGTATTATAGAAGACCTGTTTCAAAACTTGACGTTATCACTATTATTGAGTAAACAAAATGCTGTATTTAAGACAAAATCTATAAAAGTCCAATAGCCCTAAAGCCTTCCCAACAATTTTATTATGTCAAACTTACAGGATGTAATTTTTCTGTAATTTCTTTAGGGAGGGACTAAGGACATAAATTTTCTGGCTTATAGACATGCTGGTATCCCATCACCAAAATTGACATACATCAATACTTATCTCAATACCTACCCAAAATTGATTTCCAAGATTGGGGATTGATTTTTTAATGAACAAACCGACTTTCATATTTGTTGCTATCTGTTATGGTGTTCCTGCAAGTGACGGAAAATGTTATGATGGCTTTCGAAATGTACAATAGTGGTACCATATAACTTGTTATTCACATAATACTTTTACTATCAAGTGATGCAGACCACTACTAAGCAACCTAAGATGATTCTACACTGAGATCGAACATATGATCGCGTTGGTTCAATACAAATATTCCTTGAGGCTAAAGTCATAGCATCTATGATATCAATAACGTTGTACTCAACACTTGGAACTCAACGACAAGACACTAAATTTTTGAAATTACCAATCCTACAGGACAGAACTAAGATAGACACATCTAGTTCCATCATCTGGATGAATATTATGTGACTATCGGATTACGCAAATGCTCTATTAATTGGTCCACAAATTTATCGAGACACCTTCCCGCTTGCGTGCCCCTTTGCCAATGGTGTCACAACATGTAGTGAGGGGGTCGGCGACTACTGCGATTCGCTACAAGGAAGAAATAGTGGATGATAAGATGGGGCGGTTACGGGATGGGATATAACAAAAGGATCATGACTGTAGTTCAAATTTGAATCGTGATCCCGATGGCTTTGTAATATATAAGATTCTGGCATGAAGTTGCCGGAGTTAAAGGTTGATGTATGTATCATGGTAGGTGTAATGTTCATCCCTGTTCAATATACAGAGAGTAGATAAACCTCATGACAAAGTTAATCGTTCACCATTCGTATGGTATATCTTTGTTTCTCTGTCATGCAGATACAACATAATATTGGGTTACTCTACCAAAGAAAGGTAAGTTTGTTACCGTAACAAGCACCAATCAGAGGTTTCAATAGATAAGAATATTTAATTATGTTTTTCAGAGGTGTAAAATCGATATAGGTGAGGATGGGACTTGTGTCACACCGGGACGGGTATCACCATAGAGGGTTGACTGGCAATGCAGTGATATGATAAAAACACCAAGAGAACATCAGTATGCTCATCTGAGCCCAAGTATACGTGATCGGACCGATTAAACTAACCTCTGTTAGATTGCGAGGAAGATAGGTGCGGCTCAAGTGGCCTCGTAAAAGATTAAATATCTTGATATGCTTACGTTATCAGTCATAACCTGACATCCATAATATTATTAAAGCAAGAACTTCTCAAACATCCACCCAAATCATAACTTGATTTCAAAATGACTATGATTTACTTGGGTAAGAACATAAAAGCAATATCCAACATTAGATACTCTCGTATGATAATTCAGAATACTACAAGTTTACCACTTTGTATCTTGACTGTAAAGGAGCAGGTAAGGCCTTGTGTTCTTTCCAAGTTACTACTGTATGTGATGACCAAGAATATCATGATATATAGTTATCAACCAAGATTTCAGTTGAAAGTTTTTATCACTGCGTTACAAGACTAACACCCAAGGTCAGGAAGCCATCACGATCAGAGGCAGATGGACCACTAAAGAAAAAGGAACAAAACTGCAAAACACAAGAGGATGCCTGTAATATGACGGGATGGGCCATAAAAACATGGAATGATAATTCAGAATCAAAGAATCAATCTCTTAGATCTTACGGCCGCATAATTATGGAGATTAAAGAGGTACCCATGATTAGTCATTGGGTCGATAACCGACAAACGACCAAAAAATTATTGCAGCTAGACTTGAACCGCCGATCTTTTGTGCCCAAGCAACTTTGGTTACTGTTAGACAAACATGATAACAAAATACACCATCAGACCTGGCTTGTTGAAAGGGACAAGACTAATGGAAGCCGAGACCTGATTGCCACTCACTGTCCTGAGCTATGACGATGGGCCGTGGGTCTACAACTCTAAGAACTTGTTAAATGCTTTAGATACGATGAAGTGACTCAACCAAATTGCCAACAATATTAATAAATAATATTAAAAGTCTGAGGAATGGCGAAATTCCGAGTAATCTTACGAGACAGAGATGTGCTCAAGTTGATGGGTGATATTCCCGGTCAGACTGACAGATCCATTCTTCACCATTAATCGTGAATCACCGGGCTTGACAACTATGTGGATACTAACATCACAATGTGTGAATCTAAACAATTGCCAACACAAGACAATGAGAATCGATGTTCGACAACGCTTGCCCGACCTGTTAATGCCATGTTAGTTGAATCACTAAAAACTCCTCATAACGGTGGGATTTTCACCGTAATGTCTAATCCTAAGATCAATTGCAAAACCCTGAATGGAGTAATATCCTACAGTCTAATGCAAAGGAACCCATTTGACAAATGTTTGACTACACGTGGCTATTGAGGGAGCAGTAACAATGTTGCACGGAGCCTTCAGGACTCGAACATGTCGAGCTACGTATTGTACCTGTATGCCAGTCACCATCCAGAAAGACGGCACAAGGTGGATATGGCCGATAATGTTTGGGGGCAGGAAAATTGTAAAGTCAAAAAACCCTTGCTGGATAATATTGAATGTTTGGATAGATAACCTACATTATCGTGATTTCAAGTACCAATCACAGAGCTGCACAGAAAAAAGTGAAAAAAGTGGGTAAACTTGTCTTGTATGATTCCGAAGCTCAAAGAAAATGTGGTTGACGACATTCTGTAACGCAAGCCCCGTATCCACTCAACCACGGCTGTTTGTCCAATTCGAGGCGGTGCCACCGGCTTTTACAGAGGCTGCACCAAGTTACGGCCCGTTGTGGTGTCCTTTTTTTTTCTACCCCTAAGCTTGTCGGATTTTGGTAATGGCGCAATTGCAGATAATACTGGTGGAAGGAGAGTGGGGCTCCGGCAAACCCAAAAAAAAAAGTGCAGTGGCGTCACTTTTGTACCCTGCTATCAGATTTTGTATACAGTGGTACCTAATGTGACAGGAGCGTATTAACACTATTGTTCCCCTAGAAAATTGTTTAGTGACGAAAGAATAATTTTTGTCAATATGGGTGCTTAACCCTTGACAATATGAGAACAGACCTGGGGGAGTAGTGTTGAAAGATCTAGTTTTTTTCTGCCCTTGTGTACCATTACTAGGAGCGTTTTTTTTCATGTGATAATCAGAATGCCCCAACTGATTTTTGTAGCCGCATCATTTTTGTTGAGAAGATAAATAGGCGCATGTACTAGGAATATGCAATCACAGATTTTTTGGCATGTGAAAGTCTGAAAATCTTCAAAACCGTGGGAAGTATTGTGTAGATACAAAATGGGTATGATTCCAACTGTCAACATGAAATATATGGAAGAGTATGCAAGCTCAGACGGGTTTCGGCAACCGGAATACTTTGCGGCATCTGACAATGCGGCAAGAGCACCTTGTACGATGTTATGTCAATGCTGTATGGCAGCAGTGGCAGCTACAGTTAAATCAGGTAGTGGCTTCACAACTGCTATCCATAGGTTCTTGGAAGTTGATATTCCGAAAATATCATATATAGTTAAAATTTCCCGGATCCGGTGTATCCACACTACGTGAAGGCTACTGTTCTGTTTTCCATAGAACACCACCCACAAAACCAATATCGAGCACAAACTTCATAATGCTCCAAATATCACCTAAAATATACCAGATTGCTCCGATTGGCAAGCTAGCGGCTTAGAAGAAAAAAAAAGTTGCTAGACTTGAATCCCACGGCAATTTCTGCATTATCGGTAGCGTCAGTTCCATCCTCTCGCTCGCTGTCATATCTATAACATCTCTCCTCTTCCCACAAAATATTTCAAATTCTTCTTCTTTTTTTTTCTTCTTCAAACATCGTCTTCCCCCTTCACGCTTCAAAGGTTAGTCATTCCTCTTAGCTTGCCTGACTCATGTGGCTTCATTGCACATCGTCATTGTATTATTTCTGTGACAAGTGCTTACCCGTTCTTCCCTGTCACATCCATCACGTCTTCCGACCCCGCCATCGCCTTTTTTTAACTGCCAAGTATAAAACCCCTACTAACCACCTTTTGAACCAACAACAGAGTCTTCCTTTTTTTTCGTCATCAAAACAAGAAAGTCTCTTCAAAAAACATAACCACAATGTCCGCTAATACTGGCACTTTCCTCTTCACTGTAAGAATTGGCCCCAATCCGGTTGTCGACTGTTACATTAACCGACTCTCTTCCCATATACACCAAACGTTGCATCTAACATAACTTCCATACAGTCCGAGTCTGTCGGCGAGGGTCACCCCGATAAGATCGCTGATCAGGTCTCCGATGCTATTCTCGATGCCTGCTTAGCTGAGGACCCCCTCTCCAAGGTTGCTTGCGAGACTGCCACCAAGACTGGTATGGTCATGGTCTTCGGTGAGATTACCACCAAGGCTAAGCTCGACTACCAAAAGGTCGTTCGCCAGACTGTTAAGGACATTGGTTACGATGACTCTTCTAAGGGTTTTGACTACAAGACCTTGAACCTCCTCGTCGCCATTGAGCAACAGTCCCCCGATATCGCCCAGGGTCTTCACTATGAGCAAGCCCTTGAAGCTCTTGGTGCTGGTGACCAGGGTATCATGTTCGGTTACGCTACCGACGAGACTCCCGAGCTTTTCCCTCTCACTCTTCAGCTCGCCCACAAGTTGAACGCTGCCATGTCCGCTGCCCGCCGTGACGGTTCTCTGCCTTGGCTCCGCCCCGACACCAAGACTCAAGTTACCATTGAGTATAAGCATGACAATGGTGCCGTTGTCCCCCAGCGTGTTGACACGGTCGTCGTCTCTGCCCAGCACTCCGATGACATCACCACTGAAGACCTCCGCAAGGAGATTCTTGAGAAGATCATCAAGGTTGTCATCCCTGCCAAGTACCTTGATGACAAGACCATCTATCACGTAGGTTCATCCGCTAGTCATTATTTTGTTTTTTGCCACGGAATTGCTAACAAGCCCATAGATCCAGCCTTCTGGTCGTTTCATCATCGGTGGTCCCCAGGGTGACGCCGGTCTGACCGGCCGTAAGATCATTGTTGACACCTACGGTGGTTGGGGTGCCCATGGTGGTGGTGCCTTCTCCGGTAAGGACTTCTCCAAGGTCGACCGCTCTGCTGCCTACGTCGGCCGCTGGATTGCCAAGTCCCTGGTTGCCGCTGGCCTCGCCCGCCGTGCCCTTGTCCAGCTTTCTTACGCCATCGGCGTTGCTGAGCCCCTGTCTATCTATGTTGAGACCTACGGCACTTCAACCAAGACCTCTGACGAGCTTGTCAAGATCATCCGTGATAACTTTGACCTCCGCCCCGGTGTCATTGTCAAGGAGCTTGACCTTGCCAAGCCCATTTACCTCCAAACCGCCAAGAACGGTCACTTTGGTACCAACCAGAGCTTCTCTTGGGAGAAACCCAAGGCCCTCAAGTTCTAAGCGGTTTATCGACAACGTAGAACCTGAGCTGGTGACACCAGCTATTGTCCGAATCGTCTAATGAGGACCACCTAAAAAAACTATTTGGGTTTTCGGCTTTTGTTTTTTTTTTCTGTTGCATATATTGGAGGGTACAGCACACCGCTTCATCTTCATTTCATTTTACATTCTACCTTGTTTTATTTACTCATCGAGGCTCACATTCAACAGTGCCTCCTGTCTCGCGCTTATGATTAGATGATATCATTGTCCTATTTTTTCCACGGTAAAAAAGGCATCAATGGCGTAACGGTTATCTCAACGAAACCAATTTGAATTGGGTATGGGGGACATTTTTCTGCTCTTTGATACTTTGTTGTCAAATGTCTTTTCTCTTTGTTTTTTGGGGTCCCCGATGGTTTCTCTGTTTCTTCCTTTCAGTCTTTTACTTCTCTTACACCGAGATGAATGAGCATCATGAAAACGTCTACTAGATGATGTCGTCTACCTTTATGGGTGTATTCCTTCTCTTAGTGTCTACTTTAATTCCAATCTACTGAAAGGAGGGAGCAGGTCCCTTTCTGATTTTTCTCTTTCAATTCTTGTTCCTAGATGTTGTCTGTCGTGTCTCTTGTCTTCGATTTTGGTTTCTCTGCTTTGTCAATTGTACTCGGCATCAGTGATGTGCAACAATGAATACTGTTCTATATCACGTGGTCCATATACAACTATATTCTTACTAATCATCTTGCATATACAAAACATTTCAACGCTTCAATTTTATTCAACTTTTTGTATTTCAACGATACCCAGGGAACCGTACTCAACGTCGGTGTCCGCACCATTCCATAGTAATATATATGACATTGTTCTGTCAATCATCACTTAGTTATGTTTATCAATGTTGAAAATTAATGCATGTCAATGAGTAATCAATGCCCTGGAGAGTACCTTTTTTTTAATATTGCGACAGTTCTGTTCGGGTAAAGAGAAGCTTAAAACTTTAAGTGTTGCATCATGCGCTTATAAGTTTCAGCAACCAATGTTGATACATCATATGAAGCGGTTCACAAACTTGACTAACACAAAGAGATAAAACCGCATTTTTTGGAAACACAAAGATTTGTATTGTTTTGCCCCATCCATAATGGTAGAAACGCCATACTCTCGAACTATCATTTCTATGAGAAAAAAAAAGGACAAAGAAAATTACCTATTTTCCATTCAGGCTTTCCCGAACCCATCGCTACCTAATATGCTACAAACTCGTTGGTTCCATGAAAGATGGAGACAGAGCACTGGAAAAGACAAGGTCTGGAAATAATAAAAGCGCCAAGTATTCTCGATAATGGTGGAAAGTGGAGCGGAGACAGCTTAATTATGAGCCAGCTAGGACAAGTACTCTTTCCAGCGAGCACATGCCTCTGTTGAGGCATCACCGTCTCCAATCCTTAGACCGACACGTCCCCGAGACTGCCCAGCCGAAACAGAACAAAAACAAACATGATACTTTTGATTCAATTCCCTAGGGGGAATCTTCATTCAAATATCAAGCAATTTACTCCTGCTGCTCGGTAGAGGCACGGCGAGACCAGCGAAGCTTGCCATCACGGCGGCCGAAGCTCTTGTTGTTGCCGGTGTTTCCAGTAGTAGCCTTGTTGCCGGTGTTTCCAGTAGTAGCCTTGTTGCCGGTGTTGCCGGTAGTGGCCTTGTTACCGTTACCAGTGTTGCCAGTGGTGGCCTTGTTGCCAGTGTTAGCGTTACCGTTCTTGTTACCAGTGTTCTTGTTGTTGTTGGTGGCAGTGGCCTTGGCGGCAGTGGAGGTGGCGGTGGCCTTGTTGTTGCTAGCAGCAGTGGTCGTGGCAGAAGAATCAACCAGGCCACCAGCATTGGGGGTCTCCTGAGGGAATGCAGAGGTAGGGAAAGTGGCAAGAAGGGTAGACAGAACGGCAACATCCTCAACGGCACCAGAAAGGCCGGCAGCCTCGTTGGCGGCGATGGCAGCGGGCAAATCGGCCTTAGAAGACAGAACCTGATCCTCGATAGCTTTCAGATTGGCAGCTGTATCGATTGTCTTGGCGGAATTGCTGAAGGAGTTGCTAACCTGCTGAACGGGGAAGCAGCCACCGAAAGGACCAGCCAGAGCGTTGTTGCGGCAACGGACAGTGCAGACGTTACCGGTGGAAGCGCCGGTGCAGTTCATGTTGTCGGGCATGGTCACAGTGATGTTGAACTGCTGGGTCTTGGCCTGGGAGAAGCCGTTGACACCGGGGACGTTGTTCTGAACCTCCAGAGGAGTCTGGCCAGAAATACCCAGTGTGTTTCCGGTCATGTCCATATCGCAAACGAAGGGACCAGCACCGTCGGAGTTGACTTGGTGGATAGTGACAGTGACCTTGTCACCAGGCTTAGCCTGGGTAACAGCTTTGGCGGACAGAGCGGACTCCGTGGACTCACCAACATCGATGTTGCCATTAAGCTCAGTACGACCGCACTCATTGACGACGTTGGCACTGATCTCGGCATCACGGATGATGGTCGTATCCAGTTGACAAGGCTTAATACCGGTGCAGTTACGGGCAATTGAAGGCTCAACTGTGGAAATGGTTAGGTGGGGTGGACAGTATATTGACTGGTATTTACATACCCTTGAAACCGACGGAGGCGGGACCAGAGCTACCCTGGGCGTTGAGGATAACAGCGTGGGCGTTAACCAGAGCGGCGAACGCAGTAATGAGAGTGGACTTAGTCATGGAAACCATTTTGACAGATGTAAATGTGATGTGAGTGATGGTTATTTTTTAGAGAATGTAGTAAGTGATGTAAGTCGACTTGTAGGGAGTAGAGAAAGTGAGGATAGAGAGGGGGAAATAATAACTAAATAAAAAATATAGGTAATTAAAAGCTCAACCGGTGAGTGCAAAATAGAATAAAAAGGTCGACCAGGACCGGAGAAGAAAAGATAGAGCTGAGGGGGAAGAGAGGCAGTGAATGAGTGGGTGAAGAAGAAAGGGAAACAGATGAATAGTCCCAAGATGGAGCAGGACGACAGGTTATATAGAAATCTCAGGATCTTTGACAAACTGTTTATGGCTCATGCATATGCCATGGAGTGAGTGAATGTTAACCCTCCACCCCAGTCACGGCTCATCGAAACCCGTTAAGCTTCGCTATCCAGACCCGACGTGTTCAGCTCAGACCGCCCCTCCTCACTCTCATACTCAAACTGAGTAAGCCCAATCAGTTAGGATCAGTTAATACGCTTTGTTTAGCGATGGCACGGCCCTGAGCGGCATGTTCATGTCCAGGTTAGGAGGAGCTTGTCTCTTTTCGCCGACATGTCTCGAGCGTCTCAATGAGACACTGTTGTTGCACCAAACCCGCACTCTTTGGCTATCCAGTGAGCGTCGAAGTCTAGAAAGTCCTCCCAGGGGTGTGGGGGACAGGAAGCCCCGTTCCCGCTGCAAACATCATGGGAGAAGTGGATTCCCTGGTCTAGAAGGCTCCGTGTTGGACAAGGGTGTGTGTCGCTTTTTCGTTTGACCAGGGTTTTGCACGAGAGTCGTCGCAGAAGTCAGAGGTCGGGCTTTGAGGCCTGGATGTTTAGGTCTAGTTTTGTGGAGTCAGTATTATTATAGCATTTTCAATATGGAAACATCAGTGAGAGACATACTCAATTGAAGCTGACTAAAGAATGGTTGATACTCAAACTCACTGGTAAACGAGCACTCTTTTACCAGAGTTTGTATGTGTACAGTTAAACCAGTCACCGTGAAGATGTGGATTTGACCATGGCTTGCGTCATGTCGAGAATCGGTCCTGGCAGATGTCTGTCGGAGCCTTGTGGTATGCTTGAACTTGGATCTCCACAGTCCTTTGCAGGCAAACACTGGGTTGACCTCTGGATCAAACGATCAATGGCGATCCAGTGTGATGTATAGAAACATTGATAATTCTGGTATTCACAAGGCGGTTAGCGAATTCGATAATTGGATGCGGTGTTGAGCGGTCACGATTTCGGGTCAGTCAAAGACTAGAGTAGATGATTAGTACTACGTATGTATATGCCTGTGATTTCTAAGCGGTGTAGTCAAAAGAAGCAGTTACAGATGCTTGTGTCTCGATGAATTGAGGTTATCCATGACAAGCCAATCAGGATCGATAAAGTCCACCGGACACTGTTTTAGGTCCTTCCTCATATGGAAAATTCTACATATTTTAGTCAAGTACCAAATTTGCCCAAGCCAAATAGCCGGTGATGTTGCAGCAATACAAGAATTAAAAGTCACCCACAATCTGTTGTCAATATCCATTACATGAAACGTTGTTCATGAGGTATCCGTGTCTCATTTCCGTCACATTCCAAGATTTCGTCTATTCTTTCCAGAACAAATATTTGTATAACAGCTTAACAATTTCGGTAAGGGGAACGGGGCCCCTGGTGTCAGTCACTGCAGGTTCAATGCTTCTTGGTTACATTTACAATTGCACGTTAACTGTATATTTTCCATCTCAACAACTTGACATTGCGGACAAACTCGTATTTTGTGTACATAGTCTGAAGTAAATTTCAACCCTGATATCGCTACAGGAGGGAGTGTGTATGATAATATAATGATAATGTAGAATTTATAGTCCTTTATTAGTGTGTTCCTGACAATTATCCGGCATTGGACAAGGCCTCAGACTTTAAATTCAGCCGAAAGATGCAGTTGTCCACATAATAGTCAATTATAATTGTTAGGGTTGTCAATATACATGATTAACCCACATCCATTTTAACCTTATATTGGAACTAATATGATTGAATCCTTCCCGACTTCAAACTGATACTATATTTTTGATGTGCTTTTCAATTGATACTGTAAAGTGATCTAGAGAAGAAACCTAATAAAACTCGATCTAAGAATCTGAAGAACAAATTCACAGAATCTCGGTAGATTTGATACTGGTGCTACACTTCAGCCTTGAGCGAACGCGTGAATCGTTTGCAAAGCAAGAGACCATCATCCATTTGTTGCTTAGACCTACAGCTCCTAGGGGCCAGTCGGAGTTTTGAGGTTATATGCACACATTGATATTTACATATTGATATAGTTGTATACTATATACTAACTGCCCGGGTTCTGTATATTGGCAGGGCCAAGATCTCCACTGCATGGGTTAGAGTTGTAAATTTGAGTCTATCTATGCTAAGTTATACAATAAACTATAGATGACGGATGGATATACAAGATGTTAGATAGATAACCCTAAAATTGAATCTTTATTGCAATTTGTCGATCATTTAGTTGACCGAGAGCCGAGATTTTGTCAATCAATTGAGTCGATAGACAATTAGGTATGTGTCTGGAGATATGAATTTCTGTCTACCATTCGTGAATCTATTCGCATGATTCTGAACTGTCAGATGAGAATTTGACAAGCTGAGCTACACAAAAACGTAACCTAGAGAGACATGATCGTCGTTAAATAAACCGTATTCTGTGGGATATAGGCACAGTATCTAAAAAATACAGAATTTTGGTGAACTATTAAACCATTCATTCCCACGCTGTTCTAAGAAAAGAGCCCGCTAACGCAGAGTAACATTTTAATGGCATTTTGGGTTGAAAATCCACCTCAGGCTGGGTTGCCGAGTGACAGCTGATGTGACGATCTGTGTATGTGTATGTATAGCAACTAACCAGCTACATTGCGAAGGTCTATATTTACAAGACAAATGGAAGTGTAGTGTTTCACTAGTGCGAACATTGTTTTTTCTCTCTGTCAAACGGAGGCTTGAAGTTCAGGTGAGATGTATAAAAGGAAAAAAAGGAGGGGGTTTTGTGAATCTGGAACCTGGAGAAAAGACCACTGTGTTTCTGCTTTGTTTTGATTTCTCAAACACTTCCAGCAATGGGACTGAGGGAGAACGATGGTGAACTTTGTGGGCGGGTGTGAGTGAAAGGAGCCAATGTTACCCAAATGGTTCATTACAACAGAAGAAACAAACAAGATTGGGGTAACTATTGACGTGCGCCCTTTTTTCTTTTTTATTTATTTGTTATTTTTTTTCTTGGCTGGATTAGCAACATTTATATCTATAGTCAGACTCATAGAAAAGAGGTCAATGTGTCTTTGGGAGACATGGTTCCCATATTAATTCACTGGGGATTACAAGACGAGGCTTTGGAGCCCTGGAGATTGAGAAAATGTATGTATGCACATGAAGAGTGAACGTATAGAGATACCCAACAAGGTGAAAGATGTTCAACTTCATAGTTGATCATGAAAATCCATGAAAGATGAGTCAACAGACCCACTTAGTAACGAATGCACATGAACAACCTACTGTCAGCCATGTTACGAGGACCGGTAGATGGAATGAATGCTTAGCCTAGTTACCAAAATGTCAACTATTTTCACTTGTGACATGATGGAAATAAAACTCGATCCTCTTCCCACATCTTCCCAACTCAAATATTCCATCGAGTTCATTAAACATTAGCCTGCTATTTTCTATACAACATCGCAGGATCGTCAAGATATATGTGTACGTGTGTATGACTAGACTGGGCGCTAGATGACACTTGACTATCTATGGTTGATGAACACAATCACAAATCCGCGGAAACACAGAGCCACCACACAATGACTAGCGGTGCCGAAACGGCGCCATGGTCATCCAGCTGACACGGACCAATACCCAGCATATCTTGATATTTACATTTAGTATAGAAACAAATACATTTACATATGAAATACCGCGTGAGAATGATCGCTTGTTTGCTCTCTAAAAAATGCAGTGTGGTGGATATGAAATCCTGAATCATGAAATTACAAGCAAACTAACTGATCGGCTAGAAACAAGTCAGCCCATAGATGCTTCAGCATCTTTAATGTCTTGCTGATCAAATACATTCTATTGATCTAACACTGACGCGCCAGCATCATTATCACTATAGACGTCAATTGCTGTTTTTATGAACACCCAATCGATTCACCGAGACGATCGCTCAAAACTGCCCTACACAAACCTTGAATCCATTTGACGTCGCCACCATCTTAAATACTCCTACCCAAAAAGAGATACTTGAGAGAAAAGCATGCCCTGTTTTAGATTCCGCATCGGCCACACAACATCAGTACAAAAGACAACTCTCAAAAATGTGCGGGTCCCTACACAGAAAAAAACTCAATTGCATTTTAAGACTCGCTTGAATACCCATCACGAACTATCGTTGAACTCTGTGACATCCGTCGGCAAGGACTGGAACAGACAACATGAGAAAGATACACTTAAGACATGACTTGCGTATTCATATTGAGAGAGGATCCTGGCGAGGCAAAAGGGGGGCTGGCTTTCCACACGCTCCCCGCGCTCGGTCCCATAAATGATAGCTCAGTTCGTGAGATCCTCGTTGGGATTTGGAGACCCTGAGGGAGTTGTTAGAATCTGCGGCACAGAATGTGTTAGATTTAAGCAGTCATGAAGTTGCGCTGGACAGGGCAGGTGACTGATAAATCTGTTTATGATGGCAACAATTAACTGGACTTAAAATAACAAGTCAATAACAAGTCATGGGTCAAATCTAATCTTTAAATTTATCTTAGGGTTGGGGGATGATCGTCCTCTAATCAAGATGCGGACTCTATACTGTTGGAAGAAGTGAAGCCCATTATACATAAACCACAGATTCTACCAACATGTTCATAATAAATCTAGTCAGCTAATATCCTGTTTACCCCCGATCTGTTTGTAGAATATCGTTTGCAAGTCATGGAACTGGGTACTTATCTCAACGGTGATGACCAGTACCAGAGAAAGTACTACCAAGTGATGTCTGATACAGAATCTGAAAACAAAAACCAATTTACGACATTAAATCTTTATGTAGTACAATATAGACAACTCGATGAAGCTCCTACGAACTGAGACCTGATAAATTAAGAATCCCCATAGCTCGATATGTGTATTATTACTCAAAAAAATGAAAGCGAGAGACAACAATGCAGCAATAAACCAAACAAAGAGACTGCACTAATGGATTTGTGATTGATGACAAACTATTCCATCAGGTTTCTGTCCTGCTTCTTCGCATCATCATTTGTTGAACCCGTAAATAGTCCCTTATAGTGTGCATTTACAAGCAATTGCAGCCCTTGAATTGAATGGTTGATAGAAGAGGCAAGGATTCTGTTGCCATACTTGAAGTATATCTGCCATTTCGACTCAATTTTGTGAGATGATGGATCTCTATTCGGGCCTTGGTGTTATTCATTTAATATAATGGCTTCCCAACGATAGGGTTTAGGCCGGTCCAAATTATTTCTACAGTTCTAGGACCGTAATGATCAGCTCAGTTGGAGCGATATTGCGAAATGACGTTAAGATTAGCGGAACTGATTATAATCGGGATGCTAAGATAGGTAGCGCCAAACGTATTGCAAAAAACACAAGCTGCTGTCGTTATTGAATCCTCTCTAGTCGTTGTTTGAACCCGAAATGCTGAACACAAGTATTAAGTCGATGCCATTGGCATATTGTGTCGTGAGGTCATAATGGCTTCACAGTCAACGAAGTTGATGTCGTTATCAAACAAGATTAGAAAAGGACATGTATACATACCGATTGAAGCAAATACCATTATTGACTTTCCGGATTCGGTACAAGTTAGATATAAAATTTAGATCAAAATGATCTAAAGAGTTCGAAGATATACGATATATTTAACCTACAGCTATGCAGCCTTATTCTGAGCAAAAAGGGTAGGTGGGTAAGTTTTAGCCAAGATGGCACGGCAGTGACCCTTTAACCCTTATGACCAACGGTCTGTGTTACACAAATTTGACAATATGTGATATGCCGTAATGAATTATAAATTGGGTAGACAACGCCTATCATACTACTAAGTAACTCAAAGTTCAAACATGATGGCTTTTAGGTTCATGCATAGCAGTTTGTGTACTACTAGAAAACAACAACAATACAACTTGTGATACTAATGTTATTGTTAATCACCATACCTTACTATTTTATACACAACAAAGTATATTATTGGAAAACTGTAAGAATATATTTTGAGATTATTTGATTATATTATGTATTAAAATTCCACCTGTGGTTCTATAAATAAAAATTATATAAAGGATTTCCATCTCTGAATGACATGAGCCCATGACCTTAAACTCAATAGCACCAGCCAGCTGTACTTTCTCCACCTTTCTCTATAATCTCTATGATGGAGAAAGAGTAGAAGACTCGTCACTCGACAAATCATATTAACATGGGCCTATTACAATATTAAACGGATATTCACCCGAAGCACTAATGAACCCGTACGTGACAAAATCCTCATAACAGTCCTCAAAGACATCATAGTTATGCACATTGAATCGCAACTGGGTCCCCTCAGGAAGGTCATGTTCAAAATTCTTTGGGGGATAAATGTTCTTTTCGGGTTCCTGCCTCATGACGTGAAGACTAGGCCGATCTCGACCAGGAAAATTGAGGTCTTTGATAAATGGCACCCCGTGAACATTCAAAGAATTATCGACACCAATGACCAGGACAAAGCCACTGAATGTCCTCTCTTCACAATAGAATGTGCGGCGAGGATTGAAAGGATTTGCACAGGTCTATAGAAGATTCTCCACTGTGACTTTGTTGTAGGAAGTCTTAAACACTATCTTCTGGGCTATGACTCCATTGATCTAAGCAGATAGCTTTCAGACTTCCAACGGTCCCCATTGTGTGTAAAGGCCCGTGGTTTAAGTGTATGGCTTCTCAAATGGGGATCGATTGTGATTTGTTGTTGGATTAAGTGAAGCTGGTTGTAGCTAGGGTGGCTTGCGGGGTACTGCCAGGCGCAGAGTTCAATCGGATTTTGCATTTCGAATGGGATTCCGTGGAGTTCTTTCGGACCCGATTTAGTGAAGCTTGAGCAGTGTAAGCCGGTAGTTCCATCCATATTGAGGCAAGGAACGAAATACTGATCAAGATGACATAACTGTAATTTGGAATGGAGGTGATAATATGCCCAAAGTCGAACGGGATTGTCGTCCGTTGCAATTGCTCCTTCAAAAAATGGCGGACGATATAATTCGGTCATCTTACCATGTTAAGTTGATAAGCCACAGAAAACAACGATCAGAAGAACAGAGTAACCTATAACTGCGTATACAGGATATATCAGCACGCCCAGTTGAACTAAAGGTGTCGTATCCTGTACCAATCTCTAATGTGTTTGCCGCTGTCAATCGCTTGACATCAAATACCCAGGACAGAGAGCCATCTTCGCGCGTGTGTTTGGCATCTAGAGGCAGACGCTTCATTGTTAAATTGATACTCATCGAGACCCAGAGCAGAATCTCTCGTTTAGGAAACCTTGCTCCCCCTTCAGCCACCGGAGCCAAAAGACTAGTAGAAACCGACGAGTCGGGGATTTCCTTTTGATCAGGTACCATGGCAAGAGTTTGGAAGACAACGGCTACATTTGTGCGAATGATGTTAAGAGAGATATACCCGGGAAACTGGACCTCGGTGGGCAGGTAGTCTTGATACCGGTCCACAATCTGTTGTACATTGACCAGAACATGACGTCAGGATACTAGATAGGCCCATCTTCCCACCTCCTGGGAAATTTCCAGGTCCTGAAAGAGTAGATGACAGCCATGAATGCCCCAACATAGAGTCTATACCAGTCACTCTTCGTAATAGTGGCATTCATTGGGCGATCTAAACATTGGTTTATAAGTGCCTCTAAACAAGGCCTGTGCATGAAATAGGTGTAAGTGTCTGATTCTGGATCAAAGGTGATAGCTAATACGTCCGGGCCGACAAATCTATCATCATGCAGGGCTTCTAACAATTATCCTGGGCTGTTGGAAGCGGCGAGGGCTTCTAAGTTTGCAGCTGTCGCGGTGCCTAGCACAATGCCTTCCAGCATACCAACAGGTTTCCACAGAACAAAGATGCACCTGAAGTATATGAGGTTAGGGGTTACAAGTTAGACTTGGGACATCGGCTGAGAGGTTAACTCAACTATTACGCTCAGGATACCTATTTAGGATCCATGCATTTGCATTGATGCACAATTGTTCAATACCGTCATTTGATTCAACATGAGGATTGAATGTATTGACCGAGGGTAATTTCACCAAGTCGGGGCTAAAGCGTTTATTCTCTCTATTCTTAGAGTCGCCTAGTGGACGAGGCCAAGGAACAGTGCTATTCCTATGATCGTATTGGAATTCAAATGGAGAGTTGTCGAGTTTCAACCTAAGAGGATATCGAGGATGCAGGCATAGTACAGAACCCCGATGTTCCATTTTAGATAGTCTCGTCAAAGCGCTTTGTGATAACCTTGCATTCAAAAAAAAGTTAGTATGTCGATTCTTCTAGTATCCAGAACGACTACGCCTTTGGGACTGATCATCTGGTTTTATATTTCAGTACTTGCCTATAATATTTGGAGAAATGGTTTATTTCTCTCTACGAAGAGCCTGTGAGATCATCTCGTTTACACCTCTTTCTAGCTTATATCACGTCATAATGTTGAATGTTAGATGGAAAGACTACAGTCGCTGACAGCATGCAAAAATTACTTTCAAAGATGCTTTTTATACTCTGTTGACTCCCTTGAAATCACATCATTGTTTGCCTTGTACCGACGAAGAAATAAAAATTCCTTACCAGTTGAAATTGAAGTGGCAGATAACTTGTGTTATTACCATGATACTGATTCTATTGTGACTAGCGGAGGTTTACGAAAACGGCCTATTACGTGACTGAGTTGTGCAAGGCCACCAAATTACCGTTTTAGGTAACTAAACATGAACAAAGCCGTTGGGTTATATAGACCCGAATAGTGTCAAGATATTGGGCTGCAGACTCAATCACTCTTAATTGGCCAATACCATATCACATTATGATTGGCTACTGTGAGATGTGGGGCTCTAAATTCTGATACTACATGCATGTGGGGTAACACAACCAACCCACTTCGTCGCAACTAGAGGTAATTGTCAATCTTTATAGTTGGTACGTGAGGGCTTACCATAACCATCAACATTATATGATAACCTTATTATCTTCACCGAAAAAAATCAATAATAACAACGTTTCTAAATTTCCATTGGGTTCTCCACTATATCGTGACAGTCAAGGCTTCATAAGTCAATTCTTGAAGATCTATCGTTATGTTTTAGTAGATCTTTCGTCAAACGTCTACTGAGAGATTACGGAGACATTTACTCTTTAGTTGAATCGAGACTCAACAATAATACACTTGAAGGTTGGAATCTGAGTCAGTCACTACTTGTCTCCGAGATGGCACCCCCAAAATGTACACTATGCCAAACACTGGCTTATCCGGACATTTTCCCCCAAAAGAGCCAAGAAGAACATTTGTCATGTAATCAAACGGCGCAGAAGCTATTTCCCTTAGCCCATTATATCGATCTGACTCTCATCAATCGGAGTATTGCCAAGATGCCGGTAGCCCATGGAGGCTCTCATAACGGTCCAATTCAGTTTTATCTTTCGGCAAGAAACTTGTCTGGTTGGCCTATTACGAAAATTACGTAAGAGTTTTATTTCCTTTCTATAATTAGAACCAGATCAAGCCGTCTAACTCGTTCATTAGTCGAATTCTTAGCCCTTACGTTGCAAACCTCGCGGAAGTGGGGGAGCATACATTGGTTGATCCTCCTGATACGATTTGGTCCAAGGACCCCCCAGAATGGATTACGGAAGCAATATATCTACAGGGTACTGTACCCGAATTTGAGCGCCATATAGTGCTGGATTCAGGTGCTAAGATGGACCGAGGATACTTTTTCCATCGTCCTTGTTTGGAGATTCTCATTAATCTCTGTATGGGACGTGAACTGAATGCTGAGATCTCAGTTGAAGATTGGCACCAGTTAAACAAATGGGCATTTGTTGCGACAATATTTTCTTTCGGTGATTGGAAGTGCCCCTTCCAACCTGAGGATCAAGATCTTAGCGATATAGAGGTAGATGCAGAATCTCTGCTGTGGAACAAAAATTTGATTCCTGCCTTGAGACAGATGATGGAGGCCGGGCATTTTCGGCATCAGCTCGACAACAAAGACCTCACCCAATGCCCATCTGCGGCTGAACCGGATCTCTTTGCAACTCTCCCGTGGGAGATTAATTACCAAATTCTCAGCAATCTTGATGACTATCAAGATCTAGCCAATTTGTGGCAGGCTTCACGTCATTTCAAGGAATTTCTTGATGATCCTCGCTTTTGGTCATGTCGAATGAGGACTCACTCTCCCGATTACATGCCTGAGATACGTCATATTATCAACGATGATTCTATTCATGAGAACCTTGATGTTTTTGGGCTGATAGCATGGGCTGACTTAGCTTCTCATCCGGGAAGACAAGTTTCACAAGCATGCAATGTTCTCCAGGCTAGACAAATGATTCTCAAACGCTCAAAGCGCGTAGTTGAACGTTATCATCAGTTCACTATTGTTCCGTCGTGTTACCATGAAGACCCCACTACCAAATACACAAAAGAATATGTCTTGTTCCATACTCTTCAACCAGTTACTGCTCGTGCCACACGGGCCCGCACGTCATATTCCATCAACTGTGTACCTAATCTACTCTCTGACATGCAAAGGGGTCTTACTGAGTTGCAAGTTAGTTCCAATCCGGGCAGGCCAATGATGGAATTTATTAGGCGGAATGTTAAAATTAGTGGTCTAGGCACAGCGACAGGTCATGATGGTGGAGAGGCATTGACCAAAACACATATCCTATTCAAGACAGGTTGGGATGGTATCTTGCCTAACGCTCTCATAGGCGACATCAGTACTGTTCGATCTGTATCGGTAAGTCTACATTGATCTATGGTCAATATGAATTGTGATGGTATGATGATGATAACTAATAGGCCACTCTAGATTTATGGGGACTGGTTATCCAGGCGTCTTGCTTATGAAGATCTCGACAATGATTCAGCTCCGGCTTTTGGGTATTACCTTCTTTCTGAGTACCTACCGATCTCTCATATTAGTCAGTATTTGGTGCCTGACCCACGAGATACAAAGAGGTCTATAACGATAGGGTTTAGCCTATCGGTAGATGGAACTAACGATAGGATAACATGGACAGAAAACCCATTGTCTCAACATGCCTGGCGTTATCCACCAGGTCATCCGGGATACCAACAATTGCTTTGGTATGAGCGAGAGTTGACACTGGAGCCTCAAACCAGGGCACCCATACGGCCATGGGAGTACATAAAAGCGTCACAGAGGCCCAAACCATATCGGATGGAAGCGATCTGTATTGACGAGTGGGTTCGCGATGGCACTATTCTCCGGTCAGGAGACAGTTATACAACCTTGCCCACCACATGGAAACTGTTTCTCAGAATAACGCAGTCGGGGAGATATGCTGTGCTTGGTATGCAGCTTGTTGGCGATGACAATTTCAAAGATGCCTACATGGTCGTCACTGAGGAAGAAGCCGCCAACTGGCCAAAGGATCGGATCTGGCAAGTGACGATTGATCCTCAGACTTGCCGCCAGATCACTGTCAGAGGCAACACATCTTTTACGGTTTGCGTACAGGGAATTAAACATGGGTTTGGGTACCACGAAGGCATCAACACATCTTTGTATCATCGAGTGGGCATCTGGGTTCATTCACATTCAATAACGCGATTTTGCGGTTTTGCCATGAGCGTTGATGTCGATGATTCTTTGATTCCTGCGGGCGCGAAGTTTGCGCCGGAACAAGATCCCGAGGGTCGACAGGGAATGGACATTTTTGTTTTGAAGGCAAGGATGGAGCTTTGAAGGCTTGTCTACACTCCTTGAATCAGATTATTACTTGTCAGCAAGCGTTAGTTATTGTTATTGTGTGTCACGCATTCTAATACAAAGAAATTATTCTCATTTGAAGTGAAAGAAACGAGGCTTTTGTGATCTCGTGGAAATCTTCTATTGACATTGTTGATATTGCTATGTAATATCCCATATTCTCAACATCTAACTGTAAGATTCGCCTGTAGATATCTCCAAACATGATTACAGTCGACTTTCCGTCTCCATGTAACTCAAGCCTGACCATTACTCCCCTCCAGATAATCTTCATAAAGAAATTCGTCACTACATTCGTAATACGGAGTCTTTGCCGACATCGGTTGCTGATGCGTGTTCTCCTCAAACCAATCATTATTGGTCTCTGCTTCCCACCTGCGCTTCAAAACAAAGATATTAATCTGATCGCTCTGAAGAGTCTGGATCTGGCGCAAACTCGATCCCTTCTTTACCAATGAATAATGAATCATCAATGTCGACGGCCATGGCAAAGCCTCAGAAGGCCAGATCTCTACTATAGGAGCGATTCGGTTCGTTGGGATCGTGGAGCTTGCCGACGTGATAATGTTTTGCCGTGGAGGGCGACGGGTTGAATAAGCCCCATGAGAACATATCCTCTTTGGACTTGGTCTCTACTCAGAGATACGCGTTGCCCCAGACGATGTATTTGAGGAAGGTCGAGGGGTCAAGAGTAAATTATATAACCCTGGATTTATCCTAGGCTTTTGCTTCTTCTTCGGCGATGATCATGTAGACATCGCGTTAATGGTCATCGCCTACCAGTTGTATACCCTCGATAGTGTGTACCTTGCTGGCAAATTGAACATCGGCGACTTATCACAGGTGTGCAAACGTCACGTCATCTATTAATTGTACAATTTCGTGACCAAGTAATTACGCGGGTTGCGCTACTGGCTATTCAGTACAATGGGATTGTGCAGCTAGTCATCGGTGTAAATAGTCTTGAAGCGCACCAGCTTCGGCCACTGCTTGGTATCATAAAAGGACCAAGGGCGGGTTTAGTTTTTCAAAGGCGGGCTCTCCGGGGGATACTGCCAGGCACAGCTATTCCACCAGAATTCATTGTAGGAGCAGTCCATTTCGGCGACTAGGCTGTAGCCTATACACACGTGTGTATCAAGCCATGGATATATCACTTATCTTAACACCACGGATCGTAGATATGTCGTCCTCCCTGCTGTCATTCCACCCTAACTTAAACTCCAGAAAGATCTTATGGCGAAGTCGTTCTTGATGGAAAATGTCAAATCTGTTATTGTTCTTTCTTGATAGTCTCACAGCGCTCTGGGGACTACCAATTGTACTGTGGGCTGGCCCCGCTGAGATAACTTCAGCTTCCGATTGAGATACACGGATCACTTCCGAGGATGGGGTATGGCGAGCAGCTTGGTTGTAATCGTTACACAATCGTGTTAATGAGTGGCTGAGATGAGTTCTAAGGTCTAAAATACGATGGAATCGCCCACTGATGTCCAGAATGGTGTTTCTTCAAAGAAGCTGCTAGATTGAGTCAACTCATGGTAGTGATCCTCAAGACGGGCAAGACAAACAAGCAGATGGCGCTAAGCTGCAAGGACATCGAAAGATTCCGGGATTAAAAGAGTCTGGGATGTTCGGGCGAGAGACCAGGTCAGTCCAGCCCAGAAGAGACATGATGTCGATTTTCTTTTTGAGCATTGGCTTCTGCAGGATGGTCGTGAACTCCGGGAAATATGGAACTGGATGGACCTTCATTCGCATTTGCTAATAGTCAACGTGTTGGAGTAGCATCTTTATAAACGGCGACGCTGCATAGACCCTAGCAAGATCATCGATTCGGTCCAGGTGATTCAATATCATGTACACCATCTCAGTGGGCAGCTGATGGAACGGATCATCCTGAATTGCCAAATCATAAGGGCACTGTGACGTGGCCGGAGGTCGCTGGAAGTATCCAGCCTTGACCATCTCTGTGACCTGAGAAACCAAATTCTGAGAATAGAGCAGCGGCTTCATGTCAACGTCATCTCCCGTCAAGCCTCTATCCTTTCATTTGAAAGGGTATTCCCGATTCTTCTCTGAATAGAGTGCCACCACAAAGCACGAATGCACCAAGCTCGCCCAGGCTTTCTGTGACGGTGGAGTACTAATGGGACACCTAGCTAGTCGGTTAATTAGAATCTCAATGCATGGTTAATGAAATAAAAAGCTACGGCCATGATCAGCCTCATCGTTGAGGATGACTCGGTGGCGAGTAGATTTTAGCCAGCTAATGACAGACACCAATCTACCACTACGACGCGCCAACTCGTTACAAGTTCCACCCAGGCGGGATAAACATGGTTAGCCTAGGTGTCTATAGGTGATAAAAGCCGAACAGCTGGTCAAAGCTTCACCGGAATTTCCCATACATGTAGTCCAGCTGGTACCCGGGCGGCCGGAGCGTGAAAAGCAGTGGGAAGCGATGGTAGTCCAAGTTGTCCTAGTCGATGAAGTAGGCTAGTAGATAAGGGCCTAGATCATTTGTGGTTTGGTAGGTAGGGTGGGATGGGTCTGGGGTGAAGTTTGACTAGTCCAGCTCGGATGGGCGGGCAGGCTGTTGGCACAAAGTGCATATTGGGAGAAACATGGTGATCAGATTCAAAGGAGGTGGTGCAGGTTAATGAACCTATGAAGATATCAGTGGCTGTTCTCGGTGTCAAGTTATAGAAAACAATGAAATTGACAAAGCGTGCAAGCGTGAGGCCAATTTGCAAAAGTCTGAGTTCGCCCGTTCGAAGACAAGTTCGCGTAAATAAACACAACCTGATTGATACACAAATATATTCAGATGAGATTGATAATTCCCTTGTAACGGCCAGTGGTTTGTTTGTTTAAGGCTGTTAGCGTCTTTCACGTGACCAGAGACGGTCAATGTGAGATGAAAGATGAACATCGATAATTCATGGGTCTAGTTTATTTCCTAATCTGGACACAATGTTCGGTTGGCTGTATATGGCAACTAACAGAGGAGTGGGTCAAACAAAAGCCTGAAGCTCATTTGACATGAGATGCGGAGATATTCCGTTCGACATTGAAGCATTGTTTGACGTTTCTAGATGGCCAAATTGTAGTTCTCATGCTTCTTCCATTGAAATCTTCAACAAATAATTTACCTTGACAACGATCCAGGAAGTTTCAAGAGGCTCAAACAAACAAGGGCCACATGGGTAATCCAAGTAACGGTCTCAACCCTAGTTTATAACCCTATATCACAACCCTCGGATATATCCGCGGACCTTTATGTTCCGACCATTCGCCTTTGTTACTGAATATGCAGAACCAACCAACACCTACATACCAATGTCACCCAATTCATGAACTGGCCACAATTACCAGTTTACGACATCTCCCGAGATCCATCCAGGGCCCTCCCGCCACCGTACAATACCACGTACATCCATACATCCATAGTCATCCAATCGCAGGGTTCCATAGATCGTAGAGCTTTTCCTCGCGCTACTAGGAACACTCACGATTGGCCTGAACGTTGAATTTTGTGTTTGATTTTTTTCGAGGCTTTTTCACATGTACGGTTCTTGGGTAGTATTTCTGCAGCAGTGTTGTGTGGGCTTGCAGAATTGTGTGCTCTGCGCTTGTTTTGCGAGACGAAAAGAATTCGGAGTGGTCGAGGTGGTGATGGATGGTTCGACTTTTAGGTTGTTATATTTTGTTCAAGAACCTTGTGGAGGGGGATGGTGGATTTGGATCTGAATTCCGGCGGAGTTTGGGTCTTGTGGATAGATGGTTATGTATAAAGAGCACAGATTACATTATGAAAAATCAAAGCTTTAATCAACTTCATCTGGCTTCGACAACTTGTTTATACTTTGACTTTTTATTTCAATCATTTTAAGCGTTTCTTTTATTCTCCGGACATTTCCTTTGCCTTTTGACTTTTGCTCTCAATACAAACAAGCCACCACCAGCCCACTATGTCTGTTTTTTACACCGCCGAGTACCCATCTGGCCTCTCCGTTGACAGCAGCATTGTCAACTTCTTTGAAACCTTCTACCGAATCTCAGATACCAAAGGCTTCGACGAAAACTACCTCTCCCAATTCACCTTTGACGCCACGCTCAAATTAGCCTCCATCAGCACCAAGGGCCACGACCGTATGTTTTTAAATATTAAATAATACAAACGCCACGTGATTACAACGGGCTAACAAAAACAATTGATGGAAATCGTATAGAAATTGCAAGACTACGTCAGGCTTCTTGGCATGGGGTAGAGGGGTGGATTCACCAGATTCACAAGATCTTCCCGTTTGGTTCAGGCAGCACTGAGTTTATGCTGTACGGGACAATTGATATTACTAGAGCGACTGGTGTGATGCACAAAGACTGGGCGGCTCATGCGATTTTGGAGAATGAAGAGGGTTTGTGGAAGTTGAAGTTCTACCAGGTGTATCTGGATGCGGACAAGCACTAGATTACCGGTGATGATGTTTTTGTTTTATTTCTTCTAGACGATTGCAATGGCAGTAAATCAATGAAACTTTTGATTATTACAAAATATATGTGGCAAAAATACAGGATTGGTATAGATACAAAAGCTTTAAGATACAAAAGCTTTAAGAGACATTACAGTCGTTCCAAGTCATTAACTTGTAATTTAGTAGCGGTGATGGCTGCACAAAGAACTTTAGTGAAGCGGCTTACGGCCGTAACAGACCCAACTAATTGTTCGCGCGGTTAGCATCTTACTACAGACAAGGATGAGTGAAGAAATTATTTCTTACATTGGCCAGTACGAATGTATCTTGCGACTGTGGATTTCTTGGCGGACCTTGGCTAGCAGAGCGGCGGTTTCTTCCTGGCTCCAGCCGAGCACACGGGTGTAGATGGCGAGAGTAAAAGCCTCGAGACCAGAGTTAACATTCTCCAGGTTCCAGGCGCCTAAAACAAGATCTAGTTAGCATTCTACAGATACAATGAAACAATGGCCAAGCTTACCAAGTTCCTTGAGACGTGGGTCTTTGGGCCATTGGTTCTGCGGCCACATAAACTTGTGTTGCACAATGTCTTGAAATCCAATTCTTGCCATTTGCTCCTTGTATCGTAATGCTGAGTCCACCGGACGGCCCAACTTCTCCATCTGCTGGTGGATAGTGTTAATCCACTTTTGCGTATGGGTACCCTCAAACGTGTTGTCATCCGACTTGATGGGCAACACGTCAATCAGCTCGAGATAGCCACCCGGCGTCAGATTATCGTAGGCTTGTTGGATGAGCTTGTCCCAGTTGGAAATAGACCACGTCATCATGCGCGAGTGAATGTAGTCAAACGGCACGCCAAATGTCCAGGGCTCCTCGATATCATCAATCTGGAACCTGACATTTGGCGGGACATACGAGCTCTGAATGGGCGACAAATCAACGCCTGTGATGCTCGCCTCGGGATGCTCATCGCCAAAGTCAACCGCCCAGATCCCTGTGCCTGTGCCCAAGTCCAAAACATTATGCAACTTATGTCCATTCTCGCCGACCGGCGCCAACTGCAGCCGGTTCCTAAACGTCAACATGCACAGATGATGCTGATGGTCCAGCCGCTCCTGCTCTAACGAGTCGTTTGGCACGACGTATTTTCCGTCCTTGTAGGCATGGTAGGTACGGCCATTCTCCTCGCGGTACTTCATGATAGACGACATGAGCGAGGTGGTGGAGGAGCCGGCTTCGGATCCGAAGCTGGATTCAGCAAGGGATGGGTCGGAGTTGTCGGCTCCGGTGTCGATTTCGATGGGAGTGGAGTTTTCATCATCAATAGCCGCGGCCGCGGCAGCCGGCGAGGATGTAGTGACAACTAGTTCGAGGGTTGTTGTTTCGGGCATGGCGGGATAGGGTGATGCAATGGGAATATCTGTGGGAAAGAAGGATTCGAGTTTCGCGATATGGGCTCGAAAGGACAATCGAGTCTTCAAGCTGTGGAAGGAAAGAAGGAGGTTCTATGAGAATGAAGATGATTGAGAGAGTTTGGAGAGTTTGAATATTAAGGAAAAGCTGCCACTTCTTCACTGTATAAAACCAGTCGAATCATCGAGTATAAATAAATCAAGAATCAGTTGCGAACAGCGAAAAACCGGCATCTTGTATTTTTTTAATATTTCATTTAGCAACTACCGTCAATCTTCAGACCCTGGTTTCAGCAGAAGAAAAAAAGGGAAAGAGCTTCGAGAAGAGAAATGGAATATCACATCACAAGCTCCTACCACAAGCAGGCCCCTACTTAACTTGTCTCTTGCATGATAAGCGAAGATGTATACAGTACATATGTATATATGTCGGCCACAGACGGGGACGTGAAGACTCTAGCTTTAGGTGGGTAAGTATTCCGTGTCTCTACATTTGCCTCCTTGAACACACGAAAGGGCTACGTCTTGCATATGAAAAGGATCAACGTCGTGCGATTGGGCGGGCTGTGGATGTGCAGGTAGCCAATTTTGGGGTTTGACTCTCTCTTTCTCTTCTAGGAATGCTGATTATTGACTGTTTTGGGCTGATTTTTCTGAGGGAGATGCGTCGTGGAAGATCCTGATGTAGATGGTGGACAGCAGTACGTTTTGGTATTTCTTTTTCTTTTCAACGGGAGTGGCTAGGCGAGTGAACACAGGTTGAGTCCAGCTTTAAAGTTGGAGTAAGCATGGATGTCAAAAGTACTCGGACTGCAACTATAGCTGGACAAAAGAGAAAAAGAAACGTGACATAACGCAGTGATTTAAGGGGAAACTGCCATGCTATTGATCAATGCTGTCTTGAATCTGCGGCTGGCACTTGAAAAATCCTGTAGTGAATATTTATGAACCAATAAATC
This sequence comes from Ambrosiella xylebori, assembly GCA_002778035.1. NCBI lineage: Eukaryota > Fungi > Ascomycota > Sordariomycetes > Microascales > Ceratocystidaceae > Ambrosiella > Ambrosiella xylebori. The sequence goes on from PCDO01000002.1 coordinate 437,994, forward strand.
TCACTTGCAGAATTCAAAATTCCCAAGTTCCACAGGCCGTGATGTCAATAAAAATTTGAGGAGCCTGAGGGCTCGTAGGTTTATCCCAGAGGCACATAGTAAATGGGCAACTACCAAAATCTATCAGTGCGGTGAAACAGGAGCTTATCGACGGACAATAAGGAAGGTAAACGTGGCGAGCGGATCCAAGGAACGGTCCGGATGTGGACTGATGTTATTGTTATCTTTCAGCAGAAGATGTTAGTTCTTGTGGATTTGGATTTGTGGTGTTTTTTTTTGTTTCTGATTGAGCAGAGAGACTCCCGAAGCTCCCCTTCTTTCTCCTTGTATATAGCACCAGTGATGAATGCTTCTAGAATCTTCAACGAAACATCCTCCCTCGTCATGTATATTACCTGTCGCCTATATCGTTCTGTCATTATCAAGCAAACTATTCATTAGTGATTGCGCCATTGTGACTAGCTAACTGCGATCTTCAATTCTCAACTCGACTTGTGACACATGTGTACATACATATATACACACACAACCCCTACCCTGCCTACGTCTGATGCAAGTCTTTTTTTTTTTTTTTCAAAACTCGTCCGAACCGCTGTCTGTGTAAAGAAAATTGTTAGTGTTAACTGATGGGGAAGACATTATTCTAAATACGTTGGTTTGAACCGTGGTTTGGGTGGGTTGTATGGGCTGCGTGGCAGATGCATGGTTAGTTTAGCAGCGAGTCGTGCGGAACGTAGTGAGGACGTCCTTTGCAGATTTGGGGTAAATAGCCGGTCTACATGTGGTTTTAAGAACCAGAGCGAAAGTTTCGTTTGTAAATATTCATACTGTACATATAACAGTGTTAGCAGGTCAAGTTGTGGATTCTATATTGATGATAAGCCACACTCCAGACCTTTGCTTTTCTCCCTTGAAATACTGATAATATAGGTATTATTAAAACATCAACAACCCTCAGCCTCCCACCCACGCAACTTCGCAATCCTTCCCCCCTCCTCTTCCTCCCCTTTTGAAATATTTATTTCGAATTCAAATGTCAACATAGTCTGCAGCATATCCCACGCATGATACAATTTGCCTGCTTGAAAATATCCAATAAGCCACATCAGTCTCCGCTATGGGCGCAACAGAATCTCTGATCGTCGTCGTCTAGACTTATGTTCATATGCTTCGGTCATATATTTTGACTTAATTTGCTTGGGGAGTCGGACCTCGTTCGGCGTGATATTTTACGCAGATAACTATATAGCTACATAAATTATGTTGGTATGAAAATACATCCATGGCGTCTACTATATATTTATGTCCTAACCAGTGAACAGAACCAAACTGATCGTATAGGTTTGGTGGACGTTAATTATAACCATAACACATACAAACACAAGGAAATGGCTACAATCACCACCCCAAGTGAACTCCATCCCTCTCTGCTGTCCCTTTCGGACTCGGCCTGCAGCCAGCAGCATGATCCTACCATGCTACAGGTACTGAGATAGATATAATGCAACTTATATATTTACCTTACTGGATAAGACACGAACATCTGACTTCTGCGTTTGCCAACAGACCAACGTCTTATCACACATGTATCCACCACCATGATATAAGCACGGGCTCCTTTGCAGATGTGGTACTCTTTACGCAGTTTGTAATAATGGATATATAAAACGTGCCAGGACATGATGTGATAGTTGGGTTGATGTATGGTCAATATTTGTATACGCTAATTTAATGGATTTTGAGACGTTCATGCTGATTCCACGCTGATTCCACATCAGTAGCTATATCTGACTTTCTTATTTTGTAATTATTTTGTAGTAAGCAAATGCACAACTTCACCAATGTTCCTTCTCTGGAATAAAGCATCTGTTTAATCAGCAGATACATTAAACATGCTACCAATTTGGCAATACATATATATATGTTATCCACTTGATACTTAAAGTCTAGAGCCTTCCCATTCACCTTTGCACAAGATCAATTCCACAATAACTAGTGTTGCCACCCTCACGGTAGTCCTACCGAACATACAAGGATAAAACCCGAATTAGCCGGTCTCGGCAAGATGCATGGGCAAACTCTCTCCCGGAGGTTAACTCGACGACAATGGCTACGTTATCAATAGGTATCCAATACCTCATTGAAGTAATCATTTATGACCACACAATATACTCTTTTGTTGATATTGAGAAGTCTCTTCACTAAGCAGGCTACTGTGTCCTACAAATCTAGTTATAAAGTCAATTGCCCTCATGTGAGGCATGTCAACTATGTTAGATCAATTTTCTCCAACAATAAATCTAATCCGATATGGTCTAGTGGCTAGGATATCTCGCTCTCATCAACGACTATCACTTGGTTGGAGACTCAAGAAAGCCGGGGTCTAATTCCCCGTATCAGAGTTTTTTTTTAGTAGTCACTCACCTTAAAATATGGAGGTTCCTGTGTAACCTTTAAATTGTTAGTCGCATATTTAAATGACAATGCTGGCGCGTTTATATTGTGTGCTGTGTGATGAATGGATTTTAAATGTTGAAAAATTATTGCGGGCGTTGAGGCGGGGGTGGTGGTCCGGATAGAGGCGTATGGTTTTCCGCGGGGAGTGGGAAGGTGGGCTGAGGGTTTACAGTGGTGATTGTAGATCATAGTGGCACTCACACAAGCAAGAATAAGAGGATAGAAGCCCGATTACTAGAAAGCCATTCATACCAGTTGCAGAACGCGGCCGCTACAACATGAATATGACATTCCGAACTGTCTGATGTAGATAAGGTATCAAGAAACCCTAAAGGGATGAGCTTCTCAATAACCCTTACAAGTTCTATATCGGTTCCTTGCCAGCCGGATCATTGCCGATAACAAATTATAATGACAAGTTGAATCCTCATTTGCAAACCATTACGTGACTGAAACGGCAGCCGTTCTCTTCAGTGGGTATATCACCACTAATTGGCCCGCAAGTTTCCATTTACAATATACATATCTGTACACACAAACATTCCGTCACATAAACTAGTGGCGCTAATTCGAGCGACATCCTGAGTAACTGACGCCTTCTTGGTAACCCCGCGCCCACTTATCAAGATGGCGGCTCAGCACCAGGATCGGACCGGAGGTTAAGTGGGTTGGACAACGCCAAGGGTTAATTAAGAGACAGTTGATGACTGATAATTGTCTCACTTCGATTTCGTAACTGTGATATTGAAGATATTGTGTATTGATATAATTTTTATTTTCTTTTCTACATATCGTTTGAGACGCCTGTGGTTGTGAATTGTACATGATCGCTGGGTGAAAATATCAGCCATCAATCAGCCACTATTGCGATCATCGTGATCCCTAGTATCGCTCCAATCACCTGAAAGCAGAGCCACAATGGCCTACAGCACCATGCGCTTCCGAAGCCTTGCCCTCATGATGTTCCTTGTCGGCCTCTGCGCCGTGCTCGTCCATGGCGAAGCCGAAAAGCCCTTCACTAGTCCGGAACTCGCCTCCCTCAGCCTCGAGAAAATCGAAGAAGAGCTCCAGGCAAGTCCCACGTTATTCCTACACATTTACTCTAGAATCCCTGTACTAACACCACTCAGTCATGCTCCATCGTCCAGCAACTCTCTTCAGCCAAGGCCGCCGACATGGACGACGCCCAATCCGGCTTCATGAAGATCGCCTTTGCCTATCTCTTCCCTGGCTCGCCCGCCGTCAACTCCCTCCTGGCCACCCTGTACATTTCCGGCCCTCCCAACTTCCTGCTTGCCCTGTGCCCGCCTAACATTGACCCGGCGTCTCTGACCATCATGGTGGCATTTGCTGTGGGCGGGCTAATGGGCGATACGTTGTTCCACTTGTTGCCGGAGATTTTCTTGGGGGAAGATGAGCCGGATAAGGCGCGGTTGGTGCTGGTGGAGCCAAATCGAAATTTGCTGTTGGGGGTGATGATTTTGGTGGGGTTTATGACATTTGTGGCTATGGATAAGGGTTTGCGTATTGCTACTGGCGGCGAGGGTCATGGTCATGATCATGGTCACAGCCATAGCCATGAATCTTCTAAAAAGAATTCCAAGTCCACCGCAATTTCCTCCGCCGTTGAAACCACGGGCACTCTCAAAAACCGCAAAGGCCCTACCACCGACCAATATGAACCTGAACCAGTCACTACAACTACATCCCCAGACAGCAACCCCTCTGTTAAGCTTGCCAGCTACCTCAACCTCATCGCTGACTTCACTCACAATATCACCGACGGCCTTGCTATGAGCGCCAGCTTTTACGCCTCGCCCACCGTCGGCGCCAGCACGATGCTGGCCGTCTTTCTGCACGAGATCCCGCACGAGGTGGGCGACTTTGCGCTACTGATCCAATCGGGGTTTTCCAAAAGGCAGGCGATGGGCGCGCAATTTGTCACGGCGATTGGGGCGTTTTTGGGCACGGGGATTGGTATTGGGGTTCAGGAGATGGGTGGGGGTGGTGGCAGCGGTGGCGGTGTGAAAGCGGGGATGCCGAGGGATGGGGGGATTTGGGGGACGAGTTTGGTGAGGATATTTGTCTTTTCAGGACATTAATTCTGTGGATTTTGCTGTTACTAACATGTTTATAGGCTGTTGGCGACTTACTTTTGCCGTTTACGGCGGGGACTTTTTTGTATGTTGGGACTGTGTCGGTTATCCCGGAGCTGCTGGAGACGGGTCCGGATCGGAAGGTGGAGGTCAAGAAGACTCTGGGGCAGTTCTTGGCAGTTGCTGTCGGAGCGGGAATCATGCTTTACATCTCGTGGCAGTGAGCAGCAGGATACTGATATAGGGGCAAGAGATCTGGCAGATGGTCACATGTGGGCATATATATTGTGTAGATGATATCTTGGTTATATTGATGAGATTAATTGTTTGTTGATGGTTTGTAGGTTTTTATTTTCAAGACTGGAAACCAATAGGCTGCGTATATCAATGTTGAACTGTAATAAATAGGGTTACAACATACAACCATCACCAAATTGTTAATGTAGTGTTGATCACTTGCCGCGGAAAACTTGAACCAATAATCTGCAGCCACCATAGATAGGCCAGAGTAACCCTCAATGCTAATGTGATCTCTAAAAGCCCATCATGCTATATGTAAATCATTCATGTGACCATATTCAATGCAATCTTGCAACAATCATTGGATAATCCATCTCTTATGTATTATTTAGCCTTCACTGCTTTAACCCTCTCTTTAGTCCCGAGTCCAGACCTCCAGAGCCGCAATCCTCCATCATCTACAACATATGACCCCTCGTATTCATCAAAACTAAGCCAAAACTATATGAGTACACCATCATGAGCTGCAAGCATCCCCGGGTTTCCTTTGCGTAATTGTATGACACTAATTAGTCAGTTAACTGATGGCCATGGTGCATAAAGTGGTAAGCGGGATGAGAAATGTGTCATGCAAACTCATTTAAGACAAATGATCCAGTACCTTAATGGCGTAATTGGATTTTTGTATCTATCTAAAGTCATGCCATGAATTGTTCTTGTGATGGGTAAATCACACATATACTTAGGGTTAGGATGTGATTGTCAATGGCAAAATTGACGTTACCTCGAAGTCAGTACCAATGAAGAGAGACTGCCTATTAAAGTAGGTAGACAGAGGAATCAACGGATGTCAGGATATCCAAGTTGTTTGCGCGCTCAGAGAAGCCGATGACTCAATGTTTCTGACTTTATAGTTGGGAATCTTAGAACAAAGTGTGAAGTGACGTATATGACATGTGTATGAATCATTGATAACAATCTCCAAATATCATCATCACCGCCAAGGATCTCAGCAACAGATCAGCACATTCAGGACTCCAGATTCTAGTCCAGCCCGCAAATAAACTAAACAATTCTGACAAGTTATTCCCAAGCGCACAATCAAATCCCCACAAACCGGGAGTGTAATGATCCCAAACACCAAAAGAAGGATTGCTCCATAGCAGAATTATCTAAATGGTTGGCCCCGAGAGTCATTTTCTTGCAGTGTACTTTGCTTATCCATATCGGCTTTGGCAAAAAAAGTGGTGACCTGACTGACCGGTGAGAAAAGAGGACGGACGGGGTTTAGTGTTATCGGGGTGGAGTTGCAGTCGGGGATGGAAGCTGGAAGTGGGTCGTAGCTAAGCTTTTTTTTTGGAAAAATATTGGATGCTCAGAATCAATATGAAGACTGAAGACCATCGTGATCTATACCTATATAAATGATCAACAAATTTCCACTGCCTAGATCTCCAAATCTCATACCATCGTCCACACCACATGAACCATACTCCTGAAAACAATTCACCGCTTCTTCGATTCCAGTGCCAACCACAAGAACCTCAATTACCACCGGGCCGCCTTCAACCGCCACGAGCCGTAACCCTTTCGACCAACCTAGAACCTTCGATTCACTTCGCCCATCTTCTCATTTCAACTCGATGCTCATAGTCTCTAGTCATGACTTTTGTTACTTTTCTTCTTTGACTCCCAAATGTCAAGTACAAGGCGTGGCAGGGTTCCCATGACATGTCAAGGTTGGCTTTGGTGGGGAGGGTAAGCCGACCAGGGTTCATCTTTGTAACTACACCCTTTGACACAACAAAGCCTAATAAGTCGGGCAAGAACTCTTCCAAATTCGAAGACCAGAATAAACTCCAATGTTTCCCGTGAGTCAGGAACTGACATGCATTAACGAAACGAGAGATAATATGAACTACAAAGCCGATGGTGAAACGCCTGATGCAATCTAGTCCGGACTTTATGATCCACCTTAAACAGTAGACCCCTGGTCTGACCCCCACATACACCCCGTCTACCCCCCATCTTATCTAGAAACCTGTCGAAAGAAATGCCAATGGCAACCTGTTGACTCCTCCTTACCAGTGTCCATTTACAGCATCGGCGAGCCTCTTTCGGTCCCGGGGAGGCCATCAAGGGGGTCTACGCCTTGGGAATGACAGTGGGGATGGCCAGGTCTGGCTTGCCGGACACGTGCCTGTGAACAAGACTGTGAATCTGCAGGGTATGACTAGTCCTTGCCGAGAGAAAATTAGACTATGTGCCTAGTTTGTTAGGTTTGTGGCAGGAACTATGCGAATACTCCAGCTTTCCAGGATGTGTGGAGACCCAATAAGTCTGATTAGTCAGAATTGTGCGGAGAATGAGGCCCAGACTTCAACTCCTCGACAGCTTAACTATGAATGTCTTAGACTGTGTGATTATTATGACAGTGTAAGTACTTAGCATCTCATGAACCCTTAATGAGCACATATAGACTCTTATGACTCCAATATGACATTTTGAGAAACTGTCTAATAACAAGCGCTGGGTGTGTCGTTAACCATAGCAAGCAAAAAGAACGCCTTTGACTATCTTTAGCAAATCCCTTACACGCCCTGTAGAACCAGGGTTTATTGACACGCATACTTTACATACAATACAATAACACCAAGCTTGTATGTACGTATGCAGACAAGAGCCGCGGAAAACACAGCTTCACATCAACGCACGTAAACATCAAACAGAAAAGTGAAGGGATCGGGTGAATTGTAGCATACTCAGAAATCGTCACAGCAAGCTGGCATCCTTACTTGCTTATTTATGGATGTGGGGGTGTGAATTAACAGTCAAGATGTGAAAAGAACGGAATGTAATTAATCATCACTGAAGGAGGGGAGGGGGCGTAAGGACTTGCTCTGATGCAGCCAAGATATATAAACGGCCTCGTTCCCGGCGTAACTTTGCCTCGAGGATTTTGTTACAATATAAAAAAACATAGCATTTACCAATTCCGTTACTGCAATATATAGCAACTTCCTTTCCAGGCCATCCAGTCTCCACTTTCAACTTCATCTTTACAACATCAGCCCTCTTCTGTTTTAAAAAGTGGCGATATTCCCTAGAATCACTACCCAATATCAAATACCTCATTCATCAACCAAGCCCGGCTACATCTATGTTCTCTTCCGCCGTGGTCCATTCCGCTGCAATGAACACGGCCACGTTCTGCCGCACGTTAACAGCAGGGGTCCCCGACTACGTCCCTGCCATCGCCATTGACATTAAGGACCACTATGCCGCCAAGGTCTACCAGCCCGGCCACCGTCTCTGCGGAACAGCCACCATCAAGCCCACAAAGCTCATACATTTCCATGCCATCGAAATCATTCTCTTAGGCGTCGCTACCACCCGGATAGAAACGGCCCAGTTCTCTCAACGGGCCATGCACATTATCCTCTGCCTCCAGATGCCTCTAGACCCCGCGACCATGCCCGTTGATGACACTCTAAAGCCCGACGAGGAATACATATTCCCTTTTGAATTCGTCATCCCGGCCCATCTCACTCTCTCCGCTTGCTCCCACGCTACCTTGACCCCCGAGGTCTCCTTGGCGCACATGGCCATTCCGCCCTCCGTGGGCACCTGGGTCAACCGGTCCGATCTCGCCCCCTACACCACCAGCATCGAATACGCAGTCAAAGTCCGAGTGACCCGAGTAGACCCCGCAATAAAGAAGCACATCAAGGTCCTCGAGAATTCCCGTATCATCAATGTGCTCCCCGCCACCCCTGAGCGCTCCCCGTTAATTCTGTCCAAACATGACACGAACTACCGCCTCATTACCTCAAAGACCGTCCGCAGATGCCTCCTGGCGTCAAAACAGGGAAAACTCACTGTTCATGCCGCTGAGCTGCCGACTGCTTATGTTAGTGCAGATGGCCGCCGGGCTAAAAAGCGCGCTGGTGTCACCGTTGACCTTGCTTTTGCCGCTGCCTCAGCAAAAGTCGATCCGCCCAAGATTTCCGGGGTTGCTGGGAAGATCATCGCCACTACTTACCATGCGGCGGCCGGGATGACCAAGTTGCCGGATCGCGGGGGCAATGACCCGCTGGATATCCAGTTTTGCACGTTATATAAGAAGAACATAAGCCTGTTCAATGTACCGATGGAGACGCACGGGTGGGAAAAGGGTGCGTCTCAGTATGTGCTGAGGGACTCGGGATACTCAAGTGGTGAGGCGCCGCTGAGTGACGGTAAGCGGGGCTCCGATGGTTCGAAAACCTCCGCAACCCAAACCCCGGGGGATCTCTATCATTCCAGAGTGTACATCCCCTTCGATTTGCCTACCGAAGATATAATCTTCATTCCGTCATTCTACAGCTGCCTGTTAGCCCGATGCTACACACTCAAGTTAACCGTCACGTTGACCACCGGCACGGAACTAGCCGTTAAAGTGCCGCTACAGATTGTCGCAGAGGCTGCAGAGGATGCCGTGGGATTGGGGTTTGCTGTGGATGGGCTGCCGTCGTTTGATGCGGCGATGGAGGAGGCGTTGAGGCCAAGGGTTTCCGGAGTGTTCGGGAGTGATGAGGGGGGGAGTGGCGGGGGGCAGAGAAATGAGCCGCCGGAGTATGAAAGGACGAAGGGATCACTGTTGGTGACGAGGGTGATTTAAGGATTTCTTTTCTTTTTTTTGTTATGCTTTTATAAGATGGCATGGTAGTGGTAATGATCTGGTGATGTATTTACACAAATTTGATACCATTTTAGAGTTAGTATTGTTTGTTTATTTTTTAAAAAATTTGTACATATTTAGTTTATCGCTTGATCTAGTTTGGCTTCCAACAGGAACTTTGTAAGATCGTCGTTGTTTGTTGTGAATTCATGCTTCCATAATAAACTGTAAAAATGAATACGAAAAAACAGCATTTTAGTATTTTTGTTTATGATTCTCGGTTTTCCGTAGTATATGTAAAAGAGAAGGAAAAAAATGGCACTGATGTTTACTCAGATCATGCTGTCAGGGAAAAAAAAAACATACAACACCGGGTATTCCCACGTGGTCACCCACCGTAGTACTAATCCGGCGCTCTGTGGCTTGACTATGGGGGAGCAGACGGGACCCCGTATTTTCCACAGGCTATGGTCGTATGTGCTAGTGCTAGCTATCAATTAGATTTATAGTGATAAATAATACATGTATAGGGTTAGGGTAAAGATACATCAATTCTTACCCTAACATATACAAATTATCATGATCCTTTTATTCAAAATTAAATAATCTGACTGAAATGCTTCGTATTCACAATCAACATAAACTGATTCATGTTACCTTTAGCCATGTAACCTGCCATCTCTGGTATAGTCGATGTCCCATAGTTACATAAAAGTACCTTTACGTGGCCTACAATACCTTCGTATAAATGTATAACCTTTCCTCCCATAATTGACCTGCCAATCCCGTCATCCCCATCGTTTCCTTCTCTCGAAAACAACGCAAATATCCATTCTTTCCCTTTTGTTTGGTAATATCTAACTGTCAACTTGATCCCATTTCCATTTATTTCATGCTTAGAAGGAGGATGAACGAACAAAACGAACACACGAACAATTGGCCCTGCAGGGCGGTGACTTCATGCAATGGTAGACTAACATTGCTTCTCAACCAACCAGAGGCTTGATGAATAAGGCGATCGTTATGGGATGACATGGAGGAATACGAGAAAACGCCCCTGTGCTTTATGTGCTTGGGCCCGATGAAATTCTAGGATTCCGGGTAGGCAGGGGTTGTAGATTAAGGACGTCATTGGGTTGAGTTTATTTTAAGGACATATCAGGGTCTGTGGATGGAATAAAAGAAGGAGAAGAAGCATAAAAACTACGGAAGGCAAATCTTACTAGATTGAAAGTCATGTCAAAGTTGAATTTCTTGAAAAATGCCAAACTATAAAAAACAGGGCGCATACACATAATATCCTCAGATCAAGTAACACACCACCAGCCTCTCTGATCTTCATCTTCTAACGTTTAGGAAAACCTCCCCGGAAAGAAAGGCTCAATAGAGTTAAAAAAATGCAAGAATGTAAAAAAAAAGAGGGTTGCCAGCTGGGGGTCCCTTCACGACCACCAACGTCACAGGAACCCGACAAGCGAGTTGAACCTTGGTATCACAAAGGAAGAACGAGGGAGGACGATGCTCTCGTCGGACATTTGGCTATGTATATACACAATAACTAAATAGTAAGGATGCAAAGGGAATGATGATGATACTGGATTATCGTATTTAGGCTGGCTTGTGATTTGTTTGGGTGTTTTGGCAGGGAAGCTAAAGTGTGGCGGGTTGACATTAGGGCGTAGGGAAGATGAGGATGGAGATGGGACTGGTGTTGGTGAAGGTGATCAATGTTAATTAAATTTATACACACACATACATATATGTACTTTGTAGTGCCAAGTATTTACTTAGCTACCTGATGTTCCTGCATCAGATAGCCTTATGATTGCATTATATCATGTCTAGATGGATATATAATACAACGATGTAAACATATAACTTTTGTAAAAGCTCAAAAGGTTCTTTACCAATCCTCGTGCTCCACCCATGGCCCCACGATCCCGCTCAGTCCGTGCCCTCAAAGCTGTACCCTTCTTTCCTTTCCTTCCTAATCTATATGACCCCTAGTCTATTTCTAATTCGGGAACATTGTGTGCTTCTTGCCGGATTCTGGCAACTTTCTACTAAGTTTCTTCCCATTAATGAAGAGTAAACAGATGCTATATTTACAAGAGACCCTATCTTAATACGAAGACAGCAATGTTGAAAAGAGGGAACAGAGACACATACACTTGTAGCCTGTCTGTTCAGCTCGTTTAGAGGAAGAGAAAACAAGGGGGTAGAGGATAGACGGAGAAGGAGAAAGAGCGAGAGAGAAGCGGGGATAGCCGGGGGCACTTGTGGTCCTTGGTATGTTTTGACGAGGGGATGAAAGCAAGGACGATGCTTTTCTCAAACCGGATGACCGCTTGTCATGATTTGTATAAAATCTGGCAGTTTCCCGTGTCTTAGATCTTGCCATTGTTAGTATTTTCTCATCATCAATAATTACAGGTCATTCAGTACTACATTCTTTAAGTGGCAGAGCCATACACCATCACATAAGTTACATATACATCCATTACGATCGTTATAATCAGCTGCCTTTGATTGGCCTATACTGTCGTTACTTTGTCATTATCCATCACCTGATTCTTATTGTTAGTAAACATCATAATCTTTACCACCACCATGCGTACCACTGCCAGCATCGGCTTGGTGACTCTCGCCGCTCAAGCTGCCAATGCCGCTTATGTCTGGCCTTCCAAATGGGACGACCAAGAAGATCTTCTCTCCATGCAGGACGGCTATCTTCGCTTTGGCTTCACCGACCGTAAGCAACCGCTCCTCCCTGTCCCCATCTGAAACCATGCTAACTCTTTACCAGAGGTCATCCCCTGCGGCTTCGGTGCCAACCGCGAAGGCACTAACACCGCCGCTGAATGGATCCGCACCGCCTTCCATGACACCATCACTCACGACAAATCCAAAGGCCTCGGTGGCCTCGACGGATCTATCCGTTTCGAGACTAACCGGCCCGAGAACCCCGGCTCTGCTTTCAACACCACCCTCGGCCAACTGGCCGAGTTCGTCACCCCCGTCACCTCGGGTGCTGATCTGATTGCTATGGGTTTGGTAGCTGCTGTGGCGTCGTGCGGTGGTAATAAAGTGCCGCACCGGCCCGGCAGAGTGGATGCCACCGAGGCGAACGAGGCCGGTGTTCCCGAGCCGTCAACTGACCTCAACACGACCATGAACCAGTTCACCAAGGCTGGCTTCTCCACAAGTGACATGATTGCCATGATTGCCTGCGGTCACTCGGTGGGCCAGGTCCACAGCGTTGACTTCCCGGAGCTTGTCAACGGCACTGCCAGCGAAGCCAACGTCGCCACCTTTGACGAATCTGGCGCCAGCTTTGACACTGCCGTCGTCGACGAGTACCTCGATTCCGACGGCGTGAACCCGCTCGTCTTCTCTTCCAACGACACCATGAATTCCGATAAGCGTGCCTTTGGCGCCGACGGTAACGTCACAATGAAGGCCCTCCACGACCCTACCACCTTCCAGAACACCTGCCAGGACGTCTTTGACCGCATGCTCCAGACGGTCCCCAGCAGCGTCATTCTCGATGAGCCGATCGAGTTTGTAGACGTCAAGCCGTACATCAACACTTACGAGTTCAACGCCAACCAGTCGGCCTTCTCCTTTGGTGGCCGTGTCCGCGTGCGGACTTCTGACAGCACGGGGCTCAACGCCGATGATCTGAGCATCGCTCTTGTCCTGTCCGATGCCAAGAACCAGACCACCACGGTCTTGGCGGACCGTGCCCGGTTCAAGGCAGGTCAGAGCTCCGGTTTCTTCCGCGAGATCTTCACCTGGTTCGAGTTCCAGACGGAGCTGCCTCTGGATGCTCCCGCTACCAGCTTCACCATTCAGTTAAAGAACTCTAACGGTACCACCACCACGCTCGACAATGGCGGCACCGGCTCATACCCGCTGGAGACCGACCTCTTGTATCTGCAGGGTACCTCGTGCATGAACCTCACCGCCGTCAACGGGAACTACAGCATGCAAGTCCGGGTCGCCGCCAAGTCTTCCATTAGCCAGGATGACATCATCGTACCCGTTGCCCACCGCATCAACCCTGGCGGCATCGCCGCACCGCTGCTGCAGATTGAGAATGCTCCGACTGTTTCTAAGGACGGCATGGTTGGTGACTACCAGCTTTACACCTTCACAACCCCGATTGAGACTGCCGGATGGTCATCTACCTTGTCGCCTCAGTTGAAGTCCAGGGCGGATGCCTACTGGCCTTGGCGCAAGACCACCATCTTGGCGGACCATTCTTGCTAAAAAAAATATACGCTACTTAGTGAGCACATTATATCACCTGAATATCTACTAAGTATATAAACCACATAGTCGTAATGTTGATATAATTTCACTGTTCAAGATTATATTTGCTTCAAAGTATAAGAAAACACATATGTATAGATGATATTAATATATCCGCTAAGAAATATATGAATGACATCAAGCATGGAAGACTAAACGCCCAAAACACCGTAATATAATTTTGTACAATTCACCCTTCTCTGTCCCAAATCGCCTTCAAACTTCTTTCATCCTCCCCTTACCACTTCTCCGAGGAAGCCAGATCCCCAGCCGTGTTCAACTGCACCTTCTTATCCTCACCACCAGACGCCAATCCCCAAGCCTCATCCCAAGCCAACGCCAACACCTTAGCCCCATCGCCCGCTTCCAACGCCTTCTTCCCTTTCAACCACTCCCTCAGCACCGTAAAGATGGGCTCCGAAACACTGCCATTCCCTTCATCCCGAGTCCCCGGTCTAACACTGCGGAGATCCCAAATCTTAACAGTGCCATCCCATGAGCTCGACGCCATCGCGTAGTCCTTCCCAGGGGCTGCCGCGACGCAAGAAACCATGTTGGTGTGGCCGCGCAGCGTAAGGACATTCGGGGCCGAGGTGCTTTCGCGCGGGTCCAAAAGGGAAATATGTCTAGCTGAGGAACCCGCTGCTAGCAAAGGTGAGGAGCCGCCAAGGGCGCCGATGCACAGAAGCGGGTGCATCGTTGTGAGCGAGGAGACCGTCCGGCCGGTAGTCAGGTCGAGGGTTAACAGAGACTTGTCGCGGGAAACAGAGTAGGCGACAGTGTTGTCGTTGGGGTGGAAGATGACCTGGGTGACGGGGTCGGCGTGCACTTGGAGCATAGCGGTGGCGCTGCGCTGCGGGACTGTCACTGAAGTCTTGAATTTCTTGACCTGGACGGCCGGACGCTCCGCTTCCCATTCAGGCGCATCTTTGCTGGCCAGGAATACACCTACGGCACCATCGGAGCCAGCGGTGAGAATCTGCTTAGTCTTGGCGTCAACGGCAATCCGGTTAATCTGCTTCTTGTGCCCGTGGAGTTCCAAAACTGGCTTCAGCTTGCCGCCGCTGAAACCATCAGCCGCCTCACTATAATCCCAGACGAGGACGGTCCCATCGATGCCTGCCGAAGCAATCCGCTTGCTGTTGATCCATCGGGCAGTGTTAACCCTCTTTGCATGACCGCCAACCGAGGTCCCGCAACTCATGGCCAAAATCGACCCCGACTTATCCCAGATTCTCAACAGTTTATCATATGAAGCTGACAGCAGTCTCTCAGAGCCAGATGTGCCCGGCGACCATAAATCAATATCTGAAATCCAATCATCGTGTTCATAGGAGGCTTCGTAGGCGGGGGGCAGCAGCGATGGGACGTATTGGAGCGTGATGGTTGTCTCGGGGGAGAACCCATTGGCGGTGATGTGCTCTTGGAGAGAAGTGCGCAGGAAGGTGCCGTTGACGAGGAAGTCGAGAGGGAGTTTTTCGGTATTGAGCATGGACTCGGAGTTGAGGATACGTGAGAGGCCATAACGCTTGATGTCTAGAGATGAGGGAGAAGAGGGTTAGCTTTGGAGTTTGTCGGGAGGGGCCGTGAAGTAGTCTGAGTGGGACGTACCGGCGGGGACCAGCAGCAGACGCTTCTCCTCGGGAAGTTCAATTTCCGTATGTGTGGTGGTGAACAACACCTTCACCTGAGCCTCAGAAGGGTTCATGATTGGTCAAGTCTATCGATCTGCAAAGAAACCAATGAAACAAGAAAAGAAAGTATTAAATATAGAAACAAGCGCACCAAAGATGTATATGCGCAAGAATACGGAAACCTAAAATCTATAAGTGTGTAGTTTAGATGCGGAGAATCAAATCACGATGCCGGAAAATGGGCAATGCGGTCGTAGTCGTAGTGCCGGCCTTCCTCAGATCTTTTGCGCCGTCAACCCATACGACGAGAAAAAAAAAGTCTTATCAGAAAATCCTAATTGTCTAATAAGAAGAATTGACAAGGAACATGGGACATGAATCTTGAGGGTAATTGACCAATCACCTTTATTGGCTCCAATTAGTTTAGGGTTTGTAAAATATAACCCTACGATACTCAATGGCAGATGTTAGACATTTAGCCACAAACCAAATTAGTTCTTGTCATGTTATTTAATGTAACATCAAGATCAAAACAAATACTTCATCGCATTGCGAACAAAAATGTCATCATAATCATATATCTCTATCAGCAAACCCTCCTGTATATAATCTAAGCCTGCCACATCGATTCATTCAGGCTCAACATCTTATCTGCCATCTGCCTCTTCGCCGCCGTCGCCACTCCCCTTTCGGGATCCGCCAACTGCTCACTGTAGCACAGCTCCACTAAGTTCTTCAACTCATCGTACGAAAACTTCCGTGCTGATCCCTCCTCCACTTCCTTCATCCCCTTCGCTGCTGCCAAGATCTTCTCCGCCCCCTTCGTGAACATCTCATAATAGTTAGTTGCTCTGGCCAAGTCAACGCCATCCTCAACATTCTTGAGGTTCTGCTGCAAGACGCGAATGTTGAGAAGCATACGACCGCAGCCCCGGGCGTTCATGGGAGAGGCAACAGAGGCGTTAGTGACGAGGATATTGGTGACAAGATGGCCCAAGCCAGTACGGATGTACTGCACTTCGCGGGTGTGGAGAAAGCAAGTGATGTTTTCGTCGTAGGAGACGAGCTCTCCATTAAGCTTGAGAATCTGCGGGTCAGGCTCCGAAACATCTTGGTCCAGGATGTAAGGAGCTGTTTTAGGGCCTAGCACGACACTGAGAGAATGCATAATCTGACAGCGAATCTCCATGTGAAGTGTTCGGAGAGCAGTACCAGCCAGTTCTTCATACGAAGCCACAATACGGTCAAAAGTTCTAAAACTTGTGTTAGTTTTAACATTAACAAGAGCAGACAGCTATAGAATACTTACTGAACGGTTTCTTGGGTGAGAGGTAGGTAGACAGGTCCACCCTCATCCGGTGACTTGTGATCATTCATCAAAGACCATCTTTGGCTTGTCGCCCGCGGAATACTGCTCCTAGAAGTATCTGTTTCCTGACGAGTGATGTGCCTCAATCCTTGACTCTTGATAGCAAGCCACTTCATACTGGTGTAGATCAGACATAATGATGAGATAGTGTCTCTATCCTGAATGATGTCATTAGGCTCAAGGCGGTTCTTAGACACGTATTGTACCAAAAGATCTGTCTCCTTGTCCAGTAACACTGAGTCGGTCAGATCACTGTTCCAACGTTCCTGAATGATGTCCCTAATCTCACCCGAGAGGAGCGAGAAGCGGGCACAAGTCCGAAGATCCTTTTCATCATCCGAGTCGGTCTGCTGTTGCTCCCGGGTCTTGGTTACTAGGCTCTTATACCAGGTGAAGACCCGGTCGTAGTATCTCATCATTTGTGAGACTAACAGGGAACTCAAGGCCTGGTCGTGGGGAATAGTTCCCAGCATGCGACAGAAGGCAGTGACAATAGTGAAGAATGAAGTAGTACCCTTGAGAATGGGCTTCTTGGCAGAGAGAGCCCAATTCTGATCTTGTTGAAATGAATCTGGCTCGTTGAAGACAGTTTCAGTGAGCTTAGCCAGAGTCTCATCTAACTGAGGCTGGAACACATTGACCAAGAAGTTGTCCAGGAACGATGTCAGAGTAGAGGTAGCCAGATCGGAACCAGGCGGAACGATACTCTTTAGCCTCTGCAGGAACACCAGCGTAGGGGGCAACAAAATACTCATGTTGAACACACTGGGATCGACCAAACTCTTGTAAGTTCCGACCGTCCCGCGATCAGTAAATCCAGGCCCAGTGCTCTTAGTATTGCTCCGAGTACCATTGGCAATCTTCTTCTCGTTCTTCTCACGGTCAGTAAGACCAGGAACTGCAGCCTGGATGATAGCATCCAGGGCTTCCATCTCTGTAGTGATGATCATGCTCTTAATGTCAGTGTCCGCAAGACGGAAGAGGTGATCTCTGCTACCATCAACCTTTCCGCTTCCGGTACCAGGATTAGGCGATGAGCTAAACTGATATACATCCGCATCACTGGTGACGTAGTAGTTTAACAACGTTCGAATCTCATTCTGATACAGGTTCCACAGCTCCTTGAAACTGCCGAGCAGAGCACTGTTATTACCAGCACCCTCACGCCTGATGAGAGCTTTGATAGACTCGTGAAATACTCTATGGCCCTCCGCAATAGCTTCAAACTTGCCGTAGAGTGTCCAAAGAAGATCAGAAATAACGTCTGCTCGCATCTGTGTTTCCCTACTTCCATAGATACCCAGCCCATTACTGCTCCCATTACTTCCACTGGCACCACGCAAGGAGCTCGGGTGTCGTTGATCAACTTCGTTGACAGTCTCGTTCGCAATCTGGAACAGCTCAACAGGCAACCGGTTCTTAAGGTTCTCAACTGCATTCTGTAACCGACCAAGCTTATTCAAAGCCTCAACTAATAGACTGATGTAGTCAAAGGTGTCTGCTTCCGGATTTTTTGCGGGATCCCCCACTGCTGGTCTTTCAAAGTCGATGCTATCAAGAACTTGTTCAAAAGGTGGCGGTCCAGACCCGCCTGCAAACGCATCTGTGCCATGATTCTTGGCAATGCTTTGCCATCGTTCCTGGCAATATGGTGACTTGAGATATAGATGTTCATGTAGTTCCTCCACCAATATGTCCATCAGTGCCGTTTCTTGATTAGCCAAGTAACTCCTCAAGTCACTGAGAGCACCAATATCATCAAGCTCAGGCTTCCGCAACTTACGTAGAGCATTTTGTAGTACATCTACAGCGGTAAGGAATCGCTTTTCTGATATCCGCGCTTCAAGTTGATCGGGCACCAACCGAAGTTCCTCTAGCTCATCTAGAACAGTGATGAGCTCATCGTACATCTGAGAAGTGACAGAGAGCTTTTTAAGCTCAGAGTCAGGGTTGCAAAGTCCCACTTTGGCTGCTATCAATGTCTCCTTGAGTCCGGCAACTCGCATCTGTGACGCCTTGATACTATTTTGAATCTGATGAAAGGTACCGATCGAACTGTTGAAACCTTGGTGATGCTCATGGACAATAGCCTTGAGGGAGTTCTGAAGCATATTGTGGGTTTGTTGGAAGTTTCGGTATTCGTGGGCTCGACCCACTGAACTATTGTCCAGCAATTGCAGAGCCAGCTGCACAGGGACACAGTCGCTAGTACACAAAGCAGGCCATTCTTTCCGAATGTACTCTAGTACACTCTGGATCTGTTGCTCAGCGCTACTTTGGGGAGTTATCAATTGTTCGAAAGTATCCTCTTGTGATGACCGGGACAGGCTAAGTTGGCCCGAGAATTCATCGCGAGTTACCATCCGATCATTCATTCGTGGTCGACTAGGCATGGACCGCATGGATTGTGGCTGCGAATACGGATCGGTTATGCCAGGTTGCGGTGATCGTGACCGGCCGTTGTTGAGCGGGACACCACCCGCTGGTGAGTCGAAACGATCGCGGGCCGAGCGCATGCTCATGGCGGCAGAGCTTCCGGAGCTACCAGCACCTCCGCTAATATTGCGATAGCCGGAGCCGCCGCGCATATCCATACCACCAGACATACCGCTACTGCCGGCAGTTCTCATTGGAGGTCGGTCTTGGATGGGTCGGCCTCGTGGAGGGGGGACCTGAACGGGAGCGTTCGAGTTACCATATCCGTCGCCATAGGGGTCGTAGTCATTTTGAACGGGTTCTCGTTGAGTCGGGGGGGGACCAAAGTTTCCGTAGCCGTTTGTGCGTGGTTGAGGGTGCCCGTATTGAGGGGCATATTGTCGGTCCGCCATCACGGAAATTGGGAGATGTGTGAAATAGAGGATCGATAAAGGTTGAGAAATAAGATTGTTATTATAAGCTGGACTTTCACATGGCAATTCCACAGATTTGGGTTCAAGCAGAGGGGTGACACTGGCAAATCGAGGGGTATTACAAGGGCCTTATAGTGCTTGGAGAGGGACACTGAAAAAGCAGCAAAAGATGAAGGATAAAGCTCAAGAATTATTTCTTTTTTAAATGGAGTTGTTAATGCTTAAGGAATTTCCCATAAGTCAAAGAGCCAATCCCAATGAATCTTGATGTGCTTGAACAAAATAATAAATTGCCAGCTTCAACCTTTGATGTCATCCAAGAGCCATCCACTGCAAGTTATTGGGTGACGACACTGAAGCTACGACCTAGCAGTCACTGACAGCTACCAACTTAACTCTGCCAGCCCGTCAAGAGCCTTCTGCCAGCCCGTCAAAGCTCCCCAAACTGTTAAGCCCCATCCCTGCAACGCACCACCGCAAATGATCCGCAGCCTTCCAATGGATCAATTAAAACATCAGCCAAAGCACCACTCAGTCTGTGATAAGCGCGCAACCTTTACCAAACCACGACACTCACTTTTTTTGCGATTCAATTTTTTCGCCTTCACGATACGACTTGTTTGCGCCGTAGACGAGTCGCAATTTTTTTCTGACTATTACTGAAATCAATTCCCATTTTCGCCGGCCGAAATCCACTCTTACGTCACGCGCCTCCGAGCTTCCATCTCCGCGCAAACTACGTCACCGAAGCAAGTCTCGGATCCGACCTCATGAATCACAATATTAATTGCAGGCATACTCCCTTTTGATATATAATCCTCATCCTTCGCAACCTCACAATGGATTCTGATCGCCTCTGGAAATTCAGTCGCCCTGAGTGGATGAACAGCCTGTGGGCCCGCAACGCTGGCGTCTACGGAGCCGGTGGCCTGGTACATCCCCTCACAACTATTCTCCGGTCGCTAAAACAGAAGCAACTCCTCACTAACATTGTTTCCTCAGTTTTCTCTCGCCTTCTACGTCATGTTGGACTCCGCGGTCTGGTCCAAGTCCGCCCGTAACGCCACAGACGTCCACGTTTCCTTCGCCGATTGGCTCCCCCTCATCTTCAGCAGTCTCGGCATGCTCATCATCAACTCGGTCGAAAAGCAGCGTCTCAGCAACGACTCCATCGGCTACTCCGGCGAGGTTGCCTGGCGGGCGCGTGTCGTCCTCTTCCTTGGTTTTGCGGCGTTGGCGGGTGGAATGGCTGGTGGCGTGACTGTCTTTGTGCTCAAGTATATTGTTCAGGGTGTCGCGATGCCTGCACTCAACATGGGGGTTGAGAATGTTATTTCAAACGCTCTTATTGGCGTGAGCTGTGTTTTACTTTGGGTCAGCCAAAATATGGAGGATGAGTACTCTTACAGCCTTTCTCTGTAAATCTTCCTCTTTCCTTAATCTTCACGCGCCCTCCACTTCCGTCTGTCGAGCCACGTTCCTCTCATAGCGAGTGTCAGTTTCTAACTGTGTTTGTCACTAGGCACTAAGGTCAAAATTGACGCGTCTTTGTAACCTTCGCGCTGTGCCCAATCAATTTGACTTCACAATAACGACCCCATTATATGTCCATCTTGGTTAGCAATATGTATTGTAAAGTGCCATTATTTACATCATTTACAGTATGAAATTTCCAACATCGGGTATCATTTGAAAAGGCCATCTTTATGAAGCCAGTTCATGTTTTAGGAGTTCCAGTCTAGTCCAAAGTGATTATGAGAGCTGTACAGTGTTGAAGTGGATATATGGTCCGAGGAAGTTCAATCCATCGGTCGAATCGGTAGATAATAGTATTTTTCCTCAATTATGTTGGTTGCCGGTTCCAGTTTCGATTTAGTCTCTTCAGCCTGTTTTTCGGGTTCTGTTAAAGCAAAATGTTCTTCAATCTTCATTCTCTCGAGCTCCTCTGCGAGTCTGGCATCAACCTCTTCGATCTCGCCTGGAACCAGCCCGCCTGGGACTTGGTCTACTATGTCTTCAAAGTCTTCATAGGCGGTTGCTCGCTCGAACGAGGAAGATTTGAAAGTGGCTACCTTCTTGTTGGAGGCTCCGACAGATGGTGTCTCTATGAGTACGGGTTCATCGACAATCTTGGGAGGTGGCGTAATAGGTGGGAGGGCCTCGATCTCTGTAGTAGGTAGAGCCGAAAGAGCAGCTTGGAGGTGCTTTTGTAACAGGTAGCCCATCGACTGGTTTTGTAGCGGGATTTGCGTAAGTTTTTTGTTGTCCTTTATTAACTCCTTGTAGCGGTTATACCGGTGCCATGTTGAAAGTTTCGGTATCAACTCCGAGTGCATACGTTCCTCGTCGTATTTAGTCTTGCCATGTCTTATAACGTCCATGATGTAACCAGTGATTGTATTCATGGCAAGAGGCTTGATTCCACGTTTCTGAACTACACCGGCAACTTGTTCAGGGTTCAACCCTCCAAACTCCCAAATGTAAAAGGCCTTGACATGTTGCGGCCCAGGTGCCTTCTCATCAGTATAACGTTGCTGAAAATCTTCATAGTATGCTTCTGCCTCTTCAAGTAATCTAGCACGATCTGCTTCATCAACGGCTGGCACTGGAGTTTCTGGCGCCTTGTCATCTTCAAAGTAGATAGTATCTTTCATAGAAAGAATCAACTTCTCAACGTCAAAATATTTGTCCAGGATTTCTAGGACCTTATTATAGTCCTCCCGAATTGGTCTCCTGACGACGGGAATGCCATCTGAATCAGGTGTGGGCTGAAAAACTTCAGTCTTGATCACCTTAGGTCCTTCTGATTCTACACGCTCATTCTCCACAACAACAGAATCATTATATGTGAAAATCAGGTCTGTCCGGCCTTCAGCGATCACGGACTCAATCACAGTTTCTTCCTCTTCTACCATTGCCGTGACCCCTGGTTTAACCTTAGTATTATTCGTACTACTCGCGATAGAAGAAAGCTTGGTAGTCTTTCTCGCCTTTTTCTTCTTGTCGACAACCGCTCCTTCCGGAAGAGGTATCGGAAGCCCCTCCTCTGCAAAATGTGGTCTTGGAGGAACTACTTTCAACGCCAATCGTTTCTCATCTAAATAATAGAAAAGCTGGATGCCAGCATAGGCATCTGAGGCAGAATCTAGAGTATGATGTGAGTTACAATACTATGTGATAGGGAACCTTTCAGAATCTTACAGATGATCTGATCCATTTTCAAGTTCTTGGACCAATCTCCAGTTCGAACTTCGCCTTTGAACAAAGGTAATTTCAAGCAATCTTGTACTTGATCCGCCAGTCTGACGGGAGATTTGTTGATCAAATGGTATTCACCAGAAGCACAGTACTTAACTTGTTTGTAAAGATGGCTGAGTTCCATAATGCCTTTGACATCGATATCAAGAAAAGTTTTCAATCGAGTACAATCAGCTTTAATGCAGACGCCACACTTCATTACCGTGGGATCCTCCAATAGTTTTCTTAATGATGGCGAGACCAGCTGGTCATCTGGCTGAGGGAATAAGGAGATGTGAAAGAGAGCCACCCGGCTAGGACTGGCAATCTGTAACAAAGAGACATTCTTCCGGACACCGTCTGCTCTATAGGATTCTGCTACCCACTCCAAATCAAGGCCAATAACCTTTTCGTCCATGAAATACTGTTTTAGTACCTTTTCCATACTAGTCACGCCTAGACAGTAATGCACATCGACTGTTTTTGGTTCCCCAGAGCTATCCGAAGGCCCTCTATACAGGCCATAGCTCCAATATGACGCATCACTAAATTCCGATGCAGCCTTCGCTTTTCTGAAAAGCTCTTCGGGTATATTGTAACTCAAAGATGTCCGAGGTGGTATCAAAGAGCCATCCATCTCGTTTGAGGTTAAAGTTGGTTTAGACTTGCTCAAGAAAGAATTATCAATTGTGTCAGTTCCGAAAAGCGCTTCCGGATTATGTGCTTGCAAGGTGTCTTGTGAAAATGACGGCATTCCTTGTGTAGAGGCAAAGCGGATGCCGTGATCGGGGGTCCATGTGCCAGCTGCCGGTAGTGTGAATATAGGCCGGCGGACACGCTGCGCCGCCAAAGAATGCCGAAGATTAGGGGATGTAGAAATCGACATATTTCTAGGATTCGAGAGAGCTGATGGCGCCAGCGCAACACCATAGGTTGTATTCAAAGAACCGCCAGTCAAGAATCTGTTGGCAGTGCGGGTCGTGAGCCTCACATGCACATTGGAGTTACTTCGACAAAATGCCATTTTGAATCCGTAGATTGGGGAAAGAATGGGTGATTATATGCCCGGGAAACACCAGATGAAGTAATGCGATCTAGCAAATATTCTAGGGTGGGAAAATCGGGGTCAAGAAGCACAATAGGCACCAACGGCAGCCTATGTAGAAAGCCCTTCAAATAATGATGAGGTCACTGAAAATGGCCAATGCCACGAGTATGATTTTTTGAGAGCTAGTAACTATAATATAGAAGTTGACCAGGGTTTGGCCCGTGAAAGGTACAAAGGTCGAATTGGGTTAAAAGCAAACAGTCACTCACTAGCCAGCTGCAAGATCTTATTTCTGGCAGCTGGCAAGACGACAATCAACTTCATGTGGGGCCGATCCTCATCCACCAGAGAGCCAGGTGGTGATGGCTGGTGTTTTTAGTGTGACGTCGGTTGAGGTACTATCATTGATTGACATTGGAACTTTTGCGCTTCATTATCAATCTCCCCTAGTTAGATTAAGCAACATGGCTTCTCAACTACTTCCTCTCGGTATGTGATAGATACTATTTGTCCATTTGAAGGAATCATGTGCAAGGCCATAACGCTAAAAAGATCATTAGAACTCATTGATAAGTGTGTTGGTTCCCGTATCTGGGTAATAATGAAGGGTGACAAGGGTAAGTTGTGACGATACGAGGTTCAGAAAAAATTGTGAGGCTAATAGAGCATTTAGAGTTCACTGGTACCCTCTTGGGTTTTGATGACTACGTCAGTAAGTTGTGAAGCCTATCCAGCTGTTAAATGATTCATTCTAACAGTATTTTCAGACATGGTTTTGGAGGATGTGACTGAGTAGTAAGTCGGGTGTTGCCATGTTGCTTGTCATATATCGCTATGCTAACTTAGGAGCAGCGACTACGCCGGTAACCAGAACAAGCTTCCCAAGATCCTACTCAATGGTAACAATGTGTGCATGGTAAGATCAATTGGTTCCATTTATAGGCGAACCGGAGCTGACCTGAACAGTTGATACCCGGTGGTGAAGGCCCCACCGCGGCGCCGGCAACTGCAGTCGCCGCGTAACGCAATATTTCTGATATGAATGACGACATATAATCAATATCATAATAAGCATAATTTATACCTGTTTTTTCTTTGCTGCAGTCTTCAAAATCGACTTCAAAAAAAGTGAGTATATTATTAGAACCCATCTATATAATGGTGAAATAACAACCTTAACACCAATCCAATTGTGTAAATGCTACCCATAATCATAAGCGCCTTGACTGAGATACCTACGCAGAGATTTAGTGTAGGTTATCGCCCGCAGAAACCATGCGACGCAGTTCCCATTCACGGGTGAACTCGTGGCTGAGGACTGAAAGATCACGCATGAGCTTCTTGATAACGTCGGTCAATACCTCACGCGGGGAAACAGAACCGTCGGTCTGGATACGGATAAACATCTCAGGAACGTTGGGGTGGCCGACTATAGAGGTGTTAGAAAAGTGCAAGATTGCCGGTGGGGAAAACTCAGCTTACTCTTGTAACCGGCCATGAGGACGTTCTTGTGCTTCTTAAGGTGCTCTGAGATGA
Organism: Ambrosiella xylebori; assembly: GCA_002778035.1. Lineage (NCBI taxonomy): Eukaryota > Fungi > Ascomycota > Sordariomycetes > Microascales > Ceratocystidaceae > Ambrosiella > Ambrosiella xylebori. Next base: position 463,434 of record PCDO01000002.1, read on the forward strand.
GGTTTCCCAGGGTGTGGTCTTCCTTACGGAGAATGAAATCAGAGCAGTGCGGCAGACCTTTTACACATTAGACTAAGAGAATAACAGAGGGTGAATGATTCCTGGAAACTTACCAGCAAAAGGCTTCTCTTCGATTTTCTTCTCGCCAGGGTCGAGCATAAATAGCTCGGTCCTACAATGAAGTTAATAAATATTTTGGGTTGACCAGAAGAAAAAAGTCTACTACTCACCGGTCGGGGGCGTTCATTTTGGCGGGTTTGCAAAATAATGGATGATATAGAAAGGACTACCAAATTTTGTTAGATGCGTGTGCAACTCTTGGTAAATTTGATGATGTCATTGGTAGTAAAATTATATTTCTAAAGATACGGTATCCAACTCCAAGCGTTTGTCCTTGAGAAGAATAAACTCACGTGATTTCGTTATTTGTAGTACAATTAGCCCGAAGCTTCAGAGATATCAGCAATCTTATTAGTACTACAATGAACCATCACGTATTCAACGTACCAGGGTTTGTCAGCCTTTCTTCTCAGCCTTGGAGTTTACTTCATTATTGCCCATCCAATGTTTGAAGACGACCCTTATTTAAAATCTGAACTCGTGTTAACCCTAATGGTAACATGTTGAGGATGTTATCTGACTGACTAAGTTCAATGTAACAATGATCCATCTTCGGGGAGATCAAGTTTTTTGACAGAACAATCACAACCTGGATCGATTACTTTTTCACTACTTAGTATATTTTAGGAATGACATTGTACATTCGAAAGTTTATGATCAACTGATGGGGTTGGATGTTTGTTGGTAGCACTTTTGCTATGAGGATAGGAGAATTGTAGTATCGAGACATTCAGTTGCAAATACATGATGTCTTGAAGCAACCGTGCCTCAGAATTCATTTACACACTTTTTGAATCCAACCAATCGATTACGCTATATTCGGAGAAGCAACTCCGTATCTTACGCCCCGGATTACCAGGATCAGCCGTTATCGGATTCCGGTCGGAAAATCCGATCTAGTGAAACTGTGAAACAACATAAAAACTACACATGATGAGCTTCATGGACCTATTGAAATGATTACCTAGGGACCAGCAGCAATTGGTTAATGCAGAGAGACAATTTGATGAAGGATTTTCGGCTGCCGAAGTCGTTCTTGATTTTCCCTAGAAGCATCACAAAACGTTGGCCTGCGGGTTCAAGAGACTGCCGAATCTTGACTTTTTCATTCTGCATGTTTTATGTATGGTTCAAGCTACACCCAGGTAACCCCAGAAGTATTCTGACTCTGCGTCATATCACGAATACACTACGTCCGATGATTCGAAATGCGGTGCTAGTGATACATAATGAAATACACATCAAAGGCCTAGGTGCTATTGGAAAGAAGCAATATCCCAGTGTATATGATCCAATATGATTTGGAGGGAGGAAACAACCATGTTAACTATGGCAGTGAAGGGTAAAGCATGGATGCATGAATCGATATCCTGTTTTTTCTTTTCCTGATTGCGGGGACGGAAAGGAAGAATGGCATTTCTCGGTGGAGGGGTTTGGTGGAGATGCGGAGAACAAGGACTTATATGCCTTTCGGCTTCGGAGTGGAGTTGCATATATTGTGCTGTGCTTTTCTTGTTTCAATTTATGCAATCATCTTGGTTCAATTCTGGTTTGTTAATTTTTTTTTGTGTTTAGACTAACGGAGCTTCCACAATAGTCCCTCCCCCTCCTCCTCCCCCGCAAAAAAGAAAGAAAAAGTAAAAAAAACTTTCCCTTTTTTTGCTTCTAGAAGCTATCGATTTTCCTCACTAAAAATCAACCCAATCCCGCAATCTGTCACATCGATCTACCGAAAGTGCAAAAAAAGAAAAAAAGAAAGCTGTAGTTTTTAATTATCTACCAACCTCATCTCTCGCTTACTCACCTACTCTTGAAAATCACCTCCGGATCTAAGCACCGACCCCAAGCATCATCGCTTAGTCATGTCTATGCCGCCTATTCCCCCAGTCAAGGAGGTCCATGCGGACAACACTATCCCGGAGTCCCGGGTTCTCATCATCGGTACTGGTGGCACCATCTGTATGCAGCCATCGGCCGATGGCCTTCTGCCAATGAGCGGCTTCATGGAAAAGGCCATGGCTCCGCGACCCAACTTCAACGACATGAGCCCTCCAGGTAAGGTCAACGCTGTTACATGCATTTTCTTTTGAGTACAGAGTCTCACTGACACATGACTTACAGTCAACCTCAAAGCGTTCAAGGACGGCAAGGAGCTTACTCTGCTGTCGCTCCGGACACCACCTACAACTTACTCCCGGCACGTCCGGTACAGTCTGCTTGAATTCAACCCCCTTCTGGACTCAAGCTCCATCTCCGCCGAGGGCTGGGTTGAGATTGCCTCCACCATCAAAGAAAATTACCACCTGTACGATGGCTTCGTCATCCTCCACGGAACCGACTCCCTATCCTACTCTGCCTCGGCTCTATCCTTCATGCTCTCTGACCTCGGCAAGCCTGTCATTCTCACTGGCTCCCAAGCCTCCATCTTTGCCTTGCAATCTGACGCCGTCGACAACCTCCTCGGCTCTCTGATCATCGCCGGCACCTTTGTCATCCCCGAAGTCTGCCTCTTCTTCAACCACAAGCTCTTCCGCGGTAACAGAACCACCAAGACCTCGGCCACCAACTTCAATGCCTTTGAATCTCCCAACTGCGAGCCACTCGCCAAGATTAACGGCCTCGGCATCGACGTCAACTGGGCCCTTATCCAAAGACCAAAGCGCATTGCCGAGTTCGACATTAGCAAGTCCATGGACACCGCCAATGTATCTCTTTTGTGGATTTTCCCCGGTATCCGCCCCGAGATGGTTGAGTCCGTCCTCAAGACACCCGGTCTCCGCGGGTTGATTCTGGCGTCTTTTGGTATGGGTAACGCACCCCATGGTGTTGACGGTAGCTTTACCAGAGTGATTCGCGAGGGCGTCGAGCGGGGCATCGTCATTGTCAACGTTTCACAATGCCCCTCTGGCTTCGTCTCGCCGGTTTATGGGCCCGGTACTCAACTTGGCCGTGCCGGTGTTGTTTTCGGCCTGGATTTAACTATCGAGGCGGCCCTTACCAAGCTGTCCTATCTGCTCGCCATTCCTGGCTTGTCTTCTACTGAGATTTGCCGTCGGATGTCTGAGTCCATTCGCGGTGAGATGACGGAGAAGCTTGCCCCAGTCTTCAAGCACCCGGCTGGTAACCTTGACTCTGCCGTTGCTAGCCTATCAGTCATCGACAAGGAGTTTACTGCACTTGGCTATGCTATCAAGAGTGGAGATCTTCGCAGCGTGAAGGAGCTCCTTGATGGCGACGAGGTTGAGATGTTGAAGAAATTCGATTACGCCGGGAACACTGCCGTCCACTTGGCCGCCGTGTGCTCCAACGTTGAGGTCTTGAGACATATTTTGACTCGGGGTGGCAATGTACATACCCGGAATCGGGCCAATAACACTGCATTGTTTGTGGCTTTGAATTCGGGTAATGTTGCGGCGGCGAATTTGCTTCGGGAGGCCGGTGCTCACCTTTGGGAAAGCCACGCGCCTCCTTCTGAGCCGGTGAACCTCTAGGGATTTCAAGGCTTGGTTATTTGAGAGGAAGCGTTGTGTTTGGTTCATTTTTTTGGGATACACTACAGTTTATTCGCGGGTGTCGTTTTCTGTTTTGTGTGTTTCTTTAGAATGCCATGGTTTCTATGATGCCCATCAAAAGCATTTATGGTGAATTGTATTTCTTGTTTCTTATCTGCCTGGATTCTCTACGATAGCTTTGTCTATCATTGAGTGCTTTGTCTCCAATGTTCCAGTTTCTATCAAAAAGTTCCATACTGCTGTTCCACAGACATCAACATTGATTTCCCGATATCCCATGAACCTGTTCGCCTTGTAAGTGGCCAGCCTTGGGCTCTTCTGTAGGGCTTTTTAGGTTAAGCGACCTTGTATTGAAGATTTATTCAACCTGGCCATCACTAACTAGCCTTGAAAAAACAAAATGGCATTAATCTTTTACCAAGCTCTTGACTTCCAACAAGACGGACCGAAAAGTCTCTTCCGTTCACCAACCGTGTGCACATGTCACACAAAATTTTCGTCAAGACTTCAAACTGGTCCCACCAAGTGACAACCTCCCTGCAATATCAAATTTTGGGCTTTTGTCTGCATGTGCCCATCATTTTGTCTTGTCATTGAACATTTTTCCAAAGCCTTTCCCATTCCGATCGGAACGATGCCATGTGGGTACACGGCCATAAGCCAACCTTTTGGATATCTTGAGCGGGTGAGTGTTTTTTATTTTCAGTCTGGCCACCACACTATGAACCGCTGGAACATTTCTTTTTTCTTCTTCTTCTTCTTCTTCTTCTTTTTATGAGGGACATTCACTTGCTAATCAGCCTTCTCAGTTAATGTTCTCGCTAGTCTGAACAGAAGCGGCCTTGCGTCGAGATCTGGGAACTCTTCGTTAGCCGTGCATGCATGTCTGCTCATCACATCTAGAGGCAGATGAAGATTTCAAATTTCTCACCGCATAGGTGCGGGCAGTTGGATGGGGAAACCTTGTGTTCTTTTTGTATATGCGTGCGTGTTTGTATTTGTATTTGAGTGAATGTGTTATTATATAACTTATTTTTCCCGGTACTTTGCAGCATTATGGCCTCAGGTAATCAAGTATACAAGTACACTGCAGAGCGGACGGAACGGGCGAGGCTAAAGCTAAAGAATAAGAGGGTAAATACTTATGGGGGAAAGAACTGTACAGGAAGGACCGAAAGTGGCGTGTGGGGTGTGGATTGGAAGGTGGTGGGTATAAACTTTTCCAGATGAGAAGAGCCAGTCAGATGTATAGATCAGGAGACTGTAGTGCCCGAGAAAGAGTAATCAAGCCAGTTTTATTGTACGAGTGTCTTATTAAGGCAAATATCATTTTCTGGATAGTAGCCGTGAAGTTTGATGGTCTGATATCTACCACTTTAGTTTCTTAATGTCGAATCCCTCCAGATTGGTCGTTGCTTGGGGCCTTTTTAGCGCCGTTATAAATCACACATACACGGGTATCTGGTTCTAGATTGGGAAAGGTACATATATACATGCAGTTGTGATTCCGGAGCATGTGCTATATGTTGGGTACCGGAGTGTGACAACTAGTATGCAGAAATGATCAATTTCCTTTTGTGAATATGCATACATATATTTATAGGGTGTCTAGTAGCTGGAAAGGAGGAATGAGTAGAGAATCAAGTTGGCAGCGACATTGCTCGGAGTTATATGCAAATCGCAGTTGCGAAGTTGGCAAATGCCTGGTACTTGGAGAGGCCGACGCTTATGGGCCATAAGTCCTGTTTGCGATATAAATCGGAGACATAGGGGAAAAGATGGTGGCGTACTTGACTGAGAGCTAATTTGGGGGCGAAATATATATTTGGCCGTCATTAGGAGAATTTTAGTTTGAGAATGGCTAGCAGGAAACATCTTGTTTTTGGATTGCGGGAGTTCCGATGTCAGATACCAAAAGTGACTATGTAGCAACATGATTATATTTCATTACTGCTACCACATTATGACAAAGGCCATTATTGAAAAAACAGACTCACCAACTACGCCCCTCGTCTCAAGTTCTCATTACAGTCAACATGTAATGATATCACAAAGCCCATTTCACAAAAGGCCAAGCCCAATCCCCCATCAACTACAGCTACCAATCCAATCTTACACAGCAAGACACAAAAGTCCACCCTGCTTATGGCCTTTGAATTGAAATGATGCCTACCCAGTGTAGAATACAGTAAGCCCTTTCCTTCTTTCCTTCTTGACAACAACGCTAGTTCCAATATGAGTGCCCCGAGCCGGGTGTACCAGTTGGTGCCAGAATGACTGATGGAGTGGATTATTTTAAGATATTGCAGATTCAGAAGTATACAAATGTATAGTAGAGCTAGGGCACAGAGTGACTGCTTTGTTGTAGAGCATGGAGAACCGAGCAAGTGTGTCATTTCTGGGTGTGGATCTAAGTCTCTATTACCAGAATATTGGTGACTGTTAGATAGGATATTTTGAGGCCTCGCTCATCTGGCTACCAATTGTCACGTTTTTGTTAAATACGTCCACTAATTTTTAATCACAGATCATGTCCAGAAGTTAATATCACTGGTGTCATTTGCGACTTTCTTCATTGTGCCTGCTAATGAAAGACTCAACCACATCAATGAGACTTAATATATACATGGTCAAGTAACGTAAACAAGGCAACATGATAGGTCACCGGCTAAGATTCTTCATTCTGACTATAGAACCTCTGTACAGGAGTGGCGGGGAGGGGTACACAAGTGACGACCGGAGGTCTCCGGCGGCGGCGGATCGGAGCTTTGATAAGACAAAATCTGGATAGGATGTGACCAAGTAATATCGGGATGAACGTTACCAGCAAATACTTCATTTGTTAGATGCGTCTCTTTGGGGTGGAATATGTGTCTGGGTGAAATAAGTTTGAGTAAATGTTTCAGGATTCCTATGTGAAGTGTGAATTCCCAGGCGTCGTTGTCAGTCATGTCTTGTAACTGAAGGCAAGATTATCACCTGTTATCTGAATAGCAAATTGCAAATGCCTTTCATTTTCTATGACTAGACAGTTCCAGGGCATACCAATGTATCTTTCTGCTTATGAACTGCAATTTCCAACAGAATAATTTGTTAACCCGCCTATTATCCCTTCCACCAGCATCATTGTTTCCTCCTTTCTTTTTCGAATAAGTCGCTCCTCAATTGTCTGCTGATGTTCTCCACACCACCACAATTCAAGCAAACATCGTACCCTCTCATATAACGACACCCGCAATCACGAAGACAATGCGCAATGGACCAACAAGCCATATGGCGTCACACGGTTGCCTCCAACACGTATTGCACCTTGACTTCCAGCAAACATACATTTTTTGTACGGAAATTTTATAAAATAAATACAGGCACATTGACCAAAAGGAAGGAATTATCGGCGTGTGATATGCACAACGCGGGGGGTATTTAGTTCACGGGATACCGAATAACCTTCCTATTTGGATTGGCGGCCATCCCGGTACTTTTTTTTTCTTAGAATAATTTGATATCAAATATTGTAATTATGGACAGAGACTCATGGTTTAATACATTTTTGGTCTTTCTTAGCACAAGTACTTTGCTTGAAACCACATTACACCTTATCTGTCAAATCATCATCGGCAACTTTTTGTGTGTGTGTGTGTGTGTGGTGTCTAGATAGTTAGTTTGCTTGGAAGCCAACAGCATGACAGAAACCTAACGCAGGCCACCTGGAAAAGACGTCGGTTCCCGCCGCATGTTTCTCTGGGGATATGTGTTTTTGATGGTGTAGGTTCAGCGCTGGCTTGGCAAACGCCACACTAGCGGGCCACAAGGAGGAAGAGGGTGTAGGAATTTTTGATGATGTCACCCAATGCTGAAAAGGCTTAAGCGTCTTGATTTGGCCAAATTGGATCAATCAAAGGTGATCATGACTTCAAGAACAAGGTATTAGTCGTGGCAAAAGTATAGAATCATTTACCAAAGGCACAAGTTATTCTCCCATTGATATCCTTGACCCATTCCAATATTGCTTTCCTCACTCAGGTAGTGAGCAAATCATATCCGGCACTCTCTCCTCCCTTGTCATCACATCGACAGAGAACTGCAAGTTCCCACTGCGTATCATGAGATTCCTAGTGCCGGCCAGGTCCAGGCAATAAAGGCAATTGTCGTACTTTTTGTAACCTGTCTTCTTTTTTGCCCGGGTTGGCTCAGAGTCACTCCATCACATTTCGATGCTTACTGAGACATGAACGGATGTTGCAGGCAGGAAGCTATGTGCTTAGATCTGTAGATGCTAATGCGGGGTGTTGTTTCTTTTTCTTTCTTCTCTTTTTTTACCCTGAATCTTTGTATATATACACCGCATTATCACAGGCAGCACATCATCCTGGATCAACATATATAGCCAGCGAATCAAATAAAAAAGAAAGTCACCAGTTACCTGTTGATACACGCAGACGACCACTCCCTCGATGTCTCCATCCATGTCATCCGCATGTGCATATCATGTCCCGAATGCCCGGTACTTTGCAATATGCAGAATTTACGCCTTCAGATTAGTCCGTTAGCCGCCTATGGCAGTAGGGTTATGCTATAGAATAGGAGAACTGCAGGTGTAGTGACTCATATATATATATATATATATATATGTGTGTGTGTGTGTATGTGTGTATTTACAAAGCATTGATATATCCAAATTGCTAAACAATCTGCAAGACTCGGCTCAGTGGAGGACTTTTACATGTGGAAAACATAATATGCCCTATGTATATATGCTAGCCACGGAAAAGGGTCAAGGTCCGGGTTATCAACGACAGACATATTTATTCGATGAAAGACTGTGCGCTTGTGAAACAATGGCCTCGACAACTAGCCAACCCTTTTTTTTATCGTGAGACTAGCATATCGAGTCAACCTCGTTGGAATGGTCTCAAGTGTCATAATGACTGCTTCTGCTACATCATTATATGACAGGTCTGACAACCCTCATTTCAATGATAAGTAGATATTTGGCATTGTTCTCGATTGGCTAATATGCCATGTAACCCGTAGTTGTATAGAGTTGATTCCATATAGCCATATCCGTTACATATCACGGACTTTTTTTTTCCTTTTTTCTGTCGAAGAAAAGTCCAATCCCGTTCGATAGAAACAGATGACTGGAATCACCGGTTATCACCGGACACTTTGTCTCAAGTGGGATTTATCAAAACCAAATTTTCTTCTATTGAACATCACTAACAATATCCGGCCAATATCAACTCCCTTTAGAATCAACTACTAGCCCCAAAATGAAACTGCCGCTTACCAACCACGCTAATTACCATCGTGCAGAGTAACACTACAATGCTGTGACCCGCGATTTCCAATGAATCTGCCTCTGAATATCCTATATATTTACTTTTACATGCCTACACGCCAACTCCACTAGCAGTCCCGACACTCTGGCATTGGCTACAAATGGTACGACTAAGGATACGATGCCACAGTACACCACAACAGTATTTCTTTTTTTGTTATATATCCCCCCCCCCACAGCCAACATGTCTACATACGTCCGCCGTCCTTCTCGGCTCGAGCAAATTATACTTGGCTATAACCATATACACCATCACGTCTCCCCACATTCTCTTTTCGAACCATTACCTCCACCCCGATTACCTCCTTTAGTCATTCTAAATAAACAACTCGTCTTTCTCACCGGCGGCAGTCGCCTATAACATCGCTCCCCCTCAATCCCTCAATCCCTCAATCCCTCAATCCCACCCCCTTCCCCCACACGCAATTTACATATATATGTACCATTCTCTGAAGTACCGAGGCAGAAGGAGGAGGGGGGGGAGTCCAGTCCAAATGATGCCGCCTTCTACCCAGTGGCTACTGTTGCAGTTGCAATTGATTTGCTGGCTCTGTAATTCATTTTTCTTCATTATTATTATTGTTCTTTTTCTGGAAGAAGAAAAGACGAAATAGCGGGGTAACCAAGCCAAAGTGTCACTGCCGCATGACTGACTGAGGCAAGAAGTTCGACTAATGGTAAGATGCAGCTGCTGACGGCGGGTTGCGGTTACCGTGCTGTGAGATGTGCATTGGGGGCTAGATAGGGCTATAAAATATATATAGTTGTATATATATACATAGTCGTTGTTACATTCGCTGTATAAGCAAAAGACTTTGTAGGGAAAAAGTCACGCACACCATCTCGAGAAGAAAAGGAAAAAAACGTCATAAGCCCAAGGCCAACACCTGACTGCGGCCCTTCTATCTCCACAACTTGGTGCACCACTGTAAGATTGGGGACCCTAATCTTTAGTTTAGGAGGGCAACCTTCGGCATTACTCTTAGAGCTTCAAGCATTCCAAGCCGCCGTGATGGTGGCGGTGGTGGTGGTGATGGTGGGGATACAAAAGAAAATAAATGATACATAGACAAGAAAAAAAAAACGCATATAGGTGTGAAGAGTCCTCCTGTAATTTACAGAATGAGACAAGATGGCACTCGATTTGGAAATGGTGCACAGTATGTTAACACTCAGAGGACGGGCTAATATGACAGGTTATTTGTGTTGTGTCTCTTAGCTGACAGTGGTGCTATCCGTTAGCGGCAAAATACACATACAAAGAGACAACCCTAACTGGTAACTCTAGGCTTGTCTAGCATAAAGAATGATGTATCCCCCAATATAAAACCGAATTTTCGAATTTGTAAATGCACATGTTTGCTTGTCAATGTAAATTATCTGTCATCTTGGCTTAATGTCTGACGAGATGTTGGTTATGTCACCCATTGGATAACTCCCGGCATCTGCAATTTTTCCACGTCACACTCATCGTCCGACGCAGAATATGCATGTCGGCAATAACACATGACATATTGTCATTATAGTCAACTCATATGTATACAGATATATATCTTATAGATATGGATCTCACTTTCTAGTTACCTCAGGAAAGAGGCTGTGGTCATCGATGCTTGCAGAATACAAATGAGGCAATATCAAGCAGATCAAGGAGATCGAATCGTTTGGTTCCGCAGTCAGATCATGGCAAGATACATCCAAGTCAACCATATCCAACACAATCATTACCAAGTTGATGATCGAGTTGACGCCCTGTTTCTGTCACACTACGACGCACCCCCACAGATTAAACCGGCTAAGATGGGTCTGGATACACAATATATGTAACATTACTGGTGGATATACATATCAAAGATGTATCATGCTAATTTGAGAAAAGTCTTGCCGGACGCTGATCACCCGGCTGGTATTCAGTTCCATGCTCAAATGACTTGGACTCGATATATATATACATCAGACAATATATTCACAATGTATCTAGGTACATGTCTGATATGATATATTGATCTCGGAGGTCTATACAAAGTGAGGATCGACGGCTCAGAGAACCAAGTTGTTCCGGCTAGGAGTCCTAGAACTCGTATCCATATTAACCCAGTAACTCCAATCTTTACGACTCTGTCACGGACCAATAAATTTGGAGAGTGACATATACATATACATTTATGTATACGTTTTACAATATAAGAGAAAGCAAACATTGACCCATGTCACTTGCTCGCACTCGCCAAAGTTGCTACTTTTGTCACTCATCCACTATGTGTCCAGTGAGTACAATAAATACTTGACATTCATATGACTATATTTAGTAATGAGAATATTTTAGACTATGCGTGCTCTGTTCGGTGCCAGTGCCTATATGACTATGTTCTTTTCTCAATATCTTCCGTGGCATCTTCCAGATTGACAACTGAACCAATATCCTAATAAACCCAGTTACACATTAATCAATTTATTGATAGTATTTATTGAAGAAAAAAAAAAAGAAGAAGAAAATCACCCACCCCTCCAGTACCAGACTCCAAGGCCCTCTGCGGCCCAGTGTCATCCCAGCTCGGCAAACCACTGCAGCAAAGCACCACCGAGAGAAAACCTAGATGATGTAAACATGAATTTTTTTTTTATTTACATGGGCGATGTCCCGGAATAAATAACACCCATGATTGGTGGCTTTACGACAATGTCTAGGTTGCGCAGGAGCACTCAGTTGGCCAGTGGGTTGACAGTGGCAAGAGGCGTGTCTATAGATATTTACCTGTAGGCATCTTTCCTTGATACAGTAGCAGTAGAAGAACATCAAGACTGATTTTCTGGTTAATAAACTTGATAATGGAACAACTTACGTAGCAGTCGTTTCCAGAAACCAAATACGTCAATCGGGACCGAAGTCAGCTCGAGCTTCATGTCGTCGAGGATCCATGAGTTAATTAAATATCTCAATGGCTTTCCTGTTTTCCAAACATATCAACGCCTCAAAGCAGCAGCAAAAATAATGATTTTCATTGCAACTCTAACTCATTGTTTTTGACACCTTTATTCGCAGATGTCCGTTCAGATTGGGCTTGCAACGTGTAATAGTCACTTTTGAACCAGGGGAGAGGAGAGGGGGGTAAAGTTGCTTCTTAACAACCGCCATCAACGACAGCCATACTCACGCTAACGCTCAGACCAGATCTTGCCATCTCCAGTATCTCATGTTCCAACTGTTGAACATCTCCATACTATAGACGAGTTTATATATGCCAAGCCTATCCAGTCATAATTTAAGGCACCTAGAAGGGAAACGACAGCAGTACCACATAGGTGAAGCTAGGCCAAGTCAAGTCAGACTTAGATTTATACATGTATATGCAACGTCGTCATTCCACCAATTACTGTCGGTCCCTTGCGGTTCCGTTGTCCGATGATGTGTCTCTACAGTGGAGGGAATAAGGATTGCGGTATATCTGTAAAGGGTTTTCGACTCTTCTCCACAATATCGTTGACACTCTTTTTTTTTTCTGTTTTCGTGCCTTTGGCCCGATCTTTAGGATAGGCTTCGGCAGCGAGAACAATCACGCACGCCTATACTCATATACACACACAATGATCCGTCTCTCTAGCCAATGCCACGTCCATCAACCCATAATGAGGGAAATCCGCAATTTTCTATGTGACCCCGTAGTCCACCCTCCAAAAATGCCTCCTGATCCAGATCCAGCAGTTCTTCAAGATCGATGTCAATATTTACAGGACCCCATCATGATCCTTCCGGGATTTGTCTACTTTCCACTGGGCACGTACAAGCCAGTATCTTCCTAGTGATTATACATGTACTAAAAGATCCTCTGTTTTGATGTCGAACGATAGATGCTCAGATTTGAAGCTTGAAGGTGTGTAAGATTGAAACACTATGGTCACGATGCCTTCTTGATGCTCTTTTGTTTCTGTCTCTCTCGGCGGCTTTTCCCGGAGGGATAAAAACAACAAAGAAATACTCCGTTCATATTATAAATGTGAATAATTGTTACTCCACATTTTTCTTACTTTGTTGATTGGATTGTAAACTGTTTCTGGATAAATTCGTCGTGCACAGTCTTGGCTTTTACGTTCCTTGCTGTTGGTATATTGATCCTGTTAAGAAGTCTTGTCAGATCAAGGTAGATTCAGTTAATGCGGGACTACAACACTTGTCATCTTCAGAGATCGATTCTTGTCAATAATCTCTACAACAAGAGTCCAAGTCCGGGTCCAGTCATCATCAGGATGTTGCCTACAATGTACAAGACAAAGCTCCCAATATCTCGATATATTGAAATATCCACCACAAACGCCAAATAAAGTCGCGTTCACCTTATCAGTCTGCGTAAGCCCCTCCTCGGTCTCATCAGTATTCTATCTGATTTCCGTTTTAGATCAATATCATATTTTTATTCACATATTTACATGTAAATTCACGAGGTCGGGATTTCCAGGCTGACTAGCGACGCACTTATCTTGACAAGATTGAGAACGGAGCCTGGAGAAATAGCACAGACGCCACTCGAGAAAGGCACAGCCGTTGACCATCACGGCATAGATTCCATCTGGCCCTGTGTTTGATCGCAGGAATAATATTATCAACGACATGTGTCAGAGTATCCGTCAATAACCAATATCTACAATGTATCCTGAATTGTTCAGAGAACTTGTTTTAGTTTGCCCATTCTCTGGTCTGTACTCTGAGAAAACAAGCTTCGCCAATACAACAATGAATACAACATGGCTTAGTGACGTGATTGACAAACCCTAATCTATCAACAAAGAGATTCTGCTCACATTTCTCCCGGATTCAACACGGAGATAATCCGCGCGGCACTTACTTCGGGTAGTTCCACCATCGACCCATGGTTAAGAAGCCCATCACCTGAAGCGGGAATGAGGCGTATAACATTGCTGTTGTTATTGTCCCCAACAGACCCTACGCTGCCAGGTCATCGCATGCGGTATCAATAAAATAAAAAAGCTATGATATTCTGGTGACATGTTGGTCGACAAAATGCCCTATTAGTGATATGCCGTTTTTAGGAATATAAAAAGCTGTGGTCATTTAAGTATGTAAAAGCTGCAGTTTATCTAATGACCACATCGAGTTACAAGAAAGCAAGTGGCCGAGGCGTCAGTTGCCATTCGCAATGCATCATCGTCGCTTTTGCACATGTGCGGAAATGTCGACAATAAAGAAGGCAAACATTAAGCACGGATTACTGTCGTTAGATGTTGTAAGAAGTCAACTCCGGGCTAAATGGTTCCTTTGGAGGAGTGGGGAGGGCAACCTGCCACAAAGGTCACGATTTGATGGGAAGTCACGGATGTAAATATACGTATAAACGTAGAATGGCGGGGTATCTTTTTTTGTGATATTCCCGATATGAAATCAGGTGGGTTTGTCAGACTGGAAATCCTCATCACGATGCGTATGATGGCTGGAAGTCTGACTATTTGGAACGATGCCCCATTATGTTGGTGAAAGTTGTCGAAAACCCACATAATTGGGACAATAACTCAAATTGAGGCGTCATCACCCCATATTGGAATGATGGGCTATTTCGGCGTGGCGTCAGTGGCTTGGCCGAATGTTATCACCAGATCAAGAAGGCCAATCTCCGTATCTCATAAATTTAGGGCTCATAAAATAAAGTAATTCTGATATTGGCGTTGCCGAAATTGTTATATACATGCAGTTTTCCTTTTGGTAGCAGAATCTCGACTGCAATCTCTGTGCCATTCACCGGATTGTGGGGCCATAGGTAGATACTACTATAACCCAAGCTTACATATAGAGTGGTTGGGTGGTAGACATTTACTCAGCATGACAAATATGTCAGATCGCAAAATCTGCATCTAGCAAGTGAGAGTTGAAAAGTGACCAAAATTACTTGTAAATCGTGACTTATCTCAATCTATAGTCGCGCACCACGATTTCATTTCGTGCTCCATACAATATCAATATAAAAAGAAAACATTACTATTGATTTTAGTAGATATTTACTTTGACTGACATCTCTATGATGTCACTTTAGAGCTGATCCCAAGCTCGAGCTGGGCGAGCTGTGCATGCTATAGAAGGTTCAAGGAAGCGCTAGAAGCCTGACAAACGCTAAAAATTCAGGGGCCCTCGGGGGCCTTGCACCACTGTAAATTTTGTTGGTTAACATTGGCTTAGTCAGACAGTAACAATAGGCCGATTATGCCTGGTTTGAGGAACAATGGCAAACGACGATACAACGTCTCTTCCATACCATATTCTCCATTACCATCGGCCACTTATTCCGGTCATATCTCACTTTAAATATTGGACAACAGAGCAACACAGCCGTTAGCCCCTCTCTCAAGTCCCTTTTGTCCAGCCATTAATTTTCTAATAAAGCCCGTTTGAGTTCCTCACTATGTATGTTGCCAATATACCGCCGAGCAAACCCACTCCTCCCCTCGAGTCCAGACTGTTCCGCGTAAATCCTAGTCCCCACTTCCCACTCAGATGGCCAGCATGGTCCCGAGAATGAGGAACCGAAGTCGCATGGAGGTGGAGACTGAAATCCTGATGTTTCGCTTTACCGGTGCTTTGTCCATTTCAGGACAGGGCGTTGAGAGGTGTGTGCATATCACCTGAAGTCAACACCAAATACAAAGACAAAAAAAAGCCACCTTACGGCTTACGATTCTTTTTTAAGAAAATACCTTGCGTATCTATATACTCGGGACTTCTTCACGAAGATCTAGCCGTAGACAATAGTCCAATCATGTGAAGAAAGTCGCCGCCCGTCAAAAGACGAACACCATCATTATCATCATGTATTCGTCGGCAAACTACAGCAAAAAAAAAAAAAAACGACACAATTTATCCCAGAATTCCCTTCGGGACCGAAGCGTTACATTGCCAGCCTTGCCGTTGGGGACCGTGGGGATCATCAGTGGTCATGGTAAAACTGTTGGCTCATCGCCGGGGTCACTGTCGGAGCGTCGCCTTTACACTCGCTTCGCAAAAAAAAAAAAACTCAAGTGGCATCTTGTGGTCAAGGCAGTGGGGACCATGGAGCTGAGTAATCCTGAAACGTTGGCTGTTCTGTCATGATTTTCGATCTGCTGAGATCAAACATAGCGTGTGAATATACGAATATACCTATTGATATTGTCGAGAAGTGTCTTCTACCCGACTGTCCCGCTTATATATAGATGCAGTAAATGTTTATTATCGCTACAAAACATATCATGTCTTTATACACCATCTCTTCATTTCGGGGCAAAGCTCCACCTGTAAGACCTGCAGATGAGTAGAATCCTACGGTCTGTATTCCTGTATTCCTCCTAAGTAAAAAAAAAAGTGACACCCAAGCCTTTCATAGTCACAGTTGAGAGTCCCAAATGTTTGGGTCCGCGCGGTTCGGATGCCGCATTACTCGTGAGCGGTCCGCTCCCGAATTACCATGGAGAATGTGGTGCTCACACAGATTTAGGGAGAATAGTTTGGTAATCCGGGCACGTATTGCCGCTCAACCTCGGTACAATCATAAAAAAAATGTATGCAATACATGTGATTGGGTCAGATACAACCAAGTCTGCACATTTGATTCTACTCTGTCACTCCCGCAACGTAAGCTCATCACAGTTGCAATGGCTGCTATGTGACTCGGGCGAAACAAGTCCGGTTTAGATGTCCCACCGGCACAGGTGTCAGATGTTTAGTTGTGGTGATGGAGTTTCGAAAACAGCTGTGGTATTCATTCAATTATGCTATGCTCCTGACAAATCCCACTGCCGTGAAAAGTCAGTCTCGGCACCTGAGAACTCCTATACATGTCAAAATGATACATATACGACGAACCAACGCCAGCAAACTTCCAAAGTATCACAGCGTTAAAGACATAATCAACTCTTATATGGAAAAGCAATCATCGTTTTCAGGAGATATTTGTGCTACCACCCAGTGGAACCCACCAAATTCAGTGCTAGGGCTAATACCTCAATATAAAGGTATAAGTCTTTCGACCGATTATAGTGCACCTGCCGGAGGGTGCACGAATCTCATTTCGGATTTCGCGCGGTTATCGCCAAATAAAAGAGTATAGTATAGTATAAAATATTCATTATCATGAGCACGTTTTTCTCGAAATACCTCCATATTCTCTCTCTGCTAAATCCAGATCGTCTTTAGCTTACGCGGTTTTTCTTTTTTTTTTTTTGGTCAGTCCATTGCGAAGACGCTAATGATATCTCTCACTTTTCTTTCCGTACCTGGTAAATATCAATTTCTCTCTCTCCACTAACAAACACGGACTCTTTTGCAAGAAATCGCCCAAGAAGTGAGGATATATCGACATGGTTCGGCTCCTCGTAAACCATAAACTATCGACATCGTCGTCAAGGTTTCAATGGCTGATCACAGGGACAATAATTGTCAAATTGATATTTCGGCTTCATCATATCGCCAGTGGTGGATATCAAGCGTATCCCATGCTACAACATGCCGATTATCCGTCAAACACCACTCGGTCCAGCAAACTGTGTCTAAATCCAGAACATAAATTGCCACCCACTATAAGACCAAGCGTCTATAGCAGTATGTGTATACACATATGCTTGAGGGTGCCTTTTGAGCGATGTCATGGTTACTGTGGGCTCATGGGCACTAGTTAGTGCTGTCATTCATGCATGTTGTGATCTCGCTCGTAAGAATTACACGGGTCAGTCACTGTAACTTTAACGAGAATACAACTATGATTCCTTATCATTGTAATACCAAATTTACTCGGTGGCCCCATTGCTAATTAATGGCAAGTTCCCACTTGAGAGCAGTTTGACATTTCCAACATATAATCACATGTAATGGATTGGATATGTGATATATATATGGTCTTGTATATATATCACATTTTCTATTTATCAAGTGACAAAATGTGTTTGTGAGGGCTGATTGGAGAATGCCATCCACAAGTGCTATTCATGGACCTCCTTATGGGCAATTTGTTCAAAGATCAGAGGTCAAAGCTTATATGTTGGTTCTGCTAGTGAGTTTCCAAAGCACATGGCAAACCATGGTACAAGGCTTCATTATATGCAGTGAGAAGACAAACTCATCATAAGGCCTCAATGAGGCCAATCTACTGAAGTCCTACAGAATTGATAACCATAATTCTTGCAGCTAAACCTAGGCCTCAGACTCTTGATGAATTTACTTGATGTCTCAATATGCAAGTCATCAGCATAAGTTCAAATCATATTGTAACTATTGAGTCTTCCATAGATGTAAACAATATCTGAATCCTGTCAAACAAAAACTCGTATCATGGACTATCCAGCTTGGACCAACTCGATTAGACATCTAGCACTCCACAGCATCAGACAGCGGTAGTTATTCTAGCCAAGATTATCTCTAAATTTCATCCGAATTACCCTGCCGAGCGACTTCCCCAATTACCCCAAGTAGAAAACGAGCTCTCTCTCTCTCTCCACACGAGCCACCAATTGCCCACCCTACCAATGGCACAATGCCGCGCCCTCCCTCAATGTGCAGCCCACACTGTCGTAGCCCCATGTCCAGCAACGCAACACAGAGATATATAGATAAATATTTACATAAATAAATATTAACTATATACCCCCCCCCCTAAGACTATATCTTTATCCAACCCCTCCTCCTCTTTCTCCCTAAGCCTCTTAATATGCCGATCTAGGGGCCTGGTTCAAAGGTTGTGGAGGGGTTGGTTGGTCGATGCTGTTGGTTGGTTGGTTGGTTACTCCTCTGCCACGCAGTATGTAATGTTCGAGTTCATCATCAGTCATTGCTGTCCGTGTTATCCTGGATTTGGGCAGCATAGGCTGCACGCCTCTGTTAATTGTATCAAGATAGCTCGTGAGGTTCGCTATTGTCAAGGTTCGGCGATAATATCCTGTAATATCCAGAGTATAGATTCAGCAGCAAAACAGATGCAATAGTTGACTATGACAAAGTCATAGACAAGTGTATATGATATAAACCCTTATTGTCAAGTCGGAAATGGCGATAATTCTTGACTATGATTATGTGACATTAATTTTGATTCAATGTCAGTTGACTAGAGTTTATTTTTAATCATCACAAACGTTGATCATGTTGAGAGTCATGGTGATTTAACTATCTGGCTTCAAGCACATACAATTGAACATTATCCTACTCGGAAAGTGGATCTATACAAATTGGGTCACACCGGTTGTGTACCACCTTCCAAATGTTTACACAATACAGGGTCGACATCTTTATTAATAACCCTAATATATAACCAAAAAAACGACCGATATAAAATAGCCTTGATATATCATGCAAAGCTAGATAAGCAAGCTAAATAATATAGAGCTAAATACCCGTTATATACATACTCACAATTTTTTTTTTAGGAAAGTCATTCGAAGTGTCCGTATTTTCAGAGTGCCGTGGTTGCGAGCGTAAGGACCACACACAATATTAAACCTAACCTTGAAATTGCGAGGATTACGACTCGCTGACTCCCGCTGTTGTATTCACATGCTTTGATCTAGACTACTGTATGTCTTATACTGCAGCAAACCCTGAGTGGTAATCTGAAAGACCACCCACTGGCCCATACCCTATGGTTCTGGGAATAATCCGGAGGTGATAGATTGTAACAGCGAACGGAGCCCCTCATCTTATAATACAGCAACATTGAGTATATACTTATGTAGCACATTCCCTACTACCTAAAGTCAGCATTTGCCCTCCATGTTTTATACAAGACATGGTAGAACCCCAGAAACTACCCAAACAGGAAATTAATGAATGTGGTAAGAGAATGAAGATTTATAGGTAAATTCGTGATTTGGCGAGGGGAAATGACCGAAGACCAAAGCTCACCCACTTGTCAGCTTCAAGTAAGAAATCAGATGTTTTACACCATATACATCTATTTAATATCTAGGATTGGTTGACGATGACCAAGAATTTGTATGTCGATAGTGATAGGGACTTATTTAATACAAGGGTGCGGTTCAGATGTCACTCAAAGCATGCATGTTGAATGTTGAATGACACGCAGCGGAAAACTGCCACATGAGGTTCATTTGTGCATCGTATCTCTCAAGCCACGACCAGTTGCTGACACTCAATGTTTATGGAACATTGCAAATGCAGGCAGAAGAAGAGAAGCAAATGATGACGACTGCTTATTAACAAAGTTACAAAAAAAAAGCAAAATGGGTACCTTTAAAACATATCTTGACTGCAAGCACGATATTTAAAACCTAGACCAGGAACCAAGAAGGTCAGGTGGTAGTACCGTGATGTGCAGGTCCAGAAAGCCCATAGACTGTGGGAACATATGGTTGTTAGGGATATTGATTCAAAGGCTATGATTGGTGGAAATTATATTTGGACTCTTGTGACTGGCTTGTTTACGAAAGGTTGCAAGCGGGCAATGATTGAAGCGATATTGCAGTCTGTGATTGACCACCGATATATTTCTGTTTCTAGATACCACGTATCTTCTCAGCACATATTGATTCATATAGATTACTTCAAGTTATTTACAGATTCGAAGATATATCAGTCCAAAGTTGGTACACTAAATATCAAACTCGATAAATTTCACGATTTAACATTTGTGTATAATGATGAAGATCAGACTACGCATGGTCACGTTCTTTTTCTCTCCCTCTTTCTTTACATTCAAGCACGACCCAGATATAAAAGAGTTGCCTCACCACTACTTGACAGGGTCCGCTTGCTCATATCATGGCGTATAGAACATTCAAAGAATGTTTAGGAAGCATGGCAGTGCGGCAAGCCCGTGCAGTTATTTAGCCTATATTGTATGACGCTAGGATATGGCAGTTGAGAATGGTACATGAGCGTTTATGTACCGATATTAGATCTCAAGTGGGATAATTCATGGGGATTGTCCCTCGAGGAGATTGACAATTGACAAGTGACAGCACAAATCGTCATTTACAGATAGACCCGCAGCGTACTGTATGTAGAATATGTGAATATGAGGCAATAACTATCGATATGTATTTTAAGCAATTACATATAAGTGTTAAGTGTCCTTATGCGATTCTATCAGAATAAACGACGTCAATTCTACACAAAAAAGACTAACGAGAGGTACTTTCTACATCCTTACTATAGCCAATCTCTTCCGGAACTCTCACAATCTTCAAGTTAATACAAAATTTAACGAGATGTCACAAGCTACAATCTTATCTGTAATTCAGGGCATCCATCCATCTAGCCTTGGCATACTCTGCGAATTTCTGGGCTGCAGGCTGCGGTCAGTGTTGAAGCATCGCTTCAGTGCAGGCCAATGACCACCATAGTAATATATATATAAAGATGTGATCTTCAGTAAACATTATACCCTACGGCCGTAGGAAGCCCTGTGAGCTGGGAGGAATCAAATTAGGTCAATATTGAGGAGGAGATTTCTCTCTATCATCATGTCTGCGGTTAATGATATACTTGACAGGAGAGAAAAGTTTAATCTGTTTGTTTGGTTATGTGGTTGGAGTCTACTATTTAACAAGAGCAACGTGCGAGCCTGCTAACTCCGACAAAAACCCACGGTACCCGTATTTCCTTATGCCCCGTCACAACCTGGACTGGTCTTTTAGTCAAACCGATCGAACCGCAAATAAATATTTATTTATTCTGCAAAAAAGAGAAACAAATACCATCTCGTTCACATACACCCAATCCGACCTTGTCTTCATCATGCACGTAGGCTTGGGGTCCCTGCCGCACCATTGCCCACCTCTCCATGAAGCAATCGATCGTCAAGCCGCGAAGAGGCGAGCCGTAGATGGAGAACAAGGGCAGGCTTTCCCAAACGAAATAAGCAAGCGAGGATTCATCTAAGAATTCATGCCGTAACTGCGTCGTCTTGCATTTCCTGTCGTCCGCGAGGCTAAGTTCACCGCCGGCCGGTGGCCGGTATGAACATCCATGAACAATCCCATGGAGTCTGTGATAGCGAGACTATTTACATAAGCCAGATGCAAAAAAAAAGACAAACAACAGCAAACACCAGATGTTGTACACGAATAATTGTGTAAATACAAATATACCAAGGCCTTTCTATTGTTTTCGGTGGCCATTGTGTGGTCTTCTGCGGTTGGGGGTCGGACTATATTATTCGAGCCATGCTTGGATGTTGCTGATGCCAAGGGCTATATCCATACGATAGAAGAGTTGCAATTCCCAGGGGATGTCTACGGAAATAACCCGGAGGTTACTCCATAGCGAGATCCATCACTATGTACATTGCCATCGAATGCAACTGTAACGGCTTCATGAGGGGCCCTGGGTTGGATGCGCAGACGAGGGTGGTGGATTAGGGTGTATGTGTACAGACAAAGAAGCCATGATGAAGAAAAATCAAGCCAAGGTTGGGGTCGAGGTGTTTATAGATCCGCCTGAGGCTATATGGATAGATATACTGCTAAATAGTTGCCGGAGGCTAAGGTGTATCGAGGTAATCTAATACCGGCAAGGGTATTTGTCCACCATAAACATGTCAGGAGTGGTTGGCAGGATCGATATGGAACGTTGGTGTGTGAGAGGTTGATGAGGCTGATTGATGCCATCTACATAAACCAACTCAGAGTTTTTAAGGACCTGGCAAATGGCAGAGCTAGAAGAGTGTCTGTTGGAAGATGATAAAGATGGCATTGCGTGATAGTGTGTATCAAATATTGGTGATATATTTCACGATGCTGGATTATGGATTCTGAGGTCTGGGCTTAATATTGCGATCCTATATAGATTTTTTTTTGAGGAGATACCTGACCATGCTTTCACAGCGAATGCCGGTGCTAATAAAATAAGGTATACCCAAAGTACCCATGTCGCTCCGATCATGGCATCATCGTCAGAGTGGAAATCCTGAATTATTGCTTCTTGGGCAAATAGCCTCTTCGGGAAATCCGAAATCTGGCGTCAGTGCTGGTTCAATTTTAAGCCTTAACAAGATATATGCCTGACTAATATTGAATCGTGATCTGTCAATGTATTCTTTGCAAGAAAAATATCTGGGTACGAAAGTTGGTGAATTTTTTATGCCTCGGGGATGAGAGGGAAATTACAAGAAAAAAAACCTACTTGAGTCTAGATCCAAGTATCTATGATGGAGAGCTTATTGTACGTTTAGAGTCTGACTCGTAGTCAAACAAGCCTGCCAGATTTGACCTTTCTAAGATATGGTTCGGCTACTGGTAAATGATTATATTGATTTTGCTATCATGAATTTTCAGGATATCAGAAGCAAATAACCATATTAATTCCATATATACTTGTAATTTTGATGGTTAGGTCGCTCTTGTGTTTTGGTCCACAGTCTCATTAGACTTTTGCAATATCTGGTGAATCGTACGTGAGGCGATTCCACGGTAGATAGATAGGCAATATCAATTCTACGTCTCAACCTACATCTCTTACACAAGAGCCGTGTACAACACAATATTCTTGCATAGAATTGGTCGGTGATTAGCACAGACCAATGGATGACTGGATATCTTAGACATCACAAGACAAGAACATTCATATTTATATATCCTGAACCTTGAGTTGACGGTTAACATCATTATTTGTTAGCCGCCTCTTCCACTCAGAGATCTTACTAACTGCCCAAGTTTCAAAAAAAAAAAAAAGCCCAGGAGGTTGCAAACAAAAAGCAAAAGCAACAAAATAAAAAAGGTCAAGACATATTTCTATTGATCATTACAAAGAGAACTATAGTCCGTCCACACGAGTGCGGAATGAATCACTCAGCGCGGAATTATCACGCGCCAAATCTTTTGAGTAGACGAAGAAGCATCAGGACTAGAACTTTCATCAGAGAGCACAGTCCCCTTGCCCATGACCCCTTTAGCCCATTATTGTTTTTTTTTCTTTGGCTTCTTATTGATTTCTAGGTGCATTTGTCTCAGGGCAATGTTGACCGCCTAAAGTTGCACTGATGATGAGGATCCTCAACTAAATTGTTGGGTACTTAGCTTGGTGATAGTGACGATGATACAGTCTACGCCATGACACTCGGCGTTTCTAATTATTTACATCAGATCCTCTGAGTTTACAAAGTAACAATGTTTGGATAGTGCGTTCTCCGTCTTGCGTCATTGTTTACTAAATACGGCTCCACTGATGAACAAAATTACCGATGACCGGTAACTTATTGATTTTGGAGAATCAGCAGAATATGGTCAGATGTTTGGTGGCCATGGTCATGCCACAATTCACCAATGTGTTCTGTTAACCCCATTGTTAATCCAAGACGATCTTGTCTGCATAACGAGATCTTAGATGTGGGTACATATATAGTCGAGGTCTTAAGTGTCACGAAAATAAGGATTAACATGACCTGAGCATGCCGTCTGTATCTTGCCATCGAGATTCAAGTCATGCTAGCCTCTGTTGCCCATGTTCGCAATCCCGGCAGATTACCGGCCTGGCCCCAGGTCAAGACTTGTCTTTATTGCATAAGACTCGACCAGGCCATTCATTCAGTTATCCATGGGAAATTTGCCAGTCCTCGGAATTTCATGGTCTTGCTCGGCATCTTTTTTTAGAGAGTGAAAATACAAAACAATTGATGGTGAGTCAGGGTCCGTGGCTCGAAGTCTTGCAGCAGGCGGCGATGGGGGGGGATCGGTAGGACGGTGGGGCACATGTGTGTGTGTCTAGGCGTTCTGTTCCCGATTTTGAAATAATCAGCATTTTACCTAGATGGAAGATCTCAACGAGAAAAAAAAACCGTTGGTGCTTTTTCGGTTTTTTTTGTTTGACCAAATTCAGTTCTGTTTCAGAGTTCGTTTACTTAGTGGTGTGGCTGGGATTGTCCAATGTTTGTAGGAGCATCTTTATAGGATCGTAACGATTGCTGAGTGAGGCTTGTTCCATGTGGTGGTAGCCACAGAGCACTGATATCGTCAATGGCAGATTGTGAAGTACTTTTTTCTTCTGCTGTGATTGTTCAGTCTGTGATAGTACACAAATAATTATATGCTGAATCTTGTTACAAGGGACGAATATATCGTATCGACAGAAATTTATTTTTTTTAAAAAAATAATTCTAGATATTCAACTCTGGATTTCTCCAAATGTTGCTTTGGTCATGGGCCAGCATTGGCACTGTATCGAATGCCCTCATTATGGAAATAGTAGCAGAGTGACATGGCCGGGTGTTTCATTTCACGGTGAGATGAGGCGAGGTCCGATGAGAAGACTTGTGAAATCTATGTGAAGAATGTCGCTGTGATCACCAAAGTGAGGGGTATCGGGTATCTCAGTGTCAGTTTCTTTTTGGTAATGACCCTCACATGCAACTTCGGGAATAGAAACTCGAAAAGAAAAAAAAAAAACAAATAACTGTCTGTTTTTGTAGTCTCATGTGATTCTTTGCTAGAATGACCTGCATGATCTTTTTTCCATTTTGCAGTGAATAATACCGATATCGTCGTGGGAACAGGCTTTGACCCGAGCAAATGGGTTCATAGTCAATGGTAAGCCAAAAAGAGTCATTTTCTGTGTGTATTTGAGACAATGTGACAATGTCCCACTCTCACCCATACTCTACATCGTCCTTCTTCCCACTTGGATGCTCTAACTAGAGTCGGATCCGACCTACCCGGATATAGTGCGACAGAAGTGTTCATGGTTCTAGGCGAAAATCTGTTTCTGGGCGTATATGTTATTTACTTTTATCCAGGCATTGATTCCTCCTGCCCGGGTGAAATTCGTATTAAATAAACAGAAACTTTCGGTGCCTCTAAAGCCTGTTGGACGAAACCAATATAACCACAAAGTTCAAGGCCGCTCGGACTTGGCACCAAGACGAAGAGTTGATAACGCAGATACAGGATATGAATGTATATATGTGTTAAACATTGTATTTATTTACCAAGAAGCTAAGAAAAAAAAGGCTTATACCCATTGCTGGATCCGGTAAACGAAGCGTTGACGGCAACCACAAACTCAAAACTAACTCATTAAACGTTACTATCAGACTTCACCGAAGCTTCCTCCATGCAACCACACCCGACACACATGTATATCTATATACATACGTACATGTCGAAACTCAGCCGCCCTATTATATGTTATCCCCTGGTCCTCGGATACTTGCCGGAAAACGGTTATTTGTGCTCTCCGTTCCTTTGGGCCAGAGACAAAAATGAAGGATGGCTTCTGCTAGGGTATATGTAGTTCCCAGAAATTGGGTTGGGTATCTTTGCTCACATCACATCATATGGACATGTACCGATAAACATCGGTTTATTTTCTGTCCCCTTCCTCCCCCAGTAATCTTCATCGTGTGATTCAACATTCCCCAAAAATGAACCAAGCTGAATCCCTTTTGGATCCTCCTCTTGGAAGAACAATTTGTTGCTTGACAGAAGAAATCGTTCAACACTGTTTTGCTCCTGCAACATGCAACATGCAAATGCGCCATTATCTACCTTTTTTTTTTCGTGGCCCCCTCATCCCCGTCGCTGCATGTCTTGGTGGGATCCTAAACTCCCTTTTTCGAACTTAATGTTCCCCAATTTGATATCCTCAGTGTCTGTGTGTGATCCAACTATATATATAAACAAGTACATATATATGTATCTGTATATATGTGCGTTAGTGTGCAGAAATTGCCCGCACTCTAGGGCCGTCTCAGGGCCTTCTTGTTCGGATGTTGATATGCAATATTTGGTTCCTCTTGCCCCCCTCCCCTTCCCTCTCCCCTTCCCCCTCCCCCGGGAGTGGATACCCACCGTGATCCACTTGCACGGCTTCTTGGTTGGAGGTGTGTTATGGCTTCTGATCCTGATTATGGGCTTTGCATGAGCAAAATGGCAATTTGAGTCTGGGATTCTGGGTCTTGATGTTTCTTGGCGAGGAGTCTGTGGTCGGTAGATTCGGAAGAATAATATATAAAACATATCAATAAATAACGGCTAAATGTTGTCAAATATGATGTATAACCCCTAATGTCTGAAGAACAAACTACCAAAGTCATCTTCTTCACCCAGTATTTTCCACTAACAAAACGGCACATTTCCAATGATAAACTCTCCAGCGTCATGCAGCATACTTGGCATTGTTTGTCCTATGGCCGTTGATGTGCTGCGTGATTTCTCTGTGTCTGTTAATATTTGCGTGGGATGGATTAGATCCCTTCAACCATGATTGATTTATGTGCTGATCCACCAGAACAAGCCAATAGAAAAAGAAAATATATTTATTCATTTTTACATGATGAACGGAGTAAAGTGGGTCGGCGCCATTGGCCCTTATGATCATTGGGATTGGCTTGAAATCCATGGCTGAGTTTAACCACTCAGGGCCATCAATATTGAAAGGATTAATTCTGCAAAAGAGGGGGAAAAAAAGAAAAAGAAAGAAATCATGTTTACAGAAAACAAAGGTGGATATGACCATCACATCGGGGTTCAAATATCCAGGATCATGACATCAGGGTTAATGCCCATCGAGTCTGCTTATGTAATCACGACTGCCGAAGAAATCCACTATTTCCGCCGGTATATCTTTCAACCCCTCTGATCGCCCCGATCTCGTCTAACAAGGAAGAAAAAGAAAAACAGAAAACACTATACTCCACAATCACCGGCAAATTGCTCGTTGCCGACTTCGTCACCACTCATACACATGCCCCATATCCAGGCCAGGCCAACAAACCACAAAACCTCGTCTCACTACCATCTTTGCGACTACGGCACCCCAATGAATCAATCAAGAAATGCCATGGACTCTTGTACCATGCGCCCGCCCCCTTGTTCCATATCTTCCACCCATTCATTCCCCATCCATCCACCCATCCGTTCGCTGCTTCCTTCTTGATGCCCACCACTACTACCACCGTCTCCTCTTCCTTCTACTCCTCTACCCTGGACCTTCCTACCTCCGACAACCGACAAAAACACGCAAGCACGCAAGATCCAACATTTGCATATCAGGAGCCGGGGACTCATGCTCGAGCGGCAGAAGTATTGGTGTTTCCATGGATCCCGTAACAACTCCGGGCTTTCTGCTTACGGTTGTATTTATAATATATATATATATATATTCAGTTATTGTATATAGTGGACGTGGTAACGGTAGAAAGGATGAAGGAGTGCAGTTCACAGAGGAGGAATTGGTTTGTTGGTATCTCTGGACGGCGTCATATTTACGCTAATATTTATCATAATTTCTTCTTTTCTTCGTCCGTGTTGTTGACCCCAAGGTAGGGCAATATGCAAATGTACCTCGAGGCCAATCATCTTCTACATATGAGTTCTATCTCTTCACTGCATGTAGCCCAAATGGACTGAATATGTATAGTATAGTGGGGGCTAGAACAATAATTTTGTCAAGACGTATACACTGCTCCGGTGGACAGGAAGATCGGGGATTTCTCTTTAGTACGCAATCAAATAACTCTTTTACCTGACTGTGGAGGCGGAGCTTGGGATTGAGAAAAGAGGAATTTGCTACTAGTTGTGTTCGAATCTATCAGAAATTCTAGAAGTTGAGGCAAATTTGGACCCGAGAATGATGAGTTTACGAGACAAGGAACATAGGGGCAGTGACATAACTCCAATTGGTTAACTCGGTTATTATCCTCAACGTCACTTCTTATTGTTGGTGTATATACTATAGTCTTATTTTTATTTGATATTCTATATTGTATATCATGATTCATAACTACAGACCTCAAGACTGTTCGTTTCGGGACCGAAAAGTACCCGAACTATAGCGTCAACCATAGTCTGTCTGGCTCGTGCTTATATCTTACAACTTAAAGAGCACACACATTGATCCAAGGGTGAACTCAGAGTTATAGTCTGAGCTATTGATATATCTTCCAATAGCATAAGCACTGACTGATTGAATTGCCGATAGCCACTGCGTATTCCACCTTGACAACATCTGGAGACAAGTCTCTACATACGATTGATAGTGGTGGTGGGATTAAATCTCCTATCTTAGCCTATGGGACTTCATTTACTGCCATAGTTGGATAAACTTTTTTTTCTTCTGATTAAATACTCTGATGATGGTTCAGACAGCAACCTCAAACATTCGTTTCGATACGACCTTGTAGAGAGCAATCCCAGAGAAAAAAAACTCCGAATCGAAGGAAGCAAACTAAGGCAACTTAGTGATCTAGTTTCTTGCCCCGACTGCTCCGCACCTTGTTCATTCTCTCTTGATCTCTTTCATTCCCATTCTCCGTTAATATTGACTATGTGGTGTGTATGTGGCAATAATAGCAGGGAACCACCGAATCACAACACCTTATCTATATCTACATATCAACACCTCCACAAACGGGGGTTCTCGGCATTTCATCTCTATGGAATCCCCGTGCTTCTCACGGCAGAGAAAATCGATTATTATAAACTAGCGATGATGGAATTGTCAGTCCACCACGAGGCATTACCTGCCTGAACATGCCCAGGGATTGCTGCCGAAACAGGCTAGTATAGTTTTTTTTTTGGGGAGGGGGGGTTTCTACAATGGCGGCATTCGCAACTGGTATTTAGGATGGCAAGCTGTATATAATGAGTTCACGAGGCACTACCATCAAGGCAAATAGAGCCAAGCATCGATCTTGTCCGTTTTGTCGAGTTGGGGATATCCCCTTTCCATATGGCTGTGTCAATGTAGACATCTACATGTTTTTGCTTTGCAACATGTATTCAAATCGAGCCTCCCCATAATCACCTGTTGGAAATATATAGTAATAAATAGATTGTTCTGTCTTGTCTCGCCTCGCCACATTATCGGCATGGACAGGGCAAGACATCAGCATGCCATCGGCACCTTGTGAATCAAAGTGAGACGATGTTCTACGGAGAGAAAACGCACAAAGAAGGCGTATTCCTATATAAATAAATGAAGTGCATATTTCCCTAGACTTAGATTCTTGGAATTTGTCTCAAGTATTCCATAACCCAAAAACTCTCCGCTATTACCCACTTGCGCGAATGTCTCGAGTTCTGATACTGGATACTTTAAACCCGAGATCCTTGACTATGTGAAAGAAAGACAGCAAAGGGAGGGGGTGAAATACCCGGCGAGAAGGAAAAGGATCCCTCTCCAAAAAAAAAAAAAGCTTCAATCCCATCACATCGGTCTTCACACGAGATCCAATGTCCGAGTAGCGCAACCTTTGAAAGAATCCGCCTCTCTAGAACCGGCTCAAGATATCTCTAAGACAGGCTAGAACCGAGCAGGTATCTCAATATCGAATAAAAAAGAAAAGATGGATGTGATGTAGAAAAGATAAAAGTACGGGTACCCGTTCAACTTGAACTTTATTTTCGTCTCAATGAATATGGACCGTCTTACGCATAAAATATAAATGCCGCTGAATTCGCCTAGGCTCGTCGTGATCTCCCTTTGGAGAGTCGTTTAACACCCATCGCACCTACACTTTTTTTTTGTTCTTTCAAATAAAAGGAAAACCGAGGAATTACCAATACCTGAGTGGTTAATTAGACTTCTCTTGGCGAGGCTTGGATTGTCGACAACTACATATTCATCCCTTACCAGCCTAGCCCGGCTCCTATACATTTTCCACCGGCTAGACAGACATCTTCTTCTCACGGTTTGCAAAATGGATGCTGTGTGTACTGCTTAAATACCAATGCCCAAACAACCCGCCCTCAAGTGGAATGTCGAGTAATGTTTTTACCATTACTCCATACCATTCTATGGATGTTCCGAGTCTAGGGATCTACTTGGCATTGGTATCGGTAAATATTCACCTCCTAGGGAACGTCAGAATTGCGGCTGGCGGTATCTAGCCGAGTTTATTTTCTGTCAGATGGCCGGTCGGCAGATGACATATGATGAAGACGGGAATCTGGAAATTGGTGGACTCAATAAGCTTACGGTGATGGCTTAAAAATATAGGTGCTGTAGTTTTGTAATTGTATATATAAATGGGCAAGTAGTCTTTAGGCAGTTCCTTTCTTGGTTGTATATATTATCAATGATGTATTCTACCAAGAAACTGTCTAAGTCTGAATTCTTGGCATGTTAGACCATTCGTACATGACAAGATTCTTAAGGGAAAAGGATTTCTTGGAGATAACATCCCCTGATATCCATTGAAAAAAGTGGCACGGTGAAATCCGGGTTCGTGTAAATCTCTACATAGGCGTCTCTCCAGGGTTCCAAGTTATTTTCGTTTAAGCAAAAAAATATGAAAATGTGCGCGGACATGTGGTTCGGCCCTAGGGTTGACCGTCTGGTCTGCAGATCATACCGTCACAAACCATCACATCTTTTTGCTGAGTTTGATGTGCGTTTCCGGTTATGTCTGTATGTAAGTATCACCACCCAGAAAACAAACTTGCTTACACATAAACATATTCACATATAGTCATGGGCCGATAACCACTTGTCATCCGCCCTGATCAACGTAACCCACTGTACATCAATGCCATTAACAACCCGTTCGCTTATATATACATAATTCAGTCCCTGAAATGCATGGCCGGTAGCTCACAGCATTCTTGTACCGCCTGCTTGCTTTCACACACATACAATGACAAAGTAAAAAAAGTGACAAAATGAACCACGAGACACCAACTAGACCAATCTGGTGGAGAACAGGTGGACTTGGCAATCGGTAGAACATATAACCCTCCTCATTTGTCCATGACTGACTCAAATGGCTCATAGGCGCATACATGATCTTTGCCTTTGCTGGAGTTCCAGACTCAGAAAGTGTAGACGCAGTGATATTCATTTAGCCCGAATGGGAACAAGATAGTGTGGAGTGCAGTGGATCCTTTGTTAGGTATGGACTGGTGGCGATGGTGGGCAATGGAATCATGGCCACCTGGTTGAACGAGAGCGCAAGAGGATCGCATGAGGGTGGAATGTATATCTGTGTGCATTAGAAAGAAAATTAATAGCTCGTTATCTGTGAGAATTAATCAGGCTGTGTGGTGAAGGGGCGAAAATAAGAAAATGACAAGTCAGAACATTATCATCCACCGCATGACGTTATCAACCATAGTGAGATATACATATTAGCAGTGTTGGTTATCTATAGGGTTATAACATGTCGAGTATTTAACGAGCAAACCCTGAAAAATGTCACTTCACCTAACTGCCGGATGCACCCAAGAATTAAACCCGGATAAACTCTAACTCTTCTGCCCACTGTTGTTCCACCACCAATTTAACTTGTAAACTAGAAACCTGCTGTTCGCGTAATTGTCAAGCTGCCTCGGCAATATAAACCTTTAGAGTTGCAGTTATAAAGTCTTCACTGAAAGTTCCTGCACTAGATTTGACTTGACTTGCAGCTCTGGACTGTTTTATATACTATCATTCCACTGTTACCAGTCTATATAAATAATGATCAATAACATAATCTATAAGAAAATTAAGAAAATATAAGTTGCAACACTAACCAAATTAGCGTCAGTCATCCAGCTTATCCCTCTCTCTCATGTAACGGCATTCCCTTGCCGTCAGACCGTCAGATATTAAAACCCAATAAAGCCCTGTATTTATGATATACTGTACATGTTATATATACTGTCAACCTCCGGATATTGCCACACATCCTCCTTGCGCTATAACTCACAGAAGAATGCCACTACTTACATAAGCGTCCGTGGTGCACAACCATCCTCACTATATCGTCTCCTTCGTTTCCTCGTAGAAATATTTAGTACAATACACGAGATAGTCTTAATAATCAATCCAACAATTTATCCGATATTTCCTTTATATATATATGTAATTCTCCATATAGGGTGCTCCCCCCCTCCCCCCCGTTCTTCATCTCGCCCTCTCGCGCCTCCACTACCTTGCACGACCCCGTCCGTCTAGTCAACTTCCTTTTTTGCCAGTTTGTCCGATGTCATTTCTCCCCACACTGATAACTGAACTGACACACACACTATTCGGAAAAGCGTTTATGTCCCCTTCCCCCAGGCCAATCATAAAATCTCTTTGTCCCGCTTTGTGTCTGCTGTTGCCTCCCCCATTGATATGTAGATAAAGTAAAACCCTGGCAACTCCTCCCCCGTCTGGGGTCCCCTTCGGACAAGGGATGAGAATGATGACATGATTGTGAATACGGACTCTCTCGAACGAATTATTAAATCAGGAAGAAACAGATTCACCGGGAAGTAAGAAAATGAGTAACCTTTTTTATCTTTTCTTTCCGCCTTACTTATCTATTTGATTTTTCTTAGTCTAGATGCAATGTAGGGGCTTTCTTAGATAAACCATGACAGTCGGGCAAAGGCGGGTGGGTGCTGGAAGTACGGAATATAAACAAGGATAGTCCACGAAACTAAGGTTTTCGAGTCACTAAAACTTGGCTTGACGCCGAATATGATATTTAGTGGGGATAATGTTTATTTTAGAAAGAAAGACTTGGATCTTTTTTGCTCTTCTTATTCCCTGATTGTTACCATGTTATATGAAAGAGAAGACAAACCGGCTGTGGCAGTGCTGTTGGAAAACCGCCAATCGAAACGGACCATGCTTGACATGAGCATCACAGTATTTAGCTATAGGTTCTGTCTTATGTATACATATGTATGCATCCCTATTTCACAGTGATATATGAACTTATTAAAATCCCGGGTTGATGCATATAGTAGTATCCTATGAAGATTGTGACTAGCCTCAAATATCAATCTTCAATCACGCAGCCTGCATGCTTTACCACACAAACCAGGTATATAAGCAAAAAGAAAAAAAAGAAAATATCATGTATATATCCCTATATGTACATGGAATATTTACAAATTACTGGTATGCGACCCCACCCGTAAGCAAGATCCCGGTCACCCAACGGCAGAGGGACTCGGCAACTGGATGAATCGGTGAGACCACGGTAGATTTTCGTTTTTGGAAAACGAGACTCTTAGTAGCTGACTTGGTCTATTTTTTTTTCTTCTTGGCTAAATATGTAAATAAATAAATATTTACACCAAACTGAGAATCAGGGACCTGGGTTCTTCAGCAGACAGTGAATGCGTCACTTAAGAAAAGAAAAGGACTTGGTGCACTCGTATCTGGCTTTTGGGAATTCAGGTACACATGGCGTGCATTGCAGATCATGGTTCATTTTATCAGCGAGATTGGCAAGCCGCTTCCTGTGGTTGCTTCGTTTGGGGGAAAGTTGGCCGTGATTAATTTATTGTTATTTCTCTTTTTTTTTTTCTTTTTTTTGTCTCTCTCGGTTCCGCTATAACTTTGACAGAGTCTGTGTAGACTTTGTCCACCTAGAGAACGAGCGAATATTTATTATATTTATCTGTCTTCTGATATTATCATGTTCTTGGCCACTTGGCCGTGGGCGCCGAGATTCGAATGCTTGAGTGACCTCCGGAGATGCTGCTGGTTACGGCAAATGTTCTTTTTTGGTTTATAAATGTGCTTATATGGACATGTTCCCCATTTTAAACAGCAAAAAAAGAAAATATGCACGGTAATTACCCATCACAATCATCATGGAGAATAAGACCTCAAATATCCCATTTGGGTACTTTTCCTCGATTTGCATCCGTTTCCGCTCAAGATATTTGTGCCGAGATACCCCATATTGGGGGGACTCAACGCCAACGTCAAAACCGCACCTTGACGAGAAAACTACAACCATATCAAGCAAGCCCCTTCTCCCCTTGCCATCTTCCCCTCACTTGTAAAAAAAGACACAAGACACCAACCGCACAATAGACAAAATACAATATACAATACCGGAACTAAGCCCCCCCACCCCGACATCTATCACTTTTCTCGCGTGTGTATATAGCAGAGCACTGACTATAAGCTTGTGTAATCGTCTCAGTCACATCGTGCCTCTCGGCTATGACATTATCGCCTCAAAGTCCGGCAGAAGACTTGTCATTCTCGTGAGCGTTGCATGAAGCCGAATGGCCCGAGTAACCTGTGTTCCTGGGATATATGTATGTGAGTATGTGTTTCTCTAAGACTATAATGAACATTGTTGGAACGGTGATGTGGAATCTGGACGTTTGCTGGGGTTTGTTCGTCAGCACATGTTGGATGTTGGTGACTAAGAGGATACAATCGAGGTATACAGATATAGGGGGTTTGTAAATACTTCACGCTATTGCATCTGCGTTTTTTTTGAACATATACTGTACCCAGAGGCTACGCTTACACAATTGTGGGAGTTGTGGCTGAGGTCAGGGCGGCTGTCGTGTAGCAAGTGATGAGAGGAACATGGCATCTTGACAAGCTTGACATGGCTCGGCATGCATCGTAGATTATGGGTGACACATGGTAGGTTGTTTATTGCTTCAGTCAAGGTCGTTTTTAATCAGGAACGGAGGATGGTGCACCGTTGGTATCTACAATACGGGTTGGGGGGGGGGGTCGGTATGAAGTTTGACCAAGAGCTAGCTGGAGAATAAGATTTGGCCAGTATCTTGACAGCATTATAGAGTATACATGAGTTTCTATATCTTGACGAGTGTAAACAAGATCATCACAATAACATGCTGATTTATTCGGTAAATATATAGTATAGTATGTGTCCGAGCAGAGACTTGCCTATATGGGCAACTCATGGCCGACTTGCAGCATCAATAATGTTATCCATTGTTCGTATAGATGATCTTCACTGTTTCTGTCACTAAAATCTTACTCAAAAAAGGATTCCGGGTAGGGTCTCGACCCGCTCTCCTTGCATCATTGAGCCCTATCATGAAATCCAGTAATAAGTATATTATGAGACGTTGACTACCTTGATGTCGTTGGCAACCCTGTGATGTCACAAACCTGCATTCGCCCGTTTACACCTCGAGATATGGTCTTACAAAAAAAAAAGAAATTCTTCCCATATATCTGTTCTCTGCTTCATATATCAACATCGCACGCCCTGCTGTTATCCCATAGTCAAAATCTTACCAAAACCCAGATTTGACACCCCTCCCCCCCCCAAAAGCCAAATAAGATTCAAGTGCTGCCAAAATTCGCATCACTTTCACTCTTACACGGGTGCCGCCAGTTTCCACTGGCCGCAAAGTCAAGGTCTCAAGCAAGGTACCGACCGGCCTTAGCTCAGATACATCATCACACACCCCCCATTCTCCATTCCACAACCCCCGAAAACACCCCGATCACTTTAAACGGAAAGACAACGTCATCCCAAAAGGGCAATTATCAGGTTAATTGATTGAATTTATACCACAGGCCAATCAAGGATCAGAACACTAGAGCCACATCCGCCCCACACCCCACAAAATTCATAATTGTGGGTGGGGTGCTGATATCAAGATTAACAGACGCCCCTCAACGTTCGTTCAAGCGTGGTGGACTCGAGGTTCACTTCGTATATAAGTTCGTCGACGCCCACTTTCATGCCTCCCAGGTCTGGGGGACCGCCGACATCACCATTTTACACGACATCACGACATTGATTAATCATAATCTATATACTGCAAGTCAGTTTCCTGGCTCTTTGAAACATCAGCCTCTCTTCTTCCACAAAGACTCCCCGACTTGTCTCTTTTTATCTCTATCTCTATATATATTATAACGACATCTCACCGACCGAAATCATCATCGTCACCTTCGAACAAAAGGGCGTCCACTTCCACTCTCTTTCACCTGCACATCTTCACCGCCAATCTAATGAATCCAACATCAACATACTCCCCCCCCGTCCAGAACTCCGGGTGGCACTCTCGCGATTATATCTCTCGCCCCCCTTCCGCAGATCTTCACAACAGATCCTCATTAACCCCCCGGACCTTCACCGACGGTCCTGCCTCATCTTCATCCTCGTCCTCGTCCTCGTCCTCGTCCTCTTCTTCCTCCTACCGAGTCTCCCCCTGCTCCCCCGCCAGCACCATCTCCACCGCCTCCATCAACTTCGTCACCTACCCCTCCGATAGCACTATGGCCGCC
This sequence comes from Ambrosiella xylebori, assembly GCA_002778035.1. NCBI lineage: Eukaryota > Fungi > Ascomycota > Sordariomycetes > Microascales > Ceratocystidaceae > Ambrosiella > Ambrosiella xylebori. Next base: position 500,323 of record PCDO01000002.1, read on the forward strand.
AGCCCTCGCAACTCCCCTAGTGCCTCTCGCAAGCGGCCCGCCTCCCGGGAAGCCGCCCCCTACTACGAGCATACCCCGCGCCGCCAACGCATCGGCAATGACCCCGACCAGTCCCAATGGCACTCTCCGCGCCCCAGCGAACCTCATTACCCAGTTGCCCCCGCCGATAGATTCCCCATTTCCCGGCCCAACGAGCCGCGCTTTGCCGAGCCCGTCGAGTACCGCGGTGACTTCTACCCCCAGCCCAGCTATCCCCGGGACCCCCACGAGCCCGTGCCGCCCCAATCGCAACAACAGCTCCCGTCCATCTCCACCCTCCTCGGCCCCATCCTCAGAAATGAACGGGAATCTCTCGACTCCCCTCCAAGCCTTCGCAGCCGCGAGTCCTATTCGTCTGCCTCCTCTTCCTACACTACCAGCGGCCCCCACCAGTCCTCATTCCCTGACTCCAGACGGCCACCAAGCTACGCTCAGCGGTCGTCGCCCCGACACTTTGCCGCTCCGCTCCCTCTGTATTCACAGGCTCCTCCCCCCGCCCCACACAGCCATCCGCAACCTCCAATGTCCACACCCACTCCCACACCCGGCCCCGGCCCCATCACACGCCCGCAAAGCTCCGATACCACACCCGGCCAAGCCCCCGTCCAAGACACCCTCGGCCCTCGCATCTGGAACGGCTCCTACTTTCTCCCCCGGTTCATTCGCGAGGCCCACCTGGACGGGGAGGGTCTCTGCTACTTTTACGATGACGGCACGCACTGTAAGGCGGTCATTGACGGGGAGCCGGTCAACAAACATTGGGGGGTTACCAAGGCGGGGAAGCCGCGGAAGCGGCTGGCTATTGCGTGCATGACTTGCCGGGAGAAGAAGATTAAGTGTGATCCCGACTTTCCAGCTTGCGTGCAGTGCCGCAAGTTTGGCCGTGACTGCCAGTTCAAGAATGCGTAAGTTTTTTTGCCTCACTTGCCAATTATCCAACTTGGAGTCTCAAAATACTAACTGTCCTTCAGTCCCCGCGGCGGCAACACTTCCTCCAATGATGAGCCCTCAGTCTCCTATCCCGAGAGCACCCCATCCTACCCCCCGCAACCCCCAATGAGCCACTACTCTCCCCGGCAACAACCGCCCATGTCCCACCGGCCACCAGCCCCCTCGTACCCACACCATTATGACGCCCGGCGCATGAAGATGCCTGGTCCCTCGGCTTCATACTAGGAGTATCCAGCTTGGAGCTGCTAGGCGCCATGTGTCCCCGGTACCCCCGGCTCGGAATTTTCTTGTCATCTTTGTTTATACCTCCTACCCACCATCACAATGTTCCAGTCATTCCAATATGGTATCCAGCGCCGAGTGAACATGAGATAGCTTGTGAGTTAACTCTCGAGGCTGATGGCGGCTCCGAAGGCGGTTGTGCCTTACGATGATCATCAGCCACATTTCATATTTCTCAAGTCATTTCTTTCTATATTTTTTACATCTGACTTTTTATCACTTACCATTTTTTTTCTTTCTCCTATTTATATATTCCCATTTGACGATATATCTAACGACCTCTGTATTAATCTCGGCGTTCAGTCCAGTCACTGCCACGGTTTGAAGGAGGGAAATTTGTTCTCCCTCAATTATTTCTTCTACTTTGAATTGTCTCGCTTTTCTTTTTTTCGTCGTTTGAACTATTTTCTTATCTGTTCACGGGTCGGATGGTCTGGTTGATTCCATGGATATCATGTACTAGTTTTGGGTGGCCTTTGTTTTATTGCTGGATTATATTTAGCTGGCGTTGAGCTGGAATTTGGTTATTCCAACTACTAAAAGTAAATTAAGAATTTTTCTGCAATCTGTAAATTTGTTTCCATTTTCATGTTACGTAATCTGATAATATTCTACCCAAGCAAATATTGGCGCAGATAAGAAATAAAATAAAAAAGAAAACATACAACACCGGGTATTCCCACGTGGTCACCCACCGTAGTACTGATCCGGCGCTCTGTGGCTTGACTATGGGGGAGCAGACGGGACCCCGTATTTTCCACAGGCTATGGTCGTATGTGCTGGCCTGTCAGGCTAACAGCAATTATATGTGAACAGCAGGACACCAGGCGGATCCTTCATGCTAAATTGGAAATGAACATGATACCGTTGCACGAACAAACGAGAGTGAGGCTAAAATATTCAATTTTTGACAGCGTATGATTGCTTCAACAAAGTCACGATGCTACATAATGATTGATCTAGTCACTACTTTCGCCCAGAATCAATGATAAAGATGTCAATGATAGGATAAAAGAAACCCTGGACCAGAGGTCTGCTGTCTCCTCAAACCACATTATAGCCTCAATTTAAAGAAAAACAAAAAACATAGTCCCATCCATCCACCTAAGTAGTTGTATAAGCTCCTTTGATAGTGGCAGACGCAGCGGCTTGTTTCCGCTTCTGCTTTTCCGCCCATTCCCGACTCGCCTGTCTCGAGCGCTCAGCTGCCTCTTCACGGGCCAGCTTAGCAGCCATCTCCCTCGTTTTCCTCTCGTTTTCCTTCGTCCAACTCAACTGATTATCCTGGGCTAGAATCTCTTTACCCCGAACACGTTGCACGTGAAGGTCCTCAAATGAAATGCTATTCCGCTTGCTCACATTAGACGAAGATAAAGAACGATTAAAGTCTTCAATAGATGTCTGATGACTGAGAGGACGGCCACGCAGAAATCTATTAGAGGCTTTTGATCTAGGGGTGATTGGGCTCCGTGGTGACTGGCCCTGAGCCTGTACCACTGACGACCGTTTAGGGGTTTGACGGAGAGACCCATGTCCATCACCGGTTCCCGTTCTTCCGTTGCCTTGAGCCTTGGTAGAGATACTAGAGCGAGGCAGTTGGCTCCCGCTATAGATACTCGCAGGCATAGGACGAGCCTTGAATTCACGAGCCTTCCGCTCCTCCTCTTCCTGGCGACGGATTCGTTCCTCCTGCTCCAACTTTTTGCGTCTTGAAATGGCTTCCCCTGGAAGCTCAAAATTCGGAATAGTAAGCCGCTTTGTAGACTTGGCGCGTCGAAGGGTCGGTGTAGATGGGTTACTGTTACGATTGAGAGTCTTCTGGGTGGGCGATTGAGCAGCAGCCTGTTCCTCGCGCTCCCTCTTGGCAGCAAGACGGGCCTCACGTTGCTCTTTGATGCGCCGACTGATCTCGGCCCCCTTCAAAGTAAACCCTTCAACTTGGGTAGGAGGCTTGGACGACTTGACAACCAGTTTAGGTGGCAACAAACTAGTGGGGCGATGCGCTACACTACGGCGACGAAGAGCCTTCTCATCCTCAACACCAACCGAGTCTTCCTGAGAACTGCGTAAAGACACTGAGCTGGAACGACGAAGCTTATGTTGCGGTGAAGCTAACGACTTGGGACGACCAGAAATTGTCTTGTACTTTTCCTGCATGCTGTCTCGAGTGCTAACTGATTTACGCAGCTTGGACTTAGATTCTGGGGTCGAATTTTCTTTCACTAGATGCTGACGTGATGGCATCATCATACCATTGAACTGAACATCAATAGCATCAATATCGTCCTCAAGTTTGTCCAAAGCTTCAACGGAATCTTCAATACGAGGTCCATGAATGACAGTGCCGGCCACGTTAGAATTTTGAAGTACAGACATGTCGTCTGAACTTGTCGAAATATAATGAAATTCCTGAGGTTTGAAAACGGAAGAAGGCACTGCTTCGGCGTACGAGGGAGGCTGATCGTCGTGCTCAACAGGGACTGAGAATATTTGAGAATATGGGTAAGGTGCCGCAGCTTCAGTACGCATGCGCTGGAGAATATGGGGATACTTGGTCAAGACCTGATCATTCTTCTTGAGCCGGGTGGCTAACAGGGTAATGACATTAGCAAATTTGAGTTCGTTGTCGAGACCTTTGGACTGAACAGCTTCTTGGAACCAGTATTTCGACTCGCTGACATCAGACATCTTGACGTTGCTTCTAGCTCTCACCAAGCTGATACCATAGATGATGTAGTAAAGCTGGTGATCAAGATGGTCACGCAAAATCAGAGTGTCTTCACAAACAAGGTCGGCAATGAGATGGTTCTTATCGCGTATAGGAACCAGCAAAACAGCTTGGTACTGACCTGAGCTGTGGCGTCGCAACTCCTCGTAATAATCTTCAGCGGGCTCAGGAATTTCGTCTTGGTTATAGATATCACGAAGACTAGGATCTGGAGTCGAGTTAGTTTACTATAACACATAACATCTTTAATGACAAATCACACTTACTATGACCTAGCAGCAAACTGGGAGAAGCGGGACGTGGGATCTCACGTTTATAGAAATCACTGAAAATTGACGAATTATTTGAGGGAGCCCGGGTGTGAGTTGGCGTTATATCCTGTAAGGCCTGATGCAAAGCAGCGTCGGGGATTTTAAACGTGTTTGAACGATTCCGGGTTGTTTGATATCCGGCGTTTTCTTTCTGAGTTCCAATGGCAAGATCACGGATACCGTTGACAATACTTTCGTCCAGGTCGTCGTTACGAGGCTTAAAAGGTGACCGCTCAGCAACACTATCGAATCTTTCGTCGTATGAACAAAAACTAGTTTGGCTCACACAACGACTAGAGTTGGTGGAAGCTTCGCTATCATCAACTTCAATCAAGACCGAATAACGAAAGGGGTCCCGCTCAGTGGCAATGTAAGGATCCATGGTTAAGGGGAGAAATCATACAGGCTCTTGTCTTTATACACTTCAAGTTCTCGACGCAGACACAGTCAATAGCTTATGTCGCGAACTACACAATCGTGCCGAACGTTCAATCTCTTTCTGTCTAATCTCGAGTTCCCGTCACCAAAGAGCGTGAAAACAGGGCCCCCTCCTTCCCAATGAATTGCTGTGATAGTCCAGGGTTTAATTTATTTATCACAAATCAACTCATTAACAGCTGGTCTACCAAGACTAGGTGCATAAACAACCAGCCTGAAGTTGACAGGCTTCAAGATCTGGTGCGAAAGTCCGGGGTATATCAACGGGCAATTTTGAGAAATGAAATGGGGCCTGGAACTGATGTTGTAAATGCTGGGTCGTTGGTATGACTAACCAGTTGTCTGATTTTAGAGGTCGATCTCAACTGGGGAGATTTCCTACAGACAAATTTTGTCTTCGCAATAAACACAAAGGTCTTAATGGCGCCAATAGATGGATCAATGAGTCGACGCAGAAATTATTCTAAGGAAGCCAAAAACAGTAATCGAAATGTCGCGACTGAAGAATTCTCGAAAACGATGGAGGCAACCTCAGTGATCGAGATGAGGTCTTTTCTGGTAAAGCGGGATGCGATTTCGTAACGCAGTGAACAGAAAGAAATGACAGTAATTAAGGCTCAGCCTGAGATGATGGTAACGTTATCAAGCGTAATGTAAGAGAAACACGATAAGGAAAGTCGTTAAGTTCGTAATGTTGAGTTTGTCAATGATGAGAGTAGGAAGATGAAGAAGCACGCAACATAGAATGTCTAAAATCGATGCCAAGCCTTACTTTACATCAAGCAAACATGGAAGGAAGGGATAGTCCTAGTGGTCAATAAACAGCTATTACCCGCTACCGAGACTGCCGTATTAAGAGAAACGGAGATTAAGGGAATGATTACTGGATTCTGCTTTCTTTCGCACTGTTCTACTATGGCTGGCCATAAAACAGGGAATTACGGTCTGTGTGGAACGTGGGCTCTAACAACACAAATCTCAGTTTAGAAAAGGAAGTCAATAAAAAAGCAAGGCTTGCCTTAGAATCTTTGTATTGTCCGCCATGCTCATCGATTACTTGACATTGGACTTTACGGTATCATGATAGCATCACTTGATGTCAAGCATACATTGTATGCAGGTCCCTCAAGTGATTGTTTACTTTCTGCATCCAAACTGTTGATTTTGGTCAATTTTAGGAAGTTTGTTTGGTGTGTTGAGACAGCAACAGTGTATTAGAGACCTTAGATTACACTGATGTGCGCAAACTCTAATTATGAAATTTCTGGTATCAATTCTCAAAATCCATACTTCTTGTAGTATGATAGAAGTGTTCAAAACAGACAGTCGGACACACTATTATCCAACGATTTTAAGATTCAAGATTATGTTCATCTTTCCTGTTTCTAGTTCATTGGGTAAGATGCCAGTGAGGCTTTGTTATCCCCGAGTGCTGAGTCAGTAATATACGCTTTCCGACATTGACTTCATTTTGCGGATATCTCGATACTGGATCGGTATCAATAAAATCCGGTAGTTCATATAATATCTTAGCTTCACATCTCATTATTGGCTTTTATGGGTCAGTTCGAATACATCTACCTGCCGCTGGATTTCTACATGAACAAAGCTCTAATGGATTTATTTATATATGCAAAAAAAAGCATTCATAACAATTTTGCGAACTGGAGACCTTAGAGGTTTAGCCCCATGTTGTTCAAGATTTGCCTTCTCATTCCGATCCCTCCGCGTTGCTGCGCTTGGCCATCAGCTACCTGAGCTCCGGAAGCCTCTGCAAACTGTCTATCTTCACCTTCTAACCGGCGCCTCAATCCTTCAAATTCGGCACCTCTCCTATCAGCCGACTCACCTACTACCCATCGCGGAACTCGCCAACTAAGAACAGATGCTGGCATCAGATCCTTCCAAGCACAACCAACAATCCAACCCAGAGCGGCACTCACTAACGATCCGGGCATCTGCATCATGGCAAGTTGAATGGCAATCACGTAGCGGTAGGTCTTGTTAGATAAAATGATTCCAGATGACGAATTCTCGGCTGATAGAGGTGCGCGAGATGATGTGACCTGGAACTGGTAGACGTGCGGGACTGAGTTGTGGTACTGAGCAAGCACGGCAAAGATGATTGTGGTCGGTCCAGCTGGAAGATAATTGAAAGCACCGCCAGTCAGCGGACGTAGAATAGTAGCGATGAATAAAGGTGGCACTACCGCTGTGATCATCGAAGTAGCGACGATGTAAGACTAAAACCAGGTTAATTAAAAGTGTATATGACCATCGGCTTCCCATACATACTGCATATTTACGGGATCCCCAAATTCTCTCAACTATGCGCATATTGTATAACGCCATACAAGCAAATAAAACTTCAGTAGAATTGGTGCATGCCAGTTGGTACGTGATAAGTCTCCAAAACTGGTTGTACCTCCAAAGATGAGGGTCGATGAGGATGTAGAGGTAGTGCTTCACATCAAGCATGCTGGCTGCAATTGACAATGTCACCAGCCCGACCACCATGAACTTGGTCACCCCCACATTGACGAATGACATTTCGGAATTATAGTGAATGAATGGGTCGGTATGTCGGAGTATTCAGATAGCTCCTGCAGCCAGTTCAACTAGGCTGAGATATTGTAAAGGTTCCGGAACTTCGGAAGAATCAAGGCCAAAATGTGGGGCGGCTTTGAAGCTAGTTTCACTTCATCGAGTAGAATTATTTAATAAAAGTTGACAGATATTTAAATCTGACATAAGTTGTGGGATTCCTTCAGCTAAATAAATGCAGAAACCAAGTCTCCTGTGTGCTGAATCGTGAACTTGGCTTAGCTGGCACATATCTAGTAACCCTTGTAGACCCTAATGCATTGCATGTAATTGAATATTCAGCAAGGCTGGACCACTTCGAATCCTAACTATTCCTTGTGCCGATGCCGAAATATATTAAACAAGCGCTGCGTGTCTTCAAATCTTCATGTGATTGACGCTTTGAGACCTAGGTCCGCTCACATCGTATAATATTTGCGATCTTACCACTTTATTATTGACCTGACGACTTGGTGTACCAGAACAACTCATATTTGAAAATTCCACCTCTTTTGGCCACATTTTCTATCCTAGTTATAGTCGCTGCCTGCAACAAGTTATATCTCATCTCTGTTTTTACCACATCCATCCGCCTCATACATACAACAATGTTTGATTTAAGAAGTTCGCCACCTGTGGAATGGGCTATCACAAAGCTCCATGAACTACTCATTGGTGCTCTGCGCCAAGGGCCCATTCCTCAACATATTGCTATCGTTATGGACGGCAATCGCCGCTATGCGCGCACTCATCGCATGGAGACCGTCGAAGGCCACCACCACGGATTTGAAGCGTTAGCCACGGTATGTTGGCATGCGATGGCCATACAAACTGAGGTGACGATTTACTAATATTGCAATTTTCATCATAGACTCTGGAAATCCTGTATAAGATTGGAGTCAAAGTCGTGACTGTCTACGCTTTCAGCATTGAGAACTTCAACCGCCCCAAGTATGAAGTCGATGGCTTGATGCAGCTAGCCAAGGTCAAACTTGAACAGCTTGGCCGTCACGGCGATATTCTTGACCGCTACGGAGCCAAGGTCCAGGTTCTTGGCCCTCGCAACTTGCTTCGTCCCGACGTCCTTCAGGTTGTTGAGCGTACTGTCGAAATGACCAAGAACAACAAAATGGCCATTTTAAACATCTGCTTCCCTTATACTTCCCGTGAAGAAATTACGACTGCTGTGCGCTCGACCGTCCAGGAATACCTGAGCCCAGCTCAGAAGAACACTATGTTCTCTCCCTCTCGCATTTCACAAAAGGTCCTATCAAAGCATTTGGACTCGCGCGATACTTTGCCAACTATCCGAGATAACAGCCCCGATCCTACTTCTCATTCCGACTTGGATGATGCTACTACTCTACCCCCATCTACTCCGCCTTCTGTTAGCGGCCGTCAAAACCGCCTGCCGAACCCCGAATCGATCACCGAAGATACCATCAATAGCCACACTTATACCTGTGACAACCCGCCATTAGACATCTTCATTCGCACTAGCGGTGTAGAGAGACTCAGTGACTTTATGTTATGGCAATGTCACCAGGATACCTACATGGCATTCGTCTCTTGCTATTGGCCTGAGTTTGGCATGGGTCAACTCCTGCCTGTGATTTTGGAATGGCAGTGGAAGCAAAAGCAAAAAGATCGTGATGAGCGCCCGGTCAAGCGCAGCCGGTCTGTGTCAGGTCGTATAGTCTCTTAATAATTTTAGGTAGATCATGTGTGTGATACCATGAAGGTCATGTCCTTCTATATTTTTGTCTTGGGATTTCTAGGTCTGGCCGGCGTTATTACTTGGTCTCAATCGTGAAGCTAGGAGCAGTGGCATTGAGTTTTTGTTGGTCATTTCGCGTTATGTGGTTCCTAATGTTGAATATATTTGCTTCAATTCACTTTTACTATGAAATTTTCATGGTTTTCTTGATAAGCCCTAGAATTGGGTAGCGCTTGTTGCGTAGTGTCGTCATCTTTGCAGCGCGCACTAAATGACATGCAGCACAACATCATTATTGATAAGATAAGATAGGCGCGCCACACCATTCGTCTTTTTTATTGGTTCAGAGGCCCTATAGATATCAGCCACATTCCGCATAGGGAATAGCGTCTCACGCTGGCCGAGCTGCCAAAGGAAAATTAAAAGCACGGGCAGCGCAAGTGCGGTGAAAAGCAAAACTAGGACTTACTGGCGTAGGCGCATATTTCCAGCCAACTCCGTTTCTACTCGCTTTCTTGGGCCTTGTTTTACACATAATTGGCTTTGCTAAACGTTGTCGACGATTTTCTATCTATAATAGTTCGGATTTTTTTGTTGCTATACTATAATTTTGTTCAAAGTCTTGTTCTAGGAAAAATAACATTATTTTAATGTTAGGACATAACCTTGTTCGCTCTTGTTCTGATCGGTGATGGCCATTTATACCATCTACGAGCCCCTCGGAGAAGAATCTGCCTCGACAACTCTCAAAAACTTTCGACAACGCCTATTTCTGTAACTATATATACATACTGGTACGCCTGTCAATCTGCGCATTGCTGCTCTCGGCCATTCATTCGCAATGAAGGGCGCGAAAGTCAGTACTGCGACGCCTGAGCCGGCAGCCGCTGGGTCGACTGCAACACAGAGCCAGAGTCGCCGGTCACAACCGGTACGCCAAACGCGAATGAACCCCCCTCGCTCTAGCGGAGGGAACAACGGCCCGGACGGTGATTCAGGCTCCTCCGATCTGCCCTTAGATGTCTTCCCCGCTATATCCCATTTTGCGGACGCGCTCACTGCTTTACCCAAGGAACTTGTGCGCCATTTCACACTCTTGCGAGAGGTCGATGCGAAAATATACGTACCTGAAGAAGAGCTTTTTCAGATGACAGAAAAATGCATAAATACGCCTATGCCGGAAATCAAGCCGCTTCCAGAAGGTGTACCGCTGAACACAGAGGTCGTCCCTTTTGGATCTGAAGCCACATACAATGCCGAACCTAGACCAATCCCGAACACCCTTGGCGGAACTCCACATGAGCCAGCCTACCACCGGAAGGTTACTGATGAATCGAATGATGACCGTCGCAAGCTCTTCAAATACACTGCTCTCAAAATTAAAGAAATGCTGGTCGCTCTTGACGAGAAGAATCATGTCATTACTACTGCCAATGAAGCTCTTCAAAAGCACCTCACGCGAATGGACAGCGTTTGGCCGCATATTGAAAATGAGTTCTCGGAAGAGACTAAATGGGGCAGCATCAACCACTGGGCGTATCCTGAAAACCGTGTTAAGGACGGTCGGCGCCGTGACCATGTGTCAGCAGCTGCCTTGGCGGCGGCAGAAGAAGCTGCTGCGCGTAGTGATGCCAGAAAGCAAGCTGTTGCTACCAAGAAGGAAAAAAAACAACAGCAAGACATTGAACACGAAGAAACTAAAAAGTCAAAACCCCGGAGAGGCGGTGATAGCAACACTAATGGTACCAACGGGACCGGTTTAGGAATTTCTAATGGCACAGTAGCCAATGGTATTGGTACTAGCAAGAGACGCAAGACGGAAAAGGGCGCGGCTGCCGTCGGTGGCAATGATAAAACAAATGGTAATGGTAATGGGAAATCTTCCAAGGTTCCTGCTAGCCCAGCGGCCAGTACCATCGACACAACTCGCAAGAGAAAAGCACCCTCCTCTTCCAGTACACAAACAAAGAAGAGGTATGCTCAAATTTACATTATATTAATGATTGGTTTAACTAACATACCAATATAGTCGAAATGGCGTTGCCGCATCAGCAACTACCTCACCAGTACTCGGCACCGTGCCTGACGCAAAAGTCTTGGCGGCGCGCAGCTCACCACAAGATACTGCTGTCCCCAGAGCGCCCCGTGGCCGCCAAAACTCAACCACATCCCACATGGACAACAAGTCCCGGAGGCCATCAGTTTCCTCAAACAAGACCAATGATACTTCAGGCACCCCAGAGCTTGGATCCATACTACCAATCCCTCTTCCTCCACGCTCAATACCAGAATTTGCGAATGGTGGTAATTCAGATAGTACACCCAAGCCCGAAGTTCAAAAAGAGAATGATGGTACTGGACAATCAGGTCTGACCCTTAGTAGCGGGTCCCCGCGTAAACGGGATGCCGCCCTCATTCGCATTGACGAGAGTGGTGGGAGTACAACCATGACGCCAGTTTTGCCTCCATCTATGCCGGTAGCTACTACTAAGAGCGGCCGTGTCAGCAAGCCATCAACACCAGCAATGGCTACCTTCCGGGAAGCTTCGGTTAGACTTAGGATTTCCAGAAGTAGTGATGGTGGAAAGGATTCCAAACGCAAAAAGGGATCTACGCCTCTCCAGCAGACTGTGATGGAAGAAGAGCTCCCTATAGTAGAGGAGGGTGATGTTGAAGGTGAAGATGGCAATGAGCCTACATATTGCTACTGTAACGGGGTCAGTTATGGAGCAATGGTTGCTTGCGATGCCAGTGACTGTGCTCGTGAGTGGTTCCATCTTGAATGTGTAGGGTTGAAGGTTGCGCCTAAGACTACTGGTAAGTTGACTATCGTCGAGCTTTTTTTTAGTGTTACTTAATTAACGATAATCGTGTAGCTAAATGGTATTGCAATGATTGCAAGGAGAAGATTAAGTCTGGCAACAAGAAGCGGTAACAAAAACGGAGCATTTACCATATTTCGTTCCGTGTCTATTCAGCGGTCGTCATTGTGACATGGCAACCATATTTTTACCGATCCAGGCGGTAACTTAATTTCTATTGGTTTACATCTTAAACGAGTGCGCAGGCCTCTTTGGCTTGTTCTAAGGCTTCTAGATTGTGTATTTGTGAACATATTGAGGATTCCAACTATGTGCCTCGTTGGCTATGTGTTGGTACATTGGATTTACGATACCTGACTCTCTTTATGTGGCGTGGTTTGGGTCGCCCCCCTATATCAAAATATATTCTATTAGTATGGTCGGAATCAACATTGATGGTCTCATCGCAATCTAGTTGGGATATTGGACATCGCAAAAAGTGAACTAGTCGTAATGAAATCTGTGTACCATCAAAGCTTAAGAAAATGGAGCAGGGAGATACGGGAGATATGGTGTCACGAGGTCACGATACCGATGGTGCACCATGGCGATGCTTGCCTGTGACAAGAAAACTGCCCATGAAATATGCATCTCTGATTTGAAGAATCGTGAATCAAAGAAAATCTCCATGGCCCCCTAAACAATCCAAAATTCGATACGTAATAGGTGAAGAGGACTGTTGGTCATGTGGTTGGTGTTGGAGGTGCGCAAGGGTTTTTGTTAGTAACCAGAATCGTGATGGGGTCTTTGTTCTCCAACGAGGCAAGTAAGGGGCAGAACTTGCGACAACAACCAGCTTTTTGTCGACAAAGCCAGACATACTATCGCCCTGTGGCACTGTCCCTGAGGATCTGTAAGTTGAAATGCACATATACAGTAATTTTCCAGACAGCTCCGGTATTGGAGCCACGTGATGAAGAAGAGGTTTAACATGGCTTTGATGCATCTGATGGGGGAAAAATAACAAAAATTGCCAAAGCTCATAGCTCTCGTTCGGACCGGACATCACGCATCTAATCGCACTTGCAGCGGAAGCAAAGGGGCTTAATGTTATATAGTGGTTGGTAGTATTAAGTCGGGTGGGATTTTAATATTCATGATGGCGATTACAGGATTGTTGGAATTTTGCCGCTCAAGCTTGAGATGTGATGTCTGTTGGACAGTGTAAAGAATGACGATTACATAAAGGATAGGCATGAGAGGTAAGTCTGTGGGCATGTGGTGAAACATTATGACTTATAGAAACTGGAATTTTGCTGACAAGCATCTGCAGGCTGAGATGGTGGTGTTTTACATCAGGAATGACGAATGTGAGGACATTTATATGAAGGATTAGGGTTTTTTGTTGAGGATTCAAAGATACTAAACTAAATTTTAATTGAGCCGGCGTTTATTTGTATTAGAGATTCACCTTTTTTTTAACAAAGCTGCCCAACCACCTTGTGCTAGAGACGGATTTCAAGACAGAAACTCTAAGCGTCACAATGACGAGAAACCTTGCACCATCCATTACACAGCTGGATGACCTGCATTTATTTTAGGTAATGGGATGCGCTCTTAGTGGCGAAACACATGCAATATTTGATCAGAGGACCTTTTTTTCTATCTTGGAATCTTCCCGGTAACTTTCTTCATTGTATGGGATTAACAGTAGTTATGGATATCTGATTGACTGGCGATCAATTAGTGGGAGCGGCGGGGTACAGCATCAACTGGTACAGTGGTAGTGATTGCTACAACTTGCAAAGCAAATTCAGGCTCATTAAGATCAATAGGCAGATGCGCAAGAGATATCTAGAAAACATGACAGCAAAATTTAAAGGGGTTTTTTTTTTCAAAAATTCTATAAGACGGATTTTACAGCGGCAACTTTTTCTTTGGCAAGAAAAAAAAATTCTATACGAGGTTGGATTCAGTTCGCCGGATGCGGAATTTGTAGTCGGAATGTATACATTCCTATTTTGGAAAAAATACCGCCATTAATCACAAAAATAAACTTACATTAAAAAAAATACCTAACCCGATTCCACAACTGCATATCTCCGACGACACACAACGCCTGATCAATAACTCACGAACTTCACAAATCCAATCCAATCTGCTGCCCAAATCGGACATCCAGGCGAGAACATCCGAATACAATCCCCAATGCAATAAGAGAAGACGATCTCGAGAGAACTCGATCTGAGAACGGTCATGGTATCAGTCTTCATGTGACATGACAACGACGTTTCTATTACTAAATGAATAGATGCAAGTCGTGTCAGCCTCTGTCCATCAGCAAATTTAGGGGGAGGCGGTTGTAATTTTAAGCATGGTTGGATCTTGTTTATATACGTGGGATTGAGAGGAAGAGCGAGGGTTCAATGGGAATGGCGGGGAGATGTATCTGGTTGAAGCAACATAGTTTATACAAATTATAGACACGCGCAACGTATATTTGTGGCTGCACATATAAAATGCAAAATAATGACTCAGCCGGACACTTCAAGGGGCGAAACAGAGGAAGACGGTGACAATGAGGTCATGAAATCAGTGTGTTTGTAAGGCCTGGTACGATGACGGCGACTGGGAGGGGTTAGTGTCTGGAGTGCATCATTGTTTTTCGGTTGTAACACTGCTCGGGAGCGATGCAGAACGACAGGGTGACGAATGGACTGAAACTGGGGGGATTAAGAACTTGGCGTCTAGTGATGATGATGAGGTGGGGGGAGGGGTTGTGGCAAGATAAGATGCCGTGAGGGATATGCAAAGTGCTGCAGTAGATGTCACAATAGAGCTTTTGAAATAAAATCGGCAACTAGATTTCTTGATTAGATTTCTGATAAGCTGCTGACTACTTTCTATGCATCTCTTATCTGATCGTCTCATGGATGTAATGGGTTCAGGCTTTGTGCTTAATGAAAGATGTCGGTCTCCGGGCTCTGACGTTGGTACAGATCCCTGGGGTTTGGGATTTTCTGGTAAAAGTCATCATTTTTTATCATAGAAATTGCCGTATTTGGATGCTTTGCGTTTCCTTCCCTAACCCAAATAAGATACCATCGGTGAGGGCGCACAAAAGTAATGGAAAAAAAGGCTGCCGTGATGGAGAGAAAAAAAATCTACAGCCTAGAAATGAGGCTCATGTTGTAAGACACTTGATACCAGACAGGAAAACAACTAAGATTCATATTCTTTCTTTGCTCCTCGTCATTACCGTATCATAGACCGCTTTGTCGATGACTTGCCTATTAGAACACACCGGGTGGCCAGCGGCCAGTGAAGGCAAGTAGCGACGCCAGGATGTTCTTTGGCTCCTTGTTCGCTGCCAACATAGCACTCCCATTCAGACCAGGGCCGGTCCCGCAATTGCTTCCTAAGTGCAACCAAAGATGTTATAAGATGTTAAAGCCAAAGAAACAGACGCTGATTGGCTGGTTACTCTCTCCAGCGACACAGAGGAGCGGTGCCGGCCCTTTTCTTTACTTGCAGTGCTTGCTATCTGACTTTAGGAAACATTAACTGTAGGATTTTTGGCAACCTGTGTTAGCCAGTAAGATCTCGAGAATAGTACCGATTTGGCAATTTAATTTGTTTAGAGGTACCCCTGGTTATATGCATTCTTGTCTTCGGAAGAAAATGGAAGCACACTAACTACGAAAATTATGAGGAACAGCGAGTTAGAAGGAAGAGACGGAAACGTCTTCGCCGTGGGCTATTACTAAATATTGTTGACACAGAATAGTCGTGGTTTTAGAACGGAAGCTAAGCTCAACATGGCCGTAGGAAAGATGAGGGGCCAATTTCTACATAATATGATGGCCACTGCCTTCTTGCTCATGTTCTTCTACCTGCTATCTTTTTTTCCCTGTTTTTTGAATTTCAAATCTTGAATCTTTTCAGTTACAGAAATTTGATACTTTTGTTGATATTATATGAATTAATGTAGGGGTAATAAGATTCCCCCCCCCCTCCCCTCATTTAGTCTGGTATACAGTGTTTCCTTTGTTGCTTGCTTGCTTTCGCCATGTTATTTCAATACATGTTGGTGTACCACAACTACACTCTCACATAATAACTCCCTTTATATCGTACAAACAATCGATTCCACAAATATCAATACTCTTTCCTCCTGCTACTCACGCATTATTTACCTGGATTTCGATTGGCTTCGCTTCTGCTCGTCCGTTTGCCTGACCTGGTCATCACATCCCCGCATCATATTGCCTTAAACACCTCTACTACCAAACCTGGCTTTCCTGTTACCTAAAATCTACCACACTTGACTAATAAGAATTCACCAGGCCCGTGGCATAGTTGTCTCTGCTTCAAGTTCTCCAAACCACGAACAAAGCAACACGCATTACATAAATCGACTCATTCTCTTCATACTATTTCACATTTTTTCGATATAGATCTTTCTTCTCATTGATTTGCTATCGTTATCTTCTCACTATTCATCGTTTGTACTTGACGCCTACAGACATATCCCTAACCCTACAACTATCATCAACTTTTCAGCTTCCCGCACCTGCGAAACACCTATCTGATTTGACCGGTATCCCGTCGACCTAGAACCACCATTCTTCATTGTCTGTTCGCTACGATATGGCCTATTTGCCCTTTGGAACTTCGCCGACTGGATCTGTTTCCCGTTTTCCTTTTGATGTTCCTCCCCATGTTATCAGCCAGCATGGCGCTGGCAGTAGCACCGGTGTGAGTTACCACACTCAGGCTCAGAATGAAACCACCGATGGTTGCACCATTGCCGACCCGCGCTCTCCCATCCGTGACGAAAACAATCGTGGATCCTTCTCGTCCGTCCGTGAGGATGAGTTTGGTGATCAGACTTTCACCCACTCCAGAACCTCGGCCTTTTCCTACGCTATCGAAAACGCTGTGTTCGATTCTCCCGCCCCCTCGAAGACCAACTCCCCGGCTTTGACTCCGACTCGTGATGCTTTCCGTCTTGCCCCACTTATGTCTCCTACCAGAGGAGTTCATATTCGCAAGAGCAGCGTTGATGACTCTGCTCTCTCATTTACTTCGTTTATGGGATCTACTCCAACCACCAACAAGTCCCGGCGGGACTTGCTCCAGGCACCGCATGTCTGGCAACCAGTCGACACTTTCATCGGATGGAACGAGAATGAACCTCACAGACTAAAAGGCAAATACGCGGGCCGCAGTTTCTCGGACCTTCAACTTCTTAATGCTATGTGGGCTAACTCTGCTGAGATGCCTACTGCCAAGGAGGCTACTACCAAACTTGGCGCTGGTAAATCTCGACTTGAAGAACTTCCAGTCGAGCTTTTGGGTACGTATTTGCTTCAAACAACGTGAACCTGAGCTAACATGCATGAATAGGCGCTATCATCGATCTTCTCTACTTGGAGACCCCCACAAATGGTCTTACCAAGCGTAACGCTGATCTAATTGCCCTTCTCCGCACGTCTTACACTCTTCATGTCCAGACTCTCCACACACTCTACCGCAAGATTACTATCCCTCACTCCAAGATCTTCCGCAAGTTCCTTACTGCTATTCAGAAGGAGCCTGATCTCGGACTTATTGTGCAGCGCTTTGACTTCAACCACTTCAATCCTAACATGTTGTTTTCCACCGGTGGTGAGCGTTCTCAGGCTCAAAACCTGACCAAGCACACTTTACTGGAATGCCTAGAGCTGACTCCAAACTTGCGTGAGTTCTTGGCTCAGGAACATATTGTCGAGGATCTCAGCGCCGATGTTATCATGAAGCTTTTCTACGGCCTTGAAAAGATCCAGGCTATCGATTTTGCCGGCTGCTCTGGCCGCATTTTCAAGGGTGTGTGGGACGAACTTATGGCCGCTTCTGAAAGATGGCAGCAGCCCACCAATATTCGTCGTCTTTCGTTCCACAAATGCATGATCCTTCCGGCTATAGTTTATGAGACTATTTTCCCGAATCTTCAGCGCCTCACCCACCTGGATGTTAGTGGATGCCGTGTCACTGACAAGGCCCTTCTTTCCATCCCTCACACTGCGCGCATCACCCACCTTAATCTTGCCAAGTGCGGTTCGCTCTCTGCCGAGGCTGTTTTGGAGTTCATTGGCACTCACCCCAGTATTCGTGAATCTCTGGTTGTATTGAACGTGGCCACTGATGCTACCAGCCACCAGATGTTCGATGATGTTCAGGTTTCTCGGCTGCTTAACATTCTGCCTCCTACCCTGAAGTCTTTGAACCTCAAAGGTGCCCAGATGAGCCATCATCATCTTGAACAACTTCGTCCGATTGTTACTCGCCTTGAGGAGCTTGGTATTGGCCGTGGCCTCAACATGTCTGAGATTGGTAGTTTGATTTGCCCCGAAAGACCTCGCTCTGAGGATGACGAAATTGTTCTTCCTACTGAGCACACTTTGAGGTACCTTGACGTTTCGGACCTTCTGATGACTAGTGATCTGGACTACCTTTTCGACAAGTACAGTTTGATTCTGGATGGCCCTTCTGAGCCTCTTCAGGTCCTCGAAATCTCCGAGAATGTTGCAAAGCGTATGCGCGCTTCGGCCAAGGCGGTTGCCTCTCACGGCTGGGGCATCACTGATGAGGGTGCTCGTTATTGGTTAGTCCGTAAGAATGAAGGGCAGACTAAGAGCCAGCGTCACGAAGAAGCCTATCGTTGGTGGAAGATGGGTGCCACTTATTGGGGTACTCGCAAGATTCCTGTTGCCGACTGCGAAGTTGGCGGTATGTACGGGTCCTTCATGTTTGCCCGCAAGGTCTAAGATCCTTTTTGTGCATCACTAATTGACAACAGGGAAGCACAAGTTTGCGTGCATGACTATCATCAGTTGATTATCTGATTGTCTTTGTTATCTAATTGATCCTGATGCAATGTTACACATTCCCAACATCAATCCTTCTGTTCTTTTTTTGCCGTTATGGACATTATTTTACTACAGATCTCCTCTCCTATTAGTCCGTCTCGGACTTTTCCCCGCAGAAGTGCCTTCATATGCACGAGCTTGCCATTCAGGAGCAAGCTATGCACTGATGTCACCTCTGTCAGACTTTATAACTGATTCAGTCTGATGAACATGCACTTCATGCTGTATGTTTTTTGTCTTGTTTCTATTATCTTGCATCACTCACCTGGTTAGCGATTTCTTGTTATGACGGTTGCCTTTTCTTTTTACTGCTCTGTCACATTGGGTGCTCTATCACGCCTTGATTTTTGTTCTGCATTGGGATGATTGCATAGTCTGCCTATGAAGCAGCTTTGATTTTCTTGTTTTGCTTCTGTATTTCTTTCTCCACGGAAATTACTATTTTTGATTTTCCGAGGTATTCGAGTCATGATACCCATTGAGAGTAGGTTTATTTTTCTTTATAGCTTGTTTTTTTTTGTAATTCTTTTAGCATTCATCCGACAAGGCGTTCGATTTGTTTCTTTAGTTGGGGAGCATCACAGTTTACGGTAACGGTATCGAGCAAGAGGACAGCGCATGGAAAGGAAACGCAACCAGATATCAACAACATTCTACGGCTATAAAATTATGTTAATTTTGTCACTTTTCATACCCATAAATCAATCACCTTGAAAATATTATATTTTACAAATTCAAACCTCGTAGCACAATCTTAGCAATGAATAATTATCATGATGCGGACAAGGACTTGGGAGCATGTGACGTCATTTAAACATTCAGCCACTGCAGAAGCAGCACGGCGCCACATCTAACCGCTTAGTCATCACACCACCTGACGCGTTGAACTGGGTAACATTTGACCCACTTATTATCCCTCAACTTGGTACAGCGTCGCAGCCGCCGTCAGAGGCACGAACAATATAGCAGGCCCATCGCAAATTGTTCCCGAATATCAATTCTTCTTGCGAGAATTGAGTTCTTGGTGATAGCTTTTGGAGATACTACTTTTTATTTCCCCTTGTTTTTTTTCCTTAATTCGATTTTTAGATAGCATCCGAGGGGAATCGCGAGCAATTGCAACTTGCGGCCCCTTTTTTTCCCCTTCTTATTCATTCGTTAACTCTCGAATCCTCTTTCTAATTTAGATCCACATCAGCAACAAGAACGAGTGAATTATCCGATCCGACGATATTACCTCTACACAAACTATACAAGTCGACATACAATCAAGAACCTTATCCATATAGACCGCCATCACACCATCTGCTATGACGACCGTTGAGCAGGACACCCCGTTCCGCTCGTCGGAAATGAGCATGGTGCAGCTGTTCATTTCCAACGAGATCGGTCGCGAGGCTGTCACTGCTCTGGGCGAGTTGGGACTAATGCAGTTCCGTGATGTATGTCACCAATCGATCACTTCCCGATAGTGAAAGTCGCGATATCAGTACTAACACGTGACACCAATAGCTCAACAGCAATGTTAGCGCTTTTCAGCGGACCTACACCCAAGAGATTCGTCGCTTGGACAATGTTGAGAGACAACTCCGTATGTGAATTATTTCGGACTGATAACATTTGTTTTGATACGTACTGACATACCTTTAGGCTACTTCAAAGAAGAGATGCAAAGGCTTGAAGTCCCGCTCCGGAAGTTCGACATCGATGCCGATAGCATTTCCTCTCCCACCACGACCGAAATCGATCAACTTGTCGAGCACAGCCAGGCTCTGGAACAGCGCATCAAGCAGCTCCAGGACAGCTACGAGACCCTCAAGAAGCGTGAGGTTGACCTTACCGAGTGGCGCTGGGTCCTTCGTGAGGCTGGCGGTTTTTTCGAACGCGCTCATAGCAACGTTGACGGCATCCGTCATTCGACTGATGCCGACGATGCGCCGCTTCTCGCCGATGACATTGAGCATAGCATGCCCGCCGATGCCGAGCGTTCTTTCTCTGCTATTAACATTGGATTTGTTGCCGGCGTCATTCCCCGTGAGCGTGTTGCATCGTTTGAGCGCATCTTGTGGCGTACTCTGCGTGGTAACTTGTTTATGAACCAGGCCGAAATCCCGGAGCCTTTTGTCAACCCCACCACCAACGAGAAGGTGCATAAGACTGTTTTCGTAATATTTGCTCATGGCAAAGAGATTCTTGCCAAAATTCGCAAGATTTCGGAGTCGATGAGCGCCGAAGTCTATAATGTGGATGAAAACCATGAGGTGCGCCGTGAGCAACTCCAGGATGTCAACAGCCGTCTTAGCGATGTGAAGAATGTTCTCGACAACACCAAAAACCAACTGGTCAATGAGCTGGTTCACATTGGCCAGGAATTGTCTACTTGGATAGTTTTGGTTACCCGCGAAAAGATGGTCTACAACACTCTGAACCTTTTCTCCTACGATCGTGAACGTCGTACTCTGATTGCGGAGGCCTGGTGCCCCAAAAATGACATTGCGGCTATCCACACGGCGCTCCAGCACGTTACTACTCGTGCCGGCGTGACAGTTCCCTCAATCATCAATGTGCTCCAAACCAACAAGAAGCCTCCCACATACCTCCCTACTAACAAGTTCACCGAAGGCTTCCAAACCATTGTCAACGCCTATGGTACTCCTTCCTACGGTGAGGTCAACCCCGCCATTCCCGTCATCGTTACATTCCCCTTCCTTTTCGCCGTCATGTTTGGCGATGTTGGTCATGCACTCATCATGTTGGCGGCTGCTATTGCGATGATTTACTGGGAGAGACCTCTCAAGAAGGTCAAGTTTGAGCTGTTCGCTATGGTTTACTTTGGTCGTTACATTGTCCTCGTTATGGCTGTATTCTCAGTTTTCACTGGCTTCATCTACAACGATATCTTCTCCAAGTCGATGACCATCTGGAAATCCGCCTGGGAGTGGGATAGGGAGCCCAGCTTTGACGGTGAGCCGGTTATTGGTGTTCTTTCCAGTAGCTATCGCTACCCCTTTGGTCTGGATTGGATGTGGCACGGTACTGAGAACAACTTGATCTTCAGTAACTCGTACAAGATGAAGATGTCTATCATTCTGGGTTGGGCCCATATGACCTACTCGCTGTGCTTCTCATACATTAACGCCAAGCACTTCCGCAAGCCCATTGACATCTGGGGTAACTTCATTCCTGGTATGATTTTCTTCCAGTCTATCTTTGGTTACTTGGTTCTCTGCATTATTTACAAGTGGTGTGTTGATTGGTTCGGTCGTGGGGCTCAGCCGCCAGGTCTGTTGAACATGCTAATTTACATGTTCCTCCAGCCTGGTACTCTTGATGAGCAGCTGTACCCTGGCCAGGCTACCGTCCAGGTGGGGCTTCTACTCTTGGCTTTCCTGCAGGTCCCTATCCTTCTGTTCTTGAAGCCCTTCTACCTCCGGTGGGAGCACAACCAAGCCCGTGGCAGGGGTTATAGAGGCCTGGACGAGCAGGCTCGTGTCAGTGCTCTTGATGATGAGGATGGCAGCCGTGCTCCCAGCCTGGACTCGATAGCCGCTAGTGAGGGTGTCGCTATGCTCGCTCCCGGTGGTGACGATGACGACGAAGAGCACGAGGAATTTGAGTTCAGTGAAGTCATGATTCATCAGATCATCCACACGATTGAGTTCTGTCTTAACTGTGTGTCACACACTGCTTCTTACCTGCGTCTGTGGGCATTGTCACTTGCTCACCAGCAGCTTTCGGCGGTTTTGTGGAACATGACTTTAAACCTCGCTCTTGGCAGGACTGGTTTGCTGGGTGGAATCATGATTGTCATAATGTTTGGTTTCTGGTTCTTCCTTACTGTTGCCATTCTGGTTCTCATGGAGGGTACTTCTGCTATGCTACATTCGCTGCGTCTGGCCTGGGTCGAATCGTTCTCTAAGTTTGCTGAGTTTGCGGGTTGGCCGTTTGAGCCCTTCTCATTCCAAAAGACAATCGAGGAATCTGAAGAGATCAAGGATTACCTTGGTTAGGGTGTTGATACTTTCATGGCCTTACTGTCCACTTGTTTGCCTAGCCTCGAAAACTAGTCGGTCTTCGACGGCCTCTTCGCTAGCAACTGAGGGATATAATGAGTCGTTGTCGGGCGATCTACCAAGTCAAGTACGGATGGAGGTGGTGTGGATGTGCTTTATGAAAGACCCACACCATCTTTGGCGATTTGACATGTAGGCAGTCAGACGCACGAACGGCTTACGTATTATTTTTTCAGCTGTATAGCTGGTCTTACTGACGAGAATGATCGGGTCTGAGCAGCAATTGGTTCAAAGGTGATAATGGTGTGCTTCGTTGTTTTTTTTGTTTTATATAGCATTTTTCCTAGTTTCTTTATATAAGATGGTCTTTTTGACTGGTGAGGTCGCTTCTCATCATCTTTTCTATCTTTATTCTTATGTGCATCTTTACCACACTGTGATTGGCTTACATGGGCAACCATTTACTGACTTAGACGATATTAACCCTGGATATTTATTCTATAGAATGGACTACATATGCGCAATAACACATGATTAGGTACTATTTAAAACAAGAAATACCAAAATGCTAACAAAAGCCAGCAGATCCGGAACGGATGTTACAGACATGAAATAGAGTAACACATCAGTTGTGACAAAGCGTCTCAGTCATCGTTCCCGTAGTTGAGATAATTCTCGGGAATATTCGGCCATTTGTCAACACCATCCTGAATGACCACCGCCATACCGCCTCTCAAGTGCGTCTCAATATGACAATGCATTAGCCACGCGCCGGGATTTATGACCTGATACCGCATTACCATCCACGTATCTTCGGTTGCTGAATCCAAGGTTGTCAAGGTATCACGGTGCGGCGGCGTATCAAAGTTGAACGACCCCGGATTCGCCGCCGCAGCTGACGCAACATCGGGCCATGTCCAGGCACCGGTGCCTTGGCCGATCAGGTACATTTTGTTGGTGTGTTTGTGGATGGGATGCGGGGGCATCGGGCTTTTTGCAATGAAGATGACATCAACCCAGGTGTCATTCTTGGTGGTGATGGTGACATTATCGTACCGGTTGGGTTTAGGGCTGAAGAGCAACGGGGGCGCCGCAGCGTCGAGGGCCATTGGGTAGATGGTGCTGTTGAGAGCCCACTCGTAAGCGTGGCCGGCGATGCGCAGGTTAAGTATGACGGTTTGATCGGCCGACGAGGCATCGCCGACGGAGGGTTCCGGGGGATACGCCTTCATGGTTGATTGGTCAAAGGTGACTTTTGAGTTGTCAACAGGAACACCGCGACCATTGATGGATGGGGTGGAAGTTGAGGCAGTGGTGTTGCCGAATTGGCCGGAGACGGAGTGGCTCAGAATGGCATTAGCATACAATATTTGAGCGGTGGATGTTGAGATGGCACGAATGGCCCAGGAGCCGGGAGTAGTTAGGGGGACG
The DNA here is from genome assembly GCA_002778035.1 of Ambrosiella xylebori. Classification (NCBI taxonomy): domain Eukaryota; kingdom Fungi; phylum Ascomycota; class Sordariomycetes; order Microascales; family Ceratocystidaceae; genus Ambrosiella; species Ambrosiella xylebori. Next base: position 524,528 of record PCDO01000002.1, read on the forward strand.
AGGATGGAGTAACGATCGCCATTGTTCACGGTAATGATGTCGACAAGTTGTGGCTCGATATAGGCGCCGTCGACAGCGTACACCCAGACTTTGGTCTCGTCGATGGAGAAGGAAAGTGCGAGCAGGCCCATGGAGCCAATGATGTCGAGGGCGACCCAAGCGGTTCCGGAATCGTCGGCGGTCAACGAATCATAGGAGAAGACAGTTTGGCCGGCGGAGGAGTTGGTGCAGACATCGAAGACGGTGCTGGGAATGGCGGAGAGATTGGTAGCGAAGCCGGCAGCAAGGACTTCACCGACGACAGAGCCAGGGAGACAGCCCTTGGCGGTCAGGCTGGTGGCATTGTCGAGGGAGAGGTAGTACTTTTGCGTAGCATCGGTGAGGGTGGTGATGGTATCGGACGACATGCATTGTACGGAGCCTTTGCCGTTGAACAACAGACTGTCAAAGCATGGGGTCTCGATACCGGACTCAACGGAGATCTCCCAGCGTTGATCCGAAGTGAGATGCTGCCAGTCAGATAGCATGAGTGGCTCTGACTTGGCGACGGCGGCGGTAATGGCAGATTGGGTGGAGGCAGAATCGCTGATGAGAGACCAGGGGCCGGCGGTGACGGAGGCCGGGTGGATGAGGATGGGGCCGTAGAGGCCGTCATCGATTTGGGAATGAGAGTGGGAGTGGTACCAGTAGTTGCCGTACTGGGTGGTGGTGAAGGCGTAGACGAAGGAGGCACCGGGAGCGATGTAGATTTGCGAGACGCCAGGGACGCCATCAGCCCACGGGGTGTTCAGCATTTGGAGGCCTGGAGATTATGGGGCGGGGTTTAGTATAGGGAGGATAATAGGAAGAAAAATGGGGGGAAGAAACTAACCATGCCAGTGGACGGTGGTGTTGTAAGGGGACGAGTTCACGACGGTGACTTGGACGGAGTCGCCCTCGGTCAGTTCGATGCGGGGGCCGGGAAATTGGTCATTGATAAGGAACATTTTGCGGGTAAAGCCGTCGGGGGCGTGGTCTTGCCAGGTTATGGTGAGGTTGAAAGTTTTAAGGGGAGGGTCATCATCGCGGGGGTGGACGACGGGGGAGGCGAGGGTGGAGGGGAGGAGGAGGGAGAGGAGGATGAAGAGGAGGAGGAAAAGGCCGAAGGGGCCGGAGGGATTTGGTCGGAGCATGGTGAGGGGGGGGGGGGTTGTTTTGACTGGTGGAGCAGGACCAGGGAGGACAAAGAAGAGGAAAGAGAGTTGTGACAAAGTGAGTCTTTTTATATATATAATGGATATACAAAAGAGAAGGTAGACCCTGACTGTCAACTGACTAACTGTATGTAGCTATAATAGTTATAATAGTTATTGTTCACACCGAGTGGGCATCGGTCTTTTTTTATATATATTTCGAGTGATAAACAACGACAACGACAACGACAGAACATCCACCGCCATGTCATGTCACCGAAGAAGCGAAGGACGATGGCGTGTTGATCATGTTGGTGCTTTTCTGTCTTTTTCTGTCGGGCCAAATGGGCAGACGGAGAGAGAGTGTAAGACAAGACAAGGGAAATGGGACAGGGCTGGAGGGGGGGGGGTTGATTATGGGGGGTGAAGGAAGGAACAACATAGTGGTGACGGGTCAGAAGATCAGAAAGATACGATGTTTTTTGTCTACGGAAGAGAGTGGAACAAGCCTTGTGTCTAGAGGCGTTTATTGTGAGAGAAGAAAAAGAGGTTGATGATGATAGTTGATTGGTGTGTTTGCGAGATGAGGCCAGATTGTGGATATTTTGGGGGGAAGTGTGGCGCAGGAGATATGAAGTTAAAAGGTGAGTCCGGTTTGTGAAGTGGGCATTGGGCAAGATGGCACGAGGGAAGACGTTGTGTAGCGATGACGATGGAGCATAGACACAGAATATAAGTACATCTACAATAAAAAAAGGATTGTTTTGATAAAGTAGCCAACTATGGTGATAATAGAAGGAGAGAGAAACATGTTTGTGAATATTAACCACGAAAAGGAGAATTTCAAAAGCCGAAAACAGTAAGGATCGGGCCAAGAAAGCGTCAACCTAACAATATCTCCGTAGTCATTTCTATAAATAAATATACCAATTACCCAAATGGGACACCAACAAAGCCGAAGCCAAGCTTTTTACTAAACAGGAACAAGAACAAGTTTTTTATAATGTAAACAAGTCTAGATAAAGTTCAACGCTAACTATCTACACAAATATTCACATATTCTCGGAATATCTGTCAGAAATCAAATGAGGCTTTCACCATTGCGGTTCATGTCAGCAATATTCTTGCTCGTCACCATCATAATCGTAGATACATTCATTATTATTTTTGTTCTTCTTGCCTGCAGCCCCCTCTTTTCATGATACCGACGCCACATCACAAAGTTCATGTTTTTGAGCCCTTGAGGCCCTTCGGAGACTTGATGGTTGCAAAAAGAACGAAAAAAAGTAATGTCTGCTGACGCTTTCACCTGAATCCGCCATCCTGTGCTCTGCAAATCACGCCTTGTATGATAGTGTCTCTATCCAGATAGCGGTAAATGTATTTACATATCTACATATGCTGATTATATTTGTATGACTGACTGGCCACCGGTTCGTCGGGGCGCGGTTCTTGGGATTCGGGCGACATACCAAGGTGTATAGCCTTGACTAGATATTGCTCGGCTACATGTATAAAAATGACATTTCAACTCTCCGCGTCATTCTCATTTTCACCGTCGATTCCTATGTATATATCGCCATTGTGATATCTGATTTTGTGCATAAGATGGATTAGGCTAATGTTGCATGATTATTAAAGGTCTAAGTTTTCTCCATATACTCCAATTCATCAGCCTTTTTCAAGTGCTTGTTCTTCTTGACCGAGTCCGGGGTGATCCCGGACCGAGTCCTCCGCTTCCGAACCTTCCGAACCTCAAGAGTTATAGTCATCTCCATCTCTAGGGTTCTTCCTTCTGCCACGTGACGGATTTTATGCTTATCTTTCTCTGTCTGTCTGTCTGTCTCAAATCCCTTCGTATCGTACCCCCATCACATTACAGTGTCTAGCGCACTCAACGTCAAGCAGAGGACTTTATTATGAGAGAAAAGAAAAATATCCAATGATGATTACAGGGAGATGAAGGATTGTGATGGGCCTTGTTGTGGCGTGTGACTACAGAGGATTCCTACTGGTGAGTTAGTTGGTGGTCACACACTTTTTGTATTATGAGCTTCTTTGATTTTTTTTATCTCGCTTTTCTCTTCAGGGGCCAAGGGATGTGTATAAGTCTGATCTTACTCTCCCAGCGTTGCATTCTATTGCTTGTGTCCTAGATCCTTTAGATATACATGGACTGTGTATATATGGTGATGACGACAAGTGACAGATGTCCGTTTTGTTTGCTTATTTTGACATCAGAAAACAAACACAAACACAACTCTACAGAATCGAAAGCTTTAATTCACTGCATCGCGCGGATATCGACATGTGTATGCTGTGGTATCAGAGCCTTCAGCCTCCACAAGCAACTGAAATACCATCATTTCCTTTTTTTTACAATCCCTTATACTGCACCACTCTTCAAATATTCAACCCAATCCCCAATCCAATCCATCCACTTAGTCAGCCAAGCCAAACCAAAGCCAGATTGTCAGGCCAACTGTTCCCATTAATAAACGCCAGCCTACTCACTAAATACTTATGTCTAACCCATTTCTTCAACCGCTATCCGCCGATCTCCAGCAAGTCTAGCCCAGGCCGCGCCGATCAACTGACTCGTATTATTTCCTCAAAACGTGGATCTTATGGTGAACTTTTTTATATATACATCTGTATCTATATCTATCGAGACATTTACAGAATGAACTAGAGAAAACCAGCTGTAACAAAATAAAATAAAAAATGAAAAAAGTTCTGACAACTTAGGTCGAATCTTCACAGAAAGAGGCTTAGTTAAAGTTATGTTGAGACACATATTTGCAAAGTAAGCCCATGCATCGCTATATGCGACTTGCACAGCCCGGGTCCGGAATCAACACATCATGCTACCGTTTTGAATGCCTGGTTTTGTGTATATTTATCAACCAATATCACATATACACATACATTCCAAGCCCTCCAATCACTGCAAATCACCAAATAACCACCCACCTTAATTATCCCGACCTAAATCCCGCCTCCTATTTAGCAAAAAAAAAGCCATCTTCATTTGTTCTAACATCAACTCCAAAATCACCACCTAAAAGCACACGAAATTATGTATTAAATCCATCACCCATCATTCTTCACTCACCCGAAAAAAAACATCGCCTCCCCCTCTCCTCCTCACATCCTCCCCGCACTCACCCCCATCCACTCCGAAATGCAACCCAAACCTCCGGTTCCTTTGCCTGTCCACCATCCAATCAAATAATTCCATCTATTTTTTATCCTCCTTTTCTCCAATTTCTGATCAGTCCACCAAAAAAATCATGTATAGTCACAAATTATCCAATTTTCTCAAACTGAAGACTAAAGGGTAAGCAAAATTAAAAAAAAATCAACTCACTTGCACTTTAATCCGTCAATGTCTCTGAAACCTTTGTCCCTGTTACACATACCGAATTAGGAAACAACACAACCCTGTAATTGACAAACCCTAACATTTGCAACGTGAAACCACCTGCACTTAAAAAACTCAAAAGTTTCAGACCAACTTGAACAATATTTCACACACTGAATAAACAACAATTAATACACTCAGGATATCAATCAACCATCAACAGTACCAATCAACACAAGTGTTTCTCACCCAGACCAGTTAACAAATGATCCAATATTTCCGTCTCATCTTCGTCATCATCACATCGTCATTGTCATCGTCATCATCGAAATACTCAAGACACCTGTCAACCTACACCTATACCCCTCCCCGATAAATACGTGCCACTGGTGACCTGCATCACGGCGACACATCCGCTACCGGGGAATTATGCCCCAATTCCCATCCAAAACATAGACACCAAAACCTTGAAATAACTGGGACAAGACTTGACTCTTAGTCAAAGTCGGCCGTGTACGAGAAGCCGCGGAATTCTTCTTGCATAGCCTGAGACAGAACTACAAAAAAGAAAAAAAAATACATATTAGTCAAACAATTCATCAACTTTATTCTCCGAAACCAAAAAAGAAACATCAAACTTACCAGACTGCACAGGAGTAAGAACTGGAGTAACACTGGTGAACTCGGAGTCAAAGTTACTCGTGTCCGTCGCACTCTTGATCTGCGGAATGAACGGCGGCGGCACCCGCTTATGGTAAATGTCGTCCCAGTTAATCGACCGGAAGAACGGCTGGCTCATGATTTCCTGCGCATCCGTCGGCCCACTGCCCAGACGTTGGTCCGGTTCACGTGTCAACAACTTCTGTAGAATAGACACAGAATCTCTCGGCATCTGCACAGGGTACAGAGGCTCATCCGACAGAATTGCATCATAAATTTCGTCTTCATCTTCACCTCTGAAGGGAGACTGCTGCAAAAGCATCTGGTAGATCAACACACCAAATGCCCACCAGTCAACGGCACGGCCGTACTTCTTATCCAGGAGAATCTCGGGAGCCATAAACTCAGGGGTACCGCAGAAAGTACTAGTTGTCGAACCGTACCACATATCCTCCTTGCAAAGACCGTAATCAGCAATCTTGACGTGACCGTCCAGAGACAGCAGAATGTTGTCCAACTTCAGATCACGGTAAATGACACCGTTCTCGTGGAAGTACTTGAGCGCCAAGCAAACCTCGGCGGCGTAGAACTGTGCACGCTTGGTGCCAAACTGAGTCCGCTGAATGTGAAGCATCAGATCACCACCACTGACGTATTCCATGACAAAGTAGACACGAGTCTCAGTCTGGAAGCAGGCATGGAGATTAGTCAAGAATGGATGCCGCTCCCGGTTGGCAACCAAGAAGACACGCTTCTCGGATCGGATACTCTCTACTTCATCGTTCTCAATGATAAACTCTTTCTTCAAAACTTTGATGGCGTACAATCTCTTGGAACGCTTCGTCTCAGCAAGCATAACCTTACCAAAGTTACCCTTACCCAAAACAGCCAAGAAATTGAAGTGGTCCAGACCAATACGCTGACCAGTACCAGGATCAGTAGCCGAAGGAAGGGGCTTGCGAGTGGGCACTGGGATAGTGCTACCCATAGGAGCGATACCGCTCTGCTGCATATCAGGCTTAACCATCTGACCGGCATGAGCATGAGTTTGTTGCTGGGCGTACTGCTGTTGAACCATTTGTTGCTGTTGCTGAGCCATTGCTTGAGCCTGAGCTTGAGCCTGGGCCTGGGCTTGAGCTTGAGCTTGAGCTTGAGCTTGAGCTTGGGCCTGGGCTTGGGCAGCCTGTTGCTGAGAGTAGCTGTCGACGTTGGCATAGTCCGCAGGGTTGTACTTGTGGGTCTGTTGGGTCGGAGACGCCTGCTGGTTCTGGCCATATATGCCATAGTCGTCTGTCGAGCTGGGCTGGGTACCGTAGTATCCAGGCTCGCTACCAGGGTGACCACTGCTGTAACTAGCTTGTTGGCGATGTTGTTGTTGCTGGTACATGGCCGTAGTAGCGGTGGCAGAAGCTGAGGTAGAGACGGGCCGGTCGTGATGGCTTCCGGTAGGAGATTGCTGGCCGTAAGGATTCCGGGCAGCGTCGACCGAGCCAGCATAACTTGGTGATGAGGGGCCATGACTGTCGGTAGAGTGCGAGGGGCGGTGGGAAGAGCTCTTGTCTTCAATCATCGAAGACTTCTTCTGCTGCTGAGTCTTGGAATTCCGGATGCCCGTCAAAATCTTGTTGGCAACGGCCATCGACATACCGCAGAAGTCGGGAACCAGGTGCTGGCAGCCAGAGTGGCAGTAGAGACCACACTCAGCGCAGCGTCTACTGTTCTTCTTACTACCAAAGGGAAGAATGTAACCACAGTGGCAGCACCAAGCACCAGTCATGTTTGAGAATGGCTGGAAGCGGTGAGGAATACGGTGGTTGATCTTTTCCTCATCAGGATCAGTCTCAGCATTACTCTTGCTGATACACTTGGTGACGACATTGGAGTAACACTTGGTGTGGCAGAAGTATTTGCAGTCCTCGCACTGCATACCAGCCGAATACTTGACATAATCACCACAGAGCGCACAACGCATGACGTTGTAGAAGTTTTGCTGGATGAACTTGTGACCGTGCATCTCATGAACTTCCTCCTTGCGTTGACGCACTGCAGCTCTTCTACCCAGACCACCAAAGTCGGTCGGGCGCTTGTTCTGCTTGACGAAGCTCAGCTCAAGCTGGATTGCACCACTGGGTTCCAGAATAAACCAGTCAGTGATAGGCTGAGTAGCGATTTGAACCTGTTGGCCATCAACAACCATACCTCCACCAGGACCACCCCCCATACTACCACTACCACCTTGGGTGAGGTGAGGAACATTAGGATCCATGGGGAATTGGGCTGGCGGCGGTCCCCGCTGACCCATGCGATCAGCTGAGACCCAACCAGCATTGTACTGTTCGGCTTCATTTCTCTTGCGACGAAGCTCTTCGACAATATCTGCCAAGCGGATCCAAAGCAGAGCAATAGGCAGGGGGTACTCTCCAGACTTGTCGTAAACGGTAAGTTCCACCTCGTTGGCCTTGTCAACATTTATTAGGTGGTGCTCGCCTTCCCAGCGATCAGTGCGCGTGCTCTTTGTGCGCGCCATAACGTTATCTTCAACCTTGATGGTAACAATAGTTTCGGGTCCGCGTGAGAATCTTGCAGTGGTAGTGTGAGTAACATCGCGAACTCCAAGAACACGGATAGAAAGTTGACCTGTGAGGGGTTTTCTCAAATTCGAAGCGTTCACGGATTCGTCTGTATAAGGGACAATAGAAGTTAGACGATGTCTCACTCAATTAGAGTTTTAGTCCCGATGCTAGTGCCAAACTTGCGTTGCGGGAGCTAGCCGGATCTTAATCCGGTGTAGCTTACCATCTTGGGCATCAGCAGCTTCGGGATCAATATTCAGTTCCTCGTAGCGTTTGAAGGACTGTTTCAACAATACCATCTTCTGCTTGCTTTCCGTGCGACGAGCGGTGGCATCAGCCTTACTCTTGCGATCACCGTCCATACTATAAAGCTGCACCATTTTGTCGACACCCTTCAGATATTGGTCTTCGACATAGAGCTTGAACTGAAGTTGACCCAACATCAGTTGGATACGGGGTCCCAAGTAGGGATTGTCATACTTGATGAGATCTACAAAGGCGCAATGTTTAGTACTTCGCGAAACTTCAGCATCAATTAACTTGCGCAATTGATGCAATGGCGAGAAGGGTATTTACCAAGTCTGCTAAAGTTCTGACGAGCCTTGGGCTGAGCCTGAATAGCTCCAGACCCTTGACCATCGCCAGAACCATCATTCCAAGAAGCATCTTTAGGAACCGGAGCCGGAGCTTCGTGTTCCGAGCTGAGGGGACGGGTAGGTGAAGACAAGCTCATGCCCTCCATGCCGCGCCGGGCCTCCATCTCGGCCAGCTTGTCCTGGAAGAACTGGACGTTCCTACGAGCATCGCGGATCTGAGAATCTAATCTGGAGCGAACAGCATCGTTGTTGGTTTGCGCCCTCATGGCGTTCGCGGCCTGGATTAGAGCATTTTCGCGGGCAATCTTTGCCTGGATGGTCTGTACTCTGTCGTCGGTCATGGTGAAAAATTGGAGAAATTACAGAATATCTAAGAATCGAATTGTCGCATATATTGGCGGTGGCGTATAAGTAGATAATATTAAGATAGCTTGGGATGAACAAAGAAGCAAGCCCTGTGAAGCTCACGATCGTCTCCAGACGTTCTCAGAACTATCTGTAGATGCTAGAGGGAAAAATGAAGAAAAAAAAGGAAATTCAAGTAAATAATGCCAACAGCCAAGGTTGTCGGGAAGGCAACCTCCCTAAATCGAACTTGGATGGAGTTCGTGATAAACTAGATAACAATAATCAGTATCAATGAAAGGGGGGAAAGGTGAGGGGTCAGCCCGTTAGACTTGAAAAGTTGGCTTTACGGAGGTGTCAAATAGCTGTGTCAGCCTACTGTAACCCCGTGAAGGCCTGTCACTGTTAAAACAACAACAGAGTGGGGTCAGATACACTCTTGGTTCTCAGCATTTCCTCTAGCTCTCCTCAGTGGCTGGGTGATTCTCGGTAAATAATCTGGTGGGGCAGCTGAGTAAGCAGCAAGCAACTCTTTGGCTATTTCCTAATGTGGAAGCGTACATGAACATCACGTTGTGGAATTATTGCTCATGAACTTGATTGGATTGTACGGTTAAAATCACTGTCGTTGGTTGTATTTTACTCGATTATTAGCGAAATAACTTGTTTTCGTGATGATTAAATGGTTGCCTTGAGGAAGTGATCATCTGTGCCCGACCCATAACGCTACAATGGGGCGAAACGTTGAACGTCTGGGATGGCAGTACTTTCATGGTAATATCAATACTTTGGTTCAAGTCAAATTTTGGTTCTACCGTGGGTCAAGTTTCGAAATGACATCAACATTCTGGTCTTGCCCCTTGTAAAGATATTTCTGTATGTACGTCTTCAATTTCACCTGAGGCACTAAGTGGTGTACTCTTTCTGCAGTAACTTCGCGATAGTGTTCAGCTGAATGTTGCTAGTACCCTCATAAATGGAACCGATCTTGCTGTCTCTCCAGTATTTCTCAGCAAGTCCTTCTCTAACGAATCCCATACCTCCCATCCACTCTATTGCCAACCCACTGACCCGACCAGCAACTTGAGAGGCATACAATTTGGCCATGGCCGCATCCATAATGAAGTTTTCGCCAGCTTCCTTCTTTCTAGCAGCATTGTACACCAGTGCACGAGCGGCTTGGATTTCCGTCCAACTTTGAGCCATCTGATGCTGCATACCCTGGAACTCACCAACCAACTGGCCAAATTGTTTACGGTCATTCCAGACATACTTGGCAGCATTCTCAAAGGCACCAAGAGCCAAACCAGTCATCTGAGCAGCAATGCCGATACGACCCTCATTCAACAGGCTGATAGCGTACTTGTAGCCGTGGCCAACCTCACCCAGGACACTGTCCTTACTCAGATGGACATCGTCAAAATTGAGAACACAGGTGCTGCTGGCTCTGATACCCAGTTTCTTCTCTTTCTTTGCGATGGAGAATCCAGGTGTGTTTTTGTCGACGATAAAAGCAGTAATTCCCTTGTATCCCTTGGAAGGATCGACGTTAGCGAACACTATGTAGAATTGGGCTTCCATGGCATTAGTGATCCACATCTTGGAACCATTGAGGATATAGCCATCACCGATGGTGATAGCTTTAGTCTTCAATGCAAAGGCATCAGAGCCCGATACGGGCTCAGACAAACAGAATGACCCTTTGTAATTGTTAATAATTGATATACTGGTTCATAAGTATCTTACACTTACCAACAGTGTTGGTAGCAAGCTTGGGCAAGTATTTTTCTCTTTGCTCTTTGCTAGCCCACTTGAGGACTGCAGTGTTCACGAGGGTATTGTGTACATCACACAAGACACTAACACTAGGATCCACCCGAGCAAGTTCCTCAATACCAATGATGGCTGCCGTAAACGTCATACCTGAGCCACCATATTCTTCCGGGATCTCAATGCTCATAAACCCATACTCAAACAGCCCTTCGACAACTGACGGGTCCATCGCTTCGGCTTCGTCCATGTCACGTACTTTAGGAAGAATGACTTCACTTGCAAACCGAATTACGCTATTCTTCATGGCCATCTCGAGTTCGGAAAAGTGCGAGATTGGGGTGGGGGTCAGATCAGTGAGGTCTACATTGTCATTTGTTCTTCGTGAAGACGATGAAAAAAGTCTAGGTTGTAAAACGCTACATAATTCGACTTTGTTAATATGAGATGACTATGACGACAGAATATTCTCTTACTTCTTGGCTGTGGAAAATGAACGCGCCGTTTGTTTGGGAGCTCCCAAAGCGGGATGCATCAACAATCTCAATGAGCGGGATATAGAAGTCATGTTTAGATTAGACTGGCATTGGGATGACGATAGGTGATTGTGACAATTATTGTGAAGCGGAAAAGTCAACGAAGAGGAAGTAGTGGCAAAAATGTTTTATGCGCAGTAAAAGGGAGCCCTGCGAATTCTACAACGGCGGCTACTACCGTATAAACAAGATAACCAGTTCAAAGATGCCGAGGATATCCAGATTCATCACTTTCACAAGACACAACAATCACTTTCTCTTTATATCTAACTGAGTATGCATCGTAGCAACTACCCTCCAATTCCATATGTACAAACTAGCGCTCCGTTCTCCAACCCACCATCATTGTGGGGCTCAAACAAGCAATAAATTGATTCTAAACACTTGCTCTTTTCCCAATTTGGCAGCAGACGTCATCCGCCACTATAAAGCTCCCCTGGTCCATTCATTAACCCACAGTAAATAGCCGCCTTGGTGGGGTTCAAAGCTCCAGTGTTCTCCAAGCTCTCGAGGACCTTAGGCATGTGTTAACCCCGATAATTTACCGGTTATGCTGTACACCCCTGGCTCAGCATCGTCGGTTCAAAATTCGAAAATTGAGGGCCCGCGCAGGTAGTAGTCGACAAATCGGACCGGCCCACCAAGTCTCCCGAACCCACAGGCCGACAATCGACAACCGACCGACGATTATCCACGAGTAGAGTCGGCCACGCTCTTTTTTTCTCCCTACTGTGATCTCCCCAACATATTTCCGACAACCGGGCACGGCAATCTTAAGAAGAAAAAGAAAAATGCTTTTCAGTCGCTTGTTCTCTGCGCCGGTGTGGCAACCTATGGCCCGGTTGGCTGTGAACACTCCCGTAGTTCGGCCTTTGATTGCTGTGGATACTGCGGCGAAAATGGCCTTCTCTACCACTTCTATGAGACTGGCGACTATCATGCAGGTTCTGCGGGTATGTCAATGTTATTTAGAATGTTTTTGGGAGTTATCCGGACTGTGGAAGCATAGTTATATATCTTATAGCACACACCACCAGATCTCAATCTCTTTCCCCATACCACTGATGCAACATGTCAACTAACAAATTCCATTCAGGGCTGCCGCAAAGGCAAGCGCGCTCGCCATGCCATCTCCCCCGCCCTCTCCTCCATCGGAGCCCCCATGAAGAAAGGCGTCTGCCTCAAAGTTGGCATCGTCCGCCCCAAGAAGCCCAACTCCGGCGAACGCAAGACTGCCCGTGTCCGTCTGTCCACTGGCAAGGTCATCACGGCGTATATACCGGGCGAGGGCCACAACATCCAGCAGCACAGTGTCGTTCTTGTGCGGGGTGGCAGAAGTCAGGATTGCCCCGGTGTGCGGTATCACTTGGTGCGTGGCGCGCTGGATCTCGTAAGTTTGAAATGGATTTCTGGGTTGGATGGAAGAGAAGGAAAGTTATTGACAGATAACATAGGGTGGTGTCAACAACCGCATGAGCAGTCGCAGCAAGTACGGTGCTAAGAAGCCTAAGAAGGCCACCGTCGCGTAAACAACTATATCATCACATCTTCCTCTATCCCCCCCTCTCAAATCACAGTTTTTTTCTATAATGTCATGAGCCCAAATTAGCGACCTGTACTATACTTGTACCATTATTGTTTTTCTTTTGCTTGTTCTTGCATCTGTTTTGTTGACGTTTAGCAGAGAACAAGGCTATGTATATCTTCCATTATTTCTCAAGTTCCTTTTTGTGGGTTTACCAATGTATTATCGGGCAATGTTTCACATGAATAGAACACGACTTTGATGTCTGCAATATTCTATTATCAATAGCAACATGCTAGCTGAAACCATCTCATATCCACAATGATACGATGTGAGTTAACAGAAACATTTTAACCAATTCAGATATTCTATGATACAATTCTCGCCTGTGGAAGCTTTCAAAGCGACACATTCCTAATAGCCACACATGGCCAATATTGTGGCCGGGCCATATGGTGTCTATAACCCTATCTTGTAATTCCGAAACAAACAAAAACGCCTTCCCAGAAGAAAAATAAAAAATAGAAAATTTCATGAGAACGACAAATCAGATAGCATCCAGGCTAAATAAATGCAATGGATCCAACACTTGGTGTGTTGGAACCTCATGTCTCTGGTGTGCAAAGTCTGATAACGTTATATACACAAAATAGGCCAAATGTTGCTGAACTAATTGGCTATGATGAGAACTATCACAAGTCTCTTACGACTGCATCTCGTAACCCTCGGGCTTTTCAAGGCCATTGATGTCGAAGTAGCGGGAAGTGCCTGTATGGCGTTAGAAACAAGCAAGATTCTAGGGATGCTTCCGTGGTCCATATATAGAATTAAAGCTGTAGTTAGGGTATGTTGATAAACTTACAAGAGTAGCCCTTCCAGTCAAAGTTCTCCTTGGGGTTGCAGTGACAGCGCAAATCGAGTCGCTTCTTCTCGCCGGTGGGGCAGTGGGTGAAAGGAACATGGTAATACGCAATGTCGTTAAAGAAGTGAATCTCCTCTTTCTTGAGCATGATACCAGCAGCAATGGAGTGGACAGGAGCATCACCCCAACGCTCATAGAAGAAACCACCGTCCTGATCGAGGGAATCGAAGAAATCAATATACTGCTTGGAGCGAAGCCACTCCAGACTACCGATTTCAAAGTTGGACCACTATACGATGTTAGAATATTGAAATTATGATAGGGCTTGAAAAGTGTGTACTTACGAAATGGCAGCGGTTGTAGGTCTCCCCACCGTCATCACTGAGGAAGCCCATGGAGTTTCCTTCGGCAATATGCTCGGGGTGGTTTTTCATGAACTTCTTGGTGCTATCCCAGAGAGTGGGAATGGTCTCAATGTACTCGTATAAGGAAAGGGTGAAAGAGTACTTCTTCTTGTTTTCAGCTATAACACGGAAGGGATCGTAGTGGATATCGCAGTAGAGCTCAATGGAGGGCTCCACACGCCAGTAGTACTCGTAGTTCATCATGAGAGGCTGGCGGAAGAAGAAACCAGACTCGAAACGGCACATGTGGCGGTAGGAGATGGAGTCACCATAGATGATCTTGCGTTCGCGCATGTCCTCACGAACCTTCTTGGCCTTCTCCTGGTCAATCCAGTCGGGGAAAGACCAGTGCTCCTTAGGGATCTCGCCGTAGTGAGTCTTGCCGGAGACCAGAGAAGTGGTAACCTTCTTGAAGGTAGCATCGAAGGGCTTGTCGTTCAGGAAGACCCAGTCATAGTTGTAGCGGCGATTGAAACGATCCTCGACCTGGCGGATAGACTTGGCAATCTCCCAGACGTCCTCATTACGGGCAAGAGTGACAAAGGTGGCGTTCATACGGGGACCCGGAGCGGTGGCAGCAAAAATATCATTCCAGCCGGGATCCTCGGGGTTCATGGGCATAGGATAGTCGGCGGGGTTGTAAGGAGCGCCAACGGTAGGGCGCTTGCCGTCATTCTTGGAATCATGGACAGCGACAGCAGGCTGTCCAGGGGAGGCCACAGTTCCAGTGCCAGGATGATTGAGAGAAACAGTGTTGTAGTTGGATTTCGAGACGAACAAGAATAGGATGATAACCTGTGGTTATGTGACGTTAGAATTGTGATGTGCAGTTTGTGTGTTGCAAACACCATCATCGCGGTGACAGGCCCTCGCAATGGTGTGGTGTCAAGAACCAGGCTTAGAGTATGTTGGGATGTGACAGCAGTAAGGCGACATACAAAGACTGCAATAAGCAGATAGCGCACATAGCGCACGCCGCCGGTAGCCATCATGATAGACTGCAGGCAAGACTTGGAGGATTGTAAGGTATCCTCTCACACAAAGACAATCCAAAAATTATCGTGTTCAATTAGATGATAGAATATCGAAAGAATCCGGAATACGGACAAGCTGTAAGAATGGGGGCGCGGTCCTTTAAACCAGCAAACCAGACCAGACCAGGCTAGGTAAAGCACAAGCACATAAACGGGCTGCGTAGTTAGTGGCTATAAGGCCAAGGATGATCAATGGAGAGATTGCGGGTCCCACCACGCCTCTCGAGCTGGTCTTCTCCAGGAGGTAGGTACCGACCGTACTAGAGTGCGTGGGAGAAACAGCCCAATTGGGCAATTCGTCAGTTCGTCGGAGCAGCTCATCCAGCGCTGTGGGCAGCAAAAACGAGCAAAGCCCCAAAATCAAGAATAGGAACAGGGGGATTACAGAGGAACCATGGAGGGCGCCGGGCTAACGTATCAGCGCATCAATGGAGTCAGGGCGGCGGAGCACTTTTTTTGTAGCGCGGGGGGATGAATACCTGGCGATACGGAGAATCCAGGAATTCGTGCAGACGCTTGCCGATGGGCGGTTGTGTCCGGTATTTGGAGATTGTGCATTTCACGAACACATCAAGAGTTATTTGAAGCTTCAAGTGTATTTGTTAGCATCGAGATGTTTGGGCTACCTTACGGCTCAAGTACATTAAATAGTTTTCTATTTTCAACGCCAAATTATGCACTAAGATTTTATAGAAGGATTCGCTCTCTGGAACAGGGGACCCGAGCTTCTGTAACACCACACAAAACCCAATTATGGAATATACCAATCAGTTGGAACACAGCAGCATATACCTCGATCATGATGCACAACGACATATCATGCTATCTATCTCCTTTGTATTCCTTACTCCCTTTCTATTGTTTGAATTGTCTCAGTTAATATGTACCTACTAAATTCTCTAGTGAAGCATACACTAACTAATATACTCATTTATTTAAATGTGTTCTTTGAGTTCGAGAGCCATTTGCTCCAGGTTATTCCAGATCATCCCATGGGCACCTCTTGCTACCTTCACCGGGCTCAAGATCCGGTTACCCCAGAAGACAGAATACATGTTTATATTGCGTTACCTTCTAGTGTTACATTTGGTCCAACCAATGATCATGTCTCGTATGGAGGCTTGGCTTCCACTTCCTGATCCTCAATCAACATTTATTCCCGAAAGCACCTTTTTTTTCAGTTGTTAATGTTCGGCTGCGGCGATTAGTATTCATGATATTGGTGGTTGTTTTATTTTATTTGCAAGTGAATTGGCCCTATTTATCAGCCATCGCTACTCGAACAGAGAATCTTTACATCATAGCCATAATTCTATACCCAAATGTTCCATGACATCAAAGCCTAAAACTTGATGTCAACTCAGAATCCACATCTTGCAGACATCAACAACACAACCTTCGGTTCTCATGTGTCTATTGACCTGCAAGGCGCCGATTACTGCAGTTCCTATTAGCTTGACTCCGTGATCCGGGGGTACGTTCACATGAAATACGAGTTTCCGCTTCTTGCAAAACTTCTACCCTTAAAAAAATACATCTATTTTTTGGATCAATCGTATATCAACTCTACTTGGCTATATCCTTCCAGCATTCCTAGGTCTCATGGTGTCACGACACAAATATTTATTGGTCCATTGCAAGACATTATGAGCACTTGCTTCGCCACAACTGTCTACTTTATAGATGAGGACTTTCTCTCATGATTTTCAAACCTGGTGGTGTTCTCAAAGTTCGTCTGTAAGCCAGAAACCGCCGGGATCTCAGAAGAGCACCTACGATATATATGTATACATAAACTCCGGTCGATATGTCAAGGTATATATATCGCGTATCTCAACGACTGTCGTTCTCTGCGGCCTCTCGGACACACGGTAGTTTGAAGGCCTTGTCTGTGCATGTCGATTGTTGGAAGACAAATCGTGTGTAGATTTCTTCGTTTACCACAAAACTGGTAATTATTGATACTCGAACCAAAAGCTCTGAGATCTAGGCTAGCCTGACCTGATCACAACGAGAGCGCCTATATTTACAAGAAAAAAAAAAGGAAATATCGTCTTAATATCGTCTGGCGAAGCAGTGGAGTTTTTATCCGCTTGGGTATGTCACATTAGAACTTGGACAAGGGGATACAACAGGATTGACCTGTCTCCACGTCACCATTATGTGTCGCTTAGAATAAGAAACAATGCCTTAACGGTCGTGGCCAGATATGTAACTGTTGGGCTGACAGTCGAAATGTTAAATTTGATATTGTTATCGTGTTTTAAGTTGTTTCTCAACGGTTGGGTGGAAATTCAACTAAGGAATCAATATAGAGAATTGTCAAGATATCTCCAACCAAACAAGTAATCCAATACCGCTATGACATTGAATAATTGGGTTGAATTTCAAGTCACTTCATTTGAGAGATTGATCGGAAGCATTTTCTCCCTATAATTTTGCATTACCCAAAAATTTGGTAGGGTTTGGGTTAAATTAGACCATGACCAAAGTAGGCTTCATGCCTAGCTATATAACTATGGAAATAAAAATAAGTCCAACGTTACATGAAACTTGACTATAATAATGATTTTGTTATCGAGCTGTCAATTTAAAATATAAGATGATCCTTCGGTGAAATATTAGATGTTTAAACAAAAGACGGGTGCATCAGTGCCACAGACGCCACAGTGGCGTTGATGACGGCCGTTCTAGGCCCAATCCATTGGAAACCCCACCTGACTATATATATTTCAGGACCAGGAACCTCATGCATATTTTTGTGTTCTTTGCATTCAGTCGCCGGCCTACGTCATTTACTCATTGCGTACTGCCAGTCAAAACTTTTTGGGTCGCTCATCTGTGGTTTGGTCTGACGGGGTTTTGAATTTCCTCGATATTCAATCGAGTCGCCCATTGACTCTATTTCTACTCTAACTGGTGTCAAGCAACCAGTAGCCTTGCCACTTCATCTGGCGTAGGGGACTGACTATTCATATCACTTTTGTATGCTAAGTATGTGACCAAAACTACTCATTAGACCATCATTTCTTGATGCCAATTGATAATTCAAACTGACAAGTTGATTTTATTAACATACATGTCATTTTAGCACCTGTTATCCATTAATACCCCCAACATGGCTTTCTTCAACCACCACGACCCTTTCGCCAGCCTCAAGGAAGACAGTGGCGATGTCGTCGACTTCGAAGATACTTACGATGGTCTAGGTGACCAGCTCGAGGAGACCGGCGATGACCTGAACGATGAGACCTTTGGCGGTGGCGGCGATTCTGCTAGTCAGGACTTCGACTTCTTTGGTGCTACTGCTCGTGTGGCTGATGCCTTGGGCGAGGAGAACCAGCGCTTTAACCGGGATGTTTCCAAGTCTACCAGTGTCGCTCCTCCTCCCCAGGACTCTTTCTTCCAGCAGCCCGTTCACCAGTACCACCCAGCTCCGGTCCCGGTCCCGGCCCCCTCTGTTCGTACCGGTTACGAAAAGTACAAGGAACCGAACCTGGATGATCTCGAGGTTGATCTTAGTCTCTGGGGTATCACACCCACTAAGCCTGCCGCTGTCGCTGCCCCTGTTCAGCCTGCCCGGAAGGTAATGAGCTTAGAGGAGGTCGAAGCTAATATGCGTGCCGCTCGGCAACAGCAACAGCAACCACCAGCTATCCAACCGGGAATGTCTGAGCAGGATTTCTTGTACGCCAAGTTGAAGCAGAGTGAGGCGCAGCTTATCCAGCAACAGCAGGCTCAGCAACAGCTCCAGCAACAACAGCAGCCGTCTATGTTCCATGAGGGTCAGCAGATTCTTGGCCATCTGATGCAGAATCAGCATCCTCAGCACCACCAGGCGCAACATGCTCATCTCATTCAGCAGGCACAGGCTATGGGTATCAACCATAGTCAGATCAACCAGTTGTCTCTGCAACAGTTGCAACATCTTTCTCTTCTTCAGGGTCCTGGTGGTCCTCAGATGCAGGGCATGCCTACCGGTCAAAATCCCATTCACAATATACCTCTTACTGCCGAGCAAAAGGCTATGTTCCTGGACCAAGAGGCTAAGAGAGCCAAGCGCAACCACAAGATCTGGTTGCTCAGCAAAGTCAATGGCTTGATGACACCACAGGACAAGAACTTCATAACTCGTATTCAACTCCAACAGCTTGTCACAGCTACTGGTATTTCGACTGAGCCCAACGATGAAGCTGCTCTCAATGATGATTTCTACTATCAGGTCCACACTTCTATCAGCGGTGGTCAGCGTATGGGTGGCAACCAGCCCCTCAACAACTTTGCTCAGACTTATCTGAACCAAACTGGCAACCGTCATGGCCGCCGCCACGGACGTCAGGCTGAAAACCATGTTCAGCGCATGGAACAACAGGTCCAGCGCGCCGTTGAGGCTGCGAAGAACAAGCCCAAGCAGCCCCAACTAGTTGTTGCTGGTAGTCTGGGAAAGATCTCTTTCAGTAACGCTAAGACTCCTAAGCCTCTGCTGAATATTCGCAAGCTTGAGAGTAACGATAAGAAGCCCACCAATCCATCTATTCTTGACCGCAAGGCCATTTTGCGCAACATTGAGAATGTATACGACACCCTTATGAAGTTGGAGGACCATGGCCGTCTAATGCCTCGTGTTCCCATGCCCGGTTCTGGTGTCGATGACTCCGAGTTCCACATCAAGAAGCAGGAGTGGGAGGAGAGGCTCCAGACTTATTCAGACGCCCTGTGGGATGCCCTCAAGGTTCACGAACCCATTGGTGCTACCTCCATTCACCCGTTCATTGCCTTCCTTTCCTTTGGTAAGGGAAAGCGGGCTATTCCTCGTGTGTTTAACTTTGCCTCTGTAGAACAACGCATCACTATCCTTACCATGATTGTCTACCACTTGGACAAGCTTGATGTTGTTGCCGGTGCCCAGATTGATACCAACGAAACTGCTCTGAACTCAGCTTTGCGTGAGAACATTGAACTCTTCTCTACTACGGTTATGCCGTCTTTATTCCGCTTCCTTAACGAATCTGATCTGACCATTGTCGATGGTCTTCTGGATATAATATCTACACAGCTGAATTTGGACCTGATTGCTCGGACTCGCATTGGTACTTCCATGTTGACTCTGATTCTCAGTCGTGCCGAGCTTCTTAAGCAGGCTGGTAGTGGCGCTTCCAACCTTTGGGCTAAGTGGGAAAAGACTTTTGGTGGCTTCTTCGATCGTCTGGCTCCTATCCTGCCCTACTGCTTCCCTAGCAGCATCATCTCAGGTGAGGACATCTATGTCTGGCAGCTTCTGGCGGCCATGGGCGTTAGTGCTTCTCCTGAGCAACAGCAGAGATTGGTTCCGTCCGTGAAGGACAGAGTCCTGAATACTGTTGCTCATGCTAAGACTCTTCCCATGCCTATGTCGGCTCAGAGATTGGCCAATGTCAACCTCTTTATGCAGTCGATTGGCCTGGATGTTGAGCTCCTTGGTTAATAAATTGGCTGGAATATGTCAAGATTAACCAAGTGATGATTGATTTTGGTAGTCAACTCTTGAAATCTCACAAGGATCTGCTATGTGTTATTGATTTTTGATTTTTTTTTTTGATTTCGATACAAACTTGGATAGATCTCGAGGTGAGGTGGCTAGCGAATATTTACAGCTGTAAGACCCCCCAGGTGCTCAGGCCTCACTTTTCATAAAGCCTTTCGCTGGGCTCAGGATCGATGATTCCGCTTAAGACGATTTTGACGATTCTTGAGGAAATAGTTAAAATTTACAATCCATAGAATTAATTATAGTAATTGTGATTTTTTAGCCTAGAAGCATTCATTTTACTCTATATTTCGTCAAGATAGATTCCCAGACCTGGAACAAACTGGAGACAGCCGGCTTGGAACAAGGATTGGACTCGGGAAAAGAGATACTTGCCGTGTCCTATGCTGTGAGTTCATCTTTACATGTGATTACACAGGTGACTTGGGAACTGAAGTCCTGGCAGATGCTTCCCGCTGCTCGCAGCAATATGATGCAGGCTCTGTCGCAGAGGCATAAATATTGATCTTGCACTCCTTGGCCGCTTATAGGTAAATATTGACTTTACGTGCCCTTCGGAGACTTTCTGAACTTGAGCCTCAGTTAAACGGGAAGGCGGTAAGGTGGTTTAGGCGTTTGAAAAAGGCAAGTGGTACAAGAAGATAGTAGGCTTATGAAGGTAGGTACCACAAAGAGATTGAACAACAACACTGTAGGCCGAACTTAAGATAGCTGTTGAAGGTGTAGTCTAGTTGTATTGATGGGTTATCAACTATTCTATCTATTTAGTTTCCAAAATTCCTGCAATGACATCTGATTAAGCATCCGGATCACCCATTATCCAGTCCGCTATGCAGCGAAGATCATTAATGCTCATAGACTGCAATGCTTGTCGCTGAGAAAAAGGATGTCTGATAGATAACGTTCACGGAGCAGAGTACATGGATGGACTCTGAGTAGAGTCCTTGACCGAAAGACGATTTGGGAAAGGGTGACTGACTTGGATAGGTTGGATAAAACAATGGAGAGCCTGAGCATCCTGGTTGTCGGCTGTGGAGGTTGTCGGACGGAGGTGAAGCGGAGGCTAGGAAGAAAACAGAAGTTATCGAGGGGTTAGTGAGGGATTATGTAATGTATATAGTGGATGGTGG
Source organism: Ambrosiella xylebori (assembly GCA_002778035.1). NCBI lineage: Eukaryota > Fungi > Ascomycota > Sordariomycetes > Microascales > Ceratocystidaceae > Ambrosiella > Ambrosiella xylebori. The sequence continues at coordinate 546,026 of PCDO01000002.1, forward strand.
GGGAGTAGGTGAGAGGGTAACAAGTGGACAGGAGGGAAACAGAGTTTGAAAAAATTGGATAGGATCATTGGAGTAGAGAGACGGTGGTATCCGTTATTTATGCTGGGGTAGCAAACTGGTCGATCATTGTTGGATTGGACACCGAAGTGAATGATGGATATATAAAAGCGATTGTGCTATGGGTAGGTTGAGAGAAAGAGACAGCCTGCTTACAATTTATGTTTCTCGATTGAGTCGTGGATGGTACTCTTGATGGTGATGGTCATATATGCTGTCAGCCGGTCAATTACTGGGGATGCGCCATCTCAGAGACTATGAAAATGCATAAATATTGATAGAAGGGCAAATTTTCATTGAGCAGGTTGCAGAGGTTGCAGGCTAGTACTAGAATATGAAGTATCAAGACAACATGAAATATGATGGGCTGCATTTGCCTACTATGATTGCCCGTCAAAGTTTCATCGCGGCAAGTGGATCTCGCTTTGAGACGAGAAATGCTGTCCCGAGGAAGCGATAACCAAGTTCTATAAATCTCCCTGCATCAGTGGTTCTGAAAAACAGTAAAATTTGATGTTTTGGGTGACAACACGAATCAAATTATCAGTTCTCTCTTCAATATGTCGGAATCCACATCTCCTCTCCCTCAGAACCATGGGCAATCCACACACATCGGTCCCGCCACGGCGACTCCCGGCCTTGGTGCGACGGAAAATTCTTCTGCCAGGACTTGTCTAGGTATGGGAGGTATAGATGGACCTAGAGACTCCTGCCATCTGACGGAGGGAGCACTGTTCCTTGGGGTCTCTAGCTAGCAGATGGGACAATCTTCGGGTGAATCTAGCTCCATAAACGAGAACAAGCCTGACCTGTAAGTTTGAGATTGTATGATGTCTTGCTTGCTTAATGATGAGCTGACTATTTGTGACTCTATGACAGATTCCCTTACTACCAAAATATGGCAGCGGACCATCAGCAAACCAGAGAGATCAAGGAACAGTGGCATGACAGCTGGGGGCAAGTTTGGCAGATTTATCAGCTGGCTTTTCAAACGAAACTTCAAAGTGGTCCTCACCAACCGCTTCATCCACCGACACCGCATCTGGATCCCCATAATCTCCACCATCTTCCTAATCTCTCTGACAACCCTCATGTGGTTCATCATCATGTTCTATTTGGGCCATTCCTTTTTCTGGGAAGCCAATTACCCCGGGCCCACGCACAGTGACACTGTCAACAATTTCTGCATGCAACTTGGAGCTAAGACAGTTGAAGTGTTTATGCTGTTTTCCTTGACAGCCATGGTTGTGACTGTTATCTGAGTCTATTGTGTAGATGGTGCGTTCCTAAAGCAGGATTTAGAATCACGGCATACTAGATGGATCAAAGACCTTTCGACGCCAAAGTCACGAGATAACAATCATCAGGAACCCCATTCGCCAGAGGGGCAACTGCCTGATGACAACTCATTGGGATCACGTGTCGCACCCAACCAGACAACTGCCCAGTCCGGAACTCAGTCATATGAATCTAAGATAAACCCCGCATCTCCCCAAGAGCACCCTGAGCCTGGACCTTCAACCCAGCATGTTCCTGCAATCACACCGCCCGAACCTGCGGTTATTTCTGACGCTGTAACTCGTCAGCCTACCAGTCCTCCGCCTAGATCCGCGACTACAACTCTCAGCCCCTCTACTGAGACAGTGGCTGCTTCTGAGCCACAGGTCTTGAAGTTTCTTCGTCCAATCACAAAGCGCAAAGAAAGTTCCCGCTGGATTGCGAAGCTTGTACCCATTATGAATTCCACAGCCCGTAAGGCCCATCGCCAGACTTTCCGCCTTACTACATTGTTACTGCCACTTCAGATCTTCAACCCGCTGTTTGTGCTGTCGCCTTCGTTTTGGAATATCTTCTATGGGACACTTCTCAGAAAATGGAGAGCTACGTTGCTTGTACTGGTGTTCATTTGCTGGGGACTCAGTCTATTTGCCGCGCCGCTGGCAGCTTCGTTGTTTGTCCCACAGACGGACTGGCATCAGGCGGGTGGAGCCATTATCAAGATTGACATGCTGCCCACTGATCTGTACCCATCCATTATCAGAGCAGAGAGCTACGAGGAAGAGTGCCAAAACAGTTCATACAACTTGGTCTACCTTGATCCAGCGTGTCCTATAGGTGGCTGGAGTGATATTCTGAATCGGATCTTCAAGGTACCATTGGCTGCTTGGCCTATCTCCCTCCAGGTTGGCGAATCTTATATTAGGCTATACAATATCGACACCGGAAACTATGACAAATTTGTTGACTACAATATTGCATTGAATAACTGGTCAGTTATATTCGCTCCGCATATTGTCAGTGCCCAGGCAATGCGTGGACCCGGACAAGAGTGGAAACAGGCGGTGAATTCCCGTGAGGCACATGATTACTGACGTTGGCGATATTTTAGCAACGTATCAGATCGCTCCTATGAGGCCGAGGCGATTTTTCCCGGAGTATCGACAAAGTGCTTTGGGCAGATCTATGTCTATGACACAAACTTTACAATGTTTAATGTTGATGATTCGGTCCTAGACATTCTACAAGATTGGTTGTCTAATACTGTCTCTACAAGTAAAAACCATACATCATATCTGTACTATACTCTCAATGGAAGGTTCGAATATGCCACGATGCGTACTTGGATATCTGTGAAGCAGTCAAATTTCACGTCTATCATCTATGAATGCCAGAGCGGAGGCACGTGGCTCCAGGGAAACGTGCAATATGATGCAGACGAAGACATGATGTATCTATTCCCACAGCATGGCACAAAGTACAATGGCTACAAAGGCCACAAGCCAAGCATCCCTTGGCAGAATGCTACGACCAAGAACGCTCGATTTTCTATTAATAAAGAGATTTTTGATACGATGCTCGACATATACCCCGAAAATGACAACTACACTTGGACTATTTACTCATTTATACCGATGCTTGGCTTACGACATTCAAATCAAATACCAGATTGGCCATGGAAACGGCCTGCGAAAAAGTGCTAAATGCGGCATTCGTTAATGCAGCGGCTCGCGTCAACTTGAATACCACGCGGATCTCGAGTCAGATCGCTATAGATAATGAGACTTTATTAACCTATTTGGACTTGTCTTACGACAATATGTTAGCGTCCCGAGCTAAGCAGATTCTCCCCAAGTCTGGTAAGGGCCCGAACAATTTGAATCAATATCCTGCCGAAGACTACAGTCCTCAGGCTTACACGATTACGACATCGACTTGGGTTTATGGCTACACCTACAATCTCAGTGGTAGGTCTCAAATTGGGATTGTGATCGCGTTCTTCATATACCTGGCGGTTCTGTTTGGGTTCATGGTCTTCACGATCTTGACTGGTCGCTTAGCGTTGGCATGGACTAATGTTGACGATCTTGTGAGTCTCGCTCTGCTATCACCAACACCTGATATCCCGTTTGTTGAAGACGATACCCGATTTGCAGCGCGGAACTATAAAGGGCGCCTGATCCTTGTTCACTATCCGTATAATCTTGATGTACTAGATACCGAGGAACAGAGAAAGGAAAAGATTGACAAAGCTCACAAGCAAGTGGATGACAGTCTTGGCGGCCAAACATGAAGGATTGCCACTCGCGAGAAATATAATATGAGACCAACATCCAAACAGCAGAAGTTAGATAGAGAGGCTCAAAAGGTGCGACTAAGGAGGCATAAAGAAGCGAAGAAGCGACGGGATGATCAAGAGCAAAGGATACAAACCGAAGAAGATGACCAAAAGATACAACGCCTGCAGATTGGATAAACTATGCCTCTCAAGGATGAAGCTATGAATTAATGAGATGGGAGTGAAGGGGCGGATGGGGTCGGGGCGAGCTGAGAATGGACAGTTGTTACTGTCGTCTGTTTTTGTGTTTTCATGTATTTGTGTCTACAATATTATTGCACGCTTAATATGCCTTAATATTTGTTGTTTTCTAATCACTACTAACAATGAACTATGTACACAATGTTTCCGATTACGAGATGTGATTCAAGTAAGAATGTCTTTGACCTGACATGGTTGTAGCTGTTGACAGGTTACACGGAATTCTCATATGACCTACTTCGTCATAAGCTAATAATCCTATTATTCCCCTGATCCAGGACATCGTTTGTGTCCCTGGTCACTCGAAGGATTCACAATAATTAGCTGCAGTGTAGCCAATTTTAGTCCCCTACAAGTAAGATTCCAAGACTCTGGTTGAATCTCTAGTTTTATAAGAGCCGCACGTTCTGGACTTTTTATATGCGAAGGCTGCCTTGAACTGATAGATACAGAAAAAAGTTCCAGTCTGGTGATTCAGGTGCCAGTTCATTTTGAGAAGTTGCCTCTTGTAGGTTTTTGCTTATAGTGAAGGTTTTCGGGAAAATTCTGGTGAATTAGTAATTGTGGCTTTGGACGCTTTATAAACAGGTCCACCGGAAACATCAGAGCCCACGATAGTCATCGTGATAGATTTAAAAGTCGAGCTTGTTAACGCAAAACACCTCAGACTACTAATTTTGAGCTTAATTTCTTTAAGTTTATCCCCACCTATCGCAAAAACCAAAAAAAACAATAATTCTGCTCCACACCTCTGCCAATCAGCACACCAAGACGCCCGGCTTCTTAGCAGCCAACTGTTCCCTCCACCACATTACCCAATTCTCACCATGTCTTGGCACGACAACAGATGCCCCGTTAGCCGGTTGAGTGGGATGTGACGTATACAGCTAGAGATTTTCTTCGGTCGCTATAATGTCTTAGTCATTATGCGATGCATTGTACCGGCTGGCTCGATGAAGAAAAGTCCCCGATGAGCTTTGTGAGGGATAAAAAGACCTAAGAGCCCATCGACTAGAGTAAGATGCATACCAAACATTGATTTTCACTTTCTGATTTGGCTGCTCGTGGCCACAGAAGGGCTAGAATTTCAAGATGTATTCGCAACTCAATAATCATGATCGGAATGACGGGATTGATATGAGAGTTTACAACCCTATCTACTCTCCCACTCTCATCAACAGTCCTATGACTCGAGACTCAAACAAAAATGATGCCTATGCTGATTCGAGATCCTTGAACAGGTAAGTTCACATATGTAATCTGTATGAATGGCACTTTATTCTGATATCTTGGCGCAGCGGCATATGCCAATCTCCAACCGGATATGAATCCTTTCGGCAAAGTAGAGCGAGTCTTCTCAGTACAACATTTATCCCTCCGACACCGCCAAAAGATACAACATGGCATCGTCTTACATACCGGTTCACTGGAGTCTTCTTACTCTCCAATAGTTGGTGTGCTCGCGCCCTGGGTCTCTTAGTCCTTGTCCCGGTAGCGCTCATCCTAGGCTCTGTCAACTACTACTATCTGGGACACTCTTATTTCGTGGGACCACAGTTCCCAGGTCCGACGACCCACCAAGGTCTCAACAGGTTCTTACTGCAGATGCTTGCCAAGTTCGTTGAGATCTTGATGGTCTTCATGATGATCCGAGCCATCGTGACCTGGACACGAATCCACACTCTAAAGAAGGGCAACGCCTACCTGGGCCTTCTAACCATGCCCTACGAACTTCCAGATCCTCTTTTTCTCTTCTCGGGAAGTTTATGGGGTCTTTTACGATACGGTGCCTTCAATATAGTCCTCCGGGTCCTTATGTTCCTGGGAATGCTGAGTTGCTTTCTGTTAGCATTTCTTGCTGCTCCTATGGGCTCGGCCTTGATGTCCCCAGACAGTGGTTGGTGGTCAGCTGGGGGATCCAATATCTGGCTAGAACAAACACCCGACGAGCTTTTCCCCACTCTCCTCACAACAACAGCTTATCCGGAGGTAAATCTTACGGACTGCCGACAGTTTATCGATGCTCCCGGGTGTCCCACGGAGGGTGCCGCTGACATTTACAATGATTTACAGACTCCTGACAAACTTTTTCCCATCTCAGGCCACATGCGGTCAAGCATGGATGGAATTACTTTGGGTGTGATGCAAAAAGAGTTTACCCAAGGCGACCAAGTTTTTAGCTATCATATTGGATGTCACCAGGCAATTGCTACTGCGTTGTGGCGTGGCTCCTATGATTGGTCAATGGCCATCTCCTCCAAAGCAGCTCACCATGATTTCAGACTTCGGCGTTTCAACCAAAGTATATCGACCCTGTGGGAAGCCAAGACATTCCTTCCCCTGACAATGACATCTTGTGGCATGGATAACATGACAAACGCCGAGTTTGAAGCGACTGCATCAAATCTTCCCCCTATGGTTTCGGTCAATGGCAAAAGAAGCCCGTCGTGGGCTTGGGTCAATATGTACGAGACATTGATAACATATGTCAAAATCCCAGTGTTAGAGGAGAAGGATCAAGTCATTCTTGCTTATTGTGACACCAAAACATTCATTACTGAATCTTACGCCGCCTCCGACTGGAAAACAAAGACTGTCACCGTCATGCCCGATCACTCGGAAAACTTTGACGGATATCAAGGCTCCGCCTTTATTGACATTGATATCTTCATCAAAAAGACCCTCTGGAATGTTACTATTGATGCCTCTATGAACTCCACCATCTTCCCAGTGCTGCCAGATGGTAGCTATTTGCCCGATGACTCCCTTTGGGCAACGAAAATGTCCCTCTGGCGTTACGACGATGATGTAATTGAAACAAATAATCTGAAGACAAAAGTTGATATGGCTCGTTTGAGCTCAATGTTGAATGCTTATTATAACAATGCCGTGTTACGGACAAACCCGAAGTTTATTATCTCGTCATATGGCGCTGGAAATCTTACTGAAGCATATGATACGGACCGCCTACTTGGAATCTTGCCCAAGCATGGCCCTGGTGGTCCCTCGAATAGATCGGTCTACGATGTCGGAGATCGGAACCAAGGCATTGAGGTAAAAGGCAATGCCTTCATCTACGGCTTTGCTTACTGCATGCAAGACACAACCAAGATCTTTGTCATCACGGGACTATTTGTCTACGCATTTTTCCTGGTTGTTTTTGCGTTGTATATTATCGTTACTGGTAACTTGGCTATTGCATGGGCTAGCATTGACGATCTGATAAAGTTGGCTTTGCTGTCACCGAGGCCGGCGGTGTCGAATTCGCATAAGGGAGTGAAGAGTTTAGATGATGCAGTGTTTTACTTTAAGGATATTCATGGGAGGCTGGTAATGATTTCGAAGGATGATTTGGTGGAGGGGATGAGCGATGTGGAGAAGAATAGGTATTACACCTGAGATTGGTTTAGCGTATTTTCTTTAGTGCATGATTTAATGTTTTTGTGTTATGATAGCGCTTGTTTTAATTGATAATGTAAATATCCTTTTAAGGTTGTTCAAGTTTTGAGTTGCCACAAACATAAAGTTTCCTTGTGTCACGCAGACCTGCAATTATCGAGTTGTTGAAAGTTAATATACTGATAGTTGCTCAAAATTCAATTATGCCATATATGTACCCATTTTATGCCTCTATATCTCATCGTAAACCCTAATCCAACTCCATAGCCATAGCCTGCAACCTACCAATCACCTGCTTCCCCTTCTTAACCGCCTCACTCTCGTCCACCGCAACCGGTCTTTTCTCCCCACTAACAACTTCCAATAACCTCACATTGTCCCACTTTGTTGTTAACTCCTTAAATTGCTCACTTATCTTATTCACCGCATCTGGCTTACCCTTGTCCCCCTTCGTCCCCCCCTTCCCCTCCGCAACTGCCCCCGCATTCGGCCCATTCCTCAACGGTAACAACGTCTCCTCATACGCATCCCACGACTCATCCGCATTCTCATCCAGATACGCCAGCTTCCGCCATCGCTCGGCCTGCACGCTGCGCAGGCGGTCGGCCATGGTCTCAGTGACAAGGCCTTCGCCGTCGGTGGCGTTCTTGACTGTCATATGGATGGCGCGGGCGGCACTGGGGGCATTGGGACCGCTGGTGGGGGGGCCGGTGGAGCTGTCTTTGGCGGCGGAGGAGGAGGAAGAAGAGGCGGCAGCGGCTTTGTCGAGTTGGGAGAGGGCGTCAATGTGGTGGAGTTGGGGGCGGAGGTGGATGAAGGATTTGACGGGGGTGAAGTGGATTTCGTCTGTTGTGAGATGATAATATTGTTAGTATCTTTTTGTACATTTTTAAGACACATGTAGGTCTTGAACAACATACCGTCTTGGAATGCGCCAACCATGTAGGTGACAGGCTTGTCATTCGGCTCCTGCCCGCCCAACGTCTGCATCTGCAATACCCGCCCCCTTCTTGCCTCCTCAGCCCAATCCCCTCCACTCCTCATCAACTCATCCCTCCTCTTCACCCCACCCGCTCTCGTCGGCGGCGCCCCGACGCCAAACCCACCCGCAAACCCGAGGCTGCCGCCCGACTTAACGGCCTGACTTTCGGCAAGGACTTTTCCGTACTGCATTCCGCGGTCGCGGTCATATGAGTCCATGGTGTTGAGGGGAACGTCGACTTCGACCATGGCGGAGTTTTCCTTGATACGCATTTCAGCGGGAGTGGAGTCGAAGGGGCGGCCGTCGGGGGCGCGGCGGTTGAGTTGTTGGAGGACCATGAGTTTTTGGTTAGGGGGAAGGGAGGGGTTGATAAAGATATCGTAGGTTGCGACGATGGGGTCGTCGTCTTCGGCGGCGTTGGTCATCGTGGTGGAGGTAGTGGCTGGAGTTAGATTTATGGGTTTGGTGATGTCGCCAAAGGCTAAACTTGGAGTTGATTAAGAATCAGGGCGACAAGGCTGAAATATTGTGTCAGAAGAGTCGGCTAAATCTTTGATATAGTGGCATAATAGTCATATAGAAATGCGACCGAAGCATCAGCAAGCTTCACTTTTATCAATTTAGGACAATGAATTTTAAAGTGGGGCATATCGATAAGAGAATATGACGGATGGAATAAAATATAACGACATCATGTCTATACAAATTCTTGAAATTCCAGTCCAATTCATATCTAAACAAGATTACAACATTTTTTCTATATTCTCCTAAAAACAACCTCAGTCGCTATGCCCAAAATCAAAAACTTCACCTACGCCGTCCACAATGACGACATCAACGCCCCCGTCTCCCTCACCCCCACCCAAACCATCGCTCGCATCATCAAAGTCGTCAGTTCCAACACCTGGGAATGCCAACTCCCCGACCGCTCTACCATGCTCGTGAAACTCAACAACAAATTGCACAACAACATCTGGGTCCGTCGCAGTGGCTTTGTGCTCGTGGAGCTTTTTGGGCCCGAGGATTCCAAGTCAAAGGTTCAGGGGCAGATTGTTAATGTGGTGTTGGACGAGAAGAAGTGGAGGAAGCAGAGTTATTGGTAGGTGACAAAACAGAACCGGGAGCGAGGGAAACAGGTGCCTTGGATATATACTGACATTCAAGCATAGGCCCAAGGAGTTCCCGGCGAAGAACTACTACAGCGATAGCGAGGAAGAGTCTAATGTCGGCAAGATACCCTCAAGCAGCTCTGAAGATGACTATTGAGATACCACATGATACATTTTCTTTTTACGATACCATGATTTACACCGGGATAGACAAAATAAAAGGGAACTCTATATACCAATAATTGCAGCTAGACTTACCGGTATCTGCCCTACGTAGCTAGATAGGTATAGATTTAGTCACGTGGGGCCAGACACCAACACTTACCGCCATCCTACTTGGTCTTTCTGGAGTCATCAACCTCCACACACCCCATGGGAATTAACGGAGTCTCCACCTTCTTGGAAAACACCATCCGGTCCGTAAACAGTAGAGCCGTCACAACAACAGCCGAGCTGATACTAGTGCTCGGGAAAACATTCCACGCCCATTCCTGCGCCGCCCAGACTGTGCCAATGACAGCGGGATGGACATCCGCATGCCACAGCAGCAATGGGGTAGTCCATGCAATGTATACGTAAAATTGGTAGTGCAATGAGCGCGCAAATAGCATACCAACGTTCATGGATGTCAAGATAGTGGTTGCAATGAAGCGATCGGTGACGCGGGCAGAGATGATTCCTTCTTCGCGCTTTGTATACGGCAGCTGGAAGGCGAGGATGCTCATAGCCAATTTAGGGAAAGGCACCTTAGCAGGCTCCATCCAGTGGTGGTGCATAAAAGACAAAACATTAATAACAAAGCACCCCATAAGGAAATAAGCCAGGTACTTGTTCAGGAAAACCTCCTCAGGCAAGAAGCGCATGTTGACAGTCCATTTGTACTTGAAGATCCGCGATAACTCAAAGGCCCGGCCAACGTACGCCCCGACATCTGCCTTAATAAAGGGAACCGCAATCGCAACATGGCATTGAATCATGAGCATAGCAAGGCGCATGGCTCGAGGAAGCCCAGTGCCGAGGAACAAAATAGCGGCGACACCCGGAAGTGCAGTCAACAAAGTCATCTTAACGCCGAGGCCGAAGGCATAGGCCAGAGTCCCCAAAGACCACAAGCGATGCTGGAACATGAAGATTGCCAACCACAAAAAGAAAATGGCAAAGCAATCATTGAAGCAACGAAGGACAAAGATGCTGTGGATGCGCTTCGAAAATATCAGGAGCGGCATAATGTATGGAGGGACTCCAGCGTTACAGTAGCAGGCCATAACCACGGCCAGAGTGATCATGTAGAGCACAGCGAACAATTTCTGGGCCAGCAGGATGTTGGTGCCCTTGTCGGTAATGTAATAAAGGCCGCTGTAAATCCAAACATGCGCCGCGGGGTAAACAAGAGGCCCCGTGCCGCCTTCAATCTGATCGTACATGCGTTCACCATCGACAATTTGTTGGATTTGTTCCATGTAGGCCTTCCAGTCGATCTCGGTATCTTGAGATTTCAGCAACATATTAGTTTCAGTCCAGTGTGTGATATAAAGAGATGGGTTTGTTAGGGGGCTTACAAGCGACTTTCCAGATGATAAGACCGCAAAGCACAGCGTCAAAGCCCCAGAGCAGGAAGAGGAAGATTCTGCTTAGTGGATGGCGGCCATTGGCAATATCAACGACGGTGTTGAAAAGCAATGGTGCCGGCGCAAGCGGGTTTTTGGTAGTAGACGCCATAGTAAAAGGTTTATTTATTTTACATAAAACAACAAACCATTCCGAGGCAAATATAAAAACCAAATATATATATACAAACAGTAAAGGAAATGAAAATGTACCTCTACATAGCCATGGCCCACGACAATTTATGATGCTTGCGACGTTGCGCTAACATGTAAACACGAAGCCATGGCGCACTGACGCCACATTTCCCGGATTCTCAAGGTGGCGCACGCCACACCCCAGCTTATAAAGTCCGTTACTTTACTTCACTTCCCCTTCACGATAGCATCGACCAGCTCCAACACGTGATTCGCACATCCATAACTTGTCTGATATCCATACCCGCCATGTCCATAGTTGTGCACAATCTCTACTTTCTTCCCGTCAACTTCAATCACCTCCCGCTCCAACCTGACTCCCCCCTTGCGCACTGGACGCAAGCCAACGCCATGTCTTATAACCTGCAGCTTCTCAATGCCTTTGCCATTAGTCAACTGGGGCGCCACGGCCACCGCTCTCTGCATAATCCGGTTAGCAATATTGGGGTCCGGCTGGCTTTCCCAGTTCCCAATATCATACGTGCCGCCGAGGATCGTCCCGCCGCCGGCAGCCCGCTGCATAATGTACAAACATTCGGAATCAGGCCCCTCGATCCCACTAGTGCAGATCATCGTCGTCGCCTCGTTGGCAACCAGGACCGTCTGCCCGCGAGCGGGGACCATCTTATCATCTTGGACGCCGCCGAGCTTGAGAGACGAGAGACCAGTGGCGTTGACGATTATGGAGGCGGAGCCGGAAGAGTGGAGGGCAGGCGCCTCGTTGATGTGCGTGAGGGTTACCCGTTTGACGGTGGCGCCATGGGAAAGGCATTTGGAGACAAGCCAGGGGAGGTACAGTTGGACGTTGATGCACACGGAGCCAAATTCGCAGCCAGAGTCGTGGCTCACGGGGATCTCGGAGGGATCCAAAACACGGAAGTCGTTGAAGAGATCTTTGAACCACGGGTCTTTGTCAAAGAGAGCATCATAGAGGATCTTGCCGTCGGGGCTAAGGTCTTTGTGGCGGCGGTAGATGTGGCACTCTGGAGCTGTGTGTTAGTTGTGGGTTGCAACTAAACTATCAAGATGGCTAAGCATGCGTACTCTGGAAGTGAATGCCTGCGCTGGAGTCTTCCGCCGCTAACTTTTGCAATGCCGGCCAAGTCTCCCGCTCCCAACGACTTCCCGGCGCATCCGACATCCTACCTTAGTAACATCTCGTCAGTACGTCATTTCGTCTAAGTGCATGCTTATGCCTATGTATATATATATATATATACATTGATAAACAATATGTGTAAATACTCACGGCATAAAGTTGGCTCCGGCCCAGGGCGACGCATATTCAATAGAGTAGTCGCCCGGCATATGCTTAGCCACGATAGTGACGTTGTTTTGCGAGTTCTTTGCCAGCAGATAAGCTGAGGTAAGACCGATGACACCGGCGCTGCGGCGGGGTTAAGATCTGTCTGAGAAGTCAAGATAGGGTGTAACTCACCCGACGACGACGATGTTGGTTTTCTGAGACATTGTTTTCTGGCTCTGTATTATAAAATACGCCGTGAACTCTAATCTGTATTTCTGAGTCTCCAATTGAGCAATGTCAAATTCACACAAGCATCCTCCCGTCACTTATAATAACATCATATTTTCTCCATGTTGCTCCGACACTTGCGCCATCTATCCACCATAAATCGGTTTTAATTCCGCAACCCCGCGGTCATACCCCTCTTCTCGAATCGGAAGCACAGAACCCTTGGATGGCAAAAACTGTTTGAACCCTGCCAGGATGCGCGGTCGTCGGCGATAAAGATTATGAGGGTAGGTTTTTTTTTGTGTATATCGGGGCTAGATAGTAAGAGAAACTGTGGGTTTTGAGTAACTAGGTAAGGTAAGGTTTCTCAGTTCCGAAATCATATCATTTGATGTTATGGGATATTGTAGACTCATGATGACCCTTTTTTTTTCCGCAGTCCGCTGATGATCGAATAGATTGGGAAACCTAAGGGTTATAATCGTCAAAACCTAGGGTCTAGGGTCTAGGGTCTAGATGTAAGTTAACTAAAGTTTAAATGGAAGTTTCTAGCGATTAGTCTTTCCTATTTGGTCAATCACACCGTTGCGCTCAACATCAATGGTTGGACACTACGATGTTCAAGGGGATACTGATAATAGCGGTGACTTGCTAAGATGTGCACTTGCACAGTAATTTGAACCACATGAAGCGAGAATTAGAGTTATTGCTAGTGTTTCGTAGAATCGTGCTCTTTACACATCTTTGAATACACATTGTGAACCGGGGCTGATCCTCGATATGTCATCCATCAACACTTATGTGTACATAGACAATACCCGCTTTCAACCTCACTATATTCTCCAACATCTCTTCCCATATTCTCCTTAACCAAAATAAACCAACGGGAATACACCCAGATACGCTTATCCTTCTCTCGTTTGGGCCCGCCAAGCCCTGACTAGATCGGAGACGACCCTAAATAAGGCCCAGTCTGCATATCCAACCTCTCCCGATCCGCATCCTCAGTAAATGATTTAAAGATAAAGATAAATACATATAAACATGAATATCAACATTCTCCTTATTTCATCACAACAATACATGCACCATGCAAGCCACTCCTCCTTATCAGTACCGACCGACCAATTGCCCTCATCCCTTTACCCCCAGTGTTCCCATCTCCTATTTGGGACTTTCCAGGATCGATATCTATATATAAATATTTACATAGATTTATCTCAATATCAATCCTTACCTATGCCTAGTGAGACCAGACCGGGACACGGCCCCGCATATCGTCGGCTTTTCGGCGGCATAAGTGCTCCAATCGCGGCCCCGCAACTCCACTTTTGTTCCGCCTTTCGGCCTTCACTAGACTGAAATTTCAAAAAAATAATTGTGAGTGATGGATTTTAGAGAAACAGATTCATTTAGTGTATATTATGTATTGTGATAATCCTTCTGCAATGTTGACTGAGACTTTCCTTTCTAGAAGTTAAATGTTGGCTTCTGAGATTCCGCCTTGCATCGAAACCATACAAACTTCTACGTTATTTGATCCTTTGGGTTTGCATTCTTTAAATTCAACAATCTCTATTGACTATTAGCTGTATATCTATTTATATATATCATATGGTAGAACGCTTAGACACAGGCCATTTATCACCAACACCGCACCTGCATATCCTCCCTATACTAATTCGGCAGCTCGATATCTATCTGCATCGCCAGCTATTGATTTATATAGGTACATGATTGAAACATACACTTAATTAAATAGAACATGCTAAAACTGGTCGGTACGAAGCAAGCCAGCTGTTCCAAGAGCTGCCTGTCTGCGAAGGGAAAGCTATGCCGAGACGAGCTGGCTTATCGGAGAAGAGAGGAGGGGAGAGGGGAGAAGAAGGGGTAGTTATTTGACTTGGGGGTTGGTGGTGTTCACTAATGTTTCGATGGTAGCAGAAACGGTTAACAATGTCTTTGTATTTTGTCAGAATCGGTCGGTGGTGACGTTGGGCTAAGTTAACAGTGGATATCTGAGGGTATCGTCATATGGCCGATGAGTGGTGAAGTGTAGTAGTTGTCCTTCTTCAACTTTAAAAAGTGATGAAACTTCCATCTAGAATCAAGCAGAAACTCGTATTCAAGACATGACACATTGAATATATATAGCTAGAAGCAAAATAAACATTGTACCATTTGTACTATCTTCGGCGTGTATGGTGTGTAAACAACGGAAGGCCACGGCGATCCAGATGCACCACCACCGAAATGTTAACAGACTTATGATCCAACGAATCCCTGACCGAATCTGATTCTTTCTCTTTTAGGATCTTTTGTAAAAGTCAATTCAAAGACGTCGCGGTGCCTTAACGTTAACGGTTGCGATTATTTTGTCAATTTTTTTCCTTGATATTATTTTTTATCCCGTCTCTAGAATGAGATAAATATCGTGTATATGAAGTTACTCAATGGGAAAACAGGGCTGGATTTTTTCTATTGTGTCTTGTGTATCACAATGCAGATGGTGACTTTGGTGACTTTGGTGACTTGAATATACCGGAAGACGTGGATTTTGACGGATGTAGACGGACTTGTAGTGTCCCTGGCGAGAACCAAAGAATTTTTATTTCTTACTAAACTATAAAGACCCATTTTCAGCTTTGTTTTAGACATTCTTTGCAGCAAGCCAATTAGACAATCAGAAACTCATCTATTATTTATCTCAAGCTTACACAATAACACCAAATATCGTTAATACATTATCATATCCAAACTTTGTTTGTCTGTCGGTCTACTTCACTGCTTTTCAGTATCTAGAAAGATATTCCGGATTCTAATATTCTACTCGAGAAATTGTTCATCTCGGGCTTTCATTAATCTGCCAAGAACTAGGCTTGACTCACTTACGCCTCACCATCACGACGACCATCGTCATCTTAACCATAATCACGTGAAATCCCCACCGCCACCCGAGGTTACTTCCTGACTTACCATCACCCTTCGCACCTTCCATTTTTCTACTCCCCCCATTATGACTACCGAAACCAAAACCAAAACCATATCCACTCCCTACATCACCACCATAATAAGTCCCCCATCCTCCCCGACAACCCATACCCTTATCCTCTCCCACCCCACCCCCGACGAGTGCTCCCACATCTACTCCCTCACTTCCCGCGACTGGGGCTCCGCCCTCCCCACCCCCGAACATTACATCCAACGCGAACGTTTCCTCACCCACCTCCCCCTCGCTCAACGCGGTTCTGCCCGCCAATGGATCCTCACCACCCCGGCGCCCCCCGGCGTCCGGGCCATACTGACCTCTTGCGACACCCTGCGACGCCGCGGGCTTGTTGCGGACAAGGACGGGGCGGTCGAGGAGGTTGAGGTGCAGGCGATTGGTGCGGTGTACACGGACGAGAATTACCGGGGCAAAGGATACGCGCGGCGGCTGATGGAGTTGTTGCAGGTGGAGTTTGAGCAGCCGAGTAGCCGGTTGGGGCATAGGACACCGGGGTTCTCGGTGTTGTATTCGGATATTGGGAAGAGGTATTATGCTAAGATGGGGTGGAAGCCGCATGAGAGTCGGCATGTCGATATCGTGCCGTCAAAGGATGGATTGGCGACGGTGGAGAATCTGTCGTTGCCGGAGGTCAAGGCGGGGCTGTTGCGGATGCACGATTTAGCAGAATTGTGCGTTATTGATGAGGTGATTATTCGGAGGACGTTGGCAAAGGCTCGGACACCGGCGGTGGCGTTGATACCAGATTACGACACCATGCTGTGGCATCACCTCCGTGAGGATTTCATGACCACAAACATCCTCTCAAAATCACCGTCGATCCGCGGAGCCATTGCTGGGCCTCTGGGCCGTCGCGTCTGGGCCGTCTGGGTCCGCAGCTACTATTCCGGTAGCACCGATTCTTCTGGAAACACCATGCACATTCTCCGACTGGCATTTGAAAACCCCGAAGAGACTGGGAAAGAAGAGTTAGCGGCGGGACTGCGAAGTATCTTTGACTTGGCCGTCAGAGAGGCGGCGGAATGGGTGACGTCTTCGGTGCAGATGTGGAACCCATCCGAAGAAGTCATCGAAGCCTTACAAAGAGCCGGTATTCAGTTCTCAGCAGTCGAGAGAGAGCAGTCAAGTATCCCGAGTGTCATGATGCATGGGAGCTATGAAGACAAGGAGCCAGCCATGTGGGTAGCTAACGAGAAATTCGGCTGGTATTGAAGATGGAAAGCCTGGCAAGCAAGTCTACATACGATAGCGCAAATATATGATATTCATGAGCTATGGTTATGAAATAGTTTAATTAGGAACGGTTAATTTCTTTCTATAGATAGATGGATATCATTGGTCATTATGATGAGTAACTAGTCATTTAGTTGTAGTAGTATGGAAAATCAGTCTGAAAGGAATAGCAGACCCAGCATGACGACCGCAGATGCGAACCGTCTTAGCACTTCATCTGTCAACGGGTCCTGGCTGTCTCTATTAATCAAAATTGCGTATATCTTTTCTTTCTTTCTACCTCCTCTTGTATGGTATATTCCCTAATCATAGAGTCTTCCTGTTCTCAACTTAACCCGTGACACGTATATATGCAAGAAACAACTTCCCATTTCAACTCGTCAAACCCCGTTCCCCAGCTCTGCTTAGTGGCCGTGGCCATCATCCTGTGGCGCCTCCGGATCCAGCTTGATTAGTGTGTCGATACGCATGATGCTAATGCAGGCCTCGACGGCTGACTTGAACTGGCGGATCTTGGAGACATTTGGCTCAAGGACACCAGCCTTGAAGGAATCAACGACTTTGCCCTTGGCCAAGTCAAGACCATAGTTCTTATACGCCTTCTTACGAGCAGCAGTCTTCTCATCATCCTGAGTTTCACCGTCAGGCGCCCGTTGAGAGATGGCATGTCTGGAACGGAGCTGAGCAACGAGCTCAGAAGCGTCCTTCGCGGCATTGATAGCCAGGGTCTTGGGAATAACGAGCAGAGCCTGAGCGAACTCACCAATAGCAAGCTGCTCCCGGGAGCCGACGGTACCGGCGTACTCCTCGAGGTAAATGTGAAGGGCAGTCTCAACAGCACCACCGCCAGGGACAACAGCACCACTCTCTAACGCACGCTTGACAGCACACAAAGAATCATGGACAGAACGCTCCATCTCATCCAGCTGGAAATCGTTGGGACCACGCAGGATAATAGAAGCAGAGCTCTGAGCCTTAGTGCCCTTGATCAGGATGCACTCATCATCAGAGATACGCTCCTGTACAACCTCCTCCGCAGAACCCAGGTATGAGGCCTCAAACTTCTCGTCACCATTAAGATCAGATAGAGTGCTGAGAAGAGTGGCGCCAGTAGCCTTCGCGATACGGCGCAAATCTTCCTTCTTGCAGCGGCGGACAGCCATGGCACCACGCTCGATGAACATCTTTAAGCACAGGTCATCGATACCCTTGGTAGTAAGAATGACGTTGGCACCGGACTTCAAGATCATCCCAACACGCTCCATAACCATACCGGACTCACGGGCACGGATCTGTTCCAGTTGCTGAGGGTCGTCAATGGTAATCTGGACACCAAGCTTCATGCGCTCCTTCTGGAGGTTCATATCCAAGCAGGCAATCTTGGCGTCTTGTATTCTGGTGGTCATGGCCTGAGAAGCGACAGTGCAGTTGAGAGCATAACCCTTGACGAGAATAGATTCCTTAGTACCCTGACCGTGAGCCTTCAGGATGTTGACGGCCTTGACGGGGGCCTTGACCTCATTCTTAGAGGTGGTAGTCTTGACGGCCAGCATGGCATCAACAACCATATTAGCAAAGAAGTCGCCATCGGCACCGATGATCTTGGAAGACATGGAAGTCTTAGCAATGTTAAAGAGAGGCTCACGGCCAAGAGTGTCGACTTTGACGGAGATGTTTTCGTTCATGTACTTGACAGCCTCCCGGATGGCCAGGCGGTAACCAGTGATGATGGTGGTGGGGTGTATCCGATTCTTCATGAGCTCGTTGGCGCGGCGCAGAAGCTCGGCGGCGATCAGGACAACGGAAGTGGTACCATCACCAACCTCCTTATCCTGCTGGTGGGCGAGGTCGACAAGAATCTTGCCAGCAGGGTGCTCAACATCGAGGAGAGAAAGAATAGTGGCGCCGTCGTTAGTAACAGTAACATCCTAGACCAAAGGGAATCTTCATGTTAGCATGTTCCCATGCATTGATATCTCCATGTATGATTGTGTGTTGGCAAGATATACGTGATTATGGGGTATCGTAAGATTGTTTGGGTTGTAGAGCCAGAACAGCGATAGGGGCTGGAATCAGAATTTCAAACATACACCAATGTCGTCGACCATCATCTTGTCCAGGCCACTCGGGCCAAAAGAGCTTTTTACTACATTGGCGATCGCTTGAGTGGCGGCAACTATACATCATCATGACCTGTCAGTATTGGGGTATCAGAGGGGCACATAGCCTGTGTGACACTGTGTGCTTGCTCACCATTCTGGTCGCGAATGTCGCTGCCAGAAATCTTCTGGCCACCCAGAAACAGGGTGCCGTTCCCGGACTGCTCGAAAAGGGATCCCATGATGATTACAAATTTATGTGTGGAAAGGAACGAAAAAGAAAGACAAAAAAAGGAAAGGTATTAAAGTAACAAGGCTGAAGAAATTAGAAAAAAAAAGTCGTGATGTCAAGGTTGACAAACATATTCAGAATCTAGGTTTGAAGCAAAGATATTGCTTCTGTCAGCTTCTTTTGGTGTAACGCAGGCTCCTTCTTTTTTTTCCTAGGTATCAGGTAGTTGTGAAATATCAGTTTTTGCTTGGTAACTAACTATTAGCTTCTCCTTATGAAAAGCGGGTAATGGTAGAGGAACAGTACATTCAGTTCACTACTCAGAGTGACAGGAATGCTATCCGCTAAGCTCCTGTCCGCTCAGGGGACTCACCTACCAAACAATTCACTAGAGTAACATGCTCTATATGTCTTCTTTTGAAGCTCGCCTCTCAAGTTATGTCCACCTTCTGATATCAACTTTTTTTAAACCTTTTTGTTCAACTCATAGAGGGGAATGTGTGTTTGGCCCGTGCACATTGACATCGTCCTGGCCTAGCAAGTTGCTGCAAGATTCCCCGCCAATTGCAACCCGATAAGGACTGCGATAAGAACACTTGTCACTAAAGTCAATTACCCCTCCAACTTTATATGGCGCCTCACTATGCCACAGGTAGTCGGCTATCACTACTGGACTTGCTCCAGCGCTTGTATTGGAAATACTAGTTTCCTACAGTGTTTTTCTAGTCTCTGGCTCTTCTATTGAAGCCCAATATGGAAGGAACGTCTCCCATCCACCAATGAGGGGCAAGTTTGCTTGTTTCACAGGCCAAGGAATATCTCAGGAAGAGCATTCGACCCATGGTTGTCCGGCCTATTGAACCGCAAACCTTTGTCTTCCTCGTCTAGTGCTAAATAAAATTCGAATTTCTAATCCCCATCCTCGTTGCCGTTGCATTTAACACTGGGTTCCTTTGCACCTTTAATTGATTTTTTAGCTGGGGTTGTTGCTTTCTGGTTTAAAAAGAACCGTGCCCTTCATTTAATCCTCTTTTATCTTGTATGACTTATCTCACCACCACGCCCAATCCATTTTGTTATCATATCCTGCCCGACATGGCCGACCCGACTCCCACCACTGCCCCCCCCACTACCGATGCGCCTGCTTCAGGTCCCTCCAAAAGCGCCTTGAAAAAGGCCGAGAAGGAGGCTCGGCTTGCTGCTCAGAAGGCTGAAAAGGCCATCAAAAAGAAGAACCAGCTCGTTGTCCCCGTTTCCAAGAAGACTGACGATGTCATTGGTATCACCGTGAAGAAGAGCGAGAACTTCCCCCAATGGTATCAAGAGGTTGTCCTCAAGGCTGAGATGATCGAGTACTACACTGAGATTTCCGGCTTCTTCATTCTGCGTCCTGCTTCCATGTTCATCTGGAACACCATTCGCAAGTGGTTCCAGGAGCGTATTGAGGCCATGGGTGTCGAAGAGACCTCTTTCCCCATGTTCTTGTCGCAGAAGTCCTTTGAGCGTGAAAAGGACCACGTCAAGGGTTTCGCTCCCGAGCTGGCTTGGGTCACCAAGGCGTAAGTTGAGCAGTACATAGTGGTTGCATATACACGCGATCAGAGACACTAACGCTATATTTACTATGTAGTGGTGATAAGGACCTTGAGGTTCCCGTCGCTGTCCGCCCCACTTCTGAGGCCGTTATGTACCCCTACTACGCCAAGTGGATCCGCTCTCACCGTGATCTTCCCTTCCGCTTGAATCAGTGGAACTCTGTTGTTCGTTGGGAAGCTAAACAGACCACTCCTTTCCTCCGTGCCCGTGAATTCGTGTGGCAGGAGGGTCACACTGCTCATCTGACCGAAGAACTTGCGGGCAAGGAAGTCCTCGAAATCCTGGAGTTGTACGCTGGTGTCTATGAGCAGCTTCTGGCTGTTCCTGTCGTCCGCGGGCGTAAAACTGAGAATGAAAAGTTTGCTGGTGGTTACTATACTACCACCGTCGAGGGTTACATCCCGTCCAACGGCCGTGGTATTCAGGGTGCTACTTCTCACTGCTTAGGTCAGAACTTCTCCAAGATGTTTGATATCACTGTTGAGGACCCTGCCAACAAGGGTTCTCACCTTCACGTGTGGCAGAACTCTTGGGGGTTGTCCACTCGTGTCATCGGTGTCATGGTCATGATTCACGGTGACGACAAGGGTCTCGTCTTGCCCCCCCGTATTGCTCGCACCCAAGTTGTTCTTATTCCTGTCGGTATCAACAAGAACACCACCTTCGAGCAACGCAAGAAGCACGAGGAGGACCTCGATGCCATGGACTTTGCGCTCAAGAAAGCCGGTGTTCGCACAGAGTCTGACTGGCGTGAGGGTTACACTCCCGCCTGGAAGTTCAACGACTGGGAGCTCAAGGGTGTTCCTCTCCGTCTCGAGTTCGGCCCTAAGGACGCCGCTGCCAGCCAAGTCTCCTACGCCCGCCGTGACACTGGTGAGAAGGGCACCATCGCCATTGCTGATCTCGCTACCAAGGTTCCTGAGCTTCTGGAGACCATCCAGTCCGACATGTACATCAAGGCGGAGAAGTCCTTCCGCGAACACCGCATCCAGATCACCGAGTGGGAGAAGGTTATCCCCGCCCTTGACAACCGCAATGTTGTCCTGATCCCCTTCTGTCATGACGGCAAGTGCGAAGACCGCATCAAGGAGCTGACCACTGGTAAGCCTGTTTCCGAGAATGGCGAGCCCCCTAAGCCCACCATGGGTATGAAGTCTCTGTGTATTCCCTTTGAGCAACCCGAGAGTATTATCAAGGGTGAGACTGAGTGCTTGAACCCCGAATGCAAGAACAAGGCTCAGTCTTGGGTCATGTTCGGTCGCTCTTACTAAGAGGTGGATTGGTTGTCCCAGTGCTTGTTGGAGGAGTTCCAGAGTTTATTTTTGGGTAAGAATTTGTCAAGTTGTTTGATTAATTAGCGCTGTGGACTTGGTGGGCGTCGGGTTGGGATGAGCATGTGACAAAAAAAAGTAAATTGAATTGTACAACATAAATGAATTGATGATACCTATCCGTTAACCAATTCTCAATTACCTGACATGTGTGACGACCCAAACTTGTGATCTTAGCAACATTGATTCACTCCATTCACAAACCACGGTCACTTTTCCGGAACTTGCAGTACTGTTGCGAGAAATAGTCTATTCAAAGTTATAATGCGAGAATACATCTTGTATAGTAATATCACGCAGTGAAAAACAGACTCTGTCGTATTATAACGTCCGTTTCCCGAAGCGATCTGAGAGAAAACAAGGAAAGGAGGAAAATATGATGTTGGTATTTGTACATGGTAAGAGTGTAGACGATGTCGAAGATAACAGCTAAGATAATCGAGAGATCTAAGGTAGAATCGTCAAAGAAACGGAAACGGAATGGATGGTAATCAGATAGTAGGTGACGCAGCGCAAAAAAAATCGTCACCGCTCAGGATAAATGCTAGCAGAGGGTGTAAACTGAAGGAAACGAAAAAGGGACAAAATGGCGTATTTTAGAACGTTTTTTTTTTGCGTGTGGTTTGTGTTGGTATAAATGGGATTATTGCTTTTTCGTTTAACCAATGACCAGTTTGCCCTCCTCGGGGAACTCGTAGGGAGGAATCTCCAGGTTGAGAGGGGCGGGTCCTCGTCTGATACGACCGGAGATATCGTAGTGGGAACCGTGGCAAGGGCAGAACCAACCACCAAAGTCACCGGCCTCACCAATGGGAACGCAACCCAAGTGGGTGCAGACACCTAGAATTTGAGGTCAGTAAATATCATACAGGCTATTATCATTGAAGCCGAGTTGTGACCGGGGATTTCCTGGGCATGGATATAAGCTTAGTGGCCAAACTAAGGTTGATCAAAGATACGGTGAGGTACAGCAAGAAGTGACAAATTTTTGGAGAATGGAATAGTCGTAAGAAGCAATTGATACAGTTGCATCATTATCTGAAATCATATTCGCTTCCGGCCGTCCAGTGGGTCGCATTCTGTTTCAATAGTAATCGGTGTTGAAGTCAATCCGGCCAAAGCGCACTTCCATCGATCACGACAGGATGATTATTCTTACCCAGCATGATCAGCCATTCGGGCTGCTTGACACGATCGGAGTCGTTCTGGGGGTCGCGGAGGGACTGGATGTTGACCTTGTTGGCCTCCTCAATCTCGTCAGCAGTACGGTGGCGGATAAGGACGGGCTTACCACGCCACTTGATGATGACCTAGATGCGCACAATGGGGTTAAATGGGAACCTCTAAAAACACCAACTAGTTATTGAATCGACAGCAACTTACGTTCTTGCCCTCAGGGATAGAATTCAGGTCAACCTCAACCTTGGCCATGGCCAGAACGTCAGCGGAAGCGGACATGTTGACCAGGAACTCTGCAGATGCGGGTTAGTCGGAATCCTGATAATCAGGTAAAAATGCGCCCGCAGCTGGCCGCATGACAAACGGTGAACGACAGCGAGTATCAAATGATCCATGAGCCATTGGCTTCTCAAAACAACATCACCAGTATCGTCCACCATTAATTGGTCTATCGGTAGGCTCAGTAACAGGAAAGCTCACCCTGAACAGTCGATTTGGCACCAGCAGCGGAGACGGCACCCATAGCACCGACCATGAAGTAACCAAACAGTTTGTTGGCGCTCTCGGGGCTCTTGCTCATGTATTTTCCAAAGTTAGGGATCTTAGAAGTCTGCGGGTCACCCTTGAAGGGGGCGGTGTAGGAAGACGAAGGGGCGGCGGCGCCACCGTCACGGACGGCAGTGGAGGAGATGGCCCGGACGGCGGGAATAGTCTTGGGCCAGGCCCGGATGGCCATGCGAGAGGCAGACAGGGAAGTCATTGTGAAGTTGTATGAATTAAAAACAAAAATGGAAACGACAAAAGAGAAAAATATAAGCGGCCGGAACGGTTCAAGTTGGATATCGAGCAACGAAGTCGAGCAGTCGACTTGTAAAAGTGGAGATGTTTCGCGGTAGGAGGC
Organism: Ambrosiella xylebori; assembly: GCA_002778035.1. Taxonomy (NCBI): domain Eukaryota; kingdom Fungi; phylum Ascomycota; class Sordariomycetes; order Microascales; family Ceratocystidaceae; genus Ambrosiella; species Ambrosiella xylebori. Next base: position 570,244 of record PCDO01000002.1, read on the forward strand.
CGAAAACTCGCGGAGAGAGGGAAAGGGATTCAAAAATAGAAAGGCTGAGGTCTTTTTTTCTCCGCTAACTACTGAAATTCGGCAAGTTTCTGTAATTAGATGATTCTTTTTCGGACAACTACCAACAGCTACAGTGGCACTTGGGCCCCCCAATTCCCCCAATTGACTGTCTAAAACTGACAAAGCACCTAAAAACTGTGGATGCCTCAGGCCATGGAGCATAGCCATTGGCTTGTCCACTATTTAAGTCGCTGCAAAAAAATAATGACTCCTTGATCCCTAGCCTCAGATTGTGAATTAATGGTATCTGATTGGCTGAGCCCTGCTGGCCCCTAATATGCTGGTGACCCGGCCAAACCCGACCCATTTTACTTGAAGTTGGCCGGTATTGATACAACATCCTGGTACTAAAGAAAGCTGACAAGTCAAGTCACGTGTGGAACCAATCAGATTGGTTTTGATTTCATCAAGTTCCTTGAGAACTATCGTCAATCCGGGATTTTTCTGTATTATTACATCTACACACTGCCCTATAATGTGGGTTCAACCCTAAATTACCATGTCGACTTGGCCCCAGATTGACAATCAGTGAAGTTGGCGTAACGCCACAAGCACATTACGCATCATACCGACGTCGTATTGAATCTCTTCACAGATCATATCTTGCATCGAGTCGCTCATATCTAAGAACCGCTCAACCAATTCGCCATCAACAAAGCTAACTGGCTCTTTCTCAGTATCCAGTTCGTGACGGAACGAACGGAAATCATTATAACTGAAGTTTCCAAGAGTTTGAATATGCGGAACTATTGTAGTTTGCAATCTGATTAGGGGGTCTTTATATTCAGAATTGAGTAGACCAAAGAGATAGACACCACCCTCCGCCTAAGTCAAAGTTAGAATCTTATTTATAGACAGATACAAGGGTTTATATGGTAGGGTTAACTTACAGTCGTCATGATAGCTTGACCAGTCAGTAAACTCCCTGGACCAGATTCTAGGTCAAGTGACCGGATAGTGTTGACTTGTTGTCCAATATTGACAGCACTAATATAGTCAACACTGAGAGCTGACTTATCATCATCGGTCTCTGCCTTCTCCTGCTTTTCAGTGTCCAGTACAATCAAGTTGCCCTCAGAATCGGCCTGTAACCAAGTGTATGGAGCAACTCTGGTAAGAGCAGTCGGCCAAAGAGGGAAGCGGTGTTGGCCAATAAGCTTGAGACGATTGATACCAACTTGGCTCATGTCCAGCCGAAAGAACGTGGCAGATTTCATGACATCAGCAATACCAATGATATCCTCGTGGACGTCCATTGCAGACGGAGACAGCAGAGAGCCATGGGAAGCTACCTTTTGCAGGTGTCCTTTGTTGGCCAATGATTCTGTGTATCTCAAAACTCTCACTCCGTTGGATATGGCAACAAAAATAAGATTATCTTGAACTTTGACTGCTGACACAGTTGATGGCGTCTTATAGGTCGACAAACTGAAGATCTGATCATTTTCGTTGACACCGAGGACCATTACAACCCCAACGGGGCCAGCTCTATCCACAAATGATGACGATGCACCAAGAACAATCCTCTCAACTGGCTTACCCTCAGGGTCATCAAATTTCAGGATGGCTAAGCTCTCCGGGATCACTGCGGCACCCTGAAGAGTCAACTTGTATGGATTTCCAACTGGCTCAAAGAGGATCTCGTCAACCATTTGAAGAGTAGACTCGACAATCTCCTCGTTCTTGACAATTTCGCGGGAGATATTTACCGTGACAAACGTTCTGTGAGTTTCCACATAAGTCAGACGTCGTACCGTCTTTTTCATCGGCAATGTCTTGACATGTGTTCTGCGTTGACGATCAATATTGCCGATCCACAGCTCACCCTTTCTTGTAATAGCCACAGCATCTGGGAATGCGTACGTATCAAATGGTACCACATGACTTGCCATCTCTAGTTGAGTTGCTGAGAAAATCAATGACCGTGACCTGTGATCACTGTAGATCAACGTTGACAGATCGCTCGTCACCAATACAGTGTTAGTCTCGCCATCACTCTGCGGGAGTACGTGGAGGTGACCTGCTTCAACGCCAATTACAACAGTTACCATGTCTGATGTACTCAGTGTTGTTGGCTGGACTGTGAAGGTATACACCGTGCCATCATCCAGTGCCAGTACCATAGTAGGTGGGCTTTCAGACTTGGGGTGAATCTGAACAAATGCCATATCTCGTGGAACACTAGTGCTATCTTCTGTGGACGGCCATGGGATAGAACCCACGGTTTCTAGAGTCGCACAATCCACAAATTCTATAGTCCTGGCTGCCCAGAGACAAAATACACCAATGTTGTCCCATCCCTCACCAACCTTTGGAGCAGCCATGCAGGTAATCTGATCCGGAAGATTTTGGGAACCAGAGAACTGGCGAGACCGTGCAAGCAGTTCATTTTGTAGATCAATGGAGAACAACGAGGTTCCATCAACCACTATCATCACATAACGACTACTGGCATCAGCCTGGGTGATTTCCGAACTTTGCGGGGCTCGCCAAGTTTTTGGATCTTTCGACCCGTCTTTTATCCTCAGTGTGACGGCATACGGTGTTACCTGGAGAACCGTGTCGGGTGACGGTTCACACAAGAGCAAAGACGAACTGTCTAGCGCCATCAGAGTAGAGTCATCAACTTGCTTGATGGAACCGTCAATTCCAACCTCCAAGAGTTGAGTCTCATTTTGCAAGCCCAAGGCAAGCAGATTGGTTTTCTCAGAATCTGCGGTCTTGAGACTAAACAGCCCTTGCACTCTGCTTATATCCTCCAACACACCAGCTACTTCTAGACCAACACCACTCCGAATCGAACGCAAAGAACCATCTCCCCAGATACCAGAGCCTGTCACTATGCGTGCTTGTCCGGAAGCAAAATCAGAATGCCTACCAACACCTGGCCTTCGATTTCCAAGATCCATGATCGAAAAGTCTAGGATTGGTGCATTATTGGCAAAGGATGAAGGGGGATGGAGCACTTCCACTTGGTAGTTTTCATGATCAAGCCGCAGGAGCTGGCAATCGGCAAAGCCTGACCCAAGATACAGGATCCCCGGTGCCAGATAACTCAATGTAGATGCTCTCGACACTTGTGTAGGAATTTTCTGACATTGGATCTCGACGACAACAGTGCCATCCGTAATTAGCCCCAAGATGTGAAGATATCCAAAGTCATCTCCAAGGACATAGGTTCGGGTGTCAATCATGGCCCATGCCGTAAATATGGTGGCTTCGGGTAGATAACTTGACAAGATTTCAAAGCCAAGACTATCAATATATTCGATGTTTCTCTCGCCAATAGCAAGGACACCACCCAGATACACTTTGCTTCCACCAGATGTGCCTCGGCGAACATGGTAACGGTTATTTTCATCTGATTCACTGGGGACTGGAATCAGGATGTTGGTGTGAAAATCCTGGAAAGAGTGCGTAAACTCCCGGAATGGCCGATCAAAGGATGATATTTGCATATGCTTTTCGTCTTTGGTGACTTGGTATACCACAAGCTCCGCATTCTCCTGGTCAATATTGGGTTGATACAAAATGGCCAGTCGTGGACCAGCAATGGAAGGGAGAAAACAGGCAGATTTAACAAAGAGTTCAGCAAGGCGCTCCTGTCCCAGCTCTCTCAATATTTCGCCCGTTCTGCGTCCTCTAGGACGATCATCTATACGACATATAGAGACAACACCCTCCCATAGGAACATAGCCAAAAACTTCCCCGTAAAGTCAACATATGTCCGGTTGGAACTTTCATTCAAGCGCAATGTTTCTGATGGTGTCGCAACCATAGCAGAAATTGGCATAATCTCTTTTTTTTCGTCATTCCAACACAGTGTGACATGATTTTGAGTCTCTGTAGTGACAAATAGAATATCACGATTTAAGTCTTTTAGCCGGAGTTTAGTGAGTGCGGAGATAGTGCCATTGAGAGTTCGCGCCTGCTTCAATGTAACACTATCTCCAGAGATTCCCCAAATCTCGATTCGTGATAGAGTCCTAGTAAGTGTATTAGAACATTGAATTGAAAATAAAAGCTTAAATTTGATCAACGACGATTTCTCAAACATACGCGATCACCAGATCATCTTGTGTATCTGATGAGAACCGGGCAGTCAAGGAGTGGGCGACTTTTGTGGGATGGTGAATTGGCGCAAAGTAAGCCATGAGCGCAGCCAAGTATCAAGTGGATAGAATGGATGGTACAGGAACAAGCAAGATTTGAATCTATAATGTTGTAATTGAAAGATTATATCATTGAGAATTGATAATCAATGAACTGAGTAACCACGTGATACACCGGTTGATAATTTAAGGTTGAGGTTCGATGACGCTCATTAATGAGAGAAACAATGCAATTAACCATGCTTGGGGTTGTAATTGCTTCGGAGGTGTGCTTATCTTATCAGCTAAATGCGGGGCCCTAGTCCTCAGTCAACCTCGATTTAGAAGTTGTAATTGCCGTTTATAGTAAAATTGTTACGATACTATCACGGGTAGGTACGGAATGGAATTATGGAAATGTCAAAAATGGATTGCACAAATTTTAGGGATCGCTTGTGGTCTTTATGCTTTCAACTCTATAAAATCATCACATCGCTGAAATGTCCGTGATCAGTACAGTACCCAGCCCTTTTTCATTTCACACTAATCTATTCCTTCATCAAGAGGATGTGACTAGAAGCGTGGAAATTACGGCCGATCTTCTAACCTATGATGCTCTCATATATGCCCGCCAACACGGCATTTTTAAGCCATTGAGTGTCAGTATCAAAGCCATAATAATTGCAATCGAATCCCAAGGGTTGTACTTGCCAGATGCCGAAGATGATGACCATCTAATCTCATTCGATATACTCTGCGAGCCTCAGATCATCGACGATTATCCGCTAAATGGATATGTGGAACACGTGATTTTTGGCGACATCACTCCGCTCGGAATTGACTTTTATGGTGACAACTATTTTACCATGATTGAAAAAGTCATCAAGGTACCGGTGCCGACATTGCGTTTGAATCACGATCTAGACTTTTCCTCATACTTAGCTGTCAGATTTTGGTACAAATCTGTCGGAACTGAGCCTACAACATTGCCAGAAGAACCCCTCGATAATGAGAATGATGAAGGGATGGAGTTTCCAATACAAAGCTTCTTGGCACTGGAACTATTAGAAGGTGAAGCTGAGTTCGAGTCCTGTGACGACCTAGAAGATGGCTACCAGAATGCAGAAAAAATGCTGGCAGAATTCGATGAGGGAGATGTTTCTTTTGATACAAGTCCACAGAATTTTCGCAGTCGAGTAAGCTCCAAGATACCACAAGGCTTGGTTAGATGAATGTCTAACGAGTTTAGGTCCGCCTTATCACTCCGCCTCTTAGCCCTGTGCTGGCACCCACTGAGCCGTTCATACCGTGGGAATCAGCAGCCAGAGTTGACACGCCCGACTCTGATATATCTTCTCTACTTGAGAAAGACCTTGCTGTTGCAGAAGAAGTAGTTCGCCAGATGGAATCCCCGGGTGTACATGACGATGACCTAATACAACGGGCCATTGAGGTATCACCCGCTTTTTCTATACCTTCACCACCCCGCTCGAATCTGGCAGTCTTACATGTTGAACCTCCTTTGATGCAAACGAACTTGAGAAAACCTTATAAAGACGAAATTCTTATCATCGATCTTACTAGTGACGATGTGGTCATGTCGCAGGTGAAGACCAGCAATGAAGTTGACTCCAAAAAGGATGAAGCGGTTATCTTGGACAAGGAACTTCAGGGAACATTTGGTCCCAAATCCAAAAATCTCGATAAAAAGATAGTAAATGAACGGCTGAGTCACCTCATAACACCACTCAGAGTCGAGGTTCCGAACATCAACTTCACCCTCCCTGAAAAACCATGGTTGTGTTCTATTGTGAACGTATCCACCTGCCTGTTCCAATTGATGGCTATCTTTCCGGACGCTTTTAATTCTTTACAACGAAGATGTCATACGGAAAAGTATGGGCGACAGCTGAAGTGGAAACCATGGATGATTGACCCTATCAAGTCAATACATGAGGTCATGTCTATCGATCCGCAAGTTCTGAGAGATATTGATGCATGGATGACGCAAGATAATCCTTATCTATTTCAAACCACAGAGAGATATGCTTGTTTTAACCCCCGGACTGGCGAAGATTGTGTCACCGAATCTCTAAGCCACAAAACACCGCAGAAGGCTGTTCGGACAGTGTTGTGGCAGGAGTCATTACGAATGCGACCACAGCCGAAAATGATCACTCCGAAAGTTCTGGATGGTACCAGTCATTATTTTGGTTTTCCCACTTCAAATATATCATCGACAGCTCAGCAAGCCACTCACCCCGAATTCCAACAGGCCACGGTGTTTTTGACTCCGTCAAAATCACCTGTCTATATTCGTCAGTCAATAGAGGTTGAAGACGAGACGCCTCTCCAAAAACGACAAGGGGATCTTCTTTCAGATATCATCAGATTCAAGAAACCAAGAAATCCTAGAGGTCCAGGACAGTCCAACTTTCTTACATGTCAACCTGGGGGAAATCAGGCAGGACAGCATCTAAGCAACTTCATGGCTATGATGGCGGGTCCAACGACAGCAAGGGCACCAAAGAAGAGTAAATTCTTTTCCGATGGTTCCCGCACTTCGGTAAATATCCTCCAACCAAGCTTCTATGTTTTACTGCACATGCTAACCTAGAAGTTCTAGTTACGACACTTTAGTGTTCCTCGTCAACGCTAAAACTTTGATAATCCTCGGTAGAATTATTTCAGTGCCTCTGTCATATTCATTCCATCATTCTTTAGGGCTTCCTTTACTCAAACTGCCGGTCTCAATGAACACTCATCGCCCCATACTTCTGTGGATTGCTCATGTTCAGCCTCAGCGTTATCATCATAACTCGAAGCACTGCCAATCCTCCAGATCTTGACACCTGGCCTTCCAACTCCCTTTGTAATGCGAGTATATCCGCTATTCCTTTCTGCTACTTCGCCATCATCAATCATCTGCCATTCTCCGCCGCAAGTGGCTACAACGGAACCGCTACTATGCATCACAACACTACCCACTGCACAGTCATGAGCCTGCCATCCCCAGGAGCGTTCCACGACTCCTTCTTTTTGTGCAACGTCCTCCCAAACTGAGACTCCACCTTGTTGGTCGGCTGCCCAGATTTCAAACCCACCTCGGCTATTTTGATAAACGTCACACTCCACTTTCTGACTGGTGTGATCTCTAGGCCTAGGGAGATAGTTGAGCGGTCGGCCAGTACCTCTAATGTCGTATACCAACAAGCCACCCGCTTGTCGTTCATTAATGATGAGGTATCTGCCGCAGGGACTCCATTTAACTTGCATGATTCCAGATCCACCAGCCTCAGTATTATCTATACCGAATTCATTCTGTACTACGTCTTTGATACACCAGGTGCCAGTAGCATGGTTACTTCTTGCTAAGTCATACATGCTGATCCAGCGTGTCCACGTACCTGCAGCCAAGAGAGAACAGCTCGAGATACTATTGTCAGTGGACATGTCCAAAGCTGAGACCATACCCTTCATGCCGACTCCACCTCCTTTGGAGATGTGACGTCGTGAAGGGATGGTGTGAATAGTCATCAGTGGCCCTAAAGAACCAGTCCGTGAAACATCAAAATAATCAAGGCGGTTCGTAGTCCCAACAAGAAAGTGGGTTCCGGGATACGTCCATAGAGCTGACATTGGCTGCAAATAGGCCTCAGTTTCTCTACGGATCAACTTGTATGAGGCAAGAGGGGGGTACGGGACAGATGAGGCGGGAGGGAATGCATGATAAATGTGGATTGGGGAGTCTTTGGTGGCCACGAGGACGAGCTGGGTGGAGGGGTCATCGAGGGAAAAATAGGAAGCTGGTTCCAGAATGTTGGTTGAAGAGGGTAGTGAGATAGTACTGTGTGTTTCTAGAGAAGATGGATTGCTCGACGAGAGCAAGTCAGTCGGAACAACGTGGGCTGAGATTGTGTTAGAAGACGATGACAAGATAAGGGTTGTACCATCCGCTGTCCACCGGATCGTCTTGAAGAATATATCTGGATTTGTGTACAGTTTTCCATTTGATGGTGCTTCTAAGCTAGAGGCTATGGATGACTCTATAGAGCAGGAGGAAGATGAAGAAGGGCGGGACGATGAAGATGCCTCTGCAGACTGGGCCCGGGAATCAATGGTAGCATGTGGCGCATTCGGACAGCAATCGCGCCAATATGTTGATGCGGCTAGTGAAATGGGTGTAATTTGTTGTGTCATTTGTGAGATGTTGCTCGAGAAAGCCTTTTCTGAATCAGAATAGAAATATAATATAAAGAAAATGAGAATTGATGAATGCAGTAAAGAATTATTCTGCAAAAAGGGCAAATGAAATTTGGGTTCATCTATCGGAACCCTAAGGGTTAGTGTAACCCTTGCTAATATTAAGCGGCAAAATGTTTTGCATGCAAAATCACATATTAACAATAAAAAGCAAAAAGAACAAGTAAAAGAATAGGTAAAAGAACATAATTGGTCGCCACAAATGGTAATGGCCAAGGCATAAATATCGGAATCAGAAATTATTCAGGCGGGTTCCAGAGTACAAAACCAGATATTGAAATTGAAGGTCTTGTTTGTCACTCAACAGCAGCAGCATGTACATCCACAAAAAACGATATAAAATGCAAAAGTAAACAGAAAATGGTTAAAAAAATCAACGGGCAAGATTGTTGAAGCACTGTGAGGTCTACCTGCCTGTGGGTGGACCAATCTTCCATCATTCATATGTTACAAGGCAAAAATAAAAACAAAAGGTTACAAAATGCGCACGTCTGTAGAACAAGTCTACTGGCTCAATTGACATTGACAGTTATCGCATGCCAAGCGGCCACTATATTGTCCTCTCCCACTTAGACCTCATCCTCATCCTCCTCATCTTTCTCTATATCCTGCTTGAACAGCACCTTCTCAGCCAATGCCAGGCACCTTCGCACCGGCAACCCCACCACATTATCTACGCTCCCACTCACCTTATCCACCAATACCATCCCGCCCATACCCTGAATTGCATAACCTCCAGCCTTATCAACTCCTTCTCCCGTCTTCACATACGCCTCGATAACATCATCCGGTAACCCGTCACTCTCCGACGCAAACCACACCCTCGTCTCCTCCGTATGTGTCTCCATCTCATACCCTGGCGCCCGTGCATCCTCCCTCGGCGCCATAACAGCAACCGCCGTCAGCACAGAATGATACTCGGTATCCCGCAGCAATTTGAGCATGCGAATGTGATCCTGGGCGCTCCGCGGCTTCTCGATGATGCGGCCGTCCCGCGAGACAATGATGGTGTCGGCGGCAATGAGGAGCGTAGGATCAGCTAGCGAAGGGTCCTCAGTGCCTTCTTGGATAATGGTTTCGTAGACATCGAGGGCCTTTTGGCGGGCGGTAGCTGCGACATATTCGTGAGCGGTGTAGGTGCGCTTGTCGATGTTTTCGGGCTTTGTGGAGGGGCGGATCTCGGGGTTGATGCCGAGCTGGAGGCAGAAAGTGTTAGTGAGGTTGTAGAATAGAAATGGGAGATGATAGTTATGGAGAGGGTGGGAGGGGGGGGAGGGTTATTTTACGAACCTGGCTTAAGAGGGCGCGGCGGCGGGGAGAGGCAGAGGCAAGTATCACCCGTTGACCACGCAGGTGCAAAATTACGGGGATTTGGAAAAGCCCGGGGCTGCGGCGCATGAGGAGTTTAGAGGGAGTGGTCGGTGTCTGCTTCTCATTGTTTTTGGTGTTGTCGTCGTCGTTGAGGTCTATGAGAGTCTGCTTTTCAGGGTCGCCCATGGTGAATGGTGATCGGATGTCCCGGGAAGAAGCGTAGATTCAAACTGTTAAGCTATATAAAGATGTTCTCAATATGACAGAATCAAAGCAGAAAGCATGTGTATCTGTGAAAGTAATAGTATATACAGTGGCAATCTTAGATATTTTGAGATGATATTAGGAGATAGTGTCGCAGCTTGCAGCCATGTTGCGTAATTCGTTCACTTGTTTTCTGCCGCTAGCTATGTAGGAAAGCTTCCCAACTGGGATAAGTCGAGCAGTTATAACTTCACCGCCTTGGTCAACTTGTACCAGGGTGTTAGACGATGGCCACCACCATGTAAATGTCAACATTATGTGTCTGTATGTATTTGCAGATTTGCCATCAATCAATCGATGGAGAAGAGAATGTAACTGAGTTTTAAAGGTGAATTGATCTATTAAGGCTTGAGTATGGCCACACCCGTGCATGTTTGTACGGATGAAGTTGGTCATAACTTTTGTAAACTTGGACCTAAATGCTCCCCCATCTCCGATCTAGCACAGCTTCTAGAACTCTGAAAAGACGGTCTCTTGTTGAACCTGTCGTCTACATTGTCATGCATCTGACCTGTTTCTCTGCACAAACTCAACATGGACCTTGTCTAACAGAATTGGAGATTGGGAAGAGGCGAAACTTTATTCACAGTAACTTCCGTCAGTGGTGGTGGCTGGCTGGGTATTGACAGTAGTTACCAATGATTGTGGAATCGTGGACAATGAATCAATTTTTTGGGTGGAAAGTATGACTTTACTCATTTCTTCTTCTTTTTCCTCGTGACAACGATGCTTTCAAGGCACTTTCAATTAATTTCAAATATTTTCAATTCTTGATGTCATCTTTTTTTTTCTTCTTTGTACGTCTTTCTTGTCATACATTTAAGTCCAAGAATCACATTCTGCATCTTCCACTCTACTGTCGGCGTTCCGCTCCATCTCCGTACATCAATCGGCGCCGACATCACTACATTCTCCGCTGACAAACTCCAAGTATCCACCCAGCTCTATTTATAGAATACCCTGTCGTGCGTTGAGCGCCGGCAAAAGTCAACCCCCGATGGGTGGGTTATTTTTTTGTTTTTTTTTACAACTGACAAGCCAGCCAGCCATTTAATCCTGATCCGGAGCATTGTCCTGGAACGGTATTGCTTGTCTTGTGACTTGCAGGCAAGCTCTGGGCGCAAATGTGGAAAATAAAGAAAAAAAGAACGACATTCTTCTTCCCCCCTCGTCCCCTGTTTAGTCCCTGTGGCTCCGCCCAAAGCAATCTGCGAAAGAAAGCCCGGCCACTTTCACATGTCATTTTCCTCACGCACGTCTTTGTTTTGCGACCAAGATTCTAACAAGATCCGCATCACATCGCAGCGCATCGTTATCAATCGCGACAAATCGTACAAGTTGAATCGCAGCTACAACTTTATTTGAGACACAAGCATAATTGATTTGCTACTGTCTTGTACTCTTTGGCTTTTCAAACTGTACATTCATACTGATCTGATCTTTGCTGCCTCTACACTGAGCAGATTTATAGCATTCGTCATAGCCCATAATTTTCTTCGACTGCCAACCACGACGACAACCGGATCGCTGTCGCATACTTGCGCTCTGCTGCCCCGAATTGACGTCACTGAAGCACTAGCTTCCCTGTGATCTAGCTATTGCACGACAGGACCAACATTTGATAGGGTTTTGGATTCAACTAACCGCCAACCCAGCAGCAGGAAGTGGGAGGACTGAACAATTCTGTTTGGTGATGCCGCATCACTATCAACCAGTTCAGTGTAGATTCGCAGCAGGAATTGCTTGGGACTCAGTCTGTGAACCTTGGGACGTCATTGTGTACATATATTTCCAGGCCTACACTTCTCGTCGTTCTAATTCTACAATATACGGGGTCCTATCTCGCCGACCTGTTGGCTTGTCTCTAAACTCTGGTTACTTCTATAGGCTCTGAGTCTCCTTGAATCTGGCTGGTGCATGCCTATATATTGCTTATATCTGCACACATTCTTCACCACAACCCCATACTTGTGCCTTTGGTTCTGTTCTGGGGGGAGCTTTGCTCTAGACCGGCATGTCAGACAATGCTCCGACTCCTCCTGCGGTAGAGGATGACAAACCGCGGTTGACGCAGGCACAAAAGAAACAAAATCATATTGCATCAGGTAGGTTCTGATCCCCCTGTCTTATGAGGATCGAGTTGAGTATTCCGGGCGTTATGGTCTATAGATTGAAGCTGCTGCTTTTTGTTTTGTGATACGCACCTGTAGTGTCATGATCTCTTGTGCTCCAACAGCAGGAGCGTTGGCGATACAAGAGGGCCATGTTGATATCTCAGTACTTATCACAAGTATGCAGCCTGACTCGGCGAGTCATGTTCCCGAATGACCTGTTGTCATCTGTTGGTTACCCTGATGTCAGTGGATCCGTAGTGTGCCGGCAAGATATAAATCCCGGATGGCGAACTTTCAATCAGGTGTTTCTGTTGGCCCTTCCTTTCCTGTAGAGATCTTGACATATCATATATCTCTTTGTCATTAGTCATCACCATTACAAACATGCATGCTAACGATGGTCCAGAAAAGAAGCGGCGACAAGCCATCCGTGAAGGCTTTGACCAAATCTGCGAACAGGTGCCTGGGCTCGAGGGCCAGGGCCGCTCCGAGGGTCTCGTGTTAAGCCGAACCGTCGAGTATATCCAAGAATTGGTAGACCGACGAAAAGAGTTGATACAGGGGATACAAGCAGCTGGTGGCTCTGTGGATCCGATATATCAAAAGTAAGTATGGGAAGGGCATCGTCGTGATGGGTGGGTGCGGTTACACAGAGGTTCTAACGTTTTTGTTTATGTCAGGGATATCTTGGGGGCGGATGCGTATTTAACTACAAGGCATCTAAATCCGGATGTAGCAGAGGCGAATCGAAATGGACAACGATCATCTTCTTCGGGAACATCATAGTGGAGGGTGAGTGCTTTGTTGTAATAGGGTTATAATAATGGAGGGAAGGCTTTTGTGTTTGTGGTTTCCGGGATGTTCATTATCTAGTCGCATCTAATACAAGTCAAGGAACGATTTTTTGGTGTCAAATCATTAACTCATTCTATTATACAATGTTGTCTACTTATCAATCTCATCAGCTCATTGCCCTTAATCGTACAATCACTACCACTTTCTACCTTTTAGTCTTACTGAAACGTCGCCGACAACTCAAGCATCAAGTCTCTCAACTCCTCTGGCGTCAAGTCCACGCTCTTCTGCTTCTTCCCTTCGCCTTCCTCTCCCTCTGCCCTCGGCAAACTCTGCCCCGAAACACTCACCAGCCCGCTTTCCACATTCTTCTCTCCAATAACCACCACCAACCCGTACCCCGCTTCCCTCGCCTCCTTAACCTTCTTCCCAACACTAATAGTCCGACTGTCCACCTCAACCCTCAGCCCCGTCGGCGCCCTAAAGTGAGCCGCCGCCGTCTTTTCTCCGTGGGCAACAGCCTTCCGCGCCTCGTGATCGTGCCCCTCAATAATATCGTGCACCCTCTGCGCAAATGACAGCACCGCCGGCGTATCTTTGACAGTCGTGAGGACCACCTGGCGCGGATTCAGCCAAAAGGGCCATTTGCCGTTGGTGTGTTCAATGAGCAGAGCCATCAGGCGCTCGACGGACCCGAGGACTGCCCTGTGGATCATGACGGGGGTGACAGGGCCGGTGGTGGCGAGGAGGGCGGGGTCGTCAGTGGTTTCGCCACGGGATTCGTGGGAGGGGGCCGGCGCGGTATACTCGAGGTTGAAGCGTTTGGGGAGCTGGAAGTCGAGTTGCACGGTGGCCGTTTGGTGCTCTTTGCCATCGGAATCGCGCAGGATAATGTCGATTTTCGGCCCGTAGAAGGCCCCGTCGCCGGAGTTGACCGTCCACGGCAACCCTGAGTTTTCCAACGCCCTCCGCAGTGCCCCCTCAGCCCTCTCCCACTCAGCCACTTTGCCAATAAACTTGTCGGGCCGTGTGCTCAGGGCCAGTCGGTACCCAACGCCAATATCAAGAATGCTGTAGACAACGCGAACAAACTCGAGGGTGCGGGAGATCTCGGACTCGACTTGAGCAGGGCGACAGAAGATGTGGCCGTCATCTTGGTGGAAGCGGCGGACGCGCGTGAGGCCGGAGAGGGCGCCGGAGATCTCGTTGCGGTGGAGGGGGCTGAAGTCAGCGAGGCGGAGGGGGAGGTCGCGGTAGGAGCGGGCGGTGGAGGAGAAAAGGAGGCAGTGGCCGGGGCAGTTCATGGGTTTGAGGCCATAATCGTCGGCGTCGGCGTCGGCAGGGTCAGTGGGGTCCTGGCCATGCTCATGGAAACAACCTGAGGTTAGAGAAGACGCAGCATCGTCGGGCTTCTTGTGGGAGTTGACGGCGTACATGTCGTCGGCGTAGTTGTCCCAGTGGCCGCTACGTTCCCAGAGGCCCTTTTTGTAGATTGTTGGAGTAATCACCTCCTCAAATCCATAGTAGACATACTGCTTCCTCAAAAAGTCCACCAGTCGGTTGAAAATTGTGGCGCCATGCGGGAGGAACAGCGGGGACCCGGGAGAGTAGGGCGACGAGGTGAAGAGGCCTTGTTTGACGGCGAGGGTCCGGTGGTCAGGGGGTGGTGGTTGAGAGGATGGAATGTTGGTGGTGGTGCTGGTATTGGCAGATTTGGCAGAGTGTTTTGGTTGGGAGAGGGTGCTGGAGGAGCGGAAGGGGAGGCGGCGGGGGGTAAGAGTGGCCGGGAGGATGAGGGTACAACGGAGGGGGCGGAGGCGGAGTTGGGACATTTTTGGCGACGGGGGTGACGGTCGCCGGTGCCAACAATTATCAGTTGACAAGCACACAAAGCAGCGTTTCGAATATGTTCCGATATTTCACAATCACATGTCGTTAATAATCACAAAAGTCATGATCCCAGAAAATTCAAGGTTGCAATTTATCAATTAACCCTAATTAAACAACCCTGTCCCTCCGGTCTCCAATTCCGACAATCCGGCTTTAACAAGTCCCTTTTCCTTCACCTCACTCATTCTTCTTCTCTCCCTCTCCCTCCCTCTCCCTCTCCCTCTCCCCACCCTTCTTTCTTTTCCCAATCCCCAAAATCACACACCCCCTCACTACCATCATCCCAAACGTAATCAAATGACTCCCCCACTCCTCCCCATCCCACTCCGCTACCCTCCGCCACCTCTCCCACCCGCCCACCCCTCTAATCAACCCCCACCCAAACACCAAATCACTCCCCAGCATCCCTCCACAAAGCACCTTCCACATCTGCTCGTTATCCTTCGTCATCCGCAAAATGATAGCGCCGGCAAAGGCAAAGAAGAGCCAGGCGGCGCTGAGCATCGGGAGAAGGAAGGAGAAAGAGGCAGGAAGGGAGATAGCGGTGGGAGGCGTCCGGGTGAGGATAGAGAGGAGGTGAGCAGGGTGGGCAAGGGCGAGGTAGGCTCCGTTGAGGGCGGTGAGGGGTTCGAGGGTGCAGAGGAGGTGGTAGATGAGGGGATTGTAGACAGGTTGGGGGGCCATTGTTGCTAGTGATTATATGTTGTATGTTTTGTGAATGTGTATAAGATAGAGGTATATATATTTGGATTCTTAAAGATGACAACTGAATAAGGTGAGTTTATTTCATATGGCTGTTAAAAAGAATAAAATAAAAACGCCTACATTTAATAAGTTCGGAGACTTATACCCAGATATCGATCCGCCAAGAATCTGCTTACATCATCAACGCCACCCCAAAAATATCAAAACAGCAAAAGCTTGTATTCAAAGTCAAATTTCATTAATCGTACCAAAAAAGTGAGTTGTTCACAATCTCAGCCAAAATACGAAGTCTATCATGATTTCCAAATCGCAGAACCCTCCCAAAAGATATGTCCGATGATCTCCCAACTCTATTTGCAATCCAATTATTAAATATTTCTTTAATTCCCTTCTCTTATTCACCCACACTTCATTGCCTTGCCTCAATTCCCTCGCCTCCTCTCCCCAAAACTCTCTCTAGTCTTTCATTCTCCCGAGACCGGATCCGGCTTCTCGCCGTGTCCAACCTCTCTACCCCTTTCTCAATCGTGTCAATGTGCACCTGCAACGGCACCTTGCTGCCCACTGCCATCGCCATCTCCGGCGCCGCCACCCGCTCTCTCAGATCCTCCAAGCCCGCTTGCATACTCTCCAGCTCCACAATCAGCGCTGAAACCTGCTGAACCGCTGTTCCCCGCTGCACATCGACCTTGCGCAGTAACTTAAGCTGCTTGTCAAAGCCGCTGAGCTCCTTGGAGTTGGCGCCAATCAGAGTCTTGAAGGTCCACTTGACGGCGTCGCGCTGAGACGTGACGGTGGTTTCTTCGCGGTTTGCCACTGAGTAGATCAAAGAAAGGTGGTCCTCGGCGGTTGAAAGAAGGCCGAGGACGTACTGAGCCTCAACAATCAAGCGCTTAATGCGGTCAGAGACATAGGCTGTGTGCTCAACGTACTTCTCCAGAAGAGCAGCCTCTGTAAAAGTAGCGACTGGGGCAGGAGCAGAGCCGACAACCAAGTCAAAAGGAGTCATCAGAACACGGACAATCCCATTACGGTCCTCAGAAGACTCGCCCTCAGCCTGGTTCTTCTCTGAAATGATAGCAGAGTCCAAGAAGCGAAGAGTCCAACGGTTGATGCTGATGACGGCATCAACAGCAGTACCGACATGAGTGTTGAAGAGCTGAAGGTCACGGGCAGTCTTGCGGGCGACCTCAATGTACCCATTGAAATGCTGCATCATCTCATCCTTGGCGGGAAGGTCGCTAAATTGCACCAGTGATCGAAGATCGCGAACAGCAGTTTCCGAGTTCTTCATCTCAAGAGGCAATGAAATGCCATCAGCACTGCGCTCAAGGACCTGCTCGAACTTGTCCTGGACAGATATCAGACCTTCAAACTCGACAGCCGGAGAAGAACCAGAGGAAGCCGGGTTCAGAGTCTCCAAGAACGGACTAGAGCAGGTGGGCAGTATGTTGACGCCAGGAATATTGCAAAACGGCGAGAGCATTGCCACTAAGCTCTGAGTAACGGCAGTCTGGAGCAGATAAACGCCGCCGAGGAAAAGGTACACCGCCAGCAACAAAGCCAGTGGCTTCTGAACAAATCTCAACGCGTGACCGACTAGACCAGCCGACCACTTCAACCCACCAAATACAGCCCCAGGCACCACATAATCAAAGTGATCGGAGCTGCTTTGTTTATGCGATTGTCTTGATCTACGCGGCGACATCGAGTTGTTGTCCCGTTCACTTTCATTATCATCTAAGTGGTCCTCATAGTTGTTGCCGTTCATATTCAGAGGGATACGTCTAACATTGCGCTGGCGGATAGTCGTTCCCACATTCGGGGATCCGTTCGGACTTCTGATAGTCTGCGACAGACTGCGCTCAATAACCATCGAGGAACGCGGGGAATCGGTGGGGCCGCCAGGAGTCCGGGTCACTCTCGCAAGTGTGGGCTGTTCCAGAGGTTCGCGCAACGCCATCATGAGACGTTCAGATTCGCTAAGTTCCTGCTCCAACTGAGCATTAGGATCAAATGATGAGGGGCTTCCGGGATGACTCGGCGTAAAGTGGCCCGAAGCATTCGAATCAATAGAGCGGAAAGAAGTCTGGCGAAGTGGAGTAATAGGGTCCTGAATCAAACTAGATTCAAATGAATCGTACTCACCGTCGACAAAACGCCAGGAATCCGTCATAGTGGTAGGAGAGACGCGGCTGTAACTTGGAGTTTTCGGTGTGCGTTGTGTTCGAGGAGTTTGAGGGGACATGGTGGAGAAAAAGAGCGCCGAGCTCGCGGGCAGATAACCACAGATATTGGCGAGTTTTTATGTACGATAACCTCAAAGGGCAGCAGGAGGGGCACAAGCTGGACAGCTCGGGAATGCTAGTCAGGGCCTTGCTGGCAGGCTCGAGGGGTAGAGAGCCAAGCGAACAGTATGGGTGGGAATGCGTGTGCAGAAGTAAAGTGCAGAGTGTAGCAGGAAGGGCGAGTTTGTGGGGTGAGTGTGTCGACTTCTGTGGTTCAGGAGAGGATAAAGTGCTGGGAATGTATAAACAGGTAGGGTTTGGCGATGGGGCTTGGTGATATTGATGTGTGGTTGCAAGACAAGGATCCTGGACGCGGTGAGGTATGTATGTGTGAGTCAGGTTCGAAAGACTAGGTAGGGAGACGAATGATGTGTCAGAATGAAGGGTGATGGATGCTCTAATGGATAAACTTGTAAGAGATGAGATGGTGATAGTAAAACAAGAAATGCTAAGAGTCAGCAATGTTTGGTTATGCTGAAATGTATAAATTAAGGGAAAAGAAGGAAGAGAAAAAAAAGTCAAAGTTCAATTAGGATACAGTTACTTCATCTGTATAAATGAACAAAAAAAAACTACATACGTTTAACAATAACCTGCAGTTAAATACATAGTCATCCCTTCTTTTTTTCTACTTTAGCGTACCCATTGTTGACATTCCCACCTAAATATGCCACTCTCATTGGTCAACTTCCATCTCAAACCCACGGCCAGGGTGTGAAAAGGTGCTGACGACCTGACAATAGTGATATTTTGATGCTTGTCTTGCATAGAGGCCAATGAATATGAAAGTGATGCATCAAAAATTTGTCTTTTTTCTATCACATAGTGATTTAGTTCATGCAATTGAGTCCTCGAGGTTTCTCTCCCTCGATGCGATCCCCCAGTCCTCGAATGATCGAAGCATAAATAAAGCTTAACACTTTCATTTTAACCCAACCCACCATATTACCCCCTTTTGCCACCAGTATGCACACAAGTAATCGTTCTTCCCAGATTGGCCCCGCTTTGCTCCTTAGATATAAAAGAACACCAAACGACTTAGAGAAAGAATACATCAGAAAAATACAACTTAATCAACCAGATCGGGGGCTTGCCGGTCTTTGTCCAAGACAAGGCAAATCGCCAGAAGTATTTGAATAGACCCTCAGGGTTTACCAGATAGCCATGCTTACTCAGCTGTAATTATTGATTCAATGATTGAGATCCATAATATCCTTGTTATATTTATATATTTATAGTTCACGAAGCTGGAGTCTTTCTCGCGGCACCAACCAGCACCAGTATTACAGCATGACAACTCTAGTTGCGAAACACGGCGGTGCCAAACCTTTACACTTGACCAATCCTCCAAAGCGTAACGCTGTAAATCGACCCTAAGCAAGTAAGAAAAAAATGATTAAGCCTATTTCACGCGTATTGTTCTTCTCGCAACCATCTAGCGCCGTGTCAAATGAATCCCTCTCTATTGCTCTATTAATAGCATAAAGCGCAACTTATTTTCAAGATTTTTACAAGATATAGCAAAAAAGAGAGAGAAAATAAGAAAAGATCATTTGGCAATATTATTTACCGACTAAACAAGCGAAATGACTTTTTTGTCTACACCGAGGGAGAGCATACTCTTTTTCCCTCTCATTCATACACAAAAGCCCAACCCAAATGCCCAAATGCCACTTGCCACCACCTGCCAACACCACCCATCCACCTATCCACCCGCATGATGCGCTGGCAGAAATCTTGGTCGTCTAGGTCACCTGTTCGCCTCGTTGAGCGAATCATCAACTGCAAGTGACCAACTTAGACTATAAAAAAATAACCCATTGCCATGATGCATATTCATATATGTATATATGCTTTAGTTGCCCAGACATCTATCGCCACACTTTACTGCAACCGTATGCTCTCCGTCATCCACCTACAACTGCTCCCCAGCAACCTCTGCACCCATTACTTCACCTTGATGTATTTATTAATACATGTCTACATCGCACCTTAAAGACATCACCAAAGACCACTTACATACCTATATATGAACTTCCTACATACACCACCTTGCATTGATTTCCATTTTCGTAGCTCCTTCACCTCCACCTTGGCTTCCCTCCACACATTTATCCATCTACCTAAAATCACGCGCCTATATATTTACATATCTATATAAGAAACATCCTAGGATAGGTTATCAACAGACTTTGAAACCGCCATATTTTCCCCGTCTGCGACACCAACGGCAAATAGAAGCCTCAACCTCCCGAGCAACCGTCATTAAATATATAATTTCCACACTAAACACTTAGCGTCTTGCCAACGGAGACAGCAAATTTATTCGCTACATACATAGATACATGTTAAAATAGTCGCCGGCTGGGCCCATTGTGGTACCATACATGGCGCTTGAAAGGCCCAGGTCATCATCGGTTATTAGGTGTCGAGAAAAGATTGAGATATGAGGGTTAGGGTTTTGCAACAATATCAGTATAGCAAAGATGAACAAAACAAAGCAAATGGCACCTTCCAACTATATATCACCCAGATAATTAAACGCCCAAACGCCAAGCATATCCTAAATATAGAGGTCCCTCCCAACTGGAAGCCATTATATGACTTCATCCAACTGATTGATGATAATAATATGGCCTCTCTAAAGGCCGTATACATAGCTGTATGTGTCGTAAAAGTATCCGCTTGAACGGCATTGTATCGTGTCTTAATATGTAAAATGTAAAATGTTCGTGCTCTTAAACCTAGCAATCCAATACAGTCGTAAATAAGAATAAACAAAGAATGAAAAGCCAATGACAGCCAGTGACACTTAACCCAGAGTCGGAAACACCTTGGTCGTGGCTCGACGCCCTAGTAACCAGTCAGTAGAAAGAACTTAACTACTTCAAGCACAAACAGCCTCCAACTTACAAATAGGTCTGTCCTGGACTGCAGATGACTCTTCCACCGCCAATCTTTGCGCATATTGCCGCACTCGAAGCCTCCGAAGCGTCCCGGGACTCCGTCGCCCAGAACCGATCATAGTATCCGTAGGTAGATCCACACTTTCCTGCAGAGGTGAAATGATTGGAAGAGATGCTATTGTTATCGCCTTTTTCCGTGCGCGCTTTTGTCGTGTCTGAGGGGGGGCGAGAGGCAAGTTTGGTGGTTGAGATGGAGTATCGGCTGCCAATCGGGCTTGACTTGGATGAATATTACTTGGTAAAGAAATATCCAATTTCGGGCTGCTATCATGACCACCATCATGGCCAATAGTCGTAGCCGGGGCATGCTGTATGAGATGCTCCGGAGTTGCCGTTGATTTGTTCCGGTTGATATTTAGCTCCTCACGATGCTCAACCGTAACACCCTCGGGAATGGAATTCGGAGTCGGAATCCCAGCTGCATGCTGCGGCGCAGGCCTCGGACGTAGAGACCCACGACTAACAGGCCAATCTGACGTGTTTGACACCACTGATCTTAACCGATGCACGTCTCTTGGGTTGGACTTTTCCGAGATTACCATTGAGTTTTCCGAATTTTGACATTGGCGGGGGATGAAAGAACCCGATTTGGAAAGATAAGCAACGAGTCGACTCCAAAGCGTAACATCTTCTACTTCTTCCTTGCCATTCAAATCGTCAAACAACACATGACCCCTCAATCTATGTATGCGTCGTTCTTTATAGACCATACTATTCGTTATCTGCGGAACATGCCCCTCCGGTAGCATCGACTGTCGACACAACGGACACAAGCAGCTCACATGCATCAGATACTCCTCAATGCATTCTGCATGAAAAATATGAAAGCACGGGAGCTGCCGTATCACGGACATCCGATTCTCAAACGCAACATTACACACTCTACATTGCGGTTGATAGTTCGATCCCACCGCCGTATAGTTGGATTCTGATGTACTCCCGCCTTTTGATGTCGTAGTTCCACCACAACCACCACTGCCAACTCCTGATACCACTTCGGAGATAGCCCGTTCCGGCCGCGACAACCGCCGCGCACGGGCTGAAACCGACGTTGACAAAGGCGTTGAAGGTGGTGTCATGGTTTCGGGGTCGTAGTAGTATGTAAAGAGAGGGAACTCTGCCTTAATATGTCCGATTGGAACGGGAACCCGCGTGATGCCCATAGCTTCGAGATCAACTTCACCTTTTCTGACGCGGCCTTCAAGTTGCTTGCGGCGGCGGTGTTGGATGATATGCATTATGAGCGAGACGCCGGCAAAGACACCCAATA
The DNA here is from genome assembly GCA_002778035.1 of Ambrosiella xylebori. Classification (NCBI taxonomy): domain Eukaryota; kingdom Fungi; phylum Ascomycota; class Sordariomycetes; order Microascales; family Ceratocystidaceae; genus Ambrosiella; species Ambrosiella xylebori. The sequence continues at coordinate 592,262 of PCDO01000002.1, forward strand.
ATGAGGCGAGGACTATGACGAAAAATTCCCAAATCGGCGGCCGATCTTCGTCATCCGTAACCCGCATCTGGGTCCAAATTCTGACGTAATCTTCATTGTTAGGGTTGAACAAGGACGTGATGTTTTCGCCATAAGGAACGGAATCGACGGTCCCCGAGTACTTTGAAAGGGCAGTGACCATAGCACTACCTGATTCTGTCGGTACTCCATAAATGGGGAATCTGTACTTCTTTGCCCAGTTCTTACCAGCCCGTGATGGTCTCCAGGACGAAGAGTCCTGATTCTTCTCATCAGGATCATAGGAGACATCATTACTCGGGCGGTAAAATATGAACCCTTGTATGGGATCATAGCGAACAGCATCAAGATAGGCAATGGTACAGTTGTCGTTGTACCATGGTGCAATGGCGATAAGTTTGTAATCTGCAGGTGGAAGATCTGACCTCTTGGTCACATTGGTGGGAAGATAGACGGGGTCCTCATACTGGCTGGTGGCGCATGGATGGTCAGCATCAAGCTCAGGGACATACAATAGGCCTTGCAAAATGCCATCTGTGGTGGAGGCATCGTTGGTCGACAGAGTAGTCAGGTTAGCATTGAAGACCGACTCGTAGGCTATTTGTGTCTGATACTCAGATCCAGTTAGTACAAATCCGGGCACGAGGCAGGAAACAAGAATGAAGATGAAAAAAAGACTCACAGAAAAAGCAGTCAAGTTTCTGATAATGGTAGAAGGGACTTCGTTTGATCCAGACCATACTGGATTACTGAACAAGAGCCTGTTGGGAAAATGATGTGTAATTCGTTAGCTTGATCTTGGCATGCGGGTCGAGAGCCGATGTGGCCTGCACATCGCCAGGTCTAGTCCCCATAGTAAAGGCTTGGCATCGCATAGCTTAACCACACGACACTTGAGAACAAAGGAGTTAAAGGCATGCGGGAAATGCCTTTGAAGAACATAATCTGGGTCAAAAGAGATCATAGACTCATATACTGTTGTGACTTACACGACATTTTGAATCTCAGCGAGTGCTGCAATCGTATTATTAGCTTTTGATATTCATATTTTGTGGAATCAAGAGGTAGGTGTGGATGCAAGTAAATAATTCTCAAAGACAGTGCAAAACAGACAATAGAGACAACAAGTTGAGGTATAGTAATAATACAACACAGCCAACCTGAGCTCACCACGCCAGTCAAATCACTGCACCATAACTGCTGCATCTCTCGTTGCCCTCCAGCATGTAATGTCTCTTTTGGCAAAGGCCAGGGTCTTGAAGGGAATGGGAGTATATACGTACACATAGTATTCTGATCATGAAAGTGGCGTCATCGCTGAGAATGCATCCCGGATACTCTTGATTTCGTAATGTTGACTACGAGTATCCGGGTGAAGATTGTTCAGAGTTGTGGATTCAAAAGCAGATCAGGATGTCGAGCCGAGCTATGTATGTATCCTCGATCAAGTCCCTAGCAGACCAAGAGGTGCAGGTGCAGTCAGCACCGCTGGCACCCTCTTCTTGGCCAAATGTAAAAACACAGTAAAAGTAAGGTGTGCAACAACAGCATACGGTACAGTACACTGAGTTGGAAGCGAGTTGAATCACAGCTTGTGTAGAGTCGATCAACTGAAATCAAACATCCACGACCAAACACACGTAAACATAGATAAAATATTAGGACATGATATTCGTGCGGTATGGTCCGTATTTGTTTTTTTTTCCTCTGTAGTCATTCACCAAACCATTCCAGGCTAATCTCTTGTCTCACAGGTCTCAAGTGCACTGGCTTGTCTGTTTGGTTTCTGCCTCACTTCTCTCTTCACTAGTCAGCACGTTAGAGAACTCGCTTGTGAGGGTAGGTGTCAGTAAGTTTTTTTGGCAGCTTGTTCCAGTCTGAGTTGCTGCTCGGATGGAGATCAGTAACTTTTATCGATAGAATGGCGCACCAAGCCCAGAGGGGAACAGACCAACAGGGCCACACTGCGTTCTGATTAGAAAAAAAAACAAATTTCTACGATCAGGAAGCAGAGAATCAGCTATGGAAAGGACAGCCAAATTCAGCCGGAGATAAGGCTAGTGAAGGAGCGTGTTGGGGTTCCTATATACTTTTCATCTCGTTATTAGAAATTGACTCCATAATAGCTGCTTTCAACAATGTTCGAGACAGGTTGTGAACAAAGTTGGGAGGTTGTCTCTATCGTCTCACCTCTCTAATCTTGATCTGGGACGGAGGCCAAAGGTCTTTAGTCTGGGGAGCAAACTGGGAACACACACTCGCGTGGTGGCAAGATTTCCCTCCCAAGTTTTGACACTAAATCAAGCATCAAGATTCAATGGCAGGATTGCAGAGAAGTTCTCTCATGTCGATAATATGAATATATTTCATCTCCTTGCAGACGCCGCTTAGTAAAACATGTGATGTTTTTCACAGCCATGCAGAGGAAACAAAATTTGGAAATATATGCTTGCTTACATTTCTTCCAAAATCAGGTATTTTGAAGATTTTTTTTCTGACCCCGACCAAATAATTTTATCCCGGAATTCGTATAAATCTGTATCGTGATGTTTGCAACTTTTCAGATTTAATAGAGTCGTTAAATAAAATCAATAAAGATTTGATGATGATGATAAAAGAACAGAGATGGTGTTGGAAGATTCAAGAAAAATAGCTGCGGTGTGAAAGAGAAAAAAAGAAAGAAAGAAAATGAATGAGGTGTCAGGAACGAAATACAAAACCAATCTCGTGAGCGGCAACTACCAAATTTACATGATAGGAAAGAGTGATGAGAATGATCAAATATTCCATTAGCATATGCAATTGCCTAATCCGAGTTGATGGATGAGTACCAAGGCCTCGCCTAAAAACAATTGACATGTCAGGAAAGGGGAAAGAAATGTCTGATATATGTGATGATCGAAACCGAATGGCTAACAGCATAAATAAATCATGAAAATATAAAAAAGCTGTTCAAAACAAGTGGTGACAATGAAACACAAGACATGATGCTGGATGTTAATCCCAAATGTGCTGATGAAGTTTTTTGGGTTTTTTTTTACTGATTTTTTTCTGAGCTGCTACAGCCCGGAGTCAAAGAACGCCAAATTTGCACAATATCAGTAACTTTCAGCCATCCAAGTTCCTGACTCTGATGCGAGATTTCCATGTCATCCGTACCAGCTTATCTACACCTATGATTAATTGGCCTAGGTCTCGCACATTTCCCATATTAACTTGCCTTTTATTCTTCACATGTGCCATCTCAATACCCAAGCCCATCACCGCCAAACATACACCTCATCAAGGTTCCCTCTAGGTCTACACGACACAATGCTACAATGACCACAGATGCTACGTATATAGTATGCGCATCCAATTCAGTCAACAGGTCTGATGCTCCTCCTGCAAGTTTATTATTGTCTATCTAAGTACCTAGGTCCACAATGACATAGGCTCCAGTACGACATCTCGGTCTCCGGCTAAATATAACCCTACCACGCGGTTTTACGCTCATTTATCTCGCAAACTCACTCCGCTTGAGCGAGCTTCGGCGCAAACTAAGCTAAATTCTTGAGAAAAATCATCATGAATAGCCATCAGGTGTCGTCTTTAAAACAGCACGCTCTGTAACCGCCGTCCTGAGTACTTGTCTCCATTTTCTCTCTCAAGGATCAACTTCACACAACATTTCATGATCTTGAGCTTGTTGTCTTCATGACTTGTTGCTTTTTCAACTAAGATTAAAATCGTGCTTTATACCTGTTCATGACAAGAAATAACAAAAAAATTTAGTCGTAACAAACCCCCCACTGCAATCACTTTGTCCCGGCGGTTCGAAGTGATCTTCTCTCCTCTGACCAGAAACGGAGTAAAGCTCAATGCCATCATTCTAGACAGTGTCCGCCTCATCGATCATCAATATCCCGTGTCATGTACACTGTTACTCGTTATCCATCGTCGGGAATGTGGCTCGAGTGCAACGCAACCGGGGACAACTTTGCACAACCATGGAAAAGAAGTTGAGTGACTGTAATATATATATATATAGTGACCGGCAGTTCATGGTACAGATTGATGTAGTTGACATATACAAAGATAACAGAAGCATCTTGATACTTTGGGGGTTCAAAAGGCATTGACATTGATCATGTCGAGTTATCTCCGGACCCTTCATGTAACAAAATAAATGGGAAATGTCACGTAAATTTCTAGTTGCAACAAGGCAAAATCATAAACCCACTATTTCCTGTTCATGGTCCGCATTGTAAATGCAAAAGAACAAAAAAAAAGGAAAAAAAAAAAACTGCATCCTACTTGTCTGTCCCCGCCAAGCCTGCCTAAAAATAACTCCCAACTACCGCCCGCCAAGCCTTCGTCAACAAACAATCTGCAGACATCTTATCTCTCGCTCTCTCTCTTTCAATCTTCAATATGCCAGGGCCCATCCATCCATCCATCCACTTACATCTATTCAAACGCCAAGAACAGAGGAAAAAAAGTCAGTGTCCCATCACAACAATATACAGAAGCTTTGAATTTCTTCTATAAACCAGCCAATTATATAACAAGTGGCTAATTGTCTGATAGGTGGAGCCCCTGATTAGATGCGTTTCAATGGCCCAACATAACAAACGCGATCATGGGAAAACATCAGGAAGTTTTGCAAAGCTATGACATGTGATGTAACCAGTTTCATCTGTCACGTACACAATACCGAACGTTCCATAACCCATAAGTCATGTATTTTGGAATACCCTGCCTACACAATCCATGACGATGACATCACATACAATGATAATTCCTGGACAACTAAATGTTGAACCTAATATTGAACAACAAAAAGCAAGACTTTATTTTTGTTTATTTATACTCAAAGTCATGTTACCAATGGGTATAGCCGTAAATATTCCTTCTCGTCATGACGAATCCGAAAAGCAACAGCAGCAATTCTACCATCCACGGCGATCATCGTCATCATCACGGCGGTGGTGGCGGCCACCCCCATAACCACTCTCATCTCCGTAGCCACCAGGGCCACCAGGGCCACCAAAACTGCCAGGACCGCCGAAGCCGCCAGGACCACCATATCCGCCCGGACCGTTATCACGACCGCCGTAGCCACCGGGGCCATCATCACGGCTACCATATCCACCACCGTAACCATCACCGTAGGACTCACGCTCTTCACGGCCGTAACCGCTACCGTAGCTAGATTCTTGGCGGCCATAAGATTCTTGACGCTCCTCACGTCCATAACTAGATTCTTGACGACCGTAACTGGATTCCTCCTCACGGCGGCTGCTGCCGTAATAATCAGCAGAAGCGCCACCGCTTCCGTAGCTAGACTCTTCAGTGCGACGGCTATAGCTAGACTCCTGATGACCGTAGCTGTTATCGTCGTCATTACGGCGACTGTAGCTAGACTCGTAACGGTTGTTATCATCATCGTTGCGACGGCTGTGGTTAGACTCCTGGCGACTATAGCTGGATTGAGTCTGGCCGTAGCGGTTGTCGTCATCGTCATCATTACGGTAGCCACCGTAACTAGACTGGTTGTTCGAACCATAACGGTTGCTCTTATCCTCGTCGTCATCGCGACCGCTAGCCTTGCCAATGATGCCGCCAATAAGGCCACTAAGAAAACCACTACCGGAGCTAGACTCCTGCTCTTCCTGGCGCTTGTAGGTGTTGAGGTTGACAGCACCGCCAGTGTTCTGGCTGACGAAACCAGATATGGCACCAGTGGCACCTTCAAGGATAGCATCAGCAGCAGCGCCAGCAATGCGGTCCTCCATAGTGGTAGGGGCAGCATTGGCAAACTGCTTGTGCATGTGAAGGTTACCGGAGCAGCCGTGGCCGTGCCCAGTATCGACAACGCCAGTCTTATGGTTCCGACCCTCCTTGACACCGTTGCGAGACAGGAACTGGCGGTACTGGTCTTGGGCATCACCAAGGTCATTCCACCAGTCCTTAATCACGTTGTAGATAAGCTTGCGGCCCTCCTTAACCTTGCTGCGGCCCAGGTTACGCTGAGCAGGGTGGGCCATGACACCCAGAATGCAATAGTCAATGACCTCAGCTGGGTCATCATCAGAATCCATGATATCCATAAGCTGGGGAACGACCCACTTAACCATGGCTGAAGCGGCCCGACCAGCAGGCTCATTGAGCAGGTTGGAGAAGTGATCCTTGGAAAGCATGGAATGGGTAGGGTTAGAGGAATCATCGTCATCAAAGACGATGTGCTGAGCCTGCTCACTGCTCGAGATAATCTCCTCGGAGCCAGTCTTCATTTCCGAGCGAAGCTGCTGAACGATGGGGACAATAGTGGGAGCAATGATGCTGAAGACCCAGACGGAAAGCTGCTCCTCGAGCTGCTCAATGATCTTGGGAAGGATAGGAATGTTCTCAATAGCAGTCGAGATGCCCTTCAGAATAGAGTCGTGGAACTCGATAGCAGGCATGATGCTCTCAAATACCTGGCCAATGTAACGGGCGAACTCCTCGGGCTCACGAGGAGAAACAGTGGTGCCCTGCATCTGAGCAGCAGTAGCGTTGGCCTGGATCTCGTCAATCTCGTCACTCTTATGCTTGCCACCAAAAACGCCATCGGGAATCTTATCCAGAAGCTCACGGAGCAAGCTGGTATCTTTGTTCTTAGAATCAGTAAGAGTACCCTCAAGCTCCTCAAGCTCGTTCTGGGCCAGCTTATCAGACACTATGAAAAACGCATGTTAGTGTAGTCATTGTACAAAGTAGTTGCTAAGTCATGTGATATCATGATTTTCAAAGATTGGTCATGGCCATGTAAGATCCTGGGCGGTTTTGTTGCGTCACACAATGCGTGTAACCCACCAGCAAGTTTGGACGTAGTAAACGTACCTTCACCAGTAACGGAGTGCAAGAAATCCACACCACCGAAAGTACCAGTAACAATAGGGTAAACCTCTTCATCAACATCATCGATGCGGAGCTTGGTGTTACGACCAACATGGGGGAAGATTCTATCCTCACCCATTTCAATCAGAGCAAGCTCAATGTAGTTGGAGTGGGCAAAGTAATCTGTAAATTCCATATTAGTTATATAACTCCGATATCAGTTTAGATGTTGCGAATTGACGTACCCTCCAAGCAATGCAGACCAGTACCAAGCAGGCGCAGAGCCTCATACTTGTCCGCCTTGTTGCGGCCGTCGCGGTAAGCACGACCATGCTGAATGCAGCGCTTGAAAAGGTCACGGCAGTGGTCAATGGCAGTGGTAATTCCAACAGTGTCATTGGCAATATAGTTCTTGAGCCCTGTTCTGGGGTCGACAGCCAGCTCAACCTCATCATTAACAGGGCCTCTCAGACGACGGTCATACTGACGGGCATCCACGTTGTCGGCGTAATCCTTGGGGTTGTCAATGTGCTCTTCGGGGCGGTAGCAACCCAGACGATCTGCGGTGACTTCAAACTCGCCAGAACCATAACCAAAAGTCAGGAAACCGAGAATAGACAGAAGCAGGCGGATAGCCTCAGCAGAGACATTCTTGACAGTACCAACATCGACGGCCTGGGAATAGTCGCGAAGCCAGTTACCGAAATAAACACGAGAAATTTGGAGCTTGTTGAACTTCTTTCCGTTCAGGGCCTTGGCCATGGACAGAACAAGGAGAGCATCTTCAATATCACCATGACGCCCTAATGGGGAAAATAACAGTTAGTAACATGGAACAGGCATTTATAGCGCAACTATAAGGCTAGCGGCTGCGGGATGGTGGTCGGAAAGTTCATGATGTGACTTACAGTTCTGACCCTCGATCTTGGAAATGCTACCAATGTTACCAGCACCGAAGGCGGCAACATGGCCGGTCATGCAAACCAGGACGACCAGCGCCACCAGAAGGTGGAAAGAGTTAAATGAGAACATCTTTGTTGTCGCTGCGATACCAGAACGCAGAAACTGTGGTAGGGAATAATGTGTAAGTATAGTTTGAAAGAAACTTGAGGGAAAAAAAGAGAAGAATTCGGTAAGTGTGGAGGGTTCCTTGGGATAGATATGTATACCAAACGCAGGGTAACTACCGTTAGAGATACTGAGACTAGTACCGCTAAGTATGTACAGCTCCTTCTGTTTCGTTCGTCTGTTCGTTACTTGGTTGCCCCTCCCGAATCTACAGTGAATCTATATATGTATTCAAAGAGCCATACTTCAAATTCTAGCGATTCGCTTTCCCCTGATGATGCGAGTGCTACTATTTGACACAGCATGCGCAATGCGGTTGCTGGGTCGCTATGTACAATTATCTCCAAAACAATCTATTTGGTTTAGGAGCTATGGCACATTGCTTGCCCCTCAAAATGTGATGTTGAGTCGTCTCATGACAAGAAGAGGGGCGATGAAGGAAGCGGCAGGACAGGAACCAAACGGAGAAAGCAGCAACCAACTCTAAAAGCCCTGACTTGATCCCACTCAACAGGCCAGCTGAAAGGTGATGAAAGAGGGGCATGGTTGGTGCAATGAACGAGGGGAAGCTTCGTTAAATTATAAGAGGGGTAATTGAAGGTTTATCAGAGGGAAATTCACATGCAGTAAATAGAAACTACGAGTATTTGGGAAGGATAGTGCCGTTCTTGGGCTTGGCTTTCACGTAACGACTCAATGCAGATGCAATATGAAGCCAATGGAGGTTTGCATCACCATGTCAGCGCAGCATTGAGAGCATCGATATATGGCAGATTGGCCTAGTTTACGTAGATTTCTCCTTATATCGCGCTACTAAATCACCCAATGAGAGCTAGCTCAACCAATGAATATTGTTGGCTTGATCATCAAATTGGCCTCCTTTTGTAGTACTCCCTATTCTCTTCTAAAGCCTATTCTCCAGTTGTTTATGATGATGCAACAATTCAAGTGTCGCACACGCATTTTGTTCTGAAATTTACATGGCTACATGCATGGGGCTTGATCTGGACTCAAGTGTATCAGATATGAAAGGTGCGGGGTGTTGATCAGAGGCCGTCTGTTACCATAAATCCACATCCAGAATAATAGCGAGGATTGACGTCGTAATTCTGACCAGAGGGCAGAGCTCGGTTTCATGTTACGATAGGGTCGCGTTCTGATTTGATACGCTCTCGATTATTGATGATGACATAATTATTTTTTTTGCAGTCATGATGTTAATATTAAAACTATACAGCAGTGATGATATAGAATTATTATATCACGATGATGAATTTTCAGGTCTATCGAGTCATAGGATCTCAAATTCTTTGGATACCAAGTCCTATTTTTTGTAGCTGAATATGATGACGACGCCTTGTTGCAGCCAGTGGATTTCCAGAAACTGGTGGCGGCGGGTCACGATATTACTCATTGTGCATTTACTTAGTTTATAAAGTCCAGTAAGCTTATTCACAATGCTCTGATAGATACTTAAACAAGCCTCCCCGGACCATATTTTTGAAGTCAAGAAAATTACCTGATGCGACTGCAGGTCTTTGTTCAAATGTGGCGACTTTTATCTCGATCAATACAGACAACGTAAGTCGAGATACGCTAGAAGCTTTCTGATTTTGATACAGAACCCTGCGGTCTGTGGAGATCTAACAGCTGATGAAAGGCTACAAGTTGGTACAGGTCTCTAGGCCCGAATCACAGAAGGTCTGGCAGACATTAGGGAACTACAAACGTTGGAAAATAGGGGTCAGTTACTCTGGCATTCTGTTTTTTTTTCATGCTGTAAATCTAGTGGACAGGATTGATAGTGTTAGGGTGTCTAGAACACAATAACATGCAACAATGGTTAAGTCAAAATTAAATGTTAGCTTACATAACAATAATATCAACAATAGCCTTATCTTCAAAGTGGGGTTGTTGTTAGGGTTATGATAGTATACGTGACCCGACTTGATATTATGATCACATCTCCATGGAAAGATAACCTTGATATTTGGTAGTATGAGAACAGTTTCTTCTCTAACGTATCATATTTTTTTGTGACAAATACTTGCACTTGGGTTTGTGAACATCGTGTCTTGTGCTTTGAACGAAACCCTGCTCTAGATTCCCCATCTCCATCATCAGGCCCAGCCTGGCTTCTCCAGATTGACAGGAAACAAAGCAACGTGCTAGGGCTTAATTGAGCTGACCACAATCCTCAAACCCGTCATGATTTTTTTTTCTTTAGAGATCGTCCGTTTTACCATGAAGTAAACGTGGACTTTCTTGGAGTCACAGGCTTGCTCGGACTAGGGACAGGCGCCGGAGGAGTAGTGAACGATTCAGAAGGGCACAGATGGAGGCAAGTGTCCTATCCATCCATGCTGCGATCACAGATCCCAGGGCAGTTCACGAGCCATGGTGGTTTAGTGTTTAATGAGATCAAGAATCATAGGCCATGGTACTATAGAAGCTGGGTGTCGATGTGAACGTCCGTCAATGAGATATTGAGATTCCATAATGATATTCAAGGCGATGAGATGCAATCACATCAAGGTTGGGTTCCCCACTCGTTAAGAAAAACGACTTGATAAAATCACACTCAACCTAATAGAATGCATTCAATTGGATTTTTATTGGTATTTGATTATCATTGATAGAGACTACAAAGTGATGTTATCTGGATTCATATAGTCAGGTTAAAAAACTCGATAGCAGATTCTGCTTCACGATAGCCACTGAAGGGATGATCAACTATGCGACATGCTGAGCTACGGTTGTGTATAGCCGTTTCCTCGAATAGCTAAGCCGTTAGGGATACAGCCAGCTCCAGTAAAAGCATCGAATCGTCACTCTCGAGGTTGGCTCCTGGCACAACAATAGACTGCCTGTCTCCCAGAACATGATTCAGAAGCGGGGTCCAGTGTTCGTCTCACATAACGCGCGTCCAAGGCCAAGGCCAAGGTCAACATGGCCTGACTGATTTGATACGCCAAACTGTCAGTTCAATGGCCCTGTTCATAGTCACCCACGCGACCTCGCCTCAAGCCTGACGCTGTGGGGGTTTCTTATCCAGGCCCTTACAATTCTCTTAGGTCTGTTTCTTCATTCCCTTTGCTTTCTTTCTCGTCATATCCCCCGCCATCCATACCCCCCTTGCTCATTCTCCACGGTCAGTGAGTTGGCTAGCAAACCTCCATAGACAAGGCTTCAGGTATCGGGGAAGTAGCGTCATGACAGAAGGCTCATAACTTGATGATGACAGAGGGCTTCAGAAGGGCCCTAAAGCATCACCAAAATCACATAGATATGCTTCAACTGAACTCTAGACGGTTCTGAGAGCAAATTTTAGCTTTGAAAGGGCACTTACACGTCTGTTTCCATACGTTCCTTCATTTCAGAAGCAGAAATCGTTACTCTCTTGCGATCAAGAGATACTTGCTCAATACACTCCACTACAAGAATAATCATGCTGCACATGACTTTTTACTATTCCGAAGATTCCCGAGATAGACTTGAGATATCGGGTTTTACAGATTTTGACATTTTTCTCACTACTTTCTGTAGATATCTTGCACCGATTTAATATGATTTTGATATGGACTACAAATTTCAGACGATCTACGAGGGATGAATTTACAGCCATTTCAGGTGAAAAGAAAACCAAGATTGGTCTGTGGGGGGGCTTCTATGCGAAAATGTGAGTTTTGTCAGTTTTGGCCTGTGGACACTGGAGACGGATCAGCACACTTGAGCCCTTATTGAGGCCCCGTCTGGTCTGACTAAAATACCGCCTGACTGACAGAGCATTTAGACGTCATAGTATACAGGCTTTAGTCAACTTGTTGGGATGCACAGCGTATCGAAAACACAGTATGTCGAATTTGGTCAGGTGCCATAAGACACTGTAGAAAACACCATAACAAAGATTTGTTTTGTCAGATTTTTAGTAGCACAGAATGGTATCTGGCGGGAGCAAAGCCCAAAAGTACCTTAACAGCTCAACTGAGACATTTGCCATTCATCCTACTGATATCGTAGCTATAGGTGCCGTACACTTTTGGACTATTCTATCTGTAGGGCATTGTCGCGCTAAAACTGGCTATTCATTGGCTGCGTTAGCCCACCTCGGAAGACACAGTGTGTAGAAATTTTTGCGGCCCTCATGCCCCTCTGTACAAAAAAACAAATCCATCTTGCCCGCCTGCAGCGAATGCCGAGGACGAGAAAAAAAAAGCTGGGTACAAAACCACTCAGAAGGCTTCTCGCCCAATCAGCGCCCAGCACTAGGCGGGTGCTGTGGGCTAACTGCGGCGTTTTTTTTAATACCCATCTGGCTGTTCTTTTTGGCCGACCACTAGATTTCAGATAGAATTGTGGTGGGTGGAGGGGGGCGTTGCGCACAACCCCACCCCCTAGTCTAGACGCCCTAAAAACAAAGAGGACGCGCTGGAGAAACAGCGGGCGAAAAAAAAACAATACCATCCACTGCAGCGTGAGCCCAAAAGAGGAGTCGGGGTAGCAAGAGGAGTTACTGATTAGTAGCAGCCTGACGGGGCCCTCCAAAAACAATAAAGCTGGAGACTACCCCAGCTATAGCGTGCCCCCAGGCTGTCCCTCTATTTTTTCCCTCTCTTCTTCTCTTTCTTCACCACCAAGGCTCTCTGTTTACAGCGCATCACCACCAAGCCAGTTTCTATCAACCCGATCACTTCAGAGCTTCACTAAACACCTCCACTAAAAGCACAAAAAACTATCACCTCCAATTTTCCCACTCTCACTAGCTGTCGCGTCGTCTAGCGTGTACCCCCCCGCCCGTGCCACCGCTAGCTATCAACAAAATTGATTTCAGAACCCCCCCATTTCGATTTACACTCAGTTTAACGTCGAGAAAAAGCCTTTGTGCTTTTCGACCCTCAAATTAGCAACCCTGGCGTCGCCGCAGCACCCTCACTATAACTTTATTTTTTCGGGCCCTCCCGCTCCGGTTCAAAACCAGAACAACATGGCCCGCCCTACCAAGGCCGCGAAGGACAAGGCGGTTGCCATGCCTGGGAATGTGGCGCCGGTTGCCAACGTCATGCCGTCGAACGTGGCTCCCCGCGTTCCGGTGATCGATGTTGAGAACTTTATCCGTGTCCGAGACTCTGTAGGTGACCTATATTAGACAAGATAGACAGGCAATATAGCCGTTTGCAACAAAGACGGATCCCACTAACACGGGTGCTAGGTTCATGCTCGTCTTGTGACGCTGCAGCAGCTCATGAAGTCTTTCACCGAGGATTACCTACGTCAAACTAACCTGATTCTGGGCCTCAACACTCCCGGCGATGGCCACGATGACGTTCTCGCTAACATCGAGGCGTCCATGTCTGCCCTCGTCGGTATGCCTTCTTTGTCCGTTCCCCAGCCGGTGGTTGAGGAGAAGAAGGAACGCAAGAAACGCACTCATGACCCTAATGCCCCCAAGCGTCCCCTCACTCCCTACTTCCTGTACATGCAAACTGCTCGTCCCATCATTGCCAACGATCTGGGTGCCGATGCGCCCAAGCGCGCGGTCCAGGACGAGGGTCAGCGCCGTTGGTCCAGCATGATTCCCTCAGAGAAGGCCATGTGGAACCGTGCCTACCAGTATAACCTTCGTCTCTACAACGCCCGTGTCCACTCCTACAAGCACGGCAACCCTGATGCCAAGGACATGACCGATGAAGAGTCCCTCAAGTACGCTGACGAGCACGGCATCTACACTCCTGCCGACGAGGCTGCCGACCAATCCGCCATTGCCGATCAGCTCCAGCAGGTGGGTTCTGGTGCTGTCGATGCTCAGGGCGAAGACGAGGACCTGTCTACTCCCGCCAAGAAGAAGGCTGCCCCTCGCAAGCGCAAGAGTGCTGCGGAGGAACAGGTGCTCGCTGGTGTTCTTGACCCGGTTGCTGTTTTGGCATCCGCTGCTGTTCCCGGGGTGCCTGCTGGTGGGCCCGATAAGAAGCGTCGGCGCTCTAACAAGCCCAACGAGGACAAGGAGGAGCCTAAGAAAGCTGGTCGCAAGAAGGTTACCAAGCCTTAGATGTGTTGTGGTAATATAAGATGTTTGGTGTGTATAGAGGGGGAGAGAAGTGTAGTTGGTAATGGATCATGGTGTCCATATATACCCCGTACTCGGTTCGGTTGTGTGTACGTGCGAACAGGGGAAGATTGCTTGATGTTTACTATACATGCTACTTGATTTTTTTATGGGTTTTCTCTGCTCTTTGGCGATACCTGGAGTTTGGCTCTCTTGTCACTGTTATCATGGGTTGCTTTTCGATTCTTGTATTTTTCTTTTTGCTAAATCAAAAAGGTTGTCACCATTTTGGTTATAGGCTGCTATTATTGGGGGATGGAGGTACTATCTGGTTTGCAGATGGTACTTTTTGGTTGGAGGTGTACGTTTAATGACGAACATGACTTAAAAAATTCAAAACTGGCAAAATGAAAACATGATAACCACGAAAGTTGATTTTGTCTTTGATTCTGCGTGAATGTGTCTACTGCGAACTGTCAGATAAAGATGGTGCAATAGAGCCAAGGTCGTAGTGTGGAGTCACATTGTGTGTCAACTTGGGATACTTTCTGTAGATGGAAACACTAAATTCCAACTACGGCAAAATAAACAAGGAAACTTCATCTTAAACTTTTTCACATCTAATAAACAAAATACGCCTGAGTCATCGGCAATGTTTCTGCTGGGGCCGCCGCACACTCCATCCCATCTGCAATGACAGTGTACTTTTCAGCATCGACTGCCATCTTGGGCATGTGGTCGTTGTACTTCATATCCTTCTTTGAGATATTCCGACAGTTACGCGCCACCTCCACCTGGCTCTTAAGATCTAGCTCCTTTACGATGCCGGCATCAATGGATGCCTGAGAAACGAATAACACTGATGTCTGCGGGACCATCGTAGCGAACTGTGGTCGGGCAATGACGGGCTGGATGGTGGGGATGGAGGCGTTGGGATCGCCCATTTGTGCATAGGCGACCATCCCGCTCTTGAGGACAAGGCACGGCTTTGCGCCGAAGAATGCAGGGTCCCAGAGGACGAGATCGGCGAGTTTACCTTCTTCAATGCTGCCGATGATGTGGCTGAAGCCCTGAGCAATGGCGGGATTGATGGTGTACTTGGAGACGTAGCGCTTGACGCGGAAGTTGTCGGCGCCGGTGCCTTGGTCTTGCGGGAGGAAGCCGCGCTGTTGTTTATTCTTGTGGGCAGTGTGCCAGGAGCGGAGGACGACTTCGCCGCAGCGGCCCATAGCTTGGGAATCGGAGGACATCATGCTGATGGCACCGATGTCGTGGAGGACGTCTTCGGCAGCGATGGTCTCGGCGCGGATTCGCGATTCGGCAAAGGCGACGTCTTCGGCAATGTTCTTGGAGAGGTGGTGGCAGACCATGAGCATGTCAACGTGTTCGTCGAGGGTGTTGTTGGTGAAGGGGCGGGTGGGGTTGGTGGAGGAGGGGAGGACGTTAGGATGTTCAACGACAGAGATGATGTCCGGGGCGTGACCGCCGCCGGCTCCTTCGGTGTGGTAGGTGTGGATGACACGGCCTTTGAAGGCATCAACACTAGACTCAACGAAGCCAGATTCATTGAGTGTGTCGGTGTGAATCATGCACTGGACGTCGAGTTCGTCGCAGACGGTCAGGCATGTGTCAATGGCAGCGGGTGTGGATCCCCAGTCCTCGTGGAGCTTGAGGCCGCAAGCTCCGGCAACAACTTGTTCGCGAAGGGCGTTGGGGTCACAGTCGTTTCCCTTGCCAGTGATGCCGATGTTGATGGGGAGGGTGTCGCAGGCTTGGAGCATGCGGTGCATATAGTGCTTGCCAGGGGTGCAGGTGGTGGCGTTGGTGCCGGTGCTGGAATCGGCAGTTAGTATTTCAAAATATCCACACGAATCCAGTGGAGACAAGAAACAACTTACCTGGGTCCTGTACCACCGCCAAGCATGGTGGTGATACCAGTGGCTAGTGACTCGGGGACTTGTTGGGGGCAGATAAAGTGGACGTGAGTGTCAATACCACCGGCCGTTATAATTTTGCCTTCACCGGCGATTACATCGGTGCAGCTACCGACTTCCATGTTGGGCGACACGCCATCCATAACATCCGGGTTACCAGCCTTGCCAATCCCGACGATGATGCCGCCCTTCACGCCAATATCAGCCTTGTAGATGCCGGTGTAATCAATGACTAGTACATTTGTGATTACGAGATCGAGAGATTCGGCGTCTGGCCGACCAGACGCCTGACCCATGCCTTCACGCAGCGTCTTGCCGCCACCAAACTTGCACTCATCGCCATAGACGGTATAGTCTTTCTCCACCCTGACCCATAAATCCGTGGCACCCAGTCTCACCAAATCGCCCGTTGATGGACCAAACATGTGAGCGTACGCTTCTCGTGACATCTGCGCCGGTGAAATCAAGGACGCATCAGTTACCAGTTCTGGCCTGTGAAAGAACCCGGCCGCCATCAATCTGTCCACAATCTCGCCAATCCTCCAGTGTTCCACACCGCCGTTTGCCAGCCAGTTGCCACCGCGGATAACCTTGTTTCCGGAAATCTCAACCAACGTCGCGGTCTTTTCATCGCCGGGCTCGAAGCGGACGGAGGTACCCGCCGGGATGTCAAGTCTGTAGCCATAGGACTGGGCACGGTCAAACTCGAGTTTTGGGTTCACTTCGATGAAATGATAGTGAGATCCTACTTGGATTGGACGGTCGCCACGGCTCCGGACGGTCAGGCGGATGCGTTTGCGGCCCTCATTGAGCGTGACCATCTTGCGGACAGCGATGACGGCGCCGGGTTTCCGGTCTTCGACAGTGTCGTCGTCTTCAGGGAGGGGGAAGATGTCCTGAGAGGGCACGGGCAGAAAACTTCCATATAATGCCTGCTCTAAGTTTCCATCATCAGTGCTGATTGGGTTGTGCACTGTTACGAGGTAGGTCCCGTTGACAAAAGTGCCCTCTACTTGGATCTCGTGGAGTATGGAGATGACTTCGGGAAGGACGTGGCGGCGACCGAGCATTCCGGCACCAATAGCCATTAGGTCAGCGACGGTGTGCTGGCCATCGCGGATGAGTTCTTGAAGGTTGCTGGTGATGAGGGCCTATGGTGTTGTTAAAAGTAGGACTCAACGGCGATGTAGAACGGGATTTCCTCTTACAGTAGCCTCGGAATAGTTGAGGCGCACGCCGCGGGCAAGGCGTCTTTGGGCAATGAAGCCAAGTTGTGAGACTACGAGCTTGTCGAGCTGTATTGGTGAGAGAAGAATTAGTGGATCATGTTGTTTGATTTACTGTTACGTTGTTTGTATAGGAGGCTTGTCTCATGGGATGATGCCGGAGATGAGACATGACACTGCATTTCATCTCGTGAACCCTGATGGGCTTCGACCTTTAGTGATGGCTGGGTAAATCTATTCATAGGATCATTGGCAGCGAATATACAACAGGCCAGCTTCCATCCCGGGATACCACAGCATGAGACGCCTTTCCCCACATCACATCTGCCTAAAACTAGACCATTATGTATACGCACCTCTCTAGGTATCAGATGCATTGTAGTCGTTGTATTATGGTGCAAAGGCTAGGCAATATTAAATCACAATATATTAAATATTCGAATGAACAGGAGATGATCCCTCGAGGTGAACCCTGGAGTTTGTGTGGGGAGTTGTTGACGGGTGGATTGAGTGAAGTGGTAAAGTGGTGAGCCGGTGTTGGAGGGATAAGATAAGGGCCGCCGGCTGACTTGATAAGCGTTTTGGTACGAGTCAGTCAGTTGGCATTGATGTTGAATACTAGTCAAAAAAATGATGCAAGTATCAAAGTTGATGGAAATAACAAATATCAAGAAAATTGAAATTTGGTTTGATATGCTTATTCTTGTTTTTTTTTTCTAGTCAATTTGCTTTTACAGATAGCACTCGATAACCAGCTTCTCGCATCATGCCCTGCTCGCCAATAGCTGCTCCCGGAACTTACCGTATTTGTGGTCTGTTCTTCCCTTCTCTTGATTTCCCATTCCCCGTTAGGGTTTCTCTATCACACAGAGTAAATAACATGTTCCTCTCTACACCTCTACAAACCCAGACCAAGCTCGTGGCAATTGGCGAAAGAGTATCGAGTAAGAGGTTTCGAGGTGATAGGGAGTTTCTGTCAAGTCGTAAAAGGTAAAGTTACTGATAACTGGTTGCATTGGCTGTATGTAAGGGCATGGGGTTACGGGCGGGCTGTTATGCAGCAAAAAAAAAAAAAAAAAAAGATAACGAATGTTTTTGGTTTTTCATAGCGTTACAATCTTTCTTGTAAGTAGAACGAGGCTGGCCAGTCATGATGGAGGAAATGCATCAAGATGATCTGCTATCGGTGATTGTTGAATGGTAAGGTATGATTGGGAGAGGGTTTGACGGCTTGGTATACGTTGGGGCTTATGGCATTGGTTAGGGGTTAAAGAGCCTCAAACAGCTGTCCGGCAGCTGGCGTCACTCATTTATAGGGTTTGCAGCGTCTAACTGAAAAAATGCCACCCAGTCACATATATACTCAATCTTTACCTCACCAACCCTGCCTCATTGACGTCACCGCTCTCACCCTCTCCTGTCGTCTCCACTCACACCAACATCCGATAGGATCCACTACACGGAATCCTACATTGCTCCATCTGGGCCTCCTCCTGAATTCTGGCAGAACAAATGCGAGAATCGCGAGGCCTAGTCGTCGGTTGCACTGATGATAGTCGGGCGGCCGGACTTAGGAGACGGGGATATGGTGGTTGGAATGAATGGTGCTGAGAAGGGGGGAGGTGCGGAGGGGGGTCTTCCGTAATGGATGGATGTAAATAAATATATGGATTGTTGAGGAATGGATGACTGGGAGAGAGAGCTTGATGGTGCGTTATCTGTCAATTTGTTACATAGGTGAGATCAGGGAACTCGATGTTATCGGAATATTTCGCCATCAATGCTGGTATGTAAATCACCAACTTCCAGAAAGAAAATCCCGTTAGGAACAGATGCATCTGCATATTTAGTTTATCACTGCAACTCTCCATGGCAACGATTATCTGCCATGTTGATACAAGAATCCGTAGATCTTTCCAGTCAGAGTAAAACTCAAAAAAACAGAATCCATGATGAAGATTGCGACCGTGCCTCCTTCACGTCAACTTCAGCAGGCCTCCTTGGGCTTTTTCATCCACTAGATTAGCCATGCTTGATGTTGCTCCATGATGAACTTTATACTGAATGCTATAGTCAGATTGTTTACAGTGTCTCTAGCTGATTCGGAACTAGGCGTTTGTATGTATTTTGAATATTTTCTCAAGTCTCAGTCTTAACTGAAGGTGAAAGTTGTATGTGTACCGTGCTTTTGAGTTGTCTGTGCTCGAGTTACAGTCTTGGCTTTCAAGTCTCAGCCCGACTATTGGGTCCACTTGCTTCCATGAGTGATGTCATAGATAACTTGGGTCGACTTTCCTCCCCCCCAAAAAGTTTACTGTTATCCTAATGTCACGATAAGGAATGGTGGTAGGTTACCAACAGGAAATATGGGGAAGGTGGTTCCGCAATGGCATATGTACATACATGTATATGTCGGTAGAAACAAGTTGTGGTCTGCCCATGTTTGCATTGTGGCCCCTCAGCTGCACGATTAGATAGACTATCGTGACCTGGGGAAGGGGATGACGCTCGGTAAATATCGCCAAGGTGGTTTCATGTTTCTTAGTGAATCCGGTACCTGAAGTGGGATTTTTTTTTTTTCGAGAATGCAGGTTATTATGACATCATCCCGTGTCCGACAGAACCTTCTCCAACCGTAATCCAACAACGATGGATCGTGGCTTTTCGTGAGGGAATGCGGAGATCAGTCTCTTTCGTCTCATGTGAATATGAGTTTTGAAGGGGTTTTTTTCCCTTTAGGCTGGTCAAAAGTTGCTGTGCCTGTTTGATACCCCGCGTTTCACCTCTATTCTGGCTAATGAATGATTCTTTTTTGTTATATCCAAGTTCCGACCAGTACCAAGGACCACGCGATTGCCTATGCTTATTTTTGGCAATGGGTTGTCTCTTGCTGTGGCGCGGGTTATTTATTTTTGTGGTGTAGATATGTCATATTCCTGAAAAGCTCTATTGTTTTTGGACTTCACGTGTCGTGAGAAACAGGAGATGGCTAGTGATTGAACCGAGCTTAAGAAAGTCGAAAGAAGGCCTTGGCAAAATTATGGAGATGAACAGAGTTTCACTTATTGTAGATGTAGAGAAGAGAATATGGAGATGATAACATACCGTGAGTGTGAGATTGTGTGAGTTTCAGTTCAATTCATGGCGGTATGAGAATGAGAGTGAGTTGCCAGCGTGAGATTACGCCTTGCACCCACCATCTCATAAATGTATGTACATATTTGTTTCTCATATTCGTGTTCTCCTCTCATCACTCGGCATCATCACTCCCAATTGGCATCGATCGGCAGATTTGTTGTATGCAGCCATAATCATCATCCCTTGCTATCGTCAGCCTCACGAATCACCAAGTCTCACTAACTTTTTACTGGTGACTCCCATCACCAAAAAGCGTCATCATATACCTACCTCTGTTCTCTTCTCTATTTCCCAGTCCGCTCAAATTAAAGCCTCCCTTCCTCTTGTCTCCCGATATCAGTCACCACGGGCCCTTCTCTCGGACAAGACAAACAAGACACGCCCCCCTGCAGACATATATAGATACTTATAATACTCGTAACAAACATGCCGACTCAACCCTTCTCTGCCCGTCTGTAAATGAGAAACAAGTCCAGCAAAGAAAAAAAATGATGTCACCAAACAATGAGATGCTGGGGCGCCAGCTGCATATGGCATAATGTTCATAATGCCAATGGTGCTATCGATAAGCTAACGAACACGACGCCAGCCCAGCGCTACGCTGTGTCTTGCCCCCATGTTCCTTGTCCCTTGTCTAATGGACTGGCTTGTTGATGCTGCTTCTGTGTACTGCGGCGACGTATTGCGTATCGTTGTAGGCCAGGCCAGTGACCTTTACTTGCTTTCATTATGCCAATGAGGACGAATAGATCAAAAAGAGCCATCTATAGCGTGAATCATTTGTGTTTGAGGTTCTGAGGCATATGCCGGAGACAAACACAAGAATGGTGATATGTACATATCTTGATAACCTTTACAACCTTGCTTGCGATTTGCCTCCATTCATCAGGCAACATTCTAGCAAAAGCGGTGCTGCCACTTGAACATACAGTTCTGAGATTCTCATCCCCAGCTCTGCCCTGATAATCTCCGGCATCCGACTTGCATGTTGATAACGAACGGCAACCGCCAACAAAATCATCAACATCATCAACCACAACGGCACACGCCCCCATTTCCCCCTTGGTTGGAGGAATCAATGGCCCTACTTCGTCTGGGAGTGCCTTAAGTGGAAGCCTTTGTTCAAGACAGTTGAGCCGCAACGGCGATGTATCTTGAGAAGAATAGGTCCTTTATCCCCGTTCCGGACGAAGATGTCGAAAGTTTATAGACAGGGGAGTCCCGAGCCGGAAGGGGGCCAGAGAGGCTAGTGCAATCCGTCTGCAAGGGAGATAAGTATGTAAGTCCATTGATTTTTTTTCTTATAGTTGATGGATGGATTTAGAGCCTCCATAAAATAATTACGGCTCAGGATTTTCAGTGGCGAAAAAGAAAAAGTTTGGGCTTTCTTTTAACCAGGAACGTTCCCGTTAGAGCCTCTGTTAGAAGCCTGTAGTGAACTTTCTTGGAATTAGAGATACCTTCTGTTAGCTCTTATATATATAATTTGCGTGTAAATGTGTAGCAAATATCTACTCATATGGCATCTTTGCATTACGCAAAATCGCTCCGCCTTGATGCTAATATACAGAGAAATGGGCAGATTTTTCACTATTCTGGCATCATGAACCCTAAAGGGTAAACAGTCAACGACAAGCAGCCACCTTTTCGAGTAAATGCTCGCGTTCTCTTTTCAGTCTTTGTCGTCTTCTCCTATGCATATGTATACATTCTTGTCACTTGTCACTCTCCCTCCCTGTGAAAATTCAAGCGAGCTGCATGATGCATGGTGTGAGAGGCAAAGAGATGTCTGCAAACTAATGGCCTTGGCATCAGGCTTTTGTTTTTGTCTCTTGAGCCTCACGGGCCCTTAATGAAACATGTGCGTGTAGACTTTCGGCGCATATTGTAACGGCGACGTGGAGGATGCGAAGTTGATGTTTATGGGAGAGGAGGAAGACGGGAGGAGGGGGGTTGACAGGAAGGGGGGGTTGACAGGTCGTCGATGGGTGGTCTAGAAGATCACTTCTGTTTTTGGGTTCTCTGTTGGTGGCGATTGATTGGCCTTGATAGATGTTGATGAGTTGTGTCGAGAGTTTGTATGTGCGGATATAAATAAGACCCGGAAGAAGACATTTTATATAAACATGTATGCAGATTTCTAGACTTGGCGTTTACCGAGCCTAGCTCGGCAATATAGAGACAGGAGGCATTGGGTGTTCTCATCCTGTGATGCTACTAGTAGTCGCATCAGAAACGAACAAGATAGAATCATTTCCATACAGTAATCATCCGGCCTTAACTAACATGTGAAGCTAGGATAGCGGGGGCGTGTCCTAAAACTACAGACAGAAAAACAAGAAAAACAATCTTGAGGATTAAAAAAGGGACGACAAGCAACTTCATATCGCACCAGATTGGCTAGTGATTTTTTTTTTACGGAACAATAAAGCCTCGGCTTTTCATCACTAAGAGAAGATTAATTCCGGGTTTTCATAAACAGTCTTGTGCTGTTGGGATTATCCGAGGGCCGGGAATTCACGCACCGTAGAACCCGTTATATTCCCAGGAGATTTTCAAAAGTGCTCAAATTTAAACCTGAAAGCCGGGGGTGGCAAGAAGAGGAAGGAAGAGGGATGGACGGATAGACAGACAGACAGATGGACAGTATCACTCCGTTCGACTAGCCCGAATTAGATAGTTTTCTTAGATGATGGCGGGGTGGGGATTGGACTGGACTGACCAGTTACAGACAGGCAAATGTTTTCGCTTCTTGCAATGTTACATGATATGTGATGGCGACAAGTTGTACACAGCGTTTATCTACATATTTACATGGCAATTTATATACAAACTCGAATTGTTTGACTGCCAATGATACCCCAAAAAGTAAAGTAATTGTTGTGTGAAAATGCGGAAAGGTAGTAATTGAATGCATGAAGAGGTTGATTGATGTTGGCAAATGAGGTATCACAGCGTAGTGACACAGTGATACAGTGACACTCTCGCATCATTGTCCTGGGGATGGAATCAGGAGGTAACTTTTGGAGAGGGAGAGACAGAAGAAAAAAGTTTAAAGTTCACTAATCTATAATTTTTGATCTATTTCAAAACATACAATAGAAATATCACTAGATACATTCTCTATAGCATAAACTGAAGGATAAAATCTCCAACATTGTTGTAAGTAAAATATAAGCTACACCCAAAACCCAAACCCTGTCGAGTTTGCATTCTTTTCCACTACAACCCATTGTTCCTCTCTAAAAGTATCTCTATACAAATTACGCAGCAGGGGTACAAGACAGCCACAATGATGGGCCCATTTTTGTAAAAAAAAAAGGAGTGATTTTGCTTGTGGCTGGCTTTGCAGATAGAAAAAGAAAAAAAAAACAGTGGGGCCACACGATCGCACCACTTGGGCTCCGTAATGAGGCTGAAATGGGAAGAAAAGCAGCCCACTTTTGCACCACTTGTCGGACGGAGCAAAACAAGTTGCAAAATAGAGGGCTGCAGATTGTGAGTGATTGATTGATTATTTTGTTTTGTACAGAATCGATTGGAAAAGGCGGAGGCTTCCGGATCTTGCGGGGTAAGTATTTAGTGGTGGTGGTGTGATTATGAGGGTCGTTTGACTTGTTCTTGTGGTTGAAGTGCATGGATATGTGTAGAGTTACAGAAACCTGGAGAAGTTGGGGAAGAAATCTGGGGGAAAAGGCGATATGTTGGTCAGAAAGTAGTAATCAAGATCCCCGGATTGATGATGCCGATGATTATTTTGTGGAGTAGAGCAATAGAGCCTTTGGAGAAAAGAATGCATCCAATGAAGGTTTGAGACTTTTGAGGCACACAGCCTTGGGTGTGGCAGATTTTAGCGGGTAGATATTTTAACATCCGCTTCTAATTTTGACCTTATTGCTGAATTTAGTGTCTTGCATTGGCAATCTTGATTTTTGGTGTAGATGGGCTACTGAAACCAGATCTCTATAGGCTACTGTGTTGCCATCACAGCCACTGTGGGCCCTTTATGCATGTTTTATTTATTTATTTAATTTTTTTTTTACAAGCGTGAAGGAAACATTATATCATAAGAAGATTTACAGAATTGGTCTGTTTCAATTTTTTACATTATCATCACGGAATTCTTGCCTTTTTTTTTTCTTTTCTTCGGCTATGATATTTAATGTCCTTTTTTCAGAAAATGGCAGTATTTAGTGGAGAAATGTCGTCGGCGGATTCCTAGAAGGGGGCCCCAGAAAATGCCACTAGCTACAAACTCCATAGCTTGCTACGCCACAACCGCCTTTTGTTCAAGACACACCCCCGGCATCATCATCATCAAGGGGGTGTCATTCATCGCCCCAGCGCCCTCTTCTCCAGGGAGGGGGGGGGGGGCGTGTATCAGAATGACAAGATGGTGGAAGAAGGGTGAGGAGACATGGCGCCTGAATGGGGTGCGGATGGGACGATGTGAAGATCGGGGGAGCTTGGGGTGGGTCGAGCACGGGACGATGATGTCGTTTGGGAAAAAACAAAATTGTTGATAGAAGGTTGCAAGCAGCCAAGTTTATAAAAAGGACATTGTCTGCCGCTCTTCTTGTTGGCAACGGTTTTTAATTGTTTTTGTATTAACAATCTTGTTTCAATTCCATTCAAATAATTCTTGATTACTCTTCAGATTCTTCTTTGTCTATCAAACAAAACAATTGCAAAAAGTATTTTTTTCTGATATAACGCACTTATACGCACACACATACAATCATTGCGACTGTGCAAACAAACCCCCAAAGTCTTTTTGTCTGCAAATAGCAACTGCTCCAGCATTACACTTCGGAGCCCCCCGTCACCAACTAGCAAAACTATAACCACATCCGTCGACTTTTTTTTTCTTTTACTCTTCAAAATGGCTCCCTCTCAGCGTAACTTCTCTACTACCTCCCGCGTGTACCCCTCCATATTCCCCATGTTGAACGCCCCCAAGGTTTCCCGCAAGGTCGTCACTCCTGTCGTCGCCGCTCTGGCTGTCGGTAAGTTTCAACTCTGAGATACACTCTTGGTTTTATCCAATTGCCCATTATTAACAGTATCCTCTTCACAGGCTATGCCGCCAAGCAGTATTCTGATGCCAAGGTCGAGCGCCAGGCCCGTCTCGACATGCAAGACGCCGAGATGCGTGCTCGCAATGCCCAGTTCCTCGATGCCTACGGTGACAGGTCCGATCTTGCGTCGCTGGAGCGGGCCATGGAGGCTTACAAGGAGCGCAAATAAGTGGCCGTGACCAACTTGGTTCATATCGTTTCTTTTACCTTTTCTCTTTTTAACCTTTCCCTCTTCTGTCTTCTTTGACTTCTGTTCAAAATCTACTGTTTCCATCGTACGTCCCTTCCGCCGTCATTGTTCTGAAAGAAACTTAATGACGAAAAGAAGGTAAAGGTCGGCTGTGACAAGGCCGGCTTTTCAAGGGATCTTCCGGCATCTTTTTTCACTACTCCCCCCCTCCTCCTTGATGTATCTTGCAAAGAAATAGCGCCCTGGTGGCCTCACCGCTCACATCGGTAGCGCAGGACGCTCTTTCTATTGCCGACTGATTCACCAGTTGGCAGCATTTGTTTTCGATATTTCAAGAATTGTGGAGTTTATTTCCCCGTTTCAATCGTCTTCGTTCCTTCCTTGGCTGGCCCCTGTAAAACCTGGGGAAAAAAAAGTCGGTATCGAAGGATCCATAACCAACAGTATTGACCAATCAGAAGCCGCCATTTTTTCCCTTTCTATGCATTCGATTTTCAACTTGTTCTCAACATTTTGGAGAACAGTTTTTCACTCCTCGAGACCAGGAACAACTGCACTGACCACGAGCTCGGGGATCATCGGCTTTTTCTTTCTTTTCACGGCTATTATGACTTTTAGCATCACTACTGCTTTTCTTGCATTTTGTCACTGGGCCCTTGCGTCTTTGGGCGTTCGTGTAGTTAGCTTATTGACCACAACCAATCAGTAATGGTCAAAACAATACTAGATACCAATTTTTTTTTAATGAACTTTAAGTGCCTTATTAGTGAATCTTGTGATTGCTTGTGATTTCGATAAGTGTGAATGGTTTATAAACTTGGAGTGCTACAGTGTAATACAGTTTTGTCCACACTATACCACACTGTGATGTGATCTCAACGGCATGCTATTGGTGCCATCCCCAAAATCCCACACAAGACATGTCTTACCACAACTCCAATTCCTCAACCCTCCCGCACGTAAAGAAAAGTTTACGTTTTCGTTAGCCGGTCAATACCAATTGTGATTGGTTGATGTGTCTTGTCTGTCCAGCCCCGGGAGATGACCACCCTCTAACATGATAAGCGTGAATGTGGGAATGTCCTGTGAGGAGGGGACTTGCAGATGAATACCGGCTGTGTTGTAGTTATCTCACGGGATATATATCGTCAGCTTTGAGAGAAGAATAGACTGTTTGTTAGACTGTTGATTTTTGTTATTCCGCTTTCTCCCTTCTCCTCTCCTGTCTATCTGGCCAGCCAGCCATGAGCAGTCATGAAGCCCTTTGCTCGCTTTGTAAGTGAAGAGTAGCATCCATAGAGCATATAGAGTGTGTAAGTGTCGCACAGGGCAAGTGTTGTGAGTAAGACCTAACGCCAAAGTTATTTGATTCTTTTTTTTCTACTTCTTGTTTTCAGATGGACTGGAATGTGATCTCAAAGTAAGCGGGGGAAGCACCATAATTTCAAGTCAATTATCGAGCTGTGAGCGGTGGACGAAGGAAGGGAAAGAAGACAGGAGCTTGGTCTAAGGGAGAGACGGGACAGGATGGGTGTATTGATATGTGTATATACTGAGTAAATGGAAAGAATGATTCTTCTCTCGTTCTTTTCTAGTTCTTTGTTATTCTTCAAGTTCCTCTTGTACTTAGTCTGGTTTTGTCTCTTATTTTGATCGTTGTCTTCGAGTTCCATATTACCGAATATGGGTTGTCTTGTGCCACAGTACGTCTACTCTAACCTTTGTAAATTTCAACACTTTAAACCCACAAGACAAGACATATTCATATAGCACATACATAAGCAGAAAAAAATAAACACTCTAACACACACACATACACACACACACACACACACACACAACTCCTAGCCTCGCCATCGCCAACTCCCACCCCACCTCCTCCCTCACCGCCATCCACCACACCTGCACCTGCAAATCCTACCTCAAAGCCCTCTCCATCATCTCCAAGCACACCGCCCACCTCCCTCTCCCCGATATACTTCTCGACATCCTCCAACACCACACCAACCGCTCTAGCACCATCGTCCACATCCGCGACTTCATCACCCTTCATATTGAGCGCGAGGCTTTCCTCCTCTACAATACCATCTCTTCCCACCCGTTTGGCGTTTTGGATATCTTATGTTTGTTGAATAGCCCTGCGAATTTGCTGGCGGTATCGAGGGAGACGGGGACTTCGCTTATCAATGGGTTTCTAGTGGCGGCTTTTGGAAAGATGACGCAGTTGGAAAAGGGCCTTTTGCCCTTCTTGTTCTTCACATAGCCTGTTGCTCCCATAGAATGGTACATCCGCCACGTCCTCACCTGTTCCTCCTGTGCCTTCCACTTCAGAACCCATGTTTGACCTTGAAGTCATGCTCCACGTTGCCCTTATGCTTGACGAAGCCAACAGTAAAAGCACCACCACTTCAATTACTACAGTCTACAGCTACACCAACAAATTCTTCCAAGACCGCAAGGAAACCGCCATCTTCCTGCTAGTTGAGCTGGAGAAAGTAACCCCGTACGCCGACAAGGACTGACGTGGGATGATAAAGAGGGTGGCGATTGTTACGGTGGGGGTGCGGTGAAGAGAGCGGAGGCGGAGAGGGTTAAGAGAGCAACGGAAACGGAGAAAGAAAATGAGATAGAGATCATGGTCAAGGAGGCCGAGTGGGATGATGAAGCGTCGGAGAGGGTGTATGCATCTACTTGACGGGACAACGAGAAGGCGGAGAAGGAGTGTTTATAGTTGCTAGGTGTTAGTGACGGGGCGGAGTAACATGTGTGCTACTGTCGGGGTAGTACAGGACCCTTTTGGGCTGGTGCTAATCAATACAGAAAGTTTACGTTATCAGGCTCTGGTTAATATACTCTAAGAACAAGACAAAAGACAAAAGACAAAAGAATGGAATACATCAAACATTGGACCTCCGCAAGAAATGCTTCAGATCAACCCTAATCCAACAATCTCAAGGGTTGGGGAACAGTATAAGCTCTTTTGGTAGTAATTACCCTTTAGAGAACAGAACCAACTAGTTTAACATCTTTCTTACTACATCATTATCCCCGGTTATGTCCCTAACTGGGCCATTAGTACCAAGTTAATCGGTGATGAGCCGTCAGACCGTTCCAACAAGATACCTACAAACTGGATCACCTAGTGCAGGAACAAAAAGAAACAAAGAAAAATAAAAGATAAAAAGTCTATGAAACAAAAAAGATGTGACATCATAGTATTACACACTAGTTCTATAAAACTAGGAGCTTCCACTCCCCCCCCCCTCCCCGAAAAAATGATTATCTACAAAAACTCCAACCTATATGCCAAAAAGTCCAATAGCAGACCGCCCTTCTCTAATTCGTGTCACCGTTGATATCACATCATCACCAACCCGCTCGTTCTCTAATCAAGCTCTCATACCGAAAGGCCCTCAGGAACAAATGTTTGCTACAGCCAGTAATCTGGATATCATGGATCTCAACACCCAAAAATCTCCAACTAAGCTTAACGAGATCCCATAATAACAGCAGCCACGACCGCCGTCACCGCAGTGCCTAATGCCATCCCCTCCAACATCAACGTCATGGCATCACGCATCCGCAGGTTAATCGCTCTATCCGACATCAGGTCATTAGTAATATCCTGCCACAGCTTAGGCGTCCGCACCAGCTCCTCCCACGAGCAATCCGTATTCAATGGCTTGGGGAAGTACAACGACAACGATCCCTTGGTTGTGTACGCCTGTGACAGGGGACGAGGCGCAGGCTCCTCCATTTGTTCAGAGGGGAGAAGCTGGAGATTCTCCTCTTCAGGCTGAACGGGAGGGAGCCCCTCGGCAACTTCGGGCACAGGAGGTACGGGAGGCGGTTGCGCCAATTCATGAGCCTTGGCGAGGTTGTCCTCCATGGTCTTCATAACGTGGTCAAGGCGTTCCCAAACTTCCTCTAAAATAGCCTTCTCCTCCTCCACCACACCCTTGACCAAACGGTTCCGTTTCCACGGCTCGGCGATAAACTGAAGCACCAAGAATAACAAAATGTTAACACCCATTAGACCCCAGGTTCCCCAAGTACTGGCCCGACGGATACGGTCCGACCACACCTGCTCTTCATGGTACCGGCGAAGGATCCCTTGGTTGAGCTTGGTGTTGAGAGTCTGCTCCTCGGCCTCAGCCTCGGTCAATCTCTCGGAGGCTTCCGTAACCTGGCTTTCCATCTCGTGGTCGGTCCGGTAGAGCTGGGTGAACCGCTCGAGATCCGCCGGCGTCCACACGTCTTTGCGGGCCAACAGGGTGGTTACTTCTCTTTGTGTAGCAGCACGGCGGGCGTGCATGGTCTTGTAATGACTGCGTGTGGACCGTACCCGGTTCTGGGCATCAGCCAAGGAAGCCTCGAGTTCTGCATTGGAGTTCTTGATCTTCTCGATTGGCGTGTAACCCGTCAGGATGTTGAGAGTCTCGCTGGCGTGAACGATGCGATTCTGGACATTATCCATAAACACACTAAAGCGTTCTTGCAGGGCCTTTCTGGTCTCCTGGATGTTCTTGTGGAGGTCTCGGGTATTGATCGCATCGGGACTAGTGGCGTCTTTCGAGTCGGATAAGAGCTCGGTTGTTTTCGCTGTGGATGCAGATGCAGATGATGATGTCGGTGATGATGATGATGTCGAGGATTTTGTAGTGTTGTCTGATGGTATAGTAGTTTTGGTGGTAGTGGTGATGTCGGATGGTGGTGTGGAGGTGTATGCCGGTGATGCTGACATCGATGACGCTATGTTGCTCAAGGGTGTAGAAGCAGGCTTCTTGAGAAGATGCGCAAATGGAGACTTCTCAATGTCAAAGTCTGAATCAGAAGGCGGCTTTTGGTTGGCCGAGTGTGTTCGCAATTGGTTCTGTGTTTTTCTGTAGTGTCCCAATCCCAATCCAACAGTTTGATAAACTGAGAGAATCATGTGATTATGAGATCGTAGGCCTACACTGCCGTTGGCATGAAGCGCCCGGACAGCACCCAATGACATTCGGGCACCCGGCCGCAGCAACGCATCCATTGTTGGTTTCTGTGTAATGTCAGAGAACAAATGGAAACTTCAAGCTCAGGGATAGAGGAGGCGAAAAAAATAAAAATAAAAAACAATAACAAAAAGATAAAACCCAGCAGCAAGAACGGCTAGAAGCACAGTGTCCTCTCACTTTGTCGATATTTCCAACACTCCTGCGCAGGCCGGATGCTGCCGCAGTGTTCTTCAGGGCCACGGACAGCAACAGGCAAAAAGAAAAGGTCCTCGGGGCGTAGAGTCTGCTTGGTCGGCCGTTAGGCTGCGGTGTTTTCGGGGCCGGGTGAAGAGTGTGTGGAGGGGGCGTGTAGTTGTGAAGCTCCGGATAAATGGAAATAAGTATGCGAGAATTGGTGAACAAAACTACGCAAATGAAGATCAAGTGACAAAATGGAGTCGCTCAATATTTACTTGCAATTCACATACTCACTAACTCTCGGACGTGATCGAGCTGATGAGGATGGCGATAGTGATTATGTCCAGCGGACCCACATATCAACGTTGGAAATCTACACCTACGCAACTTCTCAAGTTCTCAATGGGTCACTCTTTTTTGTCTGCATGCCCCAATTCCAACTAGATGTTGGGGTCAAGGGTTCGGAGCTAATGAATGAGGGTTAGTCAGTGACGTCTGCGAACTCCTATTGAGATTGGGGCAGTTGGTTGAGCAAGCTGTTAGTGTTGGTAGGTCTCGCGGGCTGCAAGGGCCACTGGATTGGATCCGTTTTCAAGTGAGTGTGAGAAGAAATGACGATGGTGGGGTGGGTTTGTCCCCTTCAGTTAACCTACGATACCTGAGGTTTGTTTTTTTGAGATGTCGGACCCTCACAGAAAAAGAAAGCCAACCAACTACAAAAACGACAGTTCTGTGTTTGTGTAATCCAGCAATTCAGTGTCTGTGTGTTTTTGTCACGGCTACAGCAAATATTTTGACCACCAACTCTGGGCCACTTCTCTCTTTCTCTCACACACTCACAAGTTCGGTCGACATGGTATCACCAATGCACATCGGTGAGGCTGCGGCGCCAGATTACTCGGCTAAACACTAAAAGTAGATCTCGACGTTAAACAGACCCACAACTCGCAGCTTGCTTGGTTCAATTCTGCCACAGTCGTACATGAGACAACAAGCGTAGTGGGATTTTTTTTCGTTTCTGACCGCCTTTTCCTTCTTGTCCCCAACCCCATTAACCCTAATCGGGCGCATGTTTCCGATTTGCGCTTGTCCGGGGTTTGCATAGCCGGGGGCCGGTCGGCCTGCTGTCGGAGATCTACGGGGAATGAGCGGTACTTCCGTAAACAATACTACTCCGTTGGCGAAAGAGCGGTGGTGGCCCCAGAATGAGATGCGCCAACTTGGCATGATGAGCAGATATTTTTGATATAGTCTTATTTGCACGTTGCTAAGACATTTTACCAAATCTAGGTTCAATAAACCTTACCAATTAGTTGCCTCGTAAATTAAGATAAACAAAGTGAACTTAAGCTGAAGCTTAACAATTCTTTGTTGTACTGTGAGTTATTCTTGTTTTTCTTCATGGAATTATTTGCGGCCCAGATAAGCTCTTTTCTCCTTCTCCGCATATCCCGCCGCGGCTCTGTCGTGTTGTCTTTCACAGGCGTGATTGGACAAGAACAACAAAACAAAACGAAACGAGCTTTTTTTTTACCAATAAGTGCGGTTAAAATTTTTGCCATTAAACTTTTGCCACTATCAACCAAGTATTATTCCTTCGAATCAGCGTGTTTAAGTAGATAACAAGCCGTCAGACAGATTTACAAAGAATCATCCATTTGCCACTACTACTGCTACTAAACAGGACTAAACAAAAAATAAATAAATAAAAAGACCTTCGATGCTGCTTCCGGCTATGAATTCTAACATGAGACGGGCATTTTTTTCCTTCGTAATTCGTTAATGGCGGACGTTCCTGAGTTTAGCCATATACGGAACACAAACCCGGCAGCAACTCGCCACAATATAAATAATAGAATTAGATGGGCCGCTAAAACATCAATATCACGACATATGCCTATCAAGCCACGAAACACCACGAACACTATTGAGACCATCCTATAACAAATCAACTACACGTACATATTCATGTAAGATAAAGAACTTTCCCCGTGGTGTCACATATCCCCCTGCGGCGGCTGACCCAACTAAATATGCGCACCACGCCACGCTCCGGGATATTACCGGTCAAAATACCATCGACAGAACCCTTCGTCATCGTGCACAACTCATGCCGTAAAGTTGCCTTGCATGTAGCACACATATATCGCCACCTAAAGCACACACTTCCAGAATCCCACCCATAAAGACTTGCATCAAAAAAACCATGAAAAAAAGAAAGCACAAGATTGCGGGCCGCATTATGGTGGTGGTCTCCTCTCCTCCTTACTGACCCCCCGTATGCGCCCACCCACTTACCTGGTCTGACAGCGACAGCCTCATTTCGGGTGAGACGTCATTGGCTTGCCTTATCTTTGGATCAGGACCCACTTTTGTTTTTCATAGGACCAAGCTGGTTCGGGTGCAATTTTTCTTTGACGAACGATTAGCATTCTACTAAACCCTTGACATGCCAGTTTGTATGAAAAAAAAGCTGGTGATGGTGGTATATGCTATCATTAGGATAAGCAATAGGAGCTATAGGATGTGTACGTATGAAAAAATGCATTAGTACAGTATGGCGCAAATCAATTAACACTTCGAGAATACGGAGAGACACGAAAAGATTATCAAATGGCCGGTGGACGGGGCCGATGAAAAAAAGAGAAACCGTGGCATCTAATCATTTCTCGAGCCACACTTGTCAATCACGGTTTCACTATCACCGCTATGTTGTGTTTTTGTGGCCGCCGGGATGCGTCCGAATATGCAGGAGAAGCGGCTCGCCAATGATGGTGGTTGAACTGTAAGCTGTAACGTGAAGATGAACGACTGGATGGTTAACGTTTCTTCTTGAAGATGATTGTTTGTTTATTTTGCGTCGAGCGGCCGTATTGCGCTTGGAATTGCTTAGATACTTTCAGCATTAGAGCCAATAACTTCAGCTCCGCTGTTCCAAGCCCCACTATCCCATCCCTCCTCTCTTCTTCCCCTCCCCACCGACAGGAAACATGCTACCCATTCCAAAAATCACAACATCGCTTCCTCCTGCTTAATGCTACTGCTGCCCTCAAGAGTTAGTTCGACATCAGTATTGTCATCATCATTATCAAATCTTGCCGTTGCTCTCTCAATCTACAACGCCCGCTTGAACAGAACTCCCTCATTCCAAGTAATTAATAGGCTCTTCATCAGCCTCCTTTGCACGGACAAAGTTCTGCTGTTGAATGTCTAAAATGAATAATCGAAACCACTGCCTGAGTCCGACTCCGTCCGTTCCTGCCCCTCCCGCCTTAAACCCTGAACTTGGTCGGTGCTCCTCCGGCCCCTCACCCTGAAATTCTATCTAAAAGTGTCCCCCTCTTTACGGGCTACTGTAGGGGATTACTAGGTACACAGCAAAACGATACTTGTAAAAATCACAAAAAATGAGCCCGCGTCAGTCAAAGTAGAGGCCTATAAAATGATGAATATCCATACTAACAAGATGTAATGAGAATTATTAAATTGCTCTAGATCTGCATATTTTAGTGATGTTGGTTTTATTTTATCATTGTCTCTAGAACCCAAATTATAAGCACTTGAAAACATAGTATTTTAAGCCTATGATGTCATTTTTGCCTGTTTATCTCAAGGTTGTAATCTGGAAAAAATACAAAAAATATATGTTCAAAACTTATAACTTTAACTTTTTTATATAAATTCAACTAAAATAAATATTGCAAGATAGTGACTATATTTGTATTCCTAAATAAATTCTTTATTAGATATATTTTTATTGATTTTCACATCAAAAGATTTTTATTGCTGACATTCACCATACTTTATAAATTTTTTTTTGATATCTCAATCCATTTGAACTTTATAACATATAGGGATATAACCCTAGACATATAGGGCATTACAGAGCAGGAAACAAATCTACAGAAGTGTAGTCTACTATGATTCAAAAATTACTGGCGCGCGCATTGCGGGTTTCGCTACAGAACAACTAGTGGCTCCGCTGTCATTTATAACGGCAATGGGGGCTAGTGAGGCGTTTAGCTTGTACAGGCGATGCTTGGCATTCGGAAGTGCAAGTGTTTATTGCATTGCTGTATGATGTATGATAAACTATATGTGTGTGACAGGTGGAGCTACCGCCTTACGAAGCACAAAGAGCTTTGACAAGCTAGGGAGCTGTTTGACAGGAGGCATTTGAGATGTGCTGATTATCTGCATCGTGGAGTTTAGGAGAAAAAAATCGACCATTGTCAAAGGAACCAATGAAAGGGTTCATCTGAAACAGCCTCATCTCACAGTGCCCGTGATAGTTGCATAGGTCGTGGCACCTAAGCCATTCACTCATGTTCATCGATGATGTCTTCACGCCTCAAGAAGGATTCCCGAAGTGGGTCCAGTGGCTGGAGCCTCATTGGAGCCTCAACAAGAAACCTTTGTTGGTATTGATTTTTTTTTATTTTTCTTCGTTTTTACTGGGCAACAGGGGGCCTTTTCGGAGCCTTTACACACTGAGTGCCACTGTTAGTCACTCTTATTCGCCCATGGCAGCCGGTGGTGGGGCCGGATGACGCCATAGACAAAGCAACAAAAACAGGCCCTTTCCTTTTTGCACAATAAACGCACCCTTACCTGCAAGCCCACCCCCAGCGTGCTGCCACACATGACAACAACACAACAAACAATACAAATTCTGAGTTGCGCCGATACGACGTGGGGCCGTCGGAGCCGTGTGGAAGACCAACATCTTGTATCGGGCGGACCTACCTATTGGCACTAGAGGAGAGAAGCGTGTAAAAGCCCTAAAGTTTCCGCTATCCGCTATAAAAGAAGAATGAAAATTTAAAGGTTTTAGCGGACAGTTCATGGAATGTGCACTAGCTGTAATTCTATTCCTCCAGTAGCTAGATACTTGTACCAGAGGTCCGGATATGCCTATGGCGAAAGGCAACAAAATCAAATTGTACAGACTCTAGTTCTAGCTTCTAGATAATTAGAGAACTACCCACACAACCATAGTCCAATAGAGGATACAGTGAACACTTTAACGATAAACTGTACTTGATCTTACTGATCTTACCCAATGTGGACTGAACTACGGAAGCGCCAAACCCTTTGGACGGACAAGGGTCCCGCTTTTTCCTTTACCCTAGTGTGGTAGGTTGGACGACCGCTTACTAAAACGGAAAAGAAGGTTCGTGGTGATGCATAATGCTGGGAGGTGCTAGAGCTGCAGGAGGCTAGTACAGTGGAGCTAAGTACCTTGTGGGTGGAAATTGTATGGAAGGGTACATCACTAACAGCCGAGTCCTCAGTACCTTCAAAGATAGCCTTAACTTTGTCGAGGGGGTATGTATTCGGTACCTATTCGGTACCCTCCCCCTCCCTCTACCTCACACCCCCCCTGCTACAAAGAGAGAGGGTCGTTGTTGTAACCTGTTCAGGAAACAAAGTGATTCTATACTTTTGGTACTTTTCCTAGCATGGATTTGATACCGGCGTCAGAGACCGACGTCCTTCGAGGACGTCATGGCATGGCTTTCGCTGGATACGGCCTAGGATTGATCGATATGGGCCCGAGTAAAGGATCAGATGTTGATTTGACGTTGGTTAGAGAGGAAACCTTTGAACGAGTATATCGAGGGTTCGCTCGAGTATAAGAACTTCGATTTCCTCACCCTCTTCCCATCTTGATTTCTCTTGTTTGATCCAGACAAGATCTCGCTCCTTCAGATCAATATTCATTCCTTTCTCTACTACAGAGTTAAAGCAAAGATATATATCTTTTTGATATCCCGTTCAATCATTTATTATACACCATACTATAGTATCATCACTGCTATCCTTTTTTGTTTGTTTACCACTACACAAATCATCAAAATGGCCATTATTATCCCCCCTGCTATGAAGACCAACCCCAAGGTCATCTTCTTCACTGACTTTGATGGTACTGTTACCACCTCCGACTCCAACTACATGCTTTGCGATGCCATTGGCTACGGGTATGAGAAGCGTCTCGCTGCTAACAACGCTGTCCTCGACGGCCAGCGTTCGTTCCGCGACGCCTTCAATGAGATGATGGACTCCGTCCAGACTCCCTTCTCTATTGCCCAGAAGTGGTTGCTGGACAACACCAAGATTGACCCCGAGTTCCCCAAGTTCTTCATGTGGGCTCGTGCCAACAACGTCCCCATCGTTGTTCTTTCTGGTGGAATGAAGCCCATCATCCGTGCCCTGCTGGCCAAGGCTCTGGGTGAGGAGTACGTCGATGAGATCGAGATTATCTCCAACGACATTCAGGCCAAGCCCGGCTGTGACATTGAGGATGCTGATGGCTGGTCCCTCAAGTTCCGTGATGACAGGTAAGCTCTTGTTCCCTCTTTTTTCAGCAACTTACACACATTTCACGATCTTCTCCCCCGCGATCCAGGGTTCCACTGCAGGAGGCCCTAAACTTCCTTTTCAGCCCACTTGTCACCACATTGTTTCTCTGTCTGAACATCCTGCTAACCAGTAATCCCCACTCTACAGCATTGAGGGTCACGACAAGTCCGTTGAGCTCCGCAAATACAACTCGATCCCTGCCGATCAGCGCCCCATCATGATGTACGCTGGTGACGGTGTCTCTGACCAGTGTGCTGCCCGCGAGACCGACCTTCTCTTCTGCAAAATCGACCGCGACCTCGTCACCTACTGCGAGCGCGAGGAGATCCCCTTCGTCAATTTCCGCAACTGGGCCGACATCCAGGCCACTTGCCAGAAGGTCCTTGAGGGCAAGACTACCATCAAGGCCGAGCAGAAGGGTCGCATCTACTAAAAAAAGAAGAAAGCGCACCCGCCAAGAAAAAAGCATCACTTCCTATCAACATCTCTTACGCACATGGCCGTACTTGATTTGATACCCTTTCCGACGATGATACCATAGACTATGATCTCTGTTTTTTTTTTTAAATTGTTTGTTTGTTAGGTTTTCCTTTTATTTTATTTTTGCCTTGAGCTGGCGTTTAGCATAGCGCATGCGTAAGACGACCATGCCAAGCTCATGTTATGAGATATATACTCAGGCGAAAACGGGCGCCACAATATCAAGAATTGAGAAATACGTCAACAATACTTCCAAATTTCGGTTCCTTGTGATATGTTTAATCGTGACTTTAGATTGAGAAACATCACGGTTTCCTTACAGACACACGGAGCTGTAGTTCATTGTCGTCCCTACAGGTTGCACTTAGCCTAAATTCATTGTTGGAGGATATTATGCAGCTGTGTCTGAGTGTCAAGGAGACGCTAACGTCATGGGAGGGACCAAGTCGACAGTGATGATCAACCGTATCTGTGCCACGCATTCACATATATCGTGCATTTGCATCGTGATCCAGACCATGTATCTCAGTGACACCTACGAAATCCTCCACAAACTGACAACGCATATTCACAGTCCAGTCCACAACATCAATATCTGGACTTTTTTGTGTGGTTACAATGCCAATGCACGCATTGAGAAAATAAGGCGGACGACCGGACAACATTCAGCATGCAACGTACAGAGTAAGAGGATCAAACGGAATACGGAACCAGTAGGGATGAGCGGCAGTAAAGGACTCAAGGTGCAGCACCGGATAGAGAGAGAAGGAGGAGTTCGATAAGTATGCCCACAGGAGCAGAGGAAGAGGTGGGGCAATCAAGTCAACATCATGGTCCGACCGGCCAAGCTAGATAATTATAGGGAGAATATGAATTGAGTGGCGATAATGAACATCTGATCTAAGAAAAAGTAGAGCTGTAAGTTTGGCCGTTTGTGCTTCTAGTGAATGCGATGTGTTTTGAATGGTGTTGTGGTATTTTGGGGTGACCGACAAATGTAAATGAAATGGACATTTGTTGACGCATGAATGCCGAGGGTGGTGTGGTGGGCCTTATGGCAAGGGAAAGCAGAGCCGCAAGAACTCGTCACAAAACATAAAAAAAGCATGCATATTTTCTTTTCTTGGCCAGATTCACTGAGCGACCTTTGCTTGTTTCGCGGCTCAACAGTCAGTTTTTTTTTGGTCTTATTTTGCCTCTGAAATGGCAAGAATGATTCACTTTATAGCCTGATAGATTATCATCATGGAAGGAAGGATATGAACATGAGTTGATATCCATCATAAACCAAGATAACCTTGGCAGTTGGATGAGCTACTCTAGAATGGGATATTCCGTGCTTTTGGACCGGATATTGTGATGCACGGGGTTTCGAGGAAAGATTGGGGTACATACTTTGCCTCATGAGTGCATAAAGTGGTTGACGATGTTGAAATGTTGGAGTTTACCGGGTAACGTATTTGAGAAAACTTGTGACGTTAGACAAAAATACAGATACTGTGTAGTTGTGGGATTGAAATAGATGTGCACTCCCCTCAAGAAATGATAATGTCGGTGAGGATGGGTCACCGGACTCCGGCTTAATTCTTTTACATTATGACTTTAGTTTGTTATTGTGATCTACCAACATAAATTAGGGTCCAATAAACTAGGGTCAACGACGACCCTAACTTTATCAAACTCGAGATGCATGATTTCTTACGTTATCATTAAACTCTTTTCTTGATCTCCACAACTAATTGAGTCATATTGAAGCATTGCATCGTCTCAGCCATCGTCAACCGCAGCATCGCGAAAATGGACACAATGGTGACATCCCATTTACCCGAATGAACTGATTTCTAGTCATTCACTTTTGATTTAACATTTGACAAACATCTTGTAAGTCCCCAATCGATAACTCTTTTTCAACCCTACCAACCCCGCCATGACCCTCTCCCTCCAGTATGCACTTAACCCACAAACGTAGCTCGGTACGCTGCTGTCATTAAAGAACGCCCAGGTTCCGATGCAGGAGCACGCCAATGTTCATTGGAATCAAAATCCGTGCTGACTCATTGGTCAATTGGTGTCATTCTGTGCCGTTTCTGGAAACCCAGGAGGGAGTCAACCACTAATGAGGCGATTTTGTTCCATCAGTCACTAGCCCGACAACGCCTAGGTATTGATTGGCAGATAGAGATTTGAGATTTTTCCCGTCGCAAGAAAATATGAGTCTCTGGAGTCAATTAATCCTTGATGTGATTCAAGACAGTCGAGGATTTAACCTTCGGGATACTAACTATATCTGAAGCAGGATCCAAACATTCTCTACCCTTAGTCCTACCACTGTTAACCTTTCCGATCCGTGATACCCACTTGTTTTATAGTGCCTTGCGTGCCTTTTTTGTTCCATTGTTTCAATAATTTGTACGACGTTTTGCTTTTGATATTTCACACATTGTCATATCAAAATTTACCATGGAGACTACTCTGCCGCTGCCCTTTGTGGTTAGCGTTCCCGCCTCGGGCCCCACCACGGGCCTGAAGGCCTCTGAAATCGAAATTCTGGGCTCCGTCCTTTACGAGTCCGCTGGTGCTCTTCCTAAGGGTGTTTCTCTCGCCAAGGCTTTCGTCAACGGTACTGGCCTTTCCTATGATGCCATCGCCAACCTGCTGGATCAAGGTGTCGGCTCCGTCTTTGTCCCCGCCGCTTCTATCGGTGAGTTCGCCGAGTTCGGCTCCCGTGTACTCCCCATTGTCAGCTTCGTGCAAGATGTCACTGGTCCTGCTTTGGTCGAATCTGCTGATCTTACCAATTCTGAGTCACTCGCCCAAATCAGGGCTGTTAAGGGCTCCGTATTCGTTCGCGCCGCTGTCCCCAATACCACTGTTCTCGAAAATGCCAAGTCCGCCGGTGTCGTCGTCGTCCTTCCCATCGATACCCTCACTACTGCCACTGACAATGCTTCCAAATTCTCCCTTGAGAAATTGTTTTCTATTTTCTGGAAGAGCGATCGCACTGACGGTCTTCTCCCTACTGTTATCGTCGATGAACGCGAGGTCTCTCTGGGTCTCGTCTACAGCAGTGCTGCCTCCGTCAACG
Organism: Ambrosiella xylebori; assembly: GCA_002778035.1. NCBI lineage: Eukaryota > Fungi > Ascomycota > Sordariomycetes > Microascales > Ceratocystidaceae > Ambrosiella > Ambrosiella xylebori. The sequence continues at coordinate 632,917 of PCDO01000002.1, forward strand.
AGGCTATCAAGACTTCTGCTGGTGTCTATCAAAGCCGTAAGCGTGGCCTCTGGGTCAAGGGTCTTACTTCCGGTGATACCCAGGAGCTAGTCAGTGTGTCGCTTGACTGCGATCTTGACGCTCTGAAATTTGTCATCCGCCAAAAGGGTCGCTTCTGCCACATGGAGCAGTTTGGCTGCTTTGGTGAATTACGCGGTCTCTCCAAGCTTGAGGCCACTCTCAAGGCCCGCAAGGAGTCTGCTCCTGCCGGCTCTTACACTACCAGACTATTCTCTGATGAGAGGCTGCTGCGCGCCAAGATTATGGAGGAGGCGGAGGAGCTTTGCGATGCCAAGACTGCTGACGAGATTTCGTGGGAGGCTGCCGACCTGTTCTACTTTGCCCTTACCCGGGCTGTTGCCTCTGGAGTGAGCCTGTCTGCCATTGAGAGAAATCTTGATGCCAAAAGCTTGAAGGTTAAGCGTAGAAAGGGTGATGCGAAGGGTAAGTGGGGTGAAAAGGAAGGTATTGCGACTACTCTCGCTCCCACTGCTGTTCCTGCCGCCCCTGCTCCTACCCCTGTATCTGCTGCCGCCGCTCCTGATGCTTCCGACGAGCGCATTGTCATGAAGCGCATCGACGCCACCAAGATTTCTGAGGCCGAGCTGGTTGATGCTCTCAAGCGTCCCGCTCAGCGCTCCCCTGATGCCATCGTCAACATCATCACTCCCATCATCAATGACGTCCGCGATAACGGTGATGCTGCCGTCCTCAAGTACACTCGCACTTTTGAAAAGGCCACCACTCTCGAGAACGCCTACCTGAAGGCTCCTTTCGCCCCGGAGCTTATGAACCTTTCTCCCGAGACTAAGGCCGCTATCGATCTGTCTTTTGAGAACATTCGCAAGTTCCACGCCGCCCAGAAGGAGGACAAGTCCCTTAAAGTCGAAACCATGCCTGGTGTTATCTGCTCTCGTTTCGTCCGCCCAATTGAAGCCGTTGGTCTGTACATCCCTGGTGGTACTGCTGTTCTTCCCTCGACTGCTCTTATGCTTGCTGTTCCTGCCATGGTTGCCGGTTGCCAGCGGTTGATCTTCGCTACTCCTCCCCGTACTGATGGCTGCCCCACTCCTGAGGTTGTTTACGTTGCCCACAAGACTGGTGCCGAGGGTATCGTCCTTGCTGGTGGTGCCCAGGCCATCGCTGCTCTTGCTTACGGTACCGAGTCTATTCCCAAGGTCGACAAGATCATGGGCCCCGGTAATCAGTTCGTCACCACTGCTAAGATGGTCATTTCCAACGATACCAATGCCTGCGTGAGTATTGACATGCCTGCTGGTCCTTCTGAAGTCCTTGTCGTCGCTGATGAGAAGGCTGTTCCCGCTTTTGTCGTCTCCGACCTGCTGTCCCAGGCTGAACACGGCAAGGACTCCCAGGTCGTCCTTATTGGTGTGGGTCTGAGTGAGAAGAAGCTGCTTGAGATTGAGGAGGAGCTTCACAACCAAGCTATGGCTCTGCCTAGAATTGACGCTGTCAGAGGGTCTATTTCTCACTCCGTGACTATCCTTGTCGATGCCGTTGGGGAGGCCATGAGAATCTCTAACCAGTACGCTCCTGAGCACTTGATTCTCCAAGTTGAGGATGCCGAGAAGCTAGTCGAGTCTGTCCAGCACGCTGGTTCCGTCTTCATTGGCCAATGGACCCCCGAGTCTGTCGGTGACTACTCTGCCGGTGTTAACCATTGCCTTCGTAAGTATTTTAGTCGAACTAACCCATATCTATTTCATCACTAACACGTACTCCAGCCACCTACGGTTACGCTCGCCAATATTCTGGGCTCAACCTTGCTTCTTTCGTCAAGCACATCACCAGCTCCAACCTCACCGCTGACGGCCTCAAAAATCTTGGTGGTGCCATCATGAACCTGGCCGCCGTCGAGGAACTGGATGGCCACAAGCGTGCCGTTGGGATCCGCCTTGACTACATTGCCAAGAACAACCTATAAATTACCCGTGTAGATGTATATGTATTGGAGAGATTATGGGATGGGATAGAGAGAAGGAATGATTTGACTTTTTTTGACTGCCAGTTTGCAGTTAGTTTTTAGTTTGTTATTGCGGTAAAAAAGAATAGACGGGCATATTTGATGGATACAGATGATATAATCCTCCAAGTGTGACTGATATGTCATGATTTTCCCATACCATCACCTTATTAGATCTCGATACACCCAGTACACCTGATCAACCTCACAATAACTTAACGTTACACGGATATGTCACATGTTACACACTCAACACATCATCAAAAATTAAAGCAAGAAAAACAAATGTCCAAAATTTTCTCCAATAATCAAATAACCGGTCTCCATCTACCCCAGAAGAAAAAAAATCCAGAAAGCCCAACTTGGTATTTCTACACGATGCTTCTATAATGTCTGATTCTGACAATCCCCCCTCTTTCTCTAACCCCCCGCACTTTGTACATCTCCCATAAGATACTTGTATAGCCCTTTATTACAAAATGGTACAAAAAAAAGGGCAAACTCTAAACGCTGGACAACGATAATACAGATGCAAAGGGCTCAACGCCGGTCTACTTGGCCGGGTGTGTGTGTCCTCTACTTCACCTACTTGGTAGCTGGTTAGCTAGCTGGGGATTCCATCTCCGTTGTGTCCTTGAGCTTGTATATATCCGTGTGATTAGCTCGCAGGTGTGCCTTTTCATTATATCGGTGTCAAATTCTATCGCAAAGGCACTATCGATATGAACCCGTAACATTCGTCCGTCGACACTTTGTCAAATCACCTGAGGGTTGTTTTTGGTTCACACAAGAAACAACAATGAGGAAGCCTTCTGAAGAGAGAAAGAAGAAAAAGGTGATATGTAATAAAACAACGGGATATAAGACGGTAGTAGGTAGGTGGTGAACCAATGATAAATGACCAGTTGACGCCTGCACCACGGAAGATCCGACAGACAACCAATGTAACAAAAGAAATAACCAAAAAAGTAGTATAAAAACACGTATGCATGCTGTCGACATGGGCATCAGGTTGTCAGGTGGCCAAAACATGATGATAGCAACAGCAGCAGCAGTAGGTGATGGCACAAAAATGGGAAAAAAGGACATGGCATAAAACCCTCTTTCATTAGCTCGACTTCAACCTGACGTCTGACGAGTTCGTTCAGTTCAAGCTAGCTTAGAACTTGGGCTTCATGGTGTTCCGCAGTCTGGCGTAGTCGAACAGAGCCTCGATAGAACCAACAGCAGAGATGGCGATATCCTGATCCCACAGGTGGCGAGAAGCAAAGTCCATGATATCCTTGTCGGTAATGGCATCAATAGACTTCTCCATCTCGGCGGGGGACATGCGGCGACCGGTGGTGATGATCTGGCGACCAATGTCCTCGGCAACAGCGGTGGTGCCATCCAGAGATAGGAGGATAGAGGCCTTGAGCTGAGCCTTGGCGCGCTCAACCTCAGCCTGGCCAACGTTGGTGCATAGGCGCATCCACTCACGGATGGTGAAGTGAGCAAGGTCATCCAAGTTTTCGGTGTTGTCGGTGCTTAAGTAGATACCCCACAAACTATGTTTATATTAGTATTCAGATTCTCATAGATTGCATCGGCTTATATCAGAACGGGATGGAAAATGCGTACCCAGTGTCGGAGTAGGAAGTAGAGAAAGACATAAAGCTGTTGGCTAGCTCGTTCTTGTGGACCCAGCCGGAGAGCTTGGAGCCCTGGTGAGGGGCATTACCAAGAGCCTTGTCATAGTTGCCGACAATGGCCTGGGTGACCAGGGCGGTGAAGTAGTCGGGGGAGGACCAGGAGACACCTTCAACAGCAATGGCGATGTTGGCAGTGGGCATGGTGTCATCACGGATACGGACATCAGAACCGATGAAGTCGGCCTTGGGCTTCTCGACGGAGTAGGTCAGAGTGCTGGTAGGCAGGCTGGAGAAGTTCTTCTCAGCGAGCTCGACCAGCTTCTCGTGGGGAATGCCACCAGCACCAACAAGAACCATGCGGTCAGCGGTGTAGTTCTTCTTAATGTACTTGGTGAGCTCAGTGCGGGTGATGTCGCGAATGTTCTCACGGGGACCTAGTATGGTCTGGCCAAGGGGCTGGTGCTGGAAAGCAGTGGCGTGGAGGTGATCGAAGACAACCTCCTCAACTTGCTTGGCAACCTCCTCGGACTCGCGGAGAATGACATCACGCTCACGCTCAATGGCAGACTCCTCGAGTTTAGAGTTCTGGAGAATATCGGCGAGGATGTTGACGCACTGGGGAACGTCGGAGTTCTGAGACTTGGCGAAGTAGACGGTGTTCTCACGCTATGGTGGAGGGAATGAGTCTTTGGTTAGTTAGAGGGTTCGGAATTATCATGTAAATTGCTGCTTGCGTCTGACGGTTGCGTCCCAATGAACTCTCGATTCTCAATTGGCAGATATTCACGGGTTCTCTTGTCTATGTATCGTGCTTTTAACATGCGCAAGATATTTGTCGTTTTCGGGATGTCATAGTCGTCGGTGTTTTCATGGAGTTGCGGAATGGGCTGCGAATTGGCGCTTGTCGAACTGAATACTAAATTGGTCAAGCGAGAGTACCGAGAGGTGTCTTGTGGGATGTCATGGTCGTGTTGGCAATGTTGTATGTTACAGGGACTCACCGAAGTGTAGGCATTCAGGTGGCCACCCATGTTCTCAATCTCGAGCTCCAGCTGGTGCTGAGTGCGGTTGCTGGTGCCCTTGAAAGCTAGGTGCTCGAGGAAGTGAGCGGTACCGTTGGTTTCGGGGGTCTCGGCACGGGAGCCGGCATCTATCCAGACACCGACGGTGGAGGTCTGGAGCCAGGGCATGTGTTCGGTGGCGACCTAAAGTAATAAAAATCCAAGTCAGCTGGAGGGCGGGTCACGGACAAAATGAAAATGTCAATTGACGGTCCATTGGCCGGCCATTCGGGGCCATTGGTGTGCCATTAGGTCTGGAGTGGTTGGGTGAATGACTGCTTACGGTCAGGCCGTTCTTCAGAGTTGTGGTCTGGGTCTTGCCGATGACACCGGAGGAAGCGGGCGACGCGAGGCCCCGTCTCAGAGATAGAGACGGCGCAGCGCAGGTGCGAAGCCTGTTGGTGAAGTTAAGAGCTAGTCTCCGCGACGCCATTTTTTTGTTGTGAAATTTGCGACTGTGGGGAGGGAGGTGGGAGGACTCGGGGGAGGAAGAAGATGAGTTGATGGAAAGGACGAAGAGAGAGCTCAAGGAAGGGACGATTTTCGGCAAATTAGACGGAGTCTCTACACTGAGTGGTTTGTCGAAGTGATTTTCTGCAATGATTCCACGGCAAGCTTGGATTGAGGTACTTTTCTCGGTGCCTTGCTTTCGAGGCCAGGAAAATTCAAAAAATACTACAGGCACAAATATTCCACAATATTCCGACCTGCTCCGAGCAGAGAAAATAGTGTGGCGTACTGTGGCACAACCAATCATGACATTAGGATTTGAAAAGAGTAGTGGGCACCCCGCATTGATATAGCAGATGCCAGTACTCCCGATCCACGCCAAAAGTCTAGCTGCAGTCGTTAAATTACAGACAGGCTACAGTTAAAAAAGCTTAGGAGGGGGATTTTGGTCTATAGAGTGTTTTCCTCTGATCCGGAGATTGTCCAGCCTCGTGATGACCAAACATTTGTTGCACATGTCTTGTTGTGGTGGTGTCGTCATTGAACCTTCAAGGTAGCAATTTTGTGGCGGCCATGCATCTCATTGGCAAGAGCCGCCAGGCTGAGATTTCCATCCCCCCGGAAATCCAATCCCTGCCGATTACAAGACGAAGCTCTTTAAAAAATTACCATTGGTTGATGAGGGATTGGCTACTGGAAAAGGAAATGCCATTGGAAAATGAAACTTTGAGAAACGCCGCAAGTCAACTTTTTTTTCTTTCTGTGTCTGACTCGAAGGACGCTTTTTCAGTTTGCCCCCTGTTCGGTTGACCGGACCAAGGAAACCCAATGACATGGATGTGTAACCTGGGATTTAGGCCGACGACTATTGGCTTGAAGTTTTATGGATTATGTCAGACAGCGGGCCGCCACCTGAATATCTTGGATACTTGGTAGATGTCGAGTCGAAACATCGCATACACTGCTATTTGGGTAAGCTATCACAGAAATTTCACATGAGAAGACAACTGCATGAAGTGTCTGTAACTCATTGAACCATGAGATTGCCCTGTTGCGTAGTTACCATATCCCACAACAGCACGTGAGCTGCGAGTTGTTGCTGTTTGAGAAAGCAGGGAAGTTGCCCAAACTAAGGAGAATCCAACATCATCATGATTACCCATTTTTGTGGCCGCCATATTGTTCATAATCTTTGTAACTTGTGCCTTTTGAATCTCAAAAGTAGCAATATTTGCTACGTGTATTTGTCGTCGTAATAATATTTTTCTACTCTCGTTGCACCATGACTACAGTTGATGAAGATATCGTAATTCAGGGGCCAGAGCATCAAGTCCGCTGCCACAAACACATTATCGCCCCGCAACCGGCTCCCGCTAGCGACGATACTGAGGTCCGACTAGCCAGTCACCCACCTCTTGCCCAAGTAACCATACTCCCCCATGGGGAAACTACCATCACAGCAACCATTGCTGGCGTTCGCCCCAACTGGCAGGTTGCCCTCTGGTGCAACTTAGGCAAAGACTCCGAGTGGATCGAACTGCCCATGAATACCATACCGTCGGCTATTTGTCCCGAAAACGTCCAAGCATCTCAGGATGGGGCAACTACCTTTTCTGTGGATGTGGTTGTTGACAGGGGGTTCAACTTCACTTACAAATATAGAGCGGGGCCGCAGGGTCCATGGAAGTGGGTCCAGGCCGAAACGGGACTGACGGATGGAACTGTGATTGTGGACCGGCCCGAGCTGGCGGGAATTCTCAGTAAATTGGGTGATATTGTTCATGGTTTGAACCCGGCGTTTTCTGTACACTCGAGAGTGAGCCAGTCTCCGGGTGCGACAGTATGGAATTTGCAATTGGATGTAAAGGGAGTTGCTGTGGGTGCGGAGTCTGATTGGACGGTTGCGCCGATTGGTACTCCTTGGGGTCGATACATCAGGTATGTGTCTCTTGACATTTGTATGATGTCGTAATCTTGATCTTTGACTGACTGATGGATGTTTACAAGATGGTTCGGGCTGGCCCGCTTATGGGAGGCTTGGCTGTGCCCTGTCCACGGCTGGTCCCGAATCGATACTGACAAGTCAGTGATCCTGTGCTCTTTCTTGAATGAATCTGGCGTTAGTGTTGTGTTTCTCGCTGTTAGCGGTATTGAAGACACCAACACCTTCATCAAACCAGATTATCGTGGAGGACTGGAGTTACATGTAAGTGATCAATACACCGGTTATGAAAAGCTCAAGTCTAACCGCCCATCTACAAGGCTCGAAATGATGGGACTCAAGCACAAAAGGCCACAGTCATCGTTGCTGCGTGCCATAGTGTTGAGAATGCCATTGCCGCCGCAATCTATGAGGCTCGCACTTTGAGGCCGTACAATAGCTCGAAGAGTGATGTTGCCGATGCCACTCCGCCTGAACCACAGGAAGAAGGGCTCAATGGCGTCAAGCCAATGTGGTACGAGAACTGGTATGATGGTTTGGGTTACTGTAAGTAAGAACAAAAAGCAAAATAAATTCTACTGTACTGATGATTGAAAGGTACCTGGAATTCTCTGGGCCAAGATCTCACTGATCAAAAGATCTACAACGTCCTCGACGAGCTTGAAGCTGCTAATATCAAGATCTCTACTCTCATTATTGACGATAACTGGCAGTCAATCGATAAAAACGGGTCTCAACCCACTGAATATCCCATGACCCGCTTTGAGGCCTCAAATAAGGCCTTCCCTGATGGCCTCAAGAAGACAGTCGCCACCATTAAGTCCAAACACCAAAACATCCGACATGTTGCCGTTTGGCACGCACTGTTTGGTAAGTCACATAAAGACTAGCTAAAAGGCATTGTGTATGCTAGACTAACATGATATCACGCAGGCTACTGGGGTGGAGTTTCCCCCAACAGTGAAATCAACCAGAAATACGAAACCCTCTCCGTTAACCGCCATCACCGCCTAGGCGGCCCCATGCATGTCATCTCCCCAGCCTCTATCTGTACCTTCTACAATGACTTCTATTCCTTTCTCTCCTCCTGTGGCGTCGACGGCGTCAAGACAGATGCCCAGTTCACCATCGACACCTTTGAGAAAACCCAGACCCGCCGAACCTTCACCAAACCCTATCAAAATGCCTGGACCCTGGCATCGCTGCGGTACTTTGGGAACAAAGTGGTCTCGTGCATGTCGCAGGTCCCGCAGCTCATTTTCCATTCCCAAGTCCCCCGAACCCGCCCACCGGTCGTCCTACGCAACTCGGATGATTTCTTCCCCGATGTCTCCGCCGCGCACCCCTGGCATATCTTTTCAAATGCGTACAATGCCTTACTGAACCGGCATTTAAACGTGGTGCCGGATTGGGATATGTTCCAGACGAGCCATGAGTATGCGAGGTTTCATGCGGCGGCGAGATGTGTAAGTGGGGGGCCGGTGTATATTACAGATCACCCGGGGAAGCATGATGTGGAGTTGATCAAGGAGATGACGGGCGAGACAGTGAGGGGGAAGACGGTTGTCTTGCGGCCGAATTCGGTGGCTAGAGCGGGAGATCCGTATGTTGGGTATCATGACAATGTCTTGTTGAAAGTCATTGGTTACCACGGTAAGCCCTTATTTAGCAACTACAAGTACACCCATAGCTAACTTTCCTCTTTCTCACAGGCAACGCCACCGGCTATCCTATCATGGCCCTCTTCAACACCTCCCCCCGCCCCCTCTCTGAACTAGTCCCCCTGACCTCCTTCTCCGGCATCACTCCAGACACCCCCCACTACTACGTTGTCCGTGCTCACACCAACGGCTACCTCACTGGCATCCTCACTCCAGACACCCCCAAGTCCCTCATGCTCATGGACCTCCCCGTCGGCGGATTCGAAATCTTGACGGCGTACCAGCTGAGATTCTTTGAAGATAGCGAGGGATACCAGGTAGGGGTGGCCACGTTGGGATTGCTGGGGAAGATGACGGGAGCGGCAGCGATCGTGGGTGATTTGATTGAGCAGGAGGCTAACAGGCGGGTCCTGGTCGATGTGTTTGTCAAGGTGCTTGGTGTCCTCGGTAAGGATATTGATTATGTAATCATACACATTGCAAGAGTAATTACTAACATTTGTTTGAAAAAGGCGTCTTCATCTCGTCGTTGCCCGACTTGACCATTGCCGACCACCTCCTTGTGACCATAATGGGCCAGGTGATTCCCCCTCACTGCGTCAAGGTTAGCCTTACAGATATCCGGGTTCTCGAAATCGACATCGAGGCCGCCTGGAAGGAGATGAACCTCCGTAGCGGCTGGGCAAACGAAGTCCAGGTCAAAATCTACATCAACATTGGCTAGACACCCGCTTATCATCACCAAGATCTACTACTATTAAGCCATAATATAACACATATAGATAACATTGTCCACAAACTGATCTTTGAATTGGTATCTACCGGAGATAAGAAATACAAGAAACGCAAACAGAATCATAATAATTACCCAAAAAGAAAATAATAAAATTTCAAGAAACGCCACAACCGATAGCCCATTATATCACCCCAATCCTCTCCTCCCCTTATCCTTCAGAAGGCAGAATACACATTAAACGCTGCCGTCACAACCTCTACCTCATACCTTGCCTCATCCGGCAACGTCTCCCCTTCCGGCGGCCCCGCAATATAGTGAATCTCAATTGTGTTCACCCCTCTATGCAAAACAGTCTCGAAGAAGAAGTCCGTCGGTGCATCGACATAGTTGGTGGGCTCCAGTGGCACCTTGTCCGCCGCCACGTAGAACTTGACAAATCTGTTCTTAAAGATGCTGGCCAGCGGCTTGGGGATGATACGCATCTTCTGGTTCAGGAATGAACCATCAAGGTGGTAAGCATGGTGCTGGCGGAGCTCGACGGGGTGCGCGTTGACAACAAGTTGGTGGGGCTTGCCGTGGACATTGATTGTTTGGAAGGTGACACGTTGAAGAATAGCATCGTCAACAGCTAAAGGGCAATAGGTCAGCAAAAATATCAACCAAATATCGATGGGTATTGAATTAGATTTACTTTTTCCGGGATACCGCGTCAAGGTTACGGGCTTGAGCTTCTTCTTAGGGGGTTCCTCCACAACCTCCTTCTCCTCGACGCCACTTTCCTCCTTGTCTTCCTCCTTGTCTTCCTCACCGTCTCGCTCAGCATCCTCCATCTCAGCATCTTCTTCTTCCTCTTCCTCGTCTTCTTCATCGCGGACAGCCACTGAAGCGTCACGAGTAGAGCCAGCAGTTGGAGTGGCGCGCCGGCTTCTCTTCTCTCTGGTAGGAACTGGTGTTGATGAGGCCTTAGTGTCGCGACCGCGGCTAGAGACTGGCGATGCAGAAGACTCATCCCGCCGTTTTCTGCCAGAGTGGAGGATGATCTTGGATTGAGTGGCAGGGGCCGGTGTCCGGCTCTTGAGAATCACCTTGGTAGAGGTACTCTGGACAGGTTCCGCAACACACGCCTTGGCCTCCTTGAGCTGTCCATAGAAGAACTTTTCTAGTTCCTTCGCCAGCTCGTAAATCTCGCTGCCCTCTTCGTTGTAATAGTACGCATTGTTCCACAACAGACTGGCCTTCTCCTCAAAAGCCTTCCACGACTTGTATGGTGTTACTCCAGTGATAACCTTCTTGCTTTGGAAACCCTGGATATTCTTCTTCATTTTTTTCAAAGACAAAGGCTCGGCAATAACCTGATAGTAGTCCTTGAGCTCACGAGGCGGCAGATTGATAAAGGCCTCAAAATATGGCCCGTCATAACCATCCTCTTCCTTCCGGAGCATCTCCTCCACAATTTTCTCCTGTGCCTCTTGGAATAACAACCCTTTGTAAGATTTACTCTCCATGAGTTCATCATCTGTTCTCTTGGGCAGAGGAGCCAGCGTTGGAGTTACAGATAAGGACTTTTTGTTTGGTGTGCGAGTCGAATGGCGGATAGATGACACGTTGGTGGCGACATTTGATGAGCGCGGAGGGCGACCACGTCTCTTCGGTAGAACCTTGACTTCCTCCTCTTCCTCTTCCTCTTCCTCTTCCTCTTCCTCTTCCTCCTCGTCTTCTTCCTGTCCAGAATTATCATCGGCCTCTTCAGCATTTCCCTCTTGGTCGATATCCATCTTCTCAGCATTCCCCTCGTCAGTGTCGTTCATCTCCTCATCGTCGCTAGGAGGAAAAGGTGTGGCAAATGCTGAGTAGTTGGGGTTGAGATAGGCAGGATTATGTTTGACCATGTAATTGCTGACTGCTTTCCGTACTCTCTCGGCATCCTCAAAGATCTGTGACCTTTTATTGTGCTGTTCCTTTGCATTCTGGACCATACGCTTCAGGTCACTCTCAACTTCAGTCATGCTGTTGTACTCACCCTCGTTGAGTCCCTGTTCAATGGTCTCCAAAGATATAGGGAGACGAGTGATGCGGTAATACTCTGTATCAGTCTTCGGAGGCAGCTTCTCGAAAAATGTGCAGACAATACGACCCCTGAGAATGTTAGTAATCCGAGAACGGAGTAAAATGCAATGAAACTGACTTACGACTTATCCATAGTCTTACGGATCGACTGAATACATTTGAGACCAGCCTCAGTAGTGATCTCAGGGTTCTCACCCTTGGCGGCAATAACCTAAAGATTCATGTAAGTAAATCTATCATTCAAATTACAATGCAGGTACCAAATACAGGACACATGACAATGTATAGACCTGCAGCCAATTTACACATGATTTTAGTAGTAGGAATGAATGGTTGAATTTACCTTGAGAGCTTCCATAGCGCGACTTATACTGCGATAGAAAACGACGGCCTGGTGAGACCCAAATCGCAAATCTCAAGACTATATAGATGCCCGTCTATTTGATGGGAGAGAAGTTGAAGCTATGCACCACCAAATTGGGCAGGCGGCGTGCAACCAAAGCCTGGATTCCGAAAGTATTGAGAATCCCACGATAGCGACTTCAACTTGAGAAGCTTAACGCGCTATATAATATAAAGAGGCTGCAGTTAAGAATCCACTGCAAATGTTGCGCTGGGATAATGTGCCAATATGAGATGGTGGACCGCGACAAGTCCCAAAAAAAAGTAAGCAGGAGGCGTGGGTTTTCCGGGGCCCAAGTGCTGGAGCTACTGCCGGTGTGCAATGCTAGTCGCCTAAACAGCTCCGTTGTCTGCAAATCGAAAATGCAGCAAAAAAAAAAATACTTTTAGATGACAGGCTTGCAATGCGATGCGATTGTGCGCGCAAATATTCAATAATCTTTGATTCGACAAAGGACAAGGCTGAATGTGCAGCACGATGCAATGGCACTATACGTATTAAAAAATGTAAAGATTATATGAAAATTGCATGTATATGTGTAGAAACAATATCATACAAGTAAATCACAGAACAACTCGTAACACAGCTGATATGACAAAGACAATTATCTCGATGTTGTGATCAAGGTCATTTTGATGATGCGTCGCTGTATCTCGCAGCTCGCGACAGGGTTTTTGTTGATAAAATGCTGACGTGAAAGTGGAGCCTAGGTTTGGGTTCCTAACACTAAACTAGCTATGGAATTTCAATTGAACCCTGATTCATTGTTGAATGGGCTGTTTATAGGGTTATTAAACCCAAGACTTATGTCACGTGTTGTACATGTGAGGCAAACTCTGGAGTTGGACAAAGATCGTGACAAACATATTGTCATGACAAATTTTCTATAAAAAAACAAACATTGCAGAATTGCCCACAAAACAACAAATGATGTAGCAGGAATCTAGACACAACAGTATGGTCACATTCACCGACTACATAGCGTCATAGATCAATATGAACACCGATACTCTCACCGAATCCTCGAATTCGGGTTCCCCTTTTGCCTATGACTACAGACCTGGGATATGGCCACCGCAATTGCCTCCCACCGACCTTCGGTACGCGCAGGTACCTACTGGAAATAGCTTCATTTACCCTACCTTTGGTTTCCATCTGTTATATCGATCTATTCATGCGTCTATGTCCTAGCTCGTAATTTTTTCCTTCTATTTTTTTCCACTTAAATCAATGTTCTGTCGTCATTGTCTGTCCTTCAAGCTGCACCCATTTTCATCGTGCCCCTCGTCCTTGCTTAAGCCTGCACCCTAATCCTAATTCCTATTTTTGTTAATTCTTTCCCTCCCGCTCGGTTCTCAACTTTCATTCCCCCACCACTTACCCAACTTTCTATCGCGCGCTCTGCGAATTTGTTGCCGGTCCAATTTCTACTCGCACCCTTACGCATCGCAACCCTCAACGAAAATCTCATTAACATTGACGTCGGGTTTCCATCATCAAGACCCCACTTTACATTGCGCGCCAGTTATTTCATACTTGAAATCGCATCCAACGACGACATAAAAAACAGCCATCACGATGTCCAACAAGTCAAACATGGGCATTGATATGTCCCGGCGCAACAAACAGCCGCGCATCCTATCGGATGCGGAACGGGCCAACCTCGATGAATTTGTCGAGCACATCATTTATTCTGCTCGGTGAGTCCAACTGCACTTGACGCGCTCGCGCGACTCCTGCGAAGTTGCTGCTGTCGCATAGATGGGATCGAGTGATTTGCGACAAGAATCTTAACTTGGATGATGACATGACTAACCCTTATGTTTTCCGATAGCTACTCTGACGACGAGTATGAGTATCGTCACGTCCAGATTCCCAAGGCCATGCTCAAGGCCATTCCGGATGACTACCGTCACCCCAGAACTGGCACCCTTAAGCTGCTCTGGGAGGAGGAATGGCGGTCGATTGGTATTACTCAGGTATGGCCGTTATACTTTCTGTTTTATAAAGGTCGGATGAACTTAGACGAACATATACTAACAAAACGACAATAGAGTCTTGGTTGGGAGCACTACGAAGTCCATGACCCCGAGCCGCATATTCTCCTCTTCAAGTAAGTAGAGTTTTTATGTTAAATTTGTGATTCGTCATCAAACTATAAACATGATGTCATTTGTTTTCCATTGATACGCCAATTACCCAATTTCCAATCGGATATCTAGACCGTGATACTGACTGCGATTCTTACAGGCGGCCTATCAATTTCCAACCGTAGACTGGAGATGGCAGAGGACGAACGACGACGATATGAACACCCGATATATTGCACCTAGTAAACAGCAAAAAGTTGAGGAAAAAAATCAGAAAAGATTATCCAGATCTGATGGGGCCCTGATGCAGTTGATGAAGATATTGATGATTTAGAATATTTGGAGGGACTTTTAATGGAGAAGATTGAAGATTTGGTGCTATGATTCATCATGAGCATCACGGGTCCTTGAGTTGAAAAGGATTGTTCGGCATGGCACTTAGCCGCGATCCCTTTCGGACTCGGTCCGGAACTTCCGGTGCTTGATGGTGGCTCAATTTGTTGGTGTATGGAGTTTTGGGATAGAATTTGATTTGATGTGCTTAATTGTGAATTGAATTTTTGGACATCTCCTCTTTAAAGTGCTCAGTACACTCTGAATTCAGTCTAGACTAGACTGTTGTCTGGGTTATGATGGAGGTTGAGGGATGTTGGGGAAGTAGGGTATAGTAAAGGTCATATTAATTTGGGGTTTGATGCAGGCTCAAATTCTTAGAGAGTTGATGTTGTGTGGGTTAATTATTCTATCTGGGAAACATTTAGGTGGGCTTCCGAAAATTGTATTGTAGCTTTGCTTTGCTGAAAATTCCAGACAGAGCAAAGGATTTGATGACAGATTTGAGATATAGAAATCCATCTTTTTGCTAGATGATCGGTAATCGTTGATCGGGACGGAATGGGAATGCAGGAACGTAAGTAGGTGGGCACCAAATCTGTTAAGCTTTATATATATAGATCTGCGAGTTCATTGGCGCAAGAAGTGACGAGATGGGATAAGATATAATTGAATGTTTAGACGGCATATGTACACAAGTAAGCGCAACAACATGTGATTTGGGAAATCTAAAAGTAGATCATAGTGGTAGAGACTGGCGACGAATTGAAGGAATACATATTTAATACGGGTCATTGATGTAGCGGTCGCACCACTTTTGTTGCTTCTTACGGTACGGCAATCGTGATTATGCAGGTGGACTTGATATACGGCTGCATCGACGACTTACAACCTGTGGTAGCAAAATATGACTTTTCTAGTGAGTTCTATGGCCAGGAGCCAACAACCGGACAGTATACAATATTAAACGCCTAGACTTGCCCATACATAAACAACTGACTTGACCTCGGTGTCTCTTCAAGTTACAGAGACAGCTCAGCGAGTCGCTAGGGCCTTTTGATTCTGGAACGATTTCTGACATTGAAACAAGGTTTAGGTTGGCGATCTGCCCATTGTGCGAAACGAGAACAGGGGATTTGTGTGGTGGGGGAAGACAAAGTAAGCGTGGAGAGAAGTGAAGTGAAGGGAAGAGAGTGTAAAGTGTGGGCTGACAGATGAGATGATGGTTGAAGATGGCTTATTAAGGACGATTATGAATAGAGGTGATTGATAATATAGAAAAGAAGTTAAAACGTGGGATTGTTAGACTGATGATTTTGGCGAATGAGTGGTTCGATTTTTTGGCAGGATGGTTGTTGCTTAGTGTTTATCGATAAACAGGGGTTTGGCGTTCAGAGTTCCAGAAAAACTCTTAAAAACGTCATTTTGTCCTTTGGCCGTATTTAAAAGCTGGACGCTACCACCCCCTCCACAAAGTTTCAAGATTTCAATTGAAATATACTAAACTTTTTAGAATTACTCTATTTGTATTTCTTTTACTGACTTACTATTTAATTTTTAGCAATTGGAATTCTCGCATACATCAATTGGAGGTTGTGTTCTGCGACTGGGCATCTGCTTAATCTTTGTGGTTGCTGACCAAGCATTCGATCGTTTCCCACTTAAACAAGTGGCCTCTCGACAAAGAAGCAACTCGTAACAACAAAAACACAGAACCAAACCATCACAAGCACACTGGACCATCACATTCTCATCTTATAAACCACAACAATGGTCAAATCGCCATTATTGACCATTCTGGTCGCCACGGGTACCATACAAATGGTGGCTGGCGCATCCCATATTGTTGACTCCCCTCCTCAGGATTGCATCGTATGTCTTACCTGCTCCCTCTCTGGAAAGCTTCACTCTACAGTTGAAATCTAACACTACTTATTCCCTAGGTTTCTCCTCGCTCCATAGTAAACGATGCCTGCGCATCGTATGCGACTCTCGAAGACCTCAACCGCCGCGTCAAACCCGCCCTCGACGACTTGGTGACCTCAACTGACTTCTTCTCCCACTACCGCCTCAACCTCTACCACAAACAATGCCCCTTTTGGGACGACGAATCTGGAACTTGCGGTAACCGAGCATGTGCTGTCGAGACACTTGACGATGAGAAGGACATCCCTGAAGTCTGGCGGGCCAAGGAGCTCGGAAAGCTCCAAGGCCCCGTGGCAAAGCACCCCGGGAAAAAGCAACAAAAGGAACGGCCGTTGAAGAAGCCGTTGTTGGGGAGTCTGGGCGAGAATATTGGCGAAAGTTGCGTGGTGGAGTATGATGATGAGTGCGATGAACGCGACTACTGTGTGCCGGAAGATGAAAGCACTACTTCAAAGGGTGATTATGTCAGCTTGGTCCAGAACCCTGAGAGGTTCACGGGTTATGCTGGTGCAGGAGCTCGCCAGGTGTGGGATACTATCTACAGCGAGAACTGCTTTCAGAAGAGCTCGTTTCCTCAGTCGGCGAATTTAGGCCAGATGTCCTCTCAGGGTCCCGCCGCTCATGACTTCAAACAGGTCTTGCAGGCTGTGAGTCGGCAGCAGGTGTTTGAGAGTGGGTTTTCTGAGCCTGCCGTGGAGAACTCTGGGGCGACGGCAGCCACATTTGGGGACGAAGAGTGCTTGGAAAAGCGTGTGTTCTATCGGGTTGTGTCCGGAATGCACGCTAGCATCAACACTCATCTTTGCTGGGACTACTTCAATCAGACCACTGGTGAGTGGACTCGCAATATTGATTGCTACGTGAACCGTCTGCACAAGTTCCCTGATCGGATCAGCAACCTCTACTTTAACTACGCGCTGGTTTCCCGGGCTATTGCCAAGCTGGGCCCATACCTTCAAACTGATGATTACACGTTTTGCCTAGGTGATCCCGATGGTGACAAGGAGACTCGCAACAAGGTTTTGGCTGTCACCGAGGGTGCCGCTAGTGTGCCGCACCTCTTTGATGAGAGCCTTATGTTCAAGAATGGCGAGGGTCCTTCGTTGAAAGAAGATTTCCGGAACCGGTTTCGCAATGTTAGCCGGGTGATGGACTGCGTTGGGTGTGACAAGTGCCGTCTGTGGGGTAAGCTGCAAACTGCTGGATATGGTACTGCATTAAAGGTCCTGTTTGAGTTTGAGAATGACAATGAGATTCCGATTTTGTCGCGGACGGAGATTGTGGCCTTGTTCAACACGTACGCGCGCGTCAGTAACTCGATGATGGCCATCCATGAGTTCCGCGAGATGCTGCTGGGCCCTGTCGATGCTTCTGTTGCCGTCGAGACTCCTCTCTCCAGCTCTACTCCAGACTCTTCCTCTGACTTCGTTGCGGGCAAGGTTGATGTCGATGCTTTGACCATGATGTTCCAGTCCGAACAGCACCCCGCGCCCACCGAGAGCGTTGACCCCAGTGGTACCACTCAACGGGCCGAGTACTGGGAAGAAGTCGAATATGCGCCTATAGAAACGGGAGCTGCGTCAGCCGATCCGTCGACATTGTCCAAGGCGGCGGCGCGTAAGAAGCCGCTGACGCCACAGGAAGAGCGGAAGCGGCCCCAGCACAAGATGGAACGGGCGCTGCACATGCCGGATATGAGCAAGCGGAGGCAAAATGATCCGAACCGGGGGGCGATGGACGAGGTGCGATTGGTGTGGGAGATTTTGAAGTATATTGTAGGGTCATGGATGCAGGTGCCGAAGGCGGTGATTGTGGTTGTGTTTTCGGAGTTGGTGAGGGCGTGGCAGTTTTTTATTGGGGTGCCGGTGGCGCCAAGAGGATGGGCTTATGGGTCGCATGAGGAGTTGTGATGGGAGAGTTGAGGGCCTGAGCTTTTTGTTTTCTGTATGATGTTTGGCGTTAAAGGGGTTTGTTCTTGACATTACATTTAATATATAATCATCATATTTGGACTTGTGATTGTGGTTGTATTATTCGACGTACTATACAATATTTTGGGTATCATGATATTAGGTAAATAGCCAGTATTCTCTACGTACATACTCATTCCCTATTTACACAAACAACCTCTGTCCACCTCCCGCCACCCTCAACGGCACATCTGTCACCACATTCCCAATCTTCACTTTGACGCTCCCCACTAGCACTCGCCACCCAGTGATCTCCCGGAACTCTCCACCCCTGAGTAACCGGCGGACTTTTTCCCTGACAGTCGCCGAGGGCCGGCGGAAGGTCCAGGCAATGGAAATGTGGAAGGCGGTGGGGTCGATAGTGTATGATTTTTGGGAGTAGAGGGGGGGTTGGTGGAAGATGGAGGCAGTGGTGTTGCAGCGGGTGAGGAGGGTGGTCAGTTGGGGATTAGGATTGGGGTTGGGGTTAATAGAGGAGTCATCGGTGGAGAGATCGGAGGCTTTGCGTTTGGAACCGGGAGTCGGTGAAGAAGAAGAAGAAGAAGAAGAAGAAGTCTTTGTTTTGTCTGTTTGGATATTCAAGACGACAAAGGTGCGGTTGGAGTCTGGAGACGTAAAGAACGAGATGAGGTTGGGCGAGACTGTAAAGGGGGCCATGCGGAGGTTGCCGATGGCCTTTTTCGCTGTGGAGAGGAAAGGGTCTTTGTTGATGTTGGTCAGGACTAGCGGTCGGGAAAGTGAGATGTGCAGCGGCAGCGGGGCCCCGAGGTCCGATTCAATAAGCGGGAGCAACGTCTCCGTTTGCAATCTTTGTTTTACGTCTTCATCTTCATTTGCAAAGTCTGACGCAGGGGAATTTGGTGAATCATCATCGTCATCCGAGGCTTCAAGGAGACCCCGGATGGTAGAGATGAGAGAAGAAAGCAAAGAGTACTGCGCGGCTGCCGGATGCCATTCGACGTAGAGGTGCGAGGGCCAGCGGCCAGGGGCGTGCGGGGTGGTGCGTTTGCGGTGGTGATGGAGATAGGGGGAGTCGGTGTGGGTGGTGCGGACGGAGGTGGCGTACAGGTCGTGGAAGGCGGCGGGGAGCGGGGGGAGGGAGGAGGAGGTTTTTGTTGTTTTTGTTATTGTTGTTGTTGTTGTTGTTGTTGTGGTGGTGGTGGTGGCGGTGGTGGTAATGGTAGTTGTGGTGACGGGTTTGGAAGGGGTTGGCTTTAGCTTTTTGACGGGTGAAGGAGGTAGGGTAGGGTCTGAGTCTGAGTCGGAGTCGGAGGAAGCGTAGTTGACGAGGGGCATTTTGGGGTCACTGTAGTGATGATGGGATGAGGTAGAGTGAGAATTAGTGATGCCTCGGTGAAGATGGGATGAGATTTGATGAGTGGTGATGATTCGCGGGATAGACCAAGAGTGACTGCCGATGCAAAAGACGCTTGGACGGCTAACAGCGATTATCAGATGGAGAATGTTGAAGAAAAAAGAAATTATTTTGAAATCACTTGATTAAGATACGTGATATTTAGGAAAAGATGAATATATAATCACTAGGAAAAGACAATAACTGATCTAATTAGATAAAAAGCCAAACATTAGGAGAAAATAAAAGCCACAACATGCAAATTTATCTATTTGCTGACCACGCATTTCCCACGAAGCAAACATTCAAGTTAAATATTTATTTTATTTAGTCTAGTCGCTTAAATAAGTAAATCTTCCTGTCAAATTGACATCCCAACAAATCAAATAAATATCACGAAGAGAAAAAAAAAAACAGGCCTAGCGCGGCACCTTCTTTTCTCGAGTCTTCTCCTTTTGCCATTCTTCAACCGCCCACGCCCAAGCCTAAAAGCCTAGGAATAACTTCGAATGAAATAACCAAAAATAAAGCATTGATATTCACCTATATGATATATGCGTACATATGTATACTTAAACAAGCCCGCGCTTCTCATAATCTCTCTTCAAAATATATGTGTTTTGTTTCGTCAAAGAATGCCCTTCTTGACGAACCCCCAATACCCAAAAGGCCGACCTCTCTCCATCCAGCTCTCAAAAATCCCTTCCTGGTTTCTTGTTCCTATGGTTCACTACCGTACAGGATCTAGAGAGACCCGCGGGCGAGGTGCAAGGTGTGAGGTTAGCTGTCTATGTGAACATGTAAACTTGACAGGTCCAAGTTGGCATTCGGCGCTTTGTTTGCTTGGGGCCGGGGTGGCATTTGGAATTGGGGGGATTGCATTGTAATGGCAGGTTGACGATGACGGTGATTATTGTTTATGCGAGAGAATCAGGAAAAAAAAGAAGAGATTCTTGTTCATGGTTGTAATGATAACATTGAACTAGTATTTGTTGCATACAATCTATAAGATATGAAAGATAGAAAAGAAAAAAAAGAAGCTCCCCCGGACAGGCTTGAACTGTCAACCTCCTGATTGCTGAGTGGAATCTCAATAACAGTCAGACGCGCTAGCCAATTGCGCCACGGAGGACACCCTGATATTCTATTGCCAGGTGCGTACACTATTTCGGACCATGTGATTCTCAAAGATGTTCAACCTAAAAAATGTGGGAGAACCCGAAGGGATGCCGAGACTTTTGCACATCACAATCTAAGACGAGAAATCCCATTAAAAAACAACACAAATCATCACTTCAACATTACTATAATCCAACCTACATGCACCACCCCACATTCTCAATAATAACTCAGCCCACTCCACCCTAACAACTCCCCTAACTCATCCCGCACTTCCCCCACTCCCATCCCAATCTTCCCCGCCAACTCTGCCCGCCTCCCCGAACTCAACTCCCCCCATCTCGCTAGCACCCCGCCATCCACAATCGCCCTCCCACTCGCCGACTCAATACCCACTGTCTTCTCCCCCCTCACCATCCGCCACGCCCGCGGGTTCGCCGCTGCATACTGCGGTAGGTTATTAATCAACTGCACCGACAGGCTCAGGAGGCGCCGGTACGCGGGTTCTGAGAGCGAGTCGATGGCCGTGAGCATGCCCGAGGGCGACGCGAGGAGGAGGGTGTGTGGTTGCATGTGGAGGATCTCAGGGGATGTCGGCTGGGCACGCGGGAGGAGGAGGGAAATGGTGGGGGCGTTGCAGGCGGTGGCGAAGGTCGTGCGGTGCAGGAGCATGTGGCCCTGCAGGGACTTGGGGTCATCGGGGTCATACTGGAGCACGTGGACGTCTCCGTCGAAGCCTGAGGCAATGATAAATAGTTGGTCGCCGTCGGGCAGGAAGTCGGCCATGACAATGTCAAGAGTCGACGAGCTTTTACCAAAAAGTTGCATTCTATACGGCTCTTCGGTGCTCCCGACAAACCAGAGGCCCTTGAAGGCATCAGCGAGCACGCAAAGTCCAGAGCCCTTGAGCTCCTTAGCCGTCGTGACGTAACAGTTCATGTCAAGGAAAGCTACGGGAAGCAGAGAGCCGTCTTCTTTGAGACCGCGGACCATGCATTTCTGCCCCTGTGACAGCAGCATGAGACCTTGTGTGCCGATCTCGGAAAGCGCAGTAACGGCACCGCGCGGGATCTCCTCCTTGGCAATAAGCTTGAGCTTCCGGGCAGTATGCGGCTTTCCTAGCTCAGGAATCACGTGCACCACATCAAAGACGTAGATACGCCCACGGACTGGCAGATCCTCACCTCGGGAAATCGAAGTGCCCAGCGTAATCATCTGTCGCCGCTCCTTTGTGACTTCAGACACTTCCAACGACAGTGTCTTCATGGCATGGACGACTTCAAACTGGTCTAACGGCATGGTCTCAATCTCGATCCAGCTGGTCGGGTCAAACAGACGCACCACACTCTTCTCCACCAGCGGCTTCAGCGTTAGCTGGGCCGCCGTTTCCTTTTGCCATTCTTTGTGGTAGTCGTCGTCTTTGGGGAGTTCGAATTCCTCAATGGTCGTACAGGCAACTGCGATAGTACCGGATGATGGATGGAAGGCAATATGCTTAGCATTCATGCCTAGGGGAATCTTGGTAACTGACACTCCTAGCCCAAAGTACGCCCTCGCCGGCAACTGGGCCACACGAGTGACGCCTGAGAAATCACTGTAGATAAACCCACGTTCGCATCCCTCGGTATGGAACGATGCAAACGCGCGGATTCCGTCGCTTTGGAGGCCGATGACGCGGGGCAGTGATTTGCTGTCTTTGATGAGGAAGCTAGGAGACGGCCCGGGAAGGAACAATGTGCTATAGCCACCAATGTTGGGGCAGGCGCGCAGGGGGAAGTAGCCCGAGACGTCCGCACTGCCAGAGGCGGCCTGAGCAAGGGTCTGGTTGACGACCTTGACGAAGCGAAGCGTGCTGTTGAGGTCGCCACCGGTGTTTAGGCTAATGGGAGAATATATTATTAGATCATTATTGGAGTTGCGCAGCTAGATGAGCTGTTAGTTTGTCTTGCATTCTTCACGTGATATAGAAGTCAGGTACTTACCACAAGATAGGTGGACTTGTCGATGCGATCACCCAGATCAACCACGACAATCTCGTCAATCATCTCCTGCACAAACCCTCTCCGGACATTACCCACACCGTGCTGCAAAAGATACGGCACATGTGCCAAACCCTCTGCCGTGAAAATCGGTTCCTCCAGATTCGGCAGATTGTAAACATTCAGCTTTCCACTCTCCGTCACCAAAAAAGCCAAGACCGACGCCGCCTGATCAGCTTCCTTCTTCACAAACGTCCCATTGACATCGGCATAGAGGCAGCCGGCGATATACTTCTCCGCAGCAACCACCTCACCCTTTTCCACCTCCTCTAATTCGCAGTTGTTGTCCATCTGCGCAATAAAGATACTAGAATCATCACGCAGAAGCAACAAGAAGGGATCCGCAATACTGGCGCTAATAATATGTGGTTCAACATCTGTCTCGTCGTCCAGCATAGGGACAATTTGAGAGAGGCCAAAGTCACCATCATAAGACCGGACCTCCGACTTCAACACCTGGATGACACGAGTGTGCGATCCCATGACACCAGCTTCAATGGTAATCCCAACATCAGGCTCAAATTCTGTGTCCTTCAACAAATTGAAATCCGCCCCCGTCACCGAATACACATCCGACGTCTCATCAACCTCCGAGCCCTCTCCCGACTTCTTCGCCACAATCATAAACTTGTGATACTGAGCCAACGGATCAAACTCCACGCCAATTGTTGTCGCCTTCCCCTTATCACCCTGCAGCGCCTTTGGTACCGGTTTCCGCACGGCAATTGTCCACACGCCCTGGGCTTCGGGGAAGGCAAAGCGGCCGATGACGGCCGGCTGAGCGGCTTTGTTCACGAGGACCACGGCACCACCGCGGCCACGGCCAACGGAAAGAGCGAGCTGAAGAGGGGCGATGGCGTCCTTGCTTTCGGGGGTGGCCGGGACTGTAGATGCCGACACGAGACCTCTGATGGGCGCAATGCTAAGAAGGGTATCGTGAATCTTGAAAATAATATCGCCACCTTCGGAACTGGCAGCCTCTTGAGCAGCTTCGGCCACAACTTCATTCTCACCGTAGAGGTCATCATCCTCATCGTCATCGTCAAGATCAAGATCGTCCATGTCGTAGTCCAATGTATCCTCCAGCAACCGAATCTTGCGCCGCGAAGTGTTGTTTTGTTTGCGCGTCCAGCCAAGAATATAGGAATCAGTGTCTTCGCTACCAATGAATAAAGCATTCTTGCCGAGGCGAGTGATGCAAGTAACCATGGAAGGAATAAGGTCTCCGCCTTGTTCCGGAGCAATGAGCTTGATGGTAAGGCCAGAGACAGTACGACCGTCAACTTTAAAGACGACAACAGCCAAACGCCCGTCGTTCAAGATGAGAACAAGCTCGTTGGAGTCGGGAGCCAGCTGTTCAACCATGCAGTATTCCAGCTTAAGACCAAGATCTGACTGATCTGCCAAAGTGTAGCTGGTGGTCTCCTTGGTGTAGGGATTGACAGCCACACCATTAGGCTTGCCAGACTGGTCAATATGAATCAGCTCATTGTTGCCAATCAGGAGAGCACCGCCCATGGGAGCCGGTAATGGTAAGATCCGGAAAAGATCTGACGGAAGGTTCTCAACAGATAAGATCAGAGTATGTTGTTGCTTTTGTAGGTCAAGAGTAAATACTCTGTATGACATGCTGTCTTTCCGACCTAAAGCATAACTCCGACTTTGTGTTGACGAGATAATGCTAAAAGTTGGCTCTTGATACCCATGTAAAAAGGCAATGTGTACGGGGTGTAGTAACGCCGGATCTAGTTGTGGTAACTTGAACACAAACGAACTAGAGTAGGGCACCTCTTTCTTCGCCAGTGTTTCCGTACTAATCAACGGCGTATCTTCTTCCTTCTTTGGTTTTGGCCCGTCAAGATCGTCATCCCAATCATCCATAGCAATGTCACCATCCGCTTGCTTAAACGGCAAGATCGCCAAACTCTTGGGTCCAAACTTGAGCGTAACACATCGACCTGATGGATCAGCCTCCAAGTA
The DNA here is from genome assembly GCA_002778035.1 of Ambrosiella xylebori. Taxonomy (NCBI): domain Eukaryota; kingdom Fungi; phylum Ascomycota; class Sordariomycetes; order Microascales; family Ceratocystidaceae; genus Ambrosiella; species Ambrosiella xylebori. The sequence continues at coordinate 657,702 of PCDO01000002.1, forward strand.
AGTATCGTAATCGCCCGCCGCCGACTCCCAAGGCGCACCGTCCAATTCCTCTTGTTCGTAGTAGTGTATCGATAAACTCTCGATCGAGTTACTCTCTACTTGCCAACCAAGCAACGTCATCTTCGCATCACGCATCGCAACTAGCAGCGCATCACCTGCAAATTTGCTCTTCGGAAGTTTGACCTTGGCAAGACCGCAAATTGATGCCGCAATTGGGAACTCAGCTACCAGAACCAACTTAGTGTTGTTTCCTCTGTCCGTTCTCTGTAATGGGCCTTCGCCACCCAGGAATGATGCTTCCATGTCATTGTTTGCTGCCGTATCATTCTTGCTTGGCTCGGCGCCTAGCGGGCCGGAATAGACAGCAGCTGCATGAGCAGCGTCGACTTCGGCAGGAATGGTCGTGGTGTGGAAGATTTGGAGAAGGGACCCTTTGGCGACAATGAGATTCTCAATATCGGGGCTAGTGAAGTTGAGCGCAATACTGTGTGTGACAGCTGTCGGTGCCGTCAGTTCCTTGTAACACTGCATTATGGCGTCGGTGAAAAGATCACAGAGCTTCGAGGGGTATCGTGGTGGGATTGTTGAAGTTTAGTCGCAGATTCGTTCGATCACGGAATGGGACGGAGGCGGAAGGAAGAACCTGGCACAGCAAAAAATGGTATAAGCTTCTATTCAAATCTTCTATTTCAATTCTAGATTGGCCTCTATCCAACTTTACGCACCAGATGTGCAACCTCGTGTTTACCCAGTACCTTTCGAGTTAGCGACGATGGTCAAAGTCAAGCTTGAGTCGGTGTATTACGCCTTGTGAGCTACTGCAGTATGGGACGCAGCCGTTGAGCTGTTTTCTTCAATATAATACAAGCAATCCAAGAAGACGGCCGCTCAATTGCTGGGCCACTGTTCCAAGCAACGAAAATAGCGGGTTTATACGCCGCGACACTATGATAAAGTTGATGGTTATTGCAAATTTTAACTCCAAGTTTCACTTTAGTAGAAATTAAGTATCTTGGTCGCGTTAACGTTTAAGGACCCACTTCAAACTAGCAAGCTTAACCAAAGTATAATCAGCCGAAGAAACTCCGAACATATCATATTAACCCTAACCCTACACATATGAGCTGTGATACTTGCTTCAAAATCAACCCAAATTAGAGCTTGTGAGTTATCTCCAGATTCAATACATCACTGGTGTGGCCGGTTCAGAACCCGTCAATTACAATCTGTTGTAGCTTATTGTTTTCTTTTTGTACTATGCGCTTCTGATCAAGCCATTCTTAACTGATTGAACAAAGATAAAATCAGTGACTGCAATACACGTGCGGTGCGCGATTGACCGTCATATATTCTGTTACATATTGTTTAACTTCTCCAGTTTCTCATAACATTACAAAACTAAACAACAGCCCATATATCGCTAGGACATTCTCGCTGGGTAAGTTTCAGAACAGAATCATTTCCAAGACCATTGATCCGCTTGTTTCTGGCTCTGATGCTGGCAACTCTGGTATCCTCAGATCTGCAGGTTGCTCTACACTTGGTTCGCATAACCGAGAGTTATGCAATGCATGGATTCAAGCCCCAGTACGTGCGTTCAGGAACTGGAGTTCCGCAACTTAATGCACTCACGGCCCGGATCCTTTGGAGTATTTACCTATTGATTTCGGGTTACACTTGCTGACGTTTAACTCTCAGTGAATGGACGTCATTGTCAGTTCCATTATAAGCTAATGCACCTGACGATAGCTAGTTGGGAGTCTGACGCGTCTGTTTATCGTGGCACTAAGTTACTTAACCAGGCATCAGAATATATCCCAGCATAGAATCTTGCGGGCAACATTTGAATTTCATCCATTTTTGTTTACTTTTAGGACGTTCTACCTTGCCAGGTGCTCACTGGCACAACATCATCTTACTGGTAACCTAAGCCGCCTGACGGCGAACTGAGAGTATATCTCAATTATTATTGTGTTATTTTTCGACATTTTCCCCACTTCATTTGAGTCGACGTGACTCTGATTTGGCAACAACTATGGCAGTGTCAGAAATTGCCCCCAAAACTGGGATGATATGGCTCACATATAGCATCGCTGTCATTGTGGTAATGATCATTACGGCCACCGGTGTCTACAAATGGCAACCACAACGGACTAGCCAGCCTTTTATCAGTTTGGTAGCGTGGTTCAGTATTTCCTGTCTCCTTTGCACGGTATTGCTATTACCTGTTGATATTGCCCTCATTTCTTCCACAACCGACTCTGTCTTAGGAACAAAAAAGAGTTGGGCAACCCCGGAAAAGGTGGGTGAGATTGAGCATACGATGCAAACAAATTATTTCGTACTCTATGGCCTTGACGCACTCGTGTGTCTCTTCGTCATCCCATTCGCTTATTTCTGGTGGGAAGAGGATTACAATGTCGACGAGGATGGCAATGATGACCTTGGAAGACCCGTCCCCAGTCGGTTCATGACTGCTACGAAGTATACTGTTGGGTTTGTGACAATCATTACCGTATTTTTGTCTGTTGGATACATACTCCCCGTTGTCAAGTTTAATCTGACTTCCTCAGACTCTTTCGCCCTGGGAATCGGCAAATTCTTTACCTTTGGTGTTGGTAGTTGTCTAGTAGGTGGGACACTTCTGTACTCCTTGTATACCAGTGTAGGCCTTGTCAAGTTGCCTTTGGATTGTCTTCGCTCCCAGAAGAAACCTTTTACTTCCGAAGTTGATAATATACAGGAACAACTAGACTATAATCGGGAAAGACAGCATCGGGTCAGAATGCGTAGTCCAACTCGGTCATCCAACAGGACCCACCTGGAACTGGAGCGGCTAGTTCGTCAAGAAAGAAGCTTGGTCTGGCGTCATAGACTTGCCCAAGAAGCCGGAATTATAAGCTACAACAGATGTTGTTTGCCTGTTCTGGAATGGGTAAGTATCGTGTTGTCTCCTGCCAAGTTGATTGGCGGGGTCTGTCTGCTACTGCTATCGTTGATGCTCTGGGTTTCCATGTTCATCACTACTTTTGAAAAAGCTTTGAATTTAAGTTGCAAGGAGGGCTGTAATTATCTTATTGGTTTGGTGGACAGCGTCCAGCCTTTGAACTCCATCTTTGTATGGGCGTCTCATTTCTTCCCTCTTGACTATGTCCTGTTGGACATTCTCCTACTCTTCATGTTTTATGCGTCAGTTACTGGCATCTCAAAGCTTGGTATCCGCTTTCTGTGGGTTCGTATCTTCAAAGTCCAGCCGGGCCGGACCATTCCTCAAGCCTTGCTTCTTTCGACAGAGATGCTGGCATTGATGATTCTCGCCACCAATTATGCTTTTGTGGGTATTATTGCTCCTCATTATTCATTATATGGTTCACAGGCCGTGTGCACGGCATCTGTTACTAACCCGCTGGGCTGTCGTACTCAACCCGAATTGGTTCGGCTGTGCGGTTCAGTCACCAAAGATTCTATAATGCTGGGTCGTCACTCTCAAGTTTGCACGCCATCTGTTATGTCTTCCATTATTCACGAGATCTCATCTACCTGGCCTGTATTCGGTGCTGTTACGTTCTGGACTCAGTTCCTCTTCCTTGTGGTGTACATTCTGGCTTTCACCATTTCTTTTATGCGTGGAAGATATCGGGCCCGCCGTGACTCGGAGTCAACATGGGCCGACGATGACTCCATGGACTCAGAGGAGGAGCGCATTTTATCAGCAGGGCCAAATAGAAGTTCACAAAATGCTCAATATGGGGCTACATGGCAAAACATCAACGGCCGAAACCGGTCAAGGACTCTACCACAAGATGACGACTCCGATGTTCCATCGGGGGCAGGGCGTCAAATTGGCAGGGGAACAACCAATTCTCAAGAGCTGTAGATCAATCAATGGTCTTTGGATGGCAAAGCTAAGATATTGTTCGTGATATTGGTGAGGATCTTGACGATGTTTATACCAGTGGTGAACTTTGCCTTCAAATCTAAGGGGTCAATGAGTTTGCTGAATACGGGGTTAGTTGGGTTTCGGCGGACGTGGAGGTCAATGATTGGTGCTGTATGGCGGCACTGAAGATTTGTATGGTATCAAATTTTGTTTTGTTTTTCAGGTTTCATAGTCATAGGTAAAGGGCGTGTCTAGTAGACGGGAATAGCCCCCAGATTCAATTATTATTATTATTACATCACATAAACCATCTCAGATGCCTTAGACGTTCATAAATGTGCCATCCACTATGCACCGACAAGAATGCGTTTCCTCTTCTCCTTGTCTTGCTTCTGAGGCTTGATAAAACGCACAGCACTATGGGCAGTGTCGAAACCTGCCATTGGCCCTTTATGTATCTCGTACCAGCAGTTTGTACAATATAGAACATCTTGCTCTTCTAGCTCGGAACATTCTATACAGCACAAAGTGCCATCTTCAGTACATACTGTACACCAGGTCTCAGTATTTTCATCTGTATGTTTCGTGATGGATTTGAGACGAGTGATGTAAGTGGGTGCAGATTTCGGGACGGAGGGAAGGGATAATGAATCGTTGGTAGAGGATAGGGGGATTTGAGAAATTGATGTTGGGATATGCAAAGATGATAGATGACTGGCGAGGCCATCTGTTTCGGTTTCTGGAGCAGAGGCCGGGGGGATATCTGGAACAGAGGGCAGATTTAGAGGACAATCGGTTTCTTCAGCGTCATCGTGAGAGACATCATCTGCTATTGATTTAAGGATCTCGTTGACCTTTTTCTTCATTTCTTCAGAGTCTGAATTATCTGAATCTCTGTCGGTGAATTGAGGTGCAGGCGATGAGACTCTTGGGGTGTTGGGAGAAACAGGGGCTAGCCATTCGGGGCTATCTTCATCTTCTAGGAGCTCTGAAAGCTCTGAAAGCTCTTCATCGTAGTCAATATCTGAGATTTCTGAGATATCAGGCACTATGGCTGGGGTTGTCTGTTTGTTTGCATCAAGTGCTGCGGAAGATGTGATGGGTGATTTTGGTTGGGTGCTGGATGGTGTGGCAGGTGGAGGATTGGCATCACGAAGCGCCTTCAAGCGAGCTGAAAGAGCATTCTCCCGAGAATTAGAAGGCTTTGATGATATTGTGGAGTACCTGGGTCCGAGTGTCAGTTACTAGGCCATATTACTATAGGTATCATCATGTTTACTTTGATGGTCCGGTAGGGGCCGTGGGCCCTGAAACAACAACACTCGTGCTAGGCTTCAATGCCTTCAATCGGGTTAAGAGGTCTTCTGTGTTCTTGTTATTCATATTGAATATATGTTTCTGATATTTTAGTTTGTTTTCATGCCTCCAATGTGAAAGTCAAACCAGGGGTATGACGTGAAATTGGTATTGAAGCCGGGTAGTGCGAATCCGCAAATAACTTGAGAGTGGGGCGTAGCTTCTGATCTTCTAACGACAAGTGCAGGGGTTGGTACTAAAGTGCAGACCCACTTTTAACTTCTGTGATTTTTTTTCTTTCCTAGGATTTTGGAACCTGAGTATTGGGGTGGTGGCCATAGTTGGAAATCTTTTTTCTGCATCGTTAATCTGCGACTCTCGATCTTTTGAGGTATTCTATACTTCTCTTAAAGTCTCTTTGCACTCTAAAATCTAGATGTTAACGTTTGAGAGAACGTGGGTGATCCTGTTAGCCTGATAGCGAGCCCTTGTTGGTCATCATGTATTCAGCAATAAGGGTTGCTAATCAGTGCTCCGGGGTTCTGTGTCTCGCAAGAATCCGACCCACGTCGATTTATTCGGCTCACAACACTGTTCACCTTCAATCGGCTATCATAAGCCATCGTCAATCATATGTCAAGAGTGGCGAAGCCAAATCCGACAAGGCCCGGAAAAAGGCAGAAGCTAAGAAAAGAGCGCAAGAGGCTGCAAGAGTAGCATCTGAAAACGCACTCAAGCTGAGGATCGCAAGTTTGAAAAATGACCTTCAGGCCAAGTTTGGACGACCTCCGCCTAGACCACCTTCGGTCCCGGTACCGATTCAGGGTGCTGTAAAGAACCCGGAAACTGGCACTTACGATGATCAATATGTACTCACCGTGGGCACTCCCGAAATTCGCGAGCTTGTGTACCGAGAGACCAGAACCTTTCTTGAGGGTGTTAGTTCATGGGATGAACTGGTGATCAAGAAAAAACTGGCCAAGAAATCAGGGAGTTTTGAAAGTCTCTTTCAATCACTTGACTTTGATGTTGTCGCCGATATAGTTCAAGAATTAGTCCAGAAAATGGTTTATCGGAAGCAGAAACCGGTGGGATGGTTTCTTCCAACGGAGGACAACCCAGTGCTTTTCAATTACACATCCCCTACTACTTCCACCTCTGAACCTCCTGCTGATTCCACACTGGCCTCCGAATCCATTTCTGCCTCCGAGTTGCCTCTTTCTTCTTCTGACCTTACTTCTGCCAAAGTCATTTCCGATACAAAACCTCCTTCGGTGTCTCAGCCGGCATCCCAATCACCTCCGCCATTTGTTGGGCATGGCCGGTACAGATCACCAGATACCCTACTTGCGGAAGCCAACAGAACAACATTGCACGGGCTGTATGATGATGGAATAACCAATCTCTCGACCGTATTGAGACCACCGAAGCCTCTCTCTAATCGTAAGTATAGTATCCACTGAACACAGAACTAGAATCTTGACCTAACAATCCTTATCATAGGTGCTCATCAACTCATAAAAGCCCCGGAGCAGGTGCCTGTCCTTCTGCCGTACATCAATCAACATGAAATTCTCACGAAGCTCCAATCGCTCCTGGAAAAGGTTCTGTTCAAGTGGTGTGAGAAGAATCATCCTGACTTTCTCAAGAGACAAGGTTGGGATTGTCCTGCGGCGGTTGAGCTCAGCAAGTGGCCTTACTATATATCTTTTCTCCGCGCGAAAATGCCTGACCCGACTGTCGAATCTCACCCAGAAGTCGACACTCAACATGCTCTTCGACCACTAAACTCTCTTCGTCATATTGCTGTTCATCGACTCCCCGTAATTGCCAAGGTGGTTGTTTCGCTGACCGAATATTCACTCCATATTGCCGAGGCCTTTGACGACAAAGAAGCAGTGAACAAGCTTTCGAACATGAAACAGGCTCTGTACGATGTCTTCTCTGAATATCATCAGGGTCTTGAACAAATCCATAAAGAGACGGGCAAACATATCAAACTCTTGGAAGAAAAACGGCACGAGCTTTTGGTTCAACAGCAAAATGCAATCATCCAGATGTATGGTAATTTCAGAGATTTCTCCACGTCACAATCCGCCAGAATCAGTCATCTCACTGGAACTCATCTTGGGGGCATGTCCAACGCAGAACTCGAGGCCTTGAAGGTCAAAGATCGTGAGCTACGGAAAGCATATAAAGTTAAGAAAGACCAAGAATTTCAAAGGGCAGCTGAGTCTAGCGTATTTGATCAAATCCCAACTTCTCTGGCACCTATAACTTCGGTCAAAGCTTCAAAACCGATTGTCCGAGAGGCAGATATATCATCGTTGGCCCTATCATCACCTGAGACCAGTCAGGAAAGAAATATGGAAGCGCCATTCTCATGGGGCAGCTTTGGTGATGGTTCCAGTCCTTCTCTCATGTACCGTTTAGAAGATAGGCTTTTTGGCCTCAACTCTTTCCTTCGTAAACAAAAGCCTTCTGAATCATCGCCACCTGACGACTCCATTCCAGAAGAGCTCTCTCGCGTGGTCGAATCTATTTATCTCAAAAGACAAAAGGCCATCGACGAGTCAGGAGAAGTTGACTACAAGTATAATCTCTCCAGACGTCTCAAAGAAGAGAATTACGTCCATCTCATGCATGCTTTTAGTGATCTTATCCAAATTTGCAAGCAGCGCAAGGTTGACCCTGATCTCCTACCAAATGATAAGATTAAGCCATTTAAAGCCATGCGCTTAGCTCAAGATCTTATCGACGACTGGGCTGCTGAAGAAATGAAAAAGTCACCGGGCACAATTGTGAACAAGTCCACGCATCCGAAAATGTGGCGCAAGTTCCGGGAAGAAGCATTGGCGGAGTACGGGCTTGACAACTTTGATTATGCTTATGTAACACACCAAAATGCCGTCTCGCATCTTCCTGCTCAAGATGCAAAGCAAGCTCTAAATCAAGCTGAAAACATCATCAGAAGGATATTTGTAGAGGAGGTCATACTTGAGAATTATTCTCTTGATCTCGAGGTCCAAAGAATGGAAAAGAGCATCATGCGGTATCAAGAAATCAAGCCCCATCCTGCCATTGTCAACATGCAGTTGCTACTGGCTAGATACATTGCGGAGCCGTCACACAAGATTCGTATTCAAATCAAAGATCTTGAATCAACTTACCAAAAACGGATGGCTAAACATCAACAACTAGCTACTGCATTGGCAAGAGAGGTTCTGGATGGTGCTGCTGGGTATAGCAGGCTTTACAAGCACCATAAGAAGGAGGAACAGGAACTTTCTCGTAGTCGTGAGAACCCAGCAACCAGGCCCGCATTCGAAGAGATGACTTACGATATGGTTTTCAAAGATTTGAGGGAGGCAACTTCGGATGCCGCAACAGAACAAAGCGTTGTTGAAGAAAGTAACCTGGAAAAGACTCTCTCTCCTGAAACGGACGACAAGGCGCAGAGCCCTGAGCCGAGTTCGAAGTATACCGATATGGAGAAGTCAGAGTCTAGTGTGAGAGACTCGGAACAGGAACAGGTGCAGAAGGACAGCAAGGCATCCAAGACCGAAGTCATTTCGCCAATCTTTATTCCCAAAATTGAGGTATCTAGGCCAGTCAATGCCCGGACTGATCCTGTCGCTGCTGCCGCTGCTATTCCTGCAATTGATTCTACCTCGTCATCAATGTCCGCTATCGCTCGAGCATTGATGGACTCCAACTCTGCGTCTGCCATGTCTAATGTATCAGGGTTTCAATCTGGCCAAGTCGGTATAGTTAATGAAGCCCAGTTTGTGACCAAGTCGGAGACCCAATCCCAGGACCAGAATGAAGCCGATCAGCCTAAGGTGGAAGTTGAGGAATTGTTTAAAGAGAGCCCTGATGCTGAAAAAGATATTGTCTCAGAGGTGGCCAGCACTCCTGATTCCGAGACTGTATCTACAGAAAGTCATGAGTCGGAAGTTGACGGACAGTTAACTGACAATGATGATCTCAGAATCGAAGCTTCCGAGAACACTAGCTTTTCTGAAGCCTCTGTTATAGACGAGACCCTTGAAATTTTCAAAGACCAAAATGTCGAAGCTGAGTCCCAAGAGTCTAATGTTTCTCAGGTCACAACCGAGGATCAGAGCTCCAATGACCAACCTCCGGCTTCGGAATCTGCTGTTGGTAATAATGAGGATGAGGATGAAGATGATGACGACGAAGACGAGGATGACAATGAGGACGAGGATGAGGACGAGGATGATGACGAGGACGATGACGAAGATGACGAAGATGAAGATGATGAAGATGAAGATGAAGATGAGGACGAGGACAACGATGATGATCTGAATGAGGACGACGATGATCTGGATGAGGATGATGACGAGGAAGATGACGAATATGAGGATGTGGATGATTCGCAAGCTAGGGAACGGTCACATCAACTCGCCAACTTGTCTCCAGCGAAGTATGATGATATTGTGGCTACACTTCAGGCCGGTGGATTTGCAACCTACGAAGCAATGGCTGCCCAAGCCGCTGCTGCTGGCACCAATATCTCTCCAGCTAACATTGAAGATTCCAATGATGTTCTCTTTTCCGCTGTTGATGCTCGCCAAGAACCTGAGTCTCCTGAAGATGTCGATCTCGATGACTACGAGCCTTATAGAGTCCCCAGGGAAGATGATCTGTTCGAGGATTTAGGTTTTGCCAAGTATGCTGATGGTCGCAGTGCTCCTCAGCTAAACATCAAGGTTCCCCAGGACTATCGGTCTGCTGGCCTTGCGCCAGACGAAGTTGCCAAAATTGGTGTCGTGGAAGTATCCGAAGATTGGGAGCCTCCTGCTGAGGAGTTACTGACCAAGTCAGAAAAGACGAGGCTTAAACGCGAGGCTACTAAGGCGAACGATAATCAACAATCAGACACTCTTAAGATTTCTGAAGAGGTGGCTACAGAGCAGCAGGTTCATGATGCCGATTTCGATCAGAGCGTCAGAAATGCTGAGGCGGCTCACAAGACACTGGAGGAAGCGGATATTCAACCTACCCTGGATGCTTATGACTCTCCTTCCAGAGCAAAGTCGTCAGAGAGTATAAAGGATGAAGCATCAGAGGCGGCGTCGCCTTCAGAGACTCATATCGAGCTTGGTTCTAAGTCTATCTTCGGTCGTATCACTTCGTGGTTCAGAGGATAAAACATGACATGTCATTTTGATGTGTCTGACACGATTTTGTAAGATATTAGGAGTAATATGTGCATTTTCTTGTTAAAGGGCTTAGTCTCATGTTGTACTTCTAATTGTTTATGATAGAATATAAATTGCTTATGAATTCTGTACTATAGTGTATATCTGGTCTTGATATTTGGAGTAAATACATGTTTAACCTTTATTTCCAAATTTTGTACTGCTTCCCCCTTGGCTGATGGTCCATATAGGTTCTTATGTGGTTTTCTTGATTTGGGTAATTCAAGCCCCAGAGTCAGGCTCTATCAGATGGTATCTGCCATGTCACCATGTGTTGTCTGCCTTGTGACACTAATTAAAGCCTTACTGAATGACAAGGCACAGTCAACAACAAAGTCAACCTTGTGACTAATTACTCATGACAAGTAAAAAAATCATTAAAATTGTTATTTAGTTTCATAAGTTAGACGCATTCGTAGGCTCACAAGCATACACATGTGGCTGGCAAAGGCGTTGGCTGATTAAGCTGCAAGTTTGTCAGTAACCTTATTTCAAAAAGTTCTTTTGACAAATAACCCCTGTTGGTTTTGAATCCTTCGCTTAATCATATATCAACATCACCCCCGAACCTAGAACTCATAAGCAACTGACCTGGGCTAGTTTCCCAGTCCGTGGCTGTGGCGAATCGGAGGTTCACCATTAGTCTTAGCCCGACGACTTTGGCCACTGTTTTGGATCTTGAACATTTGACGGCGCCGGATATGGTAATTGCCAAATTATAATCACATGTTGTGCAATTACTATATCTGATGCGTAAGCTGCCAGTCGTGACTGCCTCGTCTCTGTAGTTTCCATTATTTAATTGGGATGTTGTAGAAGTGGAAATTTTTGACAGAATACAAATATAACGTCAATCTTAAGCCTTTTCTGTCCAACTTCTTTTAAAAATAGAGTCAAAATGTCCAACACAAAGTCTTTCACATATAACTCATTTGCAGTCTTTTTTCCTATCCATCTCACTTGATCCGCATTTCTCAGTCAACATTTACCCGGAGCTATATAAGCTCTATCAGCTATCTCAACCCGGACGTCGAATTCTGGATAGGTACCATTTTTCATTGAAACATTAACTCCACAAACCCTGCGGTCGATTGCCATATATAAACTTCATATGTCATTCTGCATCAGCACACTGATCTTCCCTGTGATGCATATCTAGTGGCCGATTTTATCATTTTCGTTTGTGTGCCGCAATCCAGAAACACATCCTGGTCCCAACGCCCTTGACTGTCTCGCGTTTCTCCCAAACACATAGTGTCATAGTGTTTGGTTTGGTATTTTGACCATTATTTAAACTCAAATCCACCTCCTGTTTTCCTCTATTGTCAAATTTTGTGTTACTGTTTTCTTACTTGCATATCTATCCCAGTACACCTCTACAACATGAAAATCTCACCCCTCGCAATCACCCTCGTCATCTTCGGCGTCCCTGTGGCCCAAGCAGCCGTCTTTCTCGACTTGGCCCTTGCCGACCGAGACATTTCCATTCCAGCCGAACATCAGCAGACTACAGAGACTGTTGATATTCCCGATATTCTGCTCCGCTCCGATGATAACGACGACGAGGCTGTCGATGAGCATACTAAGGATATCACTTCTGAAGACTCGAGACTTTGGAAACGTCGCGGCGGTGGTGGTGGCCGTGGCAGTGGTGGCAGCGGTATCAGCTCTGGCTCTGGCTCTTCTTCCTCTGGTACGTATCGCGATGGAAGCAACACTTATGGCAACCCTCATGGCAGTGGTTATGGAAATTATTATAATGGTTATGGTAGTCCCTATGGAAATGGCTATGGCAGTGACTACAGTAATCTTGCACGCATAATACTATCCACAAGACTGACATGAACATGACCAAAGTTTTGTTCTATGTTGGTTCTCCGGGTGGCGCCAAGCGCGAACGCCTACTCCTATTGTCTTTTGGGAAGTCCTAACTACAATATATGATTTTCTATACTAACATGGTCTTCTTGTTCAGGCTCGAGAGGAGGTTCGGGGTAAGTAATTTCGGAGTTGGTGATATAAGGTGCAACTGCTAATTATTGTCTAGCTCCTCGAGCTCTCCGCGCACCTATGGAGGTGGCTCAGTCTACGCAGGTGGTTCTTCTAGTCCTATCCACTCCGGTACCAGAACAAATAGCGGCATCAATCCCGTCTTCTTTGGTCTTGGTGCTCTGGCTTTTTGGCCTCTTGCATGGAGTACCAGTGCCTATTTGTATCACTACAATGATGACTTCCGTTACCGCTTCCACAACCAGTCCAGCAACGCCAACGAATCTCTTCCTGTCCTGTGCGCCTGTGCCGAATATTCTCTCTGCGGTTGCGACGAGAACAACTCTACGACGTATCTTGATTCATTGGTCGGCAATGGTTCATACGCCTCTCTGGATAAGAATGTCGTCTCAGTCGCTGAGGTTAACAGTACCAAGACTTTGTTGGTCAACGGGACTCTTTCCAATGATACCAGCTCTGGTGCCGCAGCTGGTTTGAGGGCACCTCAATGTTTTATTGGATATTGGCCCGTGGCTGCTGCTTCGTTGGCTGCCGCTTACCTGTTGTAAGCTTGGATAATGTGGTATGAAATCTTTTGTTACTATGATGTAATGACGTTAATGATCTTAGGTTACCATTGGTATATTACTGGCTAGGATTTTTTTTTGTTTTTAGTTAATAACCAAGATAGACTCAGTCACATGGAATAAAAAATTAGATGTTAAGATATAAATTTGGAACAACCTCTAATGTCATTAAAATTCATTTTACTTGTGGATAGCGATAGCAATTTCTTAGGTTTGGCTACTAGGATAGTTTTTATAAGCCTATTTTCAAGTTTTATCGATAAGAAACCTTGTCCAGAATTTTTATATAATACTAGCTGCGGCACATATTGACAAACTAACTGCGGCTTTTCGAAAGAAGCAAATCGTTATGTCAGAGTTCAGGAACACTCTCATTCGTGTCCCCAATCATTCTCTTAGTCCTTAAAAGTTGTTGGAAACTCAGAATACCGACTACAATTACATTCATTTGTTTTGATCTCTGTTACATGATAGCTCATTCCTTCTGATCTCGACCACCCGTCCAATCCCTCCATCGCCATTTTATAATCGAATAATGGACGCGCATGCTCTTCTAACCTCCCAAGGTTGGCGCGGCCACGGCCACACTCTACACGCTTCCAGTGACAAAATTGGCATCCTCAACCCGATCCTTGTCGCGCATAAAAAAGATAACAGCGGTCTCGGTGCCGGGAAGGCCACCGTTGACCAGTGGTGGTTGAGTGCTATTGATGAACAGCTTAAGGGATTGGATACCTCGAAGGGGAAGCCCGTGCAGATGGTTAGTGGGGGGATCATTGGTCGGATGGACCAGAGATATGCGCGGACGAGGTTATATGAGAATTTTGTGAAGGGGGAGATTTTGGGGAGTACGATTCAAGAGAATATTGAGGTTATTGAGGAGAGGAGGCGACAAGAATATGAGGAGAAGAGGAAGAGGGCTAAGAAGGAGGCTTCAGAGTCTGGTTCCAGTTCAAAGAATGATTCAAAGTCGGATTCAGAATCGGAAGTAGAAAAGAAGTCGAAGAATTTATCAAAACCCAAGGCCTCTGATAAGGAAATAAAGGCAGAGAAAAGGACGAGGAAAGCTGTAAAGAAGGCGCGGAAGGCGGCAAAGGAGGCTAAAAAAGAGACTAAGGCTCTTCGTCGAGCAGCGAGAGCGGAACGGAATAAGTTGAAGGTGGCAAAACGGGCAGACAGGGAGGCCAAGAAGAAGGAGAAAGAGGTCCGGAGGACAAAAAAGTTGGAAAAGAGAAAAAGCAAGGCGTGATAAATGGAAGTTGGGGTGCATAATTTGTTCTGACGTTTTGGTGTTATTTCTTGGGTTATGTCATTGATGACACATAGTAGCGTTTTTTCTGTCTGATTTTATGATACTCAAATATAGATGATCTCCAAAGAGATCTATTCCGCACTTTCATATATGAACTCCATCTGTGCTTTCAATGTTACTTTTATTGGTTCACTTACGCTAAATTCATGTTTCCTTCGGGGCTTTCCCCGCCTTACCTGACAATAACCATGGTCTTCGATCCCAGAAATCATTCTTGATAATATCAAGGTGTTCAACGACAATCCTAGCCTTAGCACATTTCTTCTTTTCCTTCTCCTGCTGAGACTTGCTTTGTGTTACGGGTTCACCAGAAGCAGCCTCGACTTCCGCGGCAATGTTGTGAGAGCCAGGGTCAACAAGTTCATACTTATAAGTCGGTATATCATGGCAGTGGTCAGTTTGAATCTTTGAAAGATAGGTAAGAGCCAGTTACTTACATCGCGGAATATCACACTGCCCTTCTTGAACATCTCGGATTCATTGTTATAGTTGATACCGAAACGAGAGAACAATATTTCGTTCTTATCAGCGGAAAGAGTGCCCTGCTATACATGTCAGTGTCAAGTCAACCTTAGATTGCCGCATAACTTCAAACATACAGCGAGTTCCTTTTCAGCATCCTTGGGTTCCATGTTTCCCTGCTGTACCAGGGTCCAGAAGCAAGTATTGTAAAGGTTGTTAATGTGACCTGGAAGTGTCAGTACAAGGTTTACCATTCGACATCAACCCGCTACTTACAATCGGCTTGTCTCCAGGCAAGATAATCTCTCAGATTGGAGATCGATGGGTAGCATACAGCACGTCCATCGAATCCTGGCAGTGGGGCAGTTAATGGGATATCTGGGAAGAAGGTTGACCAGTGGAAGATATAATTGGCGGTAAATGTGGACACAATTGTGGTTACGAGTTTGCTGTGATCTGTGTTAGACTGGTTTTACTAAACCGTCGTCATGATCACATACCTAGAGCGTCGCTCGAATAGAGTAGTGTTCTTGTGAAATATGAAGCTATACTCGTCGCTTTGCCCATAGGCAATGGTGATATCTGGTAAGTCGGTAACGACTGCACGGGCAGCCACATTCATCAAGTCCAATGCCCTTTTATCATTGGGTTTCTTGAAGCCATACTTGTGGCAGAGCCTGATTATGTATTCAATTAGTCGTTAGTTGTTATGATAACAGTAGTGTTAGGGTTATGCCATACTTGGTAAACCCTCGACCATCAATGCGGACAACAATCCAAGTATTTTGCAGTAAATGATCGGGCCGTTCAAAGAGCCGAACATATTCAAACCTCCCCTATGTTAGTGATTATGGTTTCATGAACGTCGGTTTAATTCATGTCTTTTTTACCTCGAGTTTGCCATGTTTGTGAATGTTTGATGTTTTTGCCACTATACAGTTGTCTGAAGTATGAAGCTGAGTATTCTTACTCACATTAGTGGCCCCGCCATTGCTTCAGAAAAATGAAAACCCTGCTGGGTGACACCATCCAAAATGAAGCTCAGACTACCAGGAATATTGAGAGGCAGGCACTTAAGAAAAAAAATAATGTAGCCTTCCTGCACAAAGCGCGTCGGCTGTCATCATGTTTTCGATCAGCCTTGTCAACTTTTTTTTCTGGAATCACAGCCTTGCATCGACGTCACTGCGCCGGGAGTTGATCTTTGCCAGTAACAATTATCACATAGCGAATTTGTACACATTACTTTCTTTTCTTTTGATACCCAATTTTTCAGCACATACATGTGCGATCTAGTTTGCATCACTTAACCATGAATTTGCTTCTTTCAGACGATTATCTTTTACAGGATTACCCAGAACACATCACAAATACTATCCGGTCTGGGCATGCGACATGTTTGCGATTTAATTATAAAGGCGACTACCTGGCTTCTGGTCGGATAGATGGTACTGTTGTTGTTTGGGACCTTGACACAATGGGCAGTGCTCGCAAACTGAGAGGCCATAACAAGACTATCAGTACGCTTAGCTGGTCTAGGTGTGGACGATACTTGTTATCGGCATGTCGAGGGTGGAAAGCGATTCTATGGGATCTGAGAAATGGCAAACGGTTACGAGAGGTACGGTTCCGCGCGCCTGTATACACTGCCGAAATCCATCCCATGAACCAGTATGTCTCTTTCAATCACAGCCGCACCTCTGTTTGACTGTGGTGTGTAATACTAACTACGGGATTTACTTGTTCTTGCCAGCTTTCTGTTCGTTGTCTCACTTTTCGAGGAACAGCCACTTTTAATAGACGCCACCGATCCTGTCGACCATCGAGATATTCTGCCATCGGTCAAAAAGCGCAACACTACTGACCTCGACGCCGGTACAATCGAGAAACATGCCAAAGAAGATGCTAAGCAAATGACAACTGCTGCTATCTTTACACCCAACGGTGACCATATAATTGCTGGTACCAATAAGGGACGGCTGAATATAATAGATACCAAGACACATGACATCATTTACACAGACAAGGTCTGTGGCGGGGTTATCACAACTCTTAAAACCACAGGGGGTTCAGGGAAAGACCTACTCGTTAACTCACAGGACCGTATCATTCGTACTTTTAAACTACCAAATCTCTCCTCAGAAGATCTGGATATTGATACCATCCAACTACCCCTCGAACACAAATTCCAAGACGTTGTCAACAAGCTTTCTTGGAACCATGTGACATTCAGCGCCACTGGTGAGTATGTGGCAGCTTCGACGTATAACAATCACGAATTGTACATCTGGGAGCGAGGTCATGGAAGTTTGGTTCGTATGCTTGAAGGGCCAAAAGAAGAACAAGGCACCATCGAATGGCACCCACATAGAGCCATGTTAGCAGCATGTGGGCTCGAAACAGGTCGCATATATATCTGGTCTGTCACAAGTCCTCAGAAGTGGTCTGCATTGGCACCCGACTTCGCTGAAGTGGAAGAGAACGTTGAATACATTGAGCGCGAGGACGAATTTGATATTTGGGCTCAAGAAGAGATTCATCAACGCCGGTTAGATGCTGAGGATTCTGATGTGGATGTTCTGACTAAGCCTCCCTCGAAATTGTATGGGGAAAGTGACGGACAATTCCGCATGCCAGTATTGTTTAATTTAGGCGAAAGTGACAGTGAAGAAGAGTTTGTGGCAGTTTCTACTGGTACTATGCGTAGAAGAAGTCCAGGTGAGGGAGAGATACTTGATGATGAGAAGTCTGTGTCCAAGAAAAAAGCTGGACGGTTGAGAAAAAAGTAAGATATATTTAGTTATTTAATAGATTCACCCATGGACGTATGTTTTATCGATTTTTAGGGTTAGTTTAACATATCAAGCCGTACACTTCCTACATTTCTCTATGGCTGGTGATTATTACCAATTATAGTAAATGAACATTATTTTCCAAATTGACATGCTTTGTCATCACTAGCTCTAGTTTAGACAGAAAGATTGTTAAGAATTTGAAATATTCCTATACAACTTGTGCATGTAGTGAAATTTTTTTGAAGTTTTGATAGAATGTGATAATAGTAGAACCTGAAAAAAAATCCATAATGGAGAATTTGATTCGCTATATATTTATATAATATCTCCAATTTCAATTTCGTTATTGTCGTTGAGTTGTGCGAGTTGTGTGTTCTACTTTACGGTACTGTATTGACTAACCCGCAATTCTGTATAGATACTTGAAAACGCCAAATTAACGCGCCAAAACTCACGCGAGTGTTGTACCTGGACACAGATTAGGATAGCGCTAGTATCCCTCCTTTTTGCCAGGCTCCCAGCCGCCACTTGCCAGGAAGAGGCCATAGTCCAGGCTCGACTGTTATTCCACGCCTTGTCCTCGCTCCAGAATTTTTCAACTTACCCTTCAACACCACAACCTCCCCCCGTCTCCGTCACCGATCAACGCGTCACTGTCGAGCCGAAACACCTGGATTTCATCAGAATTGAAATCTCCGAATCGATATTTTCGCATCACGAATTCTTTTATGCCGCTGCGACCACTGAGTTTGGCGCATTCAACCAAAAAAAACAACCATTTGGCCGACAAGGCCTAGCGGAGAGCAACCTGCTTCGGCCCTTCACGAACCTGTGCAATAAAAAATCCGACGCAGTGGTTAACTCTTCTGCATTTTCATCGAATTGACACGAACTCAATCGCTTTAGCCGACACAGTTGTTTTTCTCGCTTTACATTATCGCGAGTGTATTGCTATTTCTTTTTTCATTTCTTTCACCCATTATTATACATTTTATTATCGCGCATTGCTCGCGCACTCACCATTGTGCCTATTTTGCATTGACAAACTTTATTATCTTGTCAATCGACTCATCAATTCTATCAGAACAACTCTATTTTCATTAGAATTTCTACATTAATTCCCGTTCGTTCAAATCAGCAAAAATGGCGAACCTTTACTTTACCCACTCGAGCGCTCCGCTCAAGACGGTTCAGGAGATCCAGTTTGGTATCCTACCGCCTGATGAGATCAAGAACATGAGTGTTTGTCATATTCTGTACCCTGAAACTATGGATGAACAGCGTATCAAACCTCGCGAGGGTGGTCTGAATGACCCTCTTCTTGGATCAATCGATCGCCAGTATAAATGCAAAACCTGCGGACAGTCCATGGGCGAATGTCCCGGTCATTTCGGTCACATCGAGCTGGCCAAACCAGTTTATCATCCGGGATTCATCAAGAAGATCAAAAAGATTTTGGAGATTGTCTGCCACAACTGTAGCAAAGTGAAGGCTGATAGAGTAAGGCATCTTTCTTCGGATTGATATCCTATGCATCTACTAATCAGAAAACAGAGCGATCCCGAATTCGTCAGAGCCGTCAACACTAGAGAGCCGAAGGCCCGTTTCCACAGAGTATGGGAGATTTGCAAGAAGAAGAGAATTTGCGACAATACAGATAATGAATCTAGTGCCGCTGATGACACCTTCCTGCCCGCCGGTAAGACTAAGGCTCCAATTAATCACGGCGGTTGTGGGAATCACTGCCCTGAGATTCGTCACCAAGGTCTCACCATCAGTGCCAAGAGTCCTCAGTCCAATGAGGAAGGTGGAGGTAACTCTCGCAAGAAGGATCTTATTCCTATTACTGCCGAACAGGCCATGAACATCATGCGCAAAATTTCCGATGATGATCTCCGTGATATGGGATTGAATACTGATTACGCCCGTCCCGAGTGGATGGTCGTCACCGTGCTTCCTGTTCCTCCCCCACCCGTCAGACCCAGTGTTTCCATGGATGGTACTGGTACTGGTATGCGCAACGAAGATGACTTGACCTACAAGTTGGGTGATATTATCCGCGCAAACTCCAATGTCAAGCAAGCAATGCGTGAAGGGTCTCCAATGCACATTCAGCGTGACTTTACTGAGTTATTGCAATACCATGTTGCGACATACATGGACAACGACATTGCTGGCCAACCGAGAGCACTGCAAAAGTCTGGTCGTCCGGTCAAGGCCATTCGTGGTCGTTTGAAGGGCAAGGAAGGCCGTCTGCGTGGTAACCTGATGGGTAAGCGTGTGGACTTCTCTGCGCGTACTGTCATCACGGGTGATGCCAACCTGTCACTGGATGAAGTTGGTGTACCAAGAAGTATTGCTAGAACTTTGACCTACCCCGAAACTGTTACCCCTTATAACATCAGCAAGCTCCACGAACTGGTGCAAAATGGTCCCAATGAGCACCCGGGTGCCAAATATGTGATCCGGTCTGATGGTACTCGTATTGACCTTCGTCACCACAAGCGGGCAGGACAGATCTCTTTAGAATACGGTTGGAAGGTTGAGCGTCATCTCATGACTGGTGATTATATTGTTTTCAACCGTCAACCTTCCCTGCACAAGGAATCTATGATGGGTCACCGTGTTCGTGTCATGCCGTATTCCACTTTCCGTCTCAATCTGTCGGTTACTTCTCCCTATAATGCTGATTTTGATGGTGACGAAATGAACTTGCACGTTCCCCAAAGCGAGGAAACACGTGCTGAAATTAAGGAGCTTTGCATGGTTCCTCTCAACATTGTGTCACCGCAAAGAAACGGTCCTCTCATGGGTATTGTCCAGGATTCTCTTGCTGGTGTCTACAAGTTGTGCCGTCGTGACACCTTTATGACCAAGGAACAAATCATGAACTGTCTTTTGTGGGTACCGGGATGGAATGGTGTCATTCCGCAACCTGTTATTCTCAAGCCTCGTCCTCGTTGGACTGGTAAGCAGTTGATCAGCATGATTATCCCTACGCAAATCAGCCTTCACACTAAGCCTGATAGCGGGGAAGCAGCCCCTCTTAAGGATGAGGGTGTTCTCGTCCAGAGCGGTGAATTGTTGTATGGTCTTCTCACAAAGAAGAATGTTGGTGCCTCATCTGGTGGTATTGTTCACTTGTGTTACAATGAGTTGGGTCCCGATGGAGCCATGGCTTTCCTCGTTGGCGTCCAGCAAGTTGTTAGCTACTGGTTGCTCCAGAACGGTCACAGCATTGGTATTGGTGACACCATCCCGGATAAGGATACCATTGAAAAAGTTCAGAAGCATATTGATGAAGCCAAGCAGGAGGTCGCCGATCTGACCACTCAGGCCACAACTAATCTGCTTGAAGCTCTTCCTGGTATGAATGTCCGTACCACATTCGAGAATAAAGTCTCTATGGCTCTGAATAAGGCTCGTGACGATGCGGGTAAAACTACCCAGGCGTCCCTTAAGGATTTGAACAACGCCGTTACCATGTCGGCTTCCGGTTCCAAAGGTTCAACTATCAACATTTCTCAAATGACTGCACTTGTCGGTCAGCAAATTGTCGAAGGCAAACGTATTCCTTTCGGTTTCAAATACCGTACTCTTCCTCACTTTACAAAAGATGACTACTCTCCTGAGTCACGTGGTTTCGTTGAAAACTCTTATCTTCGTGGTCTAACTCCGAGTGAGTTCTTCTTCCACGCCATGGCTGGTCGTGAGGGTCTTATCGACACCGCTGTCAAGACTGCCGAGACCGGTTACATCCAGCGCCGTCTGGTCAAGGCTCTTGAAGATGTCAGTGCCAAGTATGACGGCACAGTTCGTAACTCTCTAGGTGATATCATCCAGTTCCTCTATGGTGAAGATGGTCTGGATGGTATACACATCGAGAAGCAAAAGATGGATCACTTGAATTGCAGCACTAAGGACTTCAACAAACTGTTCCGTATTGATCTGATGACTGACAACGCTACTGATCGTCTGAAGATTACTGAGGCTCTGGAATATGGGAATGACTGCTTGAGCGACCCAGAAGTTCAGACTTTATTAGATGAAGAGCTGGAGGCTTTGCGTCAGGATCGCGATATTATTCGCAAAATCAACATCAAGGGAGAAGATTCCATGCAGCTTCCCCTCAATGTTGTTCGTATCATTGATATGGCTGCTAGTCAGTTCCACTGTTCCGCTTCTCAACGCTCTGATTTGCGCCCTGAGGATGTTGTCCCTGCTGTTAGGGATATGCTTAACCGCATGTCTATTGTCCGTGGCGGTGACCCTATCTCTGAGGAGGCTGATAGCAATGCTACCATCCTTTTCAAAGCCCAGCTCCGTTCTCGCCTTGCTTTCAAGCGTGTCGCTATGCACAAACGGCTCAACAAGCTTGCATTCCAGCATGTTCTTGGCGAACTTCAAAGCAGATGGGATAAGGCGTTCATTAACCCTGGTGAGATGGTTGGTGTGCTGGCTGCTCAGTCGATTGGTGAGCCTGCTACTCAGATGACACTGAACACTTTCCACTTTGCCGGTGTGTCTAGTAAGAATGTTACTCTTGGTGTCCCGCGTATCAAGGAAATTCTTAACCTTGCCACCAACATTAAGACGCCCTCTATGCAAGTTTTCCTCGACAAGAAGAATGCTTCTCAAGAAGATATCAAGAAGCTGCGCAGTGCTGTTGAGTTCACGACTCTTCGTTCCGTGTGTGCCATGACTGAGATCTACTATGATCCCGACATCCAGAGTACCAATATTGAGGCTGATATGGATATGGTTGAATCTTACTTTTTGATCCCCGATGAATCCGATCATACCATTGGTCGTCAGTCCAGATGGCTTCTTCGTATTACTCTTGATCGCCAGAAGATGCTTGATAAGGAACTTACTGTCGAGGATGTTGGCAACAAGATTAGACAAGAATATCCCAATGATTTGGCTGTCATTTTCTCCGATAACAACGCCGAAGAGCAAATCATCCGTATCAGATCTATTAAGGATGATACGGACAAGGAGGAAGACGATGGTACCGCCATTGAGGACGATGTTATGCTTAAGCGTTTGGAGGCCCATCTTCTGGACTCGCTTACTCTGCGTGGTGTTCCTGGTATTGAGAAGGCTTTCCTTACCAAGGGGACCATCCTTGCAGAGGAGGAATCAGGTGCTCTGGTTGCTAGCAAGTCTGCTGCGATCTGCACGGAATGGTACCTTGATACATCCGGATCTGCTTTGCGTGAGGTTCTGACCGTGCCTGGTATTGATACTACCCGGATCTATACCAACTCGATCTGGCAGGTATTTGAGGTCCTTGGTATTGAGGCAGCCCGTGCTGCTCTTTGCCGTGAGTTGACGAACGTGTTGGCCTTTGATGGTTCTTACGTCAACCACCGTCATATTGCTCTGTTGGTCGATGTGATGACGTACCGTGGTAGTATTGCTGCTGTCACCCGTCATGGTATCAATCGTGCTGACACTGGCGCTCTTATGCGCTGTTCTTTCGAAGAGACTGTGGAAATTCTGCTTGATGCTGCTAGTAGTGGTGAGCTCGACGATTGCCGTGGTATCTCGGAAAATGTTATGCTCGGCCAGCTTGCCCCTATGGGTACTGGAGCCTTCGAAGTACAGCTTGACCTCAAAATGCTGCAGACAGTTATCTCTGACAACAACCGCATTGGTGCTATTGGGGGCATGCCTTCTGGCATCGATTCGCTTGATGGTGCTGCTACGCCATACGATTCTGGATCGCCTATGGCTGACAGCGGCTACAGCAGTGTTGGCGCTGACATGGGTAACTTCTCGCCCATCGTCGCTGCGGGTAATGAGTCTCCCGCTGGTCTTGGTACTGAGTATGGTGGCTTCCGTCAAGGTATGCAGAGTCCTGGGTTCTCGCCCGGTCACTACTCTACGTCGCCTACGTCGCCTCTCAATGCTATGTACTCGCCTACTTCACCGAGCGCCTCTTACTCGCCTACGTCTCCTATGACATCGATGTCTGGTGCTCGTTATGGTACTTCGCCCTCTTTCAGTCCTTCGTCACCTTCGTTCTCCCCTACTTCTCCGATGATGCGCCCTACCAGCCCGTCGAGCCCGAACTACAGCCCGACGTCACCCAGCTACTCGCCCACATCCCCGGCTGCACGTCACTACTCTCCGACGTCACCCCAATTCAACTCACCGACGTCGCCAAATTACTCGCCTGCCTCCCCCAACTACAGTCCCGCATCGCCTAATCTCCACGGCGCTACGTCTCCGTCATACTCGCCGGCTTCCCCTACTTGGTCGCCCACTTCGCCCCAGGCGTACTCTCCTACAAGCCCAACGTTCCAGCGCAGCCCGCTCCAGGGCTCTCCTACGAGTCCCACCTACTCGCCCACGTCGCCGCAGTGGTCTCCTCGGACTCCTGGCCACCCTGGCGGGTCTGGCTCTGGCTCTTAGAGTGCGGGAAGTACTGGATAGTTTGTGCGATTGGGTGTTCAGTCAGAACATCAAAATTTATGCTCTTACCTTGACGTAGTTGTGGTTGAGCCGGTTGAGCCGGGCCAGCTTCGGTACTTGGGACTGGAGCTTACTCGGAACTCGTGACTTGACGCTGGCAGTCTGTCTGTTTTCCCTTGTCACCATTAAATGTCGTTTACTCATCTGCAATTGGCTTTCTTTTCATAACATTTTGCCCATGGTGTTTTTTGTGTTCGTTTTTGTTTTCAACAGTTATGAGGGTTTCAATATATCTGAGTTATTTCTCTCTCTGGCGTTAGTTTTTTTTCTTTTTCTACACTCATGTTATAGACTCTCAAAAAGAGTAAATCATAAGACCAATCAATAAAATGTTACGTCATCAGAAATACGTGTTATATATGATGTATTCTCATATGTTTGAGTCCGGTTCCATGTTGGATGTGTTGAGCTGTTCCAGTGATTGATATATATTTGGAATATGATGAAAACAAAGACATCACGGATATTGCGTTCCTTCTGATCAAGATCAGACAGTGCTGTGTAGTTCTCGGCCATTGTGATTGCCGAGATGGAGTTTATTCCCTGACTTGCCGTACCATCTTGCTGCTAACTAACCTGCCCCGCATGCTGTTGGATGAAACCTGGGGGCCAAATTAACAGGAACCAGTGATGCCATGGTTTTATGTGTGTACGGGCTGTATGCTTAAGGGCAACATTATGTATGTAGATACAGTAGGTACATGTTGCTTGTTTTTCTGTAAGGGATTGAGAGAATTGAAGTAGGAATCGATGCAAGAAAGCAATATGAGCATTTTTCTTTTTCTTTTTCTTTTCGTTATATGTGGAGGACCGCTGGAAAGGTGGAGGAAACTAAACTCTATTTGCTAATCGGACACCCTGATATGTCGAGAGTCTGTGAATTGATGGTGATCTTGCTTCCTTCACTCCTCTGTATGTACGCCTCAAAGCTGGCCTGTTTTCGTCAATGATAGGAACGGCGGGCAGAAGTTTTTTGAACGACGAAGTGGAGAGAGGAATAGAGGAATAATGAAGGGCTTGAAAGGTATATTTGAGAGGAGGGAGATGGAAGAAAAAGGAGCAGGACGATGAGGAGAAAGAGGAAGAAGAAATGTAGTGCTGTTACCTTTTAGGAGCATATTGGATGTCAGGTGTTGGATAGCGTTAACTAAGAAGCCATTTTGGGAAGTGGAGTGGATGGAGGTGGATGGAGGTGATATCGAGAAGAGTGTGAGATAATGTTAAGCGTGAGGAATGAGAGGATCTCGCCGTCAGCCTCGCTCCTTGGCAAGGCGGAAGGCGGTTGTATGGTGAGGGAACCGGGAAGATCCAAGGAAGGGCGTGAATAGGTTTAGTCTTCCGTAATCTTTGACATACGGGATCAGCTTTAACCTACGGTCAAATCTTGTGCTTGTTAAACTCCTGTTCTGAAGAAGAATAAGAAATAAAGGAAGATAGTTAAACTCATTGCTTGTTCCTGATTGGGTAAGGAGAGGATGGATGTTGTCTTTTGGATGAAGAAGAGATATCGGTGTTGATGCTACGGTGACATTGGCTGCGGAGACTTTTTGGCCTGATTTTATTTTATTAGGGAACGATTAAGGGCAACAAGTTGTCGGATGACGTCGGAATTTTGAGGCCGGAAATAGAAGAAAGAGACAGAAAGTCGGATTTTAAACTTTGTTGTTGTGATGTCAACTTGGCCCCCGAAACCTCGATTCTCTCTCTGTATAGACGCCTCAGACGCGGCAGACTAGTCACATATCATGGGTTGTAAATCTCCTGATGATGTTGGATCTTGGCATCTCCGGTACAGAAAAAAAATAAGATTTGTTGGTGGGGCTGTGAAAAGAAACAAAATGCGGATGCGGTACTGAAAAAAAATGATGCAATTCCATGAATTGGGGGTATTGTTCTTTGTTGGATGCTGCAGTTGTCCTTGGCCACAAAAAGAGGTCGATGAGGCACACTGGTGACTCCACTTGAGCCAAAAATGTGACCAATCAGAGGCCAGATTATGGTTAATTTGGTCCGTTGTTACTTTTGTGTGTGTATCCGCTTAGGGATGGATATACATACATATTACAGGGTCTTATTTGTCTGTAGGTGTTTGTCCGACGAGCTTGCGAGATCAATAGTAGCTTGATATCACAATGTTGGTTTTGCCATTGTTGTGGCAAGT
Source organism: Ambrosiella xylebori (assembly GCA_002778035.1). Taxonomy (NCBI): domain Eukaryota; kingdom Fungi; phylum Ascomycota; class Sordariomycetes; order Microascales; family Ceratocystidaceae; genus Ambrosiella; species Ambrosiella xylebori. The sequence goes on from PCDO01000002.1 coordinate 683,889, forward strand.
GGTGGGTGAATCTCCCATAAACAATCTCACTATCAAACGATCCTATAACGACACATTATCATCATCTCCTATCTCACTATGGGACCTTCTCTGGCTGTGGGCCTTGCTGGCTACTTAATCCGTCTCCTCCCTGTGCCAACTTCAAGTGAAGATAAAGATACAGATCGAAGTAGCGTTGCAACCCGAAGCTCTCAGCCCAATTTGGCATGGGCCCTTCGTTCCTTCCTTCGTGGCGAGCCGATGGACACATCTTTAAATCCCTGTCGTGGCATTATCCGACGAAAATTAGGCAGAGGTGGGTGGATGATGATGCTTGGGGCTTTCTAATTTTTTTTTTTAGCTGCAAAGGTGAAGTAAGGCTACGGTGTAATCACAATATCTCAATTATAACAAATAGATACTTACTATGTGCGTGTGATACCTGACGTCGTATGACAAGCCATCACTTTTCACCACCTATTGGATGTGCGAGCTCCTTTGTGTATGATTAGAAAGCCTGGATCACACCTACACTCCAGAATATATGTATGCTAAGACCCATATTTTGTTTCCCTCATCACGCACAAGCAAGAAAAAATCACAAGAAAAGGAAGGTCCCCATCCTCATCCTCCTCTTTCTACTCCGCTATAACATGCCATTTTCATCAGACGCAAGTGCACGGCCATCCGCCCTCAGAGTGCAGGAGACAGTGCAGTATTCTTCTATTGACTTACCTTTTATGTTTTCCCCCTCCTAATACGTTATTTTTCCATGTTACATACAAACACTATATCTTGGTCTGGAGTATGCTCTTGCTATCCTGCCCGTAGGTACTTTGCCATTACATGAAGCAACTCGAAGCAGGGGCGCCGTCAATGATCTCCATCCCCGCACTGGGTCCCATCTTCAATCAAGTTCGATCAAGTGGATGGATGGTTATAGCAATTTTTCATACTTGGTTCTTACAGGAGAGATCGCGCCTATAATCAACCCGATAAATCACATACTCGCTTGTTATGATTGCCTTTTTTTTTTTAGATGTGTTGGTTGTCAAGCATCTTTCCCTTCCATCAGCAGATTCGGCGTGTGAGGGATAAGAAGAATCAATCAATCACATGAAGCGGGGAATCTGCGTTGACAATTGAACCTAAAAGAAGACAAAAGACAGCAGGCTTAAAGGCAATATCTATAGCTTGTATCTTTATACACCTAAGTATTTCCTGTCTGCAGCAACCCCATTCGCTTCTGTCCGCTCTCAACGCTACTGTAATCGCGGATGCACGCGGAAAACTTCCGGCCGCCTGCCTCACACGGACGGGCATCTATATACGATTGGCCAGGACAGGGCCATATCAACAATAGGGCAGACCAAGGCGGTCCAGCCTGACCTACAGCTTGAACTTGACATCTGTGGATATGCAGTTTTTTTGTCTGCTTTTTTTTTGTAAAATTATGTTAGTAATTGTTTCAACTCTGTTTGCATGTCGTTCGTTAATTGAATCTATAGTTTCCGCTCTGTAGTTTGTAGGTTGTGTTGGTGGCATAGGTTAGGCGTATGTTCTTTTCTTTTTTTGTCTTCCTTTGTGAAAAAGTGACAGCGGCTAAATAGATCACTACGTCAGCAGCTGTTAACTCCCTTAGTGTACTTCAACCCCAAACTATACTCACGTGATCAAATCTACATGCGGGAGTTCCGTTTCTGTGGCCCGTCAAAATATTTCAAAGCAGGGCATGGTTGTTGATCTTATCTTAACTATGGTCAGAACCTCTTTTTTTTTTCTTGTCCGACCAAGATATCCGGTTAACAGATGATGTGCCAGGGGGAATACGCTCAGTTGCGCACATTCGGGATGTGTAACATTGAGCAAGTTAATAGAAAAAAAAAGGAACTAAAAGATCAAGGCTGGTGAGGAATCGGTGCGCTTGTGCGCGATTGTGTGTGATTGTACTGTCAAACTAACATTGAGAACTTGACAGGGCAGAAAAGACTTGAAGGTTTGCACTTTGGTGCTCACTTATTGGCCCCAGAGGACCCTGGCCGTCCGCACCTGACCTTACCTGACAGCATGTAAAAGTCCCCCTGTCGGTCGTCCATGCCAGCCTTCCTAGTCAGCCCAAGACACGGCCTGAATGGATGGCCACAAAACAAAATGACAGGGCGAACCGAAGGATATTGTGTACATTTCGGTGTCAAGCAGGTTTGAGTGATGAGTTTTATTTTCACGATATGGCCTTGTAAATATGTACGGTATAAGAATTGGGGTGATGTGAGGCGCAGTACAGCTTGTGAGTGATCGGCGTGGTCTGGAATATCAGGTGCTGGTCAATATGATAAATAATCTGACGGTATACTGCAGCTAAATTTTTTTTTGGGTGCACCTGTTGTTTGTATCTATTGGGTTACTGATTTGCTAGCCGAAATATAGCTGTCCGAAATGATCAAGACATAATACTCGGATTATTCAAATCCAAAGCATGAGCCGAAGCATTGATTCCCAATCACTAGTTATCTGAGTTCGTAGATAATAAACTCTACTTTATAGTTAGATTTATTTCTACTATTTGGGCAAGTTTATCAGTCTTAATGAGACGTCGTCGCCTTGTCATAAAAATGGATTACGCTAGACTTGAGCACCTTCCATAATTGTTTATAACCATGGACATCCTGCTCTTTATGTGTCGTTTGTTTCCACGAGATGTACTAGAAAGGAAGGAACGCCACACTTGTCATGTTCAATTATATAAACAACATTAAACTAAATCCCTAAAAAAAGGCAGTGAATAAAGATTTAAGAGCAACACAATGTCTTCTGACCGTTAAAATCTCAGAAGAAAAAAAAGCAATCAGAATTTCCAGGTTGTATTTTTGATGTCTGCCAAATTGTCATGAAAGCTTATTGTTCGAGAGATGTCGTTGAAAGATGCTCAGACTAAATTAGTTTGAGTAACTCGAAAGACAATTAAGCTGACGGGAGCCGGGAACAAACTAGTCCAATAACGGATCGAGCTACAGATCGGTAAGTACCAGTTGAGATATAGAGACAAAACAAATCGGGATGCATATTTACTCGCTATGATGCCAGCATCATTTTTGATCTGCTTGATTTTTTTTCTCTATTCATCACAGTAATGGACTATGTTGGGCACTTGATAAAATCCGCTGTGAGTCGGGAATAGATGGGCCGTAAAGCTTGACATGGAATATGCCTGTATCATGTTGCACTGTGAGGCGTTTTCTGCTCATTGGCCTGTGAAATGTCAATCATTTGACTATGATTTTATTCCTCTAAGAATCAAGGAGAATGTGTAAATAGTTAAACTTGGGTGAGATCTGAATATCCTAGGTTCCTCGTCTTCTTAGATGCAGCTTCAAACCATTTATCTTACCACAACCAAGTCATAGATAGAAACATTGCACAAACAAACTTTGGAACTCTAGACTGACTAGAAGGTAAACATGGGGTTTAATATAATACCATTGATAGCAACAGAAATATGTAAAAGAAAAAAAACTATTGACAAGAAAAGTTTAAGCCTCAATATATCACCAGTCTACATCGAATTCCATGTTAGAGAACCCTTGATCGTTATCCTGCCTGGCAAAGCCATCAGCTGAAGAGAGCATGAATCGTGAGAGACCGTGAGCGTATGGACAAAGTCAAATAAGGCATAAAGAATATAAAATAAAATATCAAAATAGATACAGAGAAATGGACAGAAACCGCTCGAGGTTGTCAGAAGAAGTCGTTCTTCTTAGGGGCAGTCCCTGGGGCCGATTAAAGTTGCCGAGAACCAACCAGAAATCGGACATCAAACAAGCTTCTTCTGATGATCAAGAAGTCAACAACAAGTGATTATTGATCGATAGAGAGCTTAGCTTGAGAAAAGAAAAAAGAATAGAAGAAAAACGAAAACACAATAAAAAGAAAGTAAACCAAATAAGATGGAAACGTTGAACTGGGGCCAGAGCTTCATTTGACATCAGCCATGGACAGACTGTAAACAGTAGTTTCCGGCAACATGAAGAAGCCCACAAGTTCAGTCATTGATAAAGAGCGTGTCTACCATTCGTGTTAGAACAACATATGAAAGGCATGATATAGGATATTTACTTACCCTCGACTTCACAGGAGTCGAGACCGCGTTACATCTTGGCGCAGGCGGCGCTGCACTCTCCCGCGTTGGGAGTCTCGATATTCTCGGGGACACAGCCGCCGCTGCCACACGGGACAACGTTCAGAGTGACGGTGTGGCCGCAGGCGTAGTGGACAATGTAGACCTTGCACATGTTGACGGTGTTTGTAGAGGGTGGTGATAGTTTTGTGGTAATGGGATATGAGACTGAGACTGGACGATGTCAATGAAGCTGGTAGAAGGTGATAAGTGAAGTTGGTATTGTTGATGATGATGATGATGGAGATGGATTGGAATGAAGCTGTTATGAGCGGGCTGTCCTTGACTTTATATATACGAATCTGTCCCGACAGATTGGTATCGTGGGTGTGAAATTCAATAAGATACAACAACCCAAGATGCAATAATATCATCATTAGTTCAGAAAGATGCGGTGCTGTGCTGTGTGTTGACGAAAGGAGCAGTGATCCTAAACTAGAAGTCGTCACATAACAAAAAAAACTTGATGAATAGACCCCTAAGCTTTTGCATTCTGGATTCGGCTTGCTGGTCTCCTCTCCCCCTCCCTTCCTGTCTAGGGTAAAGGATGACGGTCTTTTGATTTTTAGATAGGTGGACCAACAGATTTCTAATGCCGATTGTCCAATAACCTGCAGCTTGCTTGCATGTACAACTGCATGTTATTGTTTTCTTTTTTTTTTTTTTTTGCAGGTCAGTAGTAATGGTTATGCTACGACCAAATGTTGTCTATTTCATAGAAACGCTTTAAAGTATAAACTCTTGCAACAATATCATATACTAACCAGTCATTATTGAGTCCTTAATATAAAATCTACGATATCTCTCCATGCTTAGAAAATCTCTACATGCAAACTTGCTTGAATCTATGAGTGAACAATGGCTAACACACCTTTATTTAGGGTTTCCAGATGTGCTGTTAGCCAGGGGTGGGGTGTAGACAAAGGACGTGCGTCAAACTGCAGGAGTACGACATCACAACCGATGAAGGGCAATAGCGAAGGGGTGTTGATTAGAAAAAGGCGCTTTAATTGATCGGATTTGATTTGAAAGAAGATACAATGGGCTAATCAAGAGGGGGTGTAGTAAAAGCTTAGCATCTCGAGATTGAGGCAACTCAATGTTGTCTGCTTTATTAATTTTCTTTTTACTTCTTGTACATCCAACATCTTGCTTCACGAACCAATGATGTAGTCAGTTCAATATCTACGCTGAAAGCCAGTCAGCCTCTATACAATTTCCAGGCCTGATCATGCCGCAATACACACTCTCAGATCCAATATCGGCGGATACCTCCTGAGACCAACATTGTCTACATCGATAGACAGGTTGCGTTCACTGCGGCAATCGCGTCTCATAGTCGCAGACGGCCGTTGAAAGCGGCCCTGGCTACATATGTCCCGCCCAAAAACCGCATGGTGGAGCATGCTTTTAAGCATGGATTCAGCTGACCATCCGTCTTGTCGTTCATCAAGGCTTGATTGTGCCTTTGGAGGGACCTGTATGGCCTCGAAGCTGGGCTGAATTGTGAACATAGTGGATGCAGCCATCCGTTCTATGAAACTTTATAAAATGGGCATTCTTATATAAAGTTCAAGGGCTTTCTATTATATGTTCTGCTTTGTTATTATAGTTTTTTGGTCTACGATATCAATGCTGCATATTGAATGACAGTACCAAACTATTGCATCGTTATCATTACATGGTGCATCATTCTTCTTTATCTAGCTACACACATTTCAGTATGAGCATAGTATGTAAATCGATAACCCGTTAAGCATGCCCTCTATCCTAGCTAAGTGAAGGCTAAAGAGATTAAGCTCATGCTACAAGGTTGTGAATGTCCTTGGTCCTTTGTTAAACTATTAATAATACTTGGCATCTGTCGTATTGTCCATGATGCCATGGTCAAGCCATTCTGCCAAATGTTGGCCGTCCCTGTTTATTTTCGGCACACACCCATAGACGTACCGTTAGACGGGAGAGATCGTTGGTCTACTAAGCTATATAGACATCTAGAGATACATATATTAAACTCGGCACATAGTCAAGGTAAGATGCTAGAATATTGGCATTTAAATACCATAACGACATGTTGGATCACCCTTTTCCCCTCAAGAACAACCAGTTCATACTCCGTCACCACTTGACGGCTCAATTGTTGGAACTTACACTGAACTCCATATACAAAACAGATTACCCTAGTGTAGAAGCTTGAAGATGTGAAAGCTCCCTTGTCTCTAATTACCATCTTCGCCGAGGATCCGCCTCGCAGGATCCCATGAACTATAGAGCCAACATACATATATACACAGCAGCATCAACCTTTTCCTCATTCTAACTGGCTAGCCTCTCTTCCGCAAGTTTCGTTTTGCTTGAACCAACATCCATGTTCACAGCACTTTTTTTTTTTTGGTTTTTTTCGGCTTGAGTTGTGGATTTGAACGCGACATTTCAATTTTCCACATTGGATATTTTCATGTTGATTTACTACTGTTGCTGAGAATGAATTTAGTGAGGGGTAATGAGTTTAAACTGGGCTGTGAGGTTGTTTTTGTTGTGTGCTTTTTATGAGTATCACATGTCTTTTGAAGTCATGCCAGTTGGTTGGAAGGGGATCTCTTCAGCTCCTAGGTACTTTTCTAATACACATTTTTGCACTTGGGTCTTGGTTGATTCAAAAATATCACACCAAAAAGACCTGCTTCTCTTTTTCCAACTGAATATATCAGCCACTAATGCATGACCAGCCCAAAGTATCCTTTATCATATCAATATATCAAGCCAGCATTTCTCATGAAGTCACCGATAATCAGATATAATGTCTCTATCGGCACCAGTCCGGTCTTGATCCGTGCCTCTGAAGTACTTCTTCTTTCAGTGACGTTAAGCGCTTAGCCGCCGTATATAGTATTTCTATCCTATCATCTTCCCAACTGTAAACTCGGCCCCCGATCTGGTGATCCTTGGCAAAAAAGAAAAGATCTCGTGGTGTGTATTGTATATAGGCTTTTGAAGTCACATACTCGGGTATTATGTCATGAGTTTGACTTTGACTCCGAGCCATAAACATCTAAACCAACATCTTACTTTAGGAAAGCTCTATCACTTAAAACATAATGGTCAAATGTGTAAGTGAGACGGCAAGCCAAAGGTCCTATATCGCCACAGGTAGTTGATATGTACCGAGCCAACATCATTAACAAGAACTTTGAGATTTCCAACACTTAGTTCCAAGATCATATAGACGGCAGAAGGACCCCTCCATCTCGGACCATTGAATAACCTTTAGTAAAAAATAACATGAACAGAGATAAGATGACGTCTACAGTGATTCAGGTGTTGAAACGGTCTTTAGTAGGTCTGAACGGTATAACTTTTTATAGCTATGCCGCAGTTATGATGCTGTGACCACTATGTTCTTTCCTTCTCTGCAAAGATCTTTAAGCTTCTGGAAGCCCTTCTATGAAAATCAGTTCAGGCAATCACAAATGCTTTGTCCTGGTTATGTGCAGAAGCAACTGACCGACCTTCATAAAAGTAAAACTTAGCGAAGTTATAACAGACACCCACAGTAAGAGTGGGAAGATTAGGGCATAATGGTTGTTCAGTGGTGGTTATTTTGCCGGCCCCTTAACTATGTTGGTTGTATATAGATGTGAATAAAACAGGAGACACATTAATACATCGAATCCTGATTTGTGATTTCCATACTTGAGCGTTGCTTGTTGCGACTATAAATCATAAGCACACCAAGTCTTTAGGCAGAATATACTGACTTGAGGATTCTGAATTACAGATTAAATCACCGAAAGAAGAAAATGCTACAGTGGTCTCTTTTGAAAAGATCTTGGCACAGTCTATCTATGGGCATGCTGTATATAAGCTTTTAACAGTACAAAAATGGATTCACTAGTATGTAACAGCATCAAATAACTATGAAAGAGCTTACTGGAATAGCTAGGTCTAACTACTGGTTCCTTATGATTATGGTAACTGCCTAACTATCCTAAATATGATGTTGCCATCATGTAGAAAACAAAGAGAGGGGAAATATAGAGTCAAGAAGCCTGTGATAGGAGACAGCACTAACCCCTGCTCCTTGGAATATGTGCTACATTCGTCCCTAGTTCCATCACCTTCTTATATTAATTGTGTGTAGCAGGTCTATTTGACAAACCTGCTAACCGAGTTGTCTTCAGAGGGGCAAAATAAGGACCAGGCCTTCTGGATATAGGTTCGGATGCCCCATCTGGTCCTCAATGATGGATTCTAGCTGTGAATTCTACTTGGTATCAGTCGGCAGTGTACAGTGATACGGAATGCTGTCCGAGAACCAGACACAGTGGCAAGTTTTGCAGAGAAAGGCCAAAGGGGCATGTTGGTCAGAGTTGAGAACAGAATAAGCACGGGTGGCAATAGTGCGGTTTCCTCCTGCGACATTCAAGAACCAACACTTGCCTAGACGCTTCCTGGGGGACTGTTGACAATCTTCACTGGAACCAATTAGCTTGCAGACGTTGCGAATTTAAAGAAGGATAGAATTCACAAAGAAGGACCAATAAGTGTACTCGATATACTACTGTTAGAAAGTTGTTTCATTATGCTAGAGTGTATCTGTTCTTGTCGATTGCCTCTTTGTTGGTTCAGGCTGCCAGGGATGTACTTTGCTCTTTGAGAATGACAAACATAAACTCTGGTGATTTCTGGCACATAAATGAGACTTTGACTAGGCATCACGCCTGGCATTTGTTTGTGATCTAGATCAGTGTGGATGTTGTCATTTCCAAGTATCTTCGGATAAACCATGTACCACTCGTGCTCAGCAAGGGTTCATGATCACTCAATCAATTAACAACCGATTAATTCCGTCACTAACTCCAGATACCGTCTGTGCTTAGAACTTCGCACATGGCAGCCACTTAGGGACTTTTCAGGATAGACCAAATATTCCGTCGTATAGCCAAAACCACATACTGTGCATACAAGATCCAAACTACAGCACAGATCAAGACTGAGTGTATGTCCAAAGTGAAAGTGAAATTCAACCTTGCAAAAAAACAACACGCATGTAAAATCCACACATTTTTTATTTACCAAGCTTTAGGGTTGACGTTGCATTGCTTAGATAATTGGCAATCCGCATCTGCGGCCCATTTGGCGGCCGGTTTTGTGGTTCCCTGGCGAAGAAAGTTTGTCACGGGAGCAAAGTGTTATGCTGGTTGTTCCTGAAAAAATGTGGGATTTCGAACTAAAATGGATGCTTTAGTCAACCATTAAAAATATAATGTGTCAAAATGGTAGGTAACACTGGGGTTATCGACATAACCCTACTAATCAAAAAGAAAAGGGTATCAAAGCCCAACAATATACCCAAACCTAGAGCAAAGATCTCCAGAATTAAAATATGTTGTCGTTGATGTAAACTAACCAGATTCACAGCATCGTACGTATGTACAATTAAATTTTTGAACACATTCATCAGGTATTACTAGTTATCTCGAAGGTTATAATATATATGAAATCCTACTTAACCTCTACACATGACCACCACATCCAATCACACTATTATGAAACTCATATTAAGCAGTATAACTATGAATATTGTCATCACCAACAAGAACAGCTCAACTAAAGAAAATATCCGGGTATAAATATGACCTAATTGTAATGAAGTGTATGTGTTCTTCTAGTCTGGAGTCTCGGCAAGATCGCCGAGTTGGTCCGACATGCCTTAGCAAGTACTAGTACTATACATCTGCGTGGACACGATTTTGCTTACAATGGCCTTGCTCTCCTGGATACTAACTCTGCCCACAAGTTTATTCTACGTAGGATCAATTCGGTTGCTAACCTCTCATGTGTTGGCTAGACACGTTGATGGTGTAGATGTTGGATAGTTTGGAAGATCTTGATCTACGTATTGACTCAATAGCATTATGAGTCTTTTGATTATGATCTTTTGAGCAATATCTACAGAAACTAATGTCAAAGCTTTTGTTCATTGACGTACATTTCTGTTTCGGCGTGTATATCGGCTAACGTGTTTACTCAAAAGTAATCTTACTCCGTCATTAGCGCTGCCAGGCGATAATTATCGATACGTCTGGCAAATTCAAACTTGTAAACGCCATTCAGAATCTCTAAACGAACAGGCACTTGCATTTCCAAACCCCACCTACGTCAAGCGTTTAACAAACTTTCGTACCGCACTCAACACACCTCATTTACTAACACAGGACAATACAGGACAATAAAGTTCTACCATTCGAGTACAATTGACTTTTTTTAGCTTTGTATTCCCCCCCCCCCCCCCAGAATTGTAGTTTTCTGAGATTTTATCGGCTTGGGGAGAACTTCTTCAAGAAACCGACTTACATCAATTTTGACCAATTATGTGTTAGCGATTTTCTAAGCGCCTGTAGCCTACACACGCGCGCCTCGACACTAGGGAATCTACAATAAGTTACTACATTATTGCAGGAAGTAGATATAATGTATAATACAATATTATGTATCCTATGTCTGTCAATTGTAGCTGTATTCATATCTAAATTTCCATCACAAATCCGAGCGACGCCACTTTAAGAGTACACTATGGTGCCCTGGAACAGCTTGCTATGACAATGTCCCAGGGAATGGGGTTTGATAACCAACCCTTCTCTTATGTCCAACAAAGAATACTCCAGCTAGATTCGAGCCAACAATATACCCCAAGTACCAGCTGAAATGACGTTGTGCTTGCTGGATGTATGGCACTTCGGAACTTATCAAGCCATCGCGGGTCATCCGGGAAGATACATTTTGTCTAAATAGATATGGATTGGTGTCTTCATTCAAGGCAATAATACCGTGAAGCTTTTGACTATACTTGATAAATCCCGTGAGGAATCATCTACTAGCAACCAACTTACCTTGATACGTTGAGTCAATGACAAACGATATCAGATGAGAGATACCACCTGAGCAATGTGAAATAATAATGTTCAACTGACTATGTTGCATTCCTCATAATAATTATTAAACTGTTGTTTTTGCAATGGCGTTGTAAGCGACGCTAAAGCTCATACTCTTAGGGACACTCTTTATTTCTATAAAACTTTTTGATACTTGACCATATCACTACGGAAAGATGAAATGATGATTTGGATATTGAAATCACATCTCTTATGACATCAGAGCCAACATTCCACACATATAACTTCCAAATATCATATAGTTCCCCCATCACAATGTTTCAAAATGCCCAACATGCAGATATAACAAGTAATCCTGCTGCTTCATTACAATAAAAGAGTATTCCACATACCAATATACTCCCCTTCATGATCTCATTCACATACAGAGGTCTGCAGGAGCTAAAGTTACATCTGCTAGAGGTATTATAGACGGGTTCCGCGTCTACTCTATAGCATAGCCTCAGGGTAGACGCATCTTGCTAATTACCAAAAAAGTACCCCCGGGGTATAACTATCGTTGCTGCAATCTTGTCATCACACTAGTGCGTACATTCAGTGATCGTCATTGGGGGTGTCTTTTTTTTACGAGAGATTCGGCGTCTTTGGCGGATATCAGGTCCCATTCGCTGCACTGTAGCATTGTTGGTCCGCGCCTATATCGCAAAAGTGCGCTTGTGATGGGGCTGGTGTCCACAAGCGATGTCATGGCTGGCGCGGGGTTGCATCAATTCCGTATTTGGATAGGGGACGACATGGACTAAATAGGAATCCGACCTGAATAGGAAATGGCGTGTACCTTTAGAAGAATTCCTTTCATGATAAAGGGTTAGAAGTACATCGATCATTATGTATCAGAATAGGCTATAGCGACGACGACAGGCTTGTGGTATGAGTGGCCATGCATGTACAACAGACCATAGAACCCTCAGTATATGTGCGATGGGACCAACAGTATGTGAAGGGCCTCATCACAGTCCCATGATCTCATCCTGTCATCATGTTGGTGCAAAGGATTGTGTATCTCATTTCTATGTAATATCGGAACTACGGGATGAAATGGAGTGTGCGTCACGTTCGAGGAATCTTCTCATCTACTACGCAGCCGGTGAGAGTGAACACATGGAGATGCATGTGTACATTTTGTGTTGGAAGTTTTGATAGATAGTGTCAATCCTGTTTCTAAGACGTCACGAGGGAACTATGATTTTCCGTCTTCTAAGGCCTAGGCTGATGCTGATATCCAACATTGATCCTCTCGTATTACCCTTCGTGCCAAAGCGAAGCCAACTCTTTCTGTGTTGTGGTGCGAAATGTGTTAGATGATGTATACTTGTGGTGTTTCCACAGTGATAGGCATTTCAAGAAATACTGCTTCATAACTGCATTATAACTGTATGAGCATTGACACATCAGTATCCCAAGGTCTCATCTTCAGATTATGCCCCCCCCTCCCCCCCCAGAAGTCATTCAGGACATCAAGCCGCTCACCATCATCGGTCATTGTTAGTCTATTACTTGAACTATCCACAGCATCGATCAACTGCTGGTTACAAGGCATTATGAATCAAGATGATAATTTCTGGAATATTCAATGAAACTACCTATCAATACAGCGTTATTAATCACCTACAGTACTTTATCTCTTCCTTTTCATCTTCATTCTAGCATAAACTTAGTATCATAGTTACGACACCAGCACATTCTTCAATGTGCGGCACATAAACAACCACCACAATCGGTATCTATATTTCCGCCTTTAGAGGCCGCAACAATAGGACACGTCAAGTACAGAGCCCACCCATTTTGGTCATCTATTGTGCATCAATGACTTCATGAGTTGTCATACTTCGGTAATTCAACGTCTATAAATCTATAATAGGAACTATAAACAAGTATACTATTGTCAAAAAGAAATATGCTGGGTGGGGTATGATTGGGGGCGGAGGGGGCTGTGAATAGCACGGAAGACCGTCTTCCAGTCGCAAAAGAGATATCCCGGCCGATTCCGCCCCGGATAAGCTGACATGAGACACAACTAATGGGAGAGAACAAGATAAACGTATAGCAAGGTAAGAACTTAATCACAATAAAGTCTATATAAATCTACTCATTTGAAAATTACGAGAACGAGATTTGGGGGCCGATGCAAAGACATTGGATTGTTAATAAATTCTAGGCTCGGCTAAAGATGTTCTCGTTAACTTTCACACTTTTTTTCTCGCACAAGACCTGCAGGTTTCTGAAACTGGTTATGAGTAAGTGATGGACGTAAGGCTGCGGCGTGATCGGTTGGAACAAGAAAAAAAGACAATAAAGCACGATCAAAGAACGTGATGCGGTATAAACGGGATATCTTGTCGAGTGCACACAATGTACAGGACATATATGAAACATCTACGAACTCAGGCCCACAAATTATACCCCACAGTATGGAGTGGAGTCGAGGCTGACGTGACACAAGATCGACCCACTTGAATACCGCTTTTTATGTGGGGCTCGGACTTCGCTCGTGTACTTAGTGAGGTCCTCCGAATGCGGAGGAGTAAAAAAAAAAAACTGAAAGAACCTCCCCCGGACAGGCTTGAACTGTCAACCTCCTGATCGCTGAGATGGAAATCTCGTAACAGTCAGACGCGCTAGCCAATTGCGCCACGGAGGACACCCGGATTAACTATTGAAGAATAGAAGGTTCATTTGTATAATATATTCCTTTAAGATGTAGCAAACGAATGCTATTGCAGCACTCATATGGACAAAAAATCAATAAAAGGTAAAGCTATATAAATATTGTGTCAGTTATTTGTGGTCTACCTGGGTTCCGACACAGATTTTCAATGTCGGTGTTCGGAGCATCCAACGGTCTTCTCCAGACGTGCCATCGCCGGAGTTGCCAATGCTAGCTTCCCTCACGATGATTAACATACAACCACTATTCGATTCGCCGACACTAAACGATTCAAGAACATGAGCAAACTATACCTCCACTACTTATGACCATAGCCTGTGGAAAACACGGGATCCCGTCCGCTCCCCCATGGTCAAGCCACAGGGCGCCGGATTAATACTATGATGGGTGACCACGTAGGAATACCCGGTGTTGTATGTTTTTTTCTTCAGTCTCTCAATATCATCAGTCTAGACATAGAAATGTTGAGGATTGACTGATGTCGAGTGTGTAATGAGCTATTGTTAACATCAGGCTCTCATGAACATAGTGGAAGTTGTAATGAGTAACGACGAGTGGCGCAATCAAAGATGGCGTAACAAAGATTCGTGGCATTTCAGGCTGTCTATCATATGCATCTGTTGTCAAAGTATATCTCAGTGAACTTTATACTCATATTATCACCGTTCGATTGTACATATAGATTTCAGGATAAAACAAAAAAACATACAGCCGATTCCATAACATCTCACTTTCCAACCCTCCACCTAAACTCAGACTATTACCACACAATATGATAATACCATGGCAGTCAGCTGTTTATTTGTATATCAACTCACCGTCATGTACATCAATGCACCACGCCCAACCACATTCTTGGAGTTCATCTTCCACAGATATGAATACGCCAATCCTACCATCACCTGTTAAACTTCCCACATGCAATCCTTTCCTCCACCCACGTCGTCCCCAGGCTTTCTTTTTTCGTCAGATTTGCCGTCGGCAGTGTTGCAGTGAGCGTGCCCAGAATTTGGCTGATAGATTTTGGGCCCTGGACTCAGTGTTTTTAAGATGTCCGATGGCGGGTGGCAAGGAAGGGTAGTAAGAGAGTACAAGACAGGGGAAGGAGAGGAGTTATTGTAGAAAGCCAATATGTTTAGTTTTTGGCTGTCCTGTCAGATAAAACTATGGTTTATTAGATGTTTACAATATATTATTTTATTGCATTGTTTCTAAGCAATTGTTCTCTTTAAATATTGGTACTGAGCACATCTTTGTTGCCCGAGTCAATCGTTCACCCTAAGGACGACCACTTGCTAGCATATGAGCCGAATCCCTTTGTAAGGAGTGATAACCAGTAGGATGAAATAAGCGTTTTCTCAATCTTCATGTGCGCTTTTACAATTGCACCTCCGGTAAATTTGATAAATTCTGCACCATTCATGAAAGTAGAGTGAAAGCAGAGTGAAAGTGGATAATATATACCCTAACCTTTGTTGATGCAAGTCTCCAAATTTTCAGATAAGCATCCCGTGTTCGGCGGGAAATGCACATATGCATTATCCATTTTAATTTATCTCGACTGGCTTATCATCAATTGCACAGTCTTGGCACCAATTTTCTAGCATTTTATTAAAAACTTGGCCCGTAATCGCACGACCACTATTCGCGGTAACTCACTTACATTCTATCTATTTTACATCTTATGGCATCGGATGCAAGACTCCGTCTACAGTAGGATCCCCCTACGATAATTCTAAGCATGAAGTTAATTTTCTTTTTGTCCTCGGCTGACCTGACATCAAAAGTCATGTGACTGACTACGAAGAGGGTGTGAGGTTGAGTATGAGGTATTACAATTACTCAGAAAAACTCGCTAATGTAACCTTGCAACAACCCCGTATCCAAGAGCCTCCGTAGATGGATCGGTAACCGCCGAATGAAGGTATAAAAAGTAGCGGAATGTTAGCTGAGCTAGCTGATGTCAGCATCATGTGGGATATGATTGGCTGCTTGGGGCTGATATCTAATTCTCATTACTCGATGGAGTCTTGAAAGAGAAATATTTGGGTTTAGGGTTTGAGTGTTTTCCATGCGGGGAAGCAAGAGTCACTGAATCTGTAGATATTTGTGGATATCATTACTGATGACATTTCGAGTGAAAATGAATTGAGATGATTGCAACAGGACGATTAGTTTTATGATGTAGGACCCGTTGTAGTTAATAACCCTTTTTCAAGATACAAAAACTTGTCTATGGTCAATCATGAATACTTTTGAACCTCGTTGCTTCAGTGCTCATAGACCATATCTAGTGTGTATCTAATTTGATTCTCAAAACTCAACCCCGGACTAAGAGCTTTGACAAAGACAGGTTATCTCCAGACCTGAAATCCTATCAAGGCCCAAAAGGCAAAAAAGGATTCCCAGGGAGCGGCCATCTTATATAAAGCACAGCTTAGGGTCTGGGTTATAGAGATAACTCTTATCTCTCTCGACGTAGTTACATCACGCACATGTTTCATCCATTGATAAACAATGTTCAGCTGAGGGGCCACTAAAAGAAAAGTAAAGTACAAACACAAGAAAAAGAAAAAGAAAACACCCATAAGTAATTGCTGTAGAATAAGCTGCCGATAAGCTCTATCTGACAGCAAATCCTGAATAACACTGGAATTAACCCCTACGATTCGCCAGCAACTAGAAGAACTTATACACGACTATTTCTAAATAGGTGAATGTATTTGTGCTTCTATAGAAAAATATGCCTGTGCTGACGGCGACTACCCATTGTAGGACTTACCACTTACATACACACGGGTTGACTGTGTGGCGGGCACTAGGTTAAGGGTATAGATAAGGAAATCCGGGGCTCGGTAGAGTACGTGACGGAGCCGTAACTGAGTATATATATATAGGAACAAAAAAGAGAAAAAGCCGGCGAATTGAAGGATCGCACAAGATAGTAATAGTGAGTTGGGGTTATTTCACACTTTTTTATAAAGTCTTTAGTAGTCCCCCCCCCCCCCCAGATTTGATATTGAAGAATGGATCCGTGATGTTAGTGTTTTTTTACATATATACGACTCTTTCGTTATAGTGGGTTGCGAGACTGATTATCTGACAGACTATGTAGGTGTTTCACTGCATTTTATGTCTAGATAAACACACGTCAGAAACCAGATAGACGCAGAACCACAAGGGAACAGACACTTGATAATACATCCACATCTTCTATACAATAAACATCACAAGGTCGTCATTATCAAAATGTCCAACGTCACAGTCGCCCTCACCCAGGGCACTGGCTACGGCGTCGTCATCGGCCTTGGCCTCGCCTTTGCCCTTGGTTTGTTCTCCCCCCTTTTGCTTCCATTCCTCTCCTACTAACACTCTCCTACCCTCTAGGCATGATCCTCACCACCTACATCCTCCGCCGCTACAACTCTGAACTGCAAACCTCCGAAATGTTCACCACCGCCGGCCGTACCGTTAAATCCGGTCTCGTCGGCTCCGCCGTCGTCTCCTCCTGGACCTGGGCCGCTACCCTCCTCCAATCCACTGCCGTCTGCTACAAATACGGCATCAGTGGCCCCTTCTGGTACGCCTCCGGCGCCACTGTGCAAATACTCCTCTTCGCCACCCTTGCCATCGAGCTCAAACGGCGCGCCCCTAATGCCCACACCTACCTCGAGATCATCAAGGCGCGCTACGGCACCTTTGTCCACATCGTCTTCATGGTCTTTGCCCTTGTCACCAACATCCTCGTCTCGCTGATGCTTATTGTCGGCGGCGCCAGCACCGTGTCTGCCCTCACCGGCATGAACAACATCGCCGCCATCTTCCTGCTGCCTGTCGGCGTCGTCCTCTACACCCTTGTCGGCGGCCTCAAGGCCACCTTCCTAACTGACTGGGTCCACACCTTCATCCTGCTCATCATCATCATCATCTTCTCGCTAACCACCTACGGCTCCTCCGATACCCTCGGGTCTCCCTCTGCCGTCTACGACGCCCTGCTCGCTGCCGGCGACCGCCACCCCATTGACGGGAACGCCGGCGGCTCCTACTTGACCATGCGGTCGCACGAAGGTGCCATCTTCTTCGTTATCAACATTGTCGGCAACTTTGGTACTGTCTTCCTCGATAACGGCTACTGGAACAAGGCTATTGCTGCTTCGCCAGTGCATGCGCTACCCGGCTATCTTATTGGTGGCCTCTGCTGGTTTGCGATCCCGTGGTTGACGGCGACCACAATGGGCCTGGCCGCGCTATCACTCGAGAACACCCCGGCGTTCCCCACTTTCCCCAACCGCATGAGCTCTGCCGAGGTCTCCGAGGGTCTTGTCCTGCCGTACGCCGCCGTTGCTCTCCTCGGAAAAGGCGGTGCTGCAGCCTCTCTGCTCATGATCTTCATGGCCGTCACCAGCGCTACCAGTGCCGAGCTCATCGCCGTCTCGTCCATTCTGACATATGACTTGTACCGCACCTACTTCAACCCATTGGCCGCCGGCAAGAAGCTCATCTACATGTCCCACTGCATCGTTGTGCTCTACACCCTCTTCATCTGCTGCTTCTCCGTCGGCCTCCACTACGCCGGCATCTCCATGGGCTACCTCTACCTCATGATGGGCTGTATCATCTCCTCCGCTGTCATCCCTGCCACTCTAACGCTTGTCTGGTCCGGCCAAAACAAGTGGGCTGCCGGAATCGCGCCCATCCTTGGTCTTGTCTGCGCCCTCATCGCCTGGCTCGTCACCGCCAAGAAGGAATGCGGCAGCCTCGACATCGACTGCACCGGCAGCAACAATCCTATGCTTGCTGGCAATGTCACCGCCCTGCTGTCACCGGCCGTCATCGTCCCAGTGCTATCCTACAGCCTAGGCCTGCAAAAGTATGACTGGAAAAGCATGATGGATATTCGCAAAGGCGACGACCACGACGTGGCTGCTGAGGCCCACGTTTCCCTCGAAGAGACCGTCGGCGGCGCCGAGGAATCCGACTCCAAGTTCACTAAGGAGCAAAAGATGCTCAATCACGCGCGCAAGATCTCTATCACCGTTACCATCATCATGACCTTGGCCCTCCTTATCCTGTGGCCCATGCCCATGTACGGCTCCGGGTATATTTTCTCCCGCAAGTTCTTTACCGGCTGGGTTGTCGTTGGCATAATCTGGATCTTCGGGTCATTATTTGGCGTCGGTATCTTCCCCGTGTACGAAGGGAGACATACCTTGGTGCGGACATTCAAGGACATTTGCCTTGACATCTCGGGTAAGAAGTTTGGGCCGCCCAAGGGGAAGGTGATACAGGCACAGGTTGTGGAGGCGGAGAGCGCCGAAGAGACAAAAGGAATGGAGGAAAAGGAGCATTGAACCAGCATTACAACAGACAGAACATATAATGAGCCTGAAAAAAGGCAAAATGAAAACTTATTTGGGAAGAGTAATATTTGTGTGTGATGGGTTGTGCACGTGATTTTCTAAATCAGGAAATTGCTAGTAACACTAAAAAGTCACATTTGTTCTTGTACTACCAACACGGTTTTGTATATTTATCTTTACTTTTTATTAAATCATCCTGATTCCATCACACTTTTTTGTATCATGAGTGAAGATTGTACTCTGTCACAAGTGTCATAAATCGCCTAATCAATGGCGGTCTGGATCTTGTACATGCCTGGCGTCAACCCAAATTTTGCAGTATTGCCCTTCTAGGAAACCTCAATTCATCTTAACGTCAACACGATAAATTTTTAGTGAGGCCTGTGATGCTTTTCAAGTTTAATTGGTGATACAAGTCTTCTTACTTGATCATGAGCCAGCTTATTCATTTCTAAACATTGGTACCCGTATCACTTGACCAGTCTAAATATCAAATTTCCATTCCAGAGTTTACCTCAGGTTTCAACCTGCATGTAGATATCCGGATCAGATACTTCCTTCTATTCGCCATCCTTTACCGGCCCACCGGGAACCCTTTTGTGTGCTGATTCGGGCGGGAAACTCAGACATGGAAAAGGTATTGCCATAGTTAAAAGTCAATGTTTACCTGATGTATCCAACATCATCGTCAACTCACTCAAGAAGGAGCGGGTTCAAATTTTAATCACTCTTGTTGTGGAGAGGAGAGAGCGTCTGAGGCTGGGTCCTGTGATGAGGAGAATTCATGTGACTTTTTGATAAAAACGAAAACCACATGACGATATCATGGTGTATCTATACTTCAACCCTAATTATGAAGTTTTGCAGAACAAGCTCTCTACATTACTTCATATTTCTTATGATATAGAATCTGCAAGTCCATCTTTCAATACAACCTCGCTCATGCATGAGCAGGGGGAGCTCCTCAAGATCTGTTTTTTTTTTTCCCCAAAAATCCGTACTCCGTAACAGAATTTCTTGTAAAAGCCGTCACTGACTAGCGCCGTCATAGTGTCTTCTAGTGGGCGTCCCAGACCAATCCAGGATACCTACGGTTAACTTCGGTAACCTTTGCCTCTTTAGTTACATAATAGCGAGCAGGTTTTAGTTTCCACCGGAGGAAAACCGGTGTTTGGATGATGGTCGGATTGTTCATTTAGGAGAACAATATGGTAACTTTTTTTTTCCTTTTCTTTTTTAAATTTTCCTTCTTCTAGTTTTATCGATGCGAGCAACAAAGCCAACTCCGCAACGCATCATTTGCAAGTCTAATGATCATTGACTGTTCGCAGAAATTAACGCAGCGGTATTCGGAGGTCCAAAAGTCAAAACGATGATCCAGACATCATAATAAGTAATGATCAGTAGAGCCTCGCGCCATATCCCGCGGCCATCAAACCTACAAAACAACACAAACAGTCACCAATCACCGCATCATGATCCAATCCAAGAAACTTCACGAAAAAGAGAAAAAATGGGAATCTAGACCATCAGCATCCATCTAAAAGCAAGCCCCTCCCTCTATTCCATCCCCCCCGCTCTTCCCATCTTCCCATCTGCATTGCCCACCAACTCAGAGCCTTTTTGCCACCATTGTCGCTGTCAAGGTGGGCTCCAGGAGCTTTGACAATTTGGTCTAAAATTGTAATGGTCATGGGCTATATATGTACACAAGAGTCATCCAGCAGGCCGGAGATCGGCCGGCGGAGCTACTTATTTTTTCTAATATTTTAAGTCGATGTCTTGGTTTTGTATGTAGCGATCTTTGTTCGTGGGATTCATTTTACATGGAGACAATATAAAATGGAAACTTCTTGTAGGATTTTTCTGGTCAGAGTATGTGAAGTGTACAATGCTTGAGGAACGTTCCTGGCTAGTGAGAGCTGCATCATTCTGATAATTCTGAGGCCTTTTCACTTGCTCTAACATAGGGTTTGTGCATAATACCAAACCCTAGAATCGTGTTTCACTAGTGACATCAGCAGTGATCTCATCTATGAGGCTTGCTACGGACCACCGGATATTTTATACATTTATCTTGAGCCGACAAATATGTTCATGCACATATACGTATATAAATAAAACGCGATTATTTATCATCATATTACCGACTGACTGATTAGTTTTACGAGTCACGTTCCTCGTTGAAAATCCGGGGAAATGACACTCTGCAAACATTGAACGATAGCTATGCCGGGCGGGACAGAGTCCTTAATCGACCATAGTCGGCAGTCATAGACACTAAATATAGTTCTTGTTGTTTCCTGAAGCATGAATAAATTATTATCCTATAATATATACTCTGTTTCCTAAAAAAAAAACTAAAGATAAAGTACTCTCATATCCTTTGTTCGTTCTCCGTGTAGATTCTATTTTCGGCACGCCAGCTTCTCTGACTTCCGTAGGCCCGGTCCAAACATGGCTTAGACAACAAAGGTTAGATCTACATCTTATACATACATAAACACTGAAATTCTGTGCCATCATTCATCACCACTACCCATCTTCATCACGTGAATTTAAAACTTCTGGTTGAGAGCCGGCTAATATCTACTTGACACCTCCTTCCCAAAGAATGATAACATCAGCTTCTCCCCTCCCTCATCAACCCCTCACCTAGTTCTGATCCAGAACATTGCCTTCTTCGTTTTCTTTTTATATATCTAAAGATTACCTTAGGATATGTCTGGAAGCGCTGGATGGATCTTAAAATTAGGGAGACAAAAATCTCTGGTGCTGGAATGCCAGATAGATGGACGGGTTGCAAGCGGGGGAGAGGAGAGAAATTTTTACCAAAAACAAAAAAGTGACATGGCTGTAGCAGAACAAGGAAGCAGGCGGATTGGCTGGTGATTTGCCTGTAAGATCTGTATAGAAATCAAGGTATAATATTCAGTGGGTGCTTGGGATATTGATAGGACTGGACTGAGGCTATGGAAGAGAGTCGAAAGGGGGCGAAGGGGGACTGTGATGTTTTGATTTGCAAGCTGTGGAAGATAAGGTGGCGGGGTGCTGTATCATCATCATGAACAAAAATCACATTTATACTCAGTGAGATTTCTTTTTGTTGTAGTTAATAGGAAACAGTTTTATAGCACAGTTGCTCAATAACGATGTCATCCATAACATTCTGCAGCCTTTTCTTTTTTTTGTTCACCACCAATGCATGAGAAAGAAACTCCGGCGGGGTTCACTTTTACTCCTTAGACCGCCTTCAGTAGAATAACACTCAGACGGATTTTGCTTCATAAATTTTTTTCTCTCTTTTGCCACGTTCTCTTATTTTTGTATTGGCGGGGATTTGGTCATGTGGACAAGCATGACCGGAGGCCCGGGTGACAAAGTCTGGGGTTCACACATGCAATTTCTTCTTATCCTTTTTTGGTTGTTCCCTTATTTTTAAGGAGGGAGCTGTGTGTTTTGTGAGATGGTGAAAATTTATGCAACCAGATAACATTTGTTTGTCTTTTTGTAGCGTCTTGTCTTTGCTGTATATCATCGTTTCTTGATGGCGACGCAGATAGGAAACATTTCTTTCAAGTGAAAGGATGAGCAAGAGGGCTCTTCTTGATGCTTTTGGCAGATAAGCTCATCATCACAATCTGGGGGGGGGGGGGGGGGGGGCGCCTCCTTTCTTGGCTAGTCTCATGTCAACTCCTCTTGTTGTGCAGTTTACGCCATGGGTGGGTGCGACATGTGCTTTGTAGAGAGGCTTAGATTCTGTAGTTCAAGGAGACACAACTAAGCAGGCTTATTGACTATCACATTAGCAACCAATAACTACCTCACGTGCAGAAGAGAGAGAAGTAACATCTTCATCAATTTGATGATATTTTGTGGTTATGCACTCCATGACAAATCATTCTTCTTGGGAATGACGACCTGTCTATTGGAAAGAAATATGGCCTTTGATGATCTTTTATATTGCTTTTTATGGAGTGAGTCTTGCCTGAACGGTAGCCTAAAGCATCTCATTTAACAAGATATTCACCACCAAGAAACCCAACAATGTGTTGATAGTGTGCTAACAATGTGCTGCGTTGGCCATGATTATCAGTTGAGAAGAAAACAAAATGGTCTGTCGAGTCAACAAAACAGCCCGTGCAGCAGAATTAGAGAATTGGAGAAGCTCTTCAAAATTCATTACTTATGTATCTTTTATCACTTCCCAAGTAGGCCGTAACTTTTGCGATCTTCACTTCCTTTCCATAAAGAGAGAGAGAGAGAAAGACTGATGCTGATTGACAAAGAACCCTAGATAACAGACGTCAGTTAAGGCTGCTTTTCATTATGGAATTTCATCATAGATAAACTCCTCCTTTGGTCCTTGAAGACAGCTAAATCAATCAATAAATAAACTTAAGTATATAAGGGACAGGGAGACGGCGTATCCCAGTTAAATTTTCAGTCGAAACGGCAATCGACTTGCTGAATCCGGCAATGCAGGAGATCCTTACTTTGGGTCACACCTAGCTTTTTTCAATTTTTCTCTTTGTTAGAGTCATATGGCTTTTGGGATCTTGTATGTAAATTGTTGGCTTGATTCTGCGCGGGAGTGATTCAAGTCTTGAGCCTTGATGAGGATGCCGCTATCTGTATTTTTAGTTTGCGTCGTTTTGTGTGTTCTTTCTTTTTTATTCTCTTATTAATAAACACAAAGCTGACTATTTAGACTAAAGAACAAACAAGAAAGCAAAAAGTCAAATCTTTCTGGACTTTGGGTGGTGGTTGCTCGGGGCTTTAGTGGAAAACGGAGAATCCCAACGTGGGTCATTTTTTTCTTGCTTTTCATTGAGGAAACAGCGGCGAAATTCTGTGAGTTTGGGTCATTGAGGATTCTAAAGCAGGTGACTTAGGAGTCACCGAAATCTGTGATGATGACTGTTTAGAATTTGGATTGAAACTCGGGCCAGTGGTGCGTAGAGGGTCTGGTAAAGGCATCGCCAGAAACTACTGATGTCAAATTTCCATTGGTTATATACATTTTAAATCTTTTGTTCATAAAAAAAATAATCTTTGTGGATTCTTGTTTCGCACATCACTCTGCGAATGATGAATCAAGAAATGAGAAAACAAAAGTGTACTCCAATGATGCAATCTCCTCTCATCCACCTTTCACATGCACCCATACACACACGAAAAAAAAAATCCACAACCCCAAGCGCCTAAATTCTATTCGCGGCCAACAATAAAAAAGAAAAAGAAGAAGAAAATCTCGACTTTTAACCCCAATAGGCATCAAGCTCTGGTGGGTCTTCCCCCGTCCTTCGCCTTCACTTCCTTGTGCGTTCCTTGTTGTGCTCCTCGTCTTTTTTTTTTTGCCATGGATTTCAAGAGAAAAAAAAGCTGTTTACCGAGATGATAAAATCAGATTAAATTTAGCGATTTTCCTTGTTCGGGCTTTGGAACTTGTTACGTAGTTCGGAGAGGAGGGGCTAACGGCGATTTCAAGAGTAGAACAAAAAAAGAAAACAAGGTCTTGGTAGGATAGTTTAGTCGGTCGAGAGGAAGGGCCGAAGGAAATAATATAAAAAGAGATGATCCCCTCGAACTTGTTGGTCTTATTGTTCGTGTAGTCTCTTTATCTTCATCGTCCACTCAACATTCTACAAAACTCTTCTCTGAGCCAAGGGTTTTCTGTTCTTTTATCTCACACACTCTACCAAATATCAGCAACTCTACCAACAAACTCAAACAACTTTCTCTTCAAAAACTAAATCATCATAATGGCTCCCTCTAGCTTCGTCTTCCTCAACCTTGCCCCCACCAGCTCCGGCAAGACGCCCACTGCCCCCCGCCGCCCCTCCTCCATCCACAACCCATTCCTCAACCTCTCCCCCACCACCTCTGCTGCCTCGGCCACCGTCACCGTTACCACTACCGCCCATGCCTCTTCTTCAGTCTCTACTTCTACTTCTCCCTCTTCTTCCCGCCACAACAGTATCGACTTCCTCTCTCTGGCTCCCATTTCCTCTCCTATTACTGTGGCTCCCGCCAATGTTCTCCCGGGGACTCCCCGGGGCCGCCGTAGCTCTTCGATGAAGTCTAATGGGTCGTCTTCGTCAAGCCGGTTTTTGAAGTTGTCGCCTGTGGTTAATGGGCGCGAGGATGAGTTTGCAGTTGATGCTTAAATCAGACACGAGAATATCATGGTGATATGAGAGTATTAAGAGGTTGAGCGGAAGGACACGCAAAGATTCATTTCTTGGGGATCAAGCGGCGAACATGCCCATTCGTCGGCTGCTTTTTGAAAAAAAAAAAAAAAAGAACCACTTTATTGGGAAGAGAGCCATAGGCTTCTTTGACCCGTTACAAAAAAACAACAAAAATCATGCATGGCCAAAGGGGCCATTGAAATCAGGCAAACCCATACACACACACCACGACTATTTACGACTACAGTATTATCGCTTATGACGATAGCGCAACCTTTATTTTTTTTTATTTGTTTTCTCTTTTTTTGCGTTTAGTAGCAATTGGCACGTTTTGTTTGGAGTTCGGGTTAGGATTCATTCAGAGTAGCAATGTTTGGGTTTCGAAGACAAATGAATGAAATTGTTGATTCTTTTTGTGACTTTAATTAACTTTGTATATTCCATTTAGTCATCGTGATACATCAAATAACTAAGCTCCATATTGAATTTATTGAATTTTCCGAATCATGGAAATTCATGCGTAATGATCAAATCTGTACTTTCC
The DNA here is from genome assembly GCA_002778035.1 of Ambrosiella xylebori. Classification (NCBI taxonomy): domain Eukaryota; kingdom Fungi; phylum Ascomycota; class Sordariomycetes; order Microascales; family Ceratocystidaceae; genus Ambrosiella; species Ambrosiella xylebori. Next base: position 709,764 of record PCDO01000002.1, read on the forward strand.
CATAAAACATACAAATCGGCCACATGCAACATATTGTTCCTCGATGACACTTTGGCGTATGTGTATATTTTCCTTACAAATTCATATACACGTTCACGGACAAATAATTGTTCATAAGATAGCCTACGCTGACCAAACCAGAACACAATAGAAAAAAAATATCCATTTACCCACCTACCCACCCGTCCATCATCTCTCCCCTTCTTCCTTTCTCCCCTTCCAACACGACAAAGCCAACAAAGCAGCCAATCGCTTAGTCGACGCTCGAACCAGAAACACAACCTTCTCACAAATTCACTGTAACCCCAACTCACAGCACTCACTCATTCACTCTTGTATTGATTTACACCGCTCGCGCAGATCTACAGAATCTAGTCTCGATCTCAACAAAACCCCGCTCTCTACGTAGACGTGAAGATTTTGTATTGGTTGTTTTCTTCTCCAAGTTTGCTGAATGTGATGATGCAAATGTCAGAAAGTTGATGATTCTGGAGAAAGCAGAATATCTACTAGAACTTCTTATGCGCATACTTATTTAAATACACCCATATTTATATATAGACAAGGCAACAGTCGAAAACTTCCTGATATCCGACCCACGGGTCTGGATGGGAATGATCTGTAGTAATCTGGGCCACCTTAAGTAAGCCCAGGCAAACGCTACAAGCTCATTGATTGACGCCAGAAATCATTTTGTATTTGTCATGATTCCATATTGTTCTACGCAAGCAAGCACTTCAACCAACACCCAGACGCTCACAGGCCCGGAGTTTCAGGCCATTAATTCCTCAATCTGTCCAAGAAAAGTGTAAAAAAGAACATAACCTAGGAGTGGCCATGTGCATATGTTATCATTTACATGAATAAAGATATCAACCAAAGTCCCCAGGTCGCGGCCAAATGCACGCACTCTCGATCCCACTTTCCCAAATCCACCACAACCCTCCCCTCCAGTAACCTACCCAGCCAATGCCAAGAACCTCCATCTCGGCCATTTTCTCACCATCTTCCCGCACTTAATACTGCCGGATACGGCCGCATCAACAGCCTCTTGGCCCCCCACTTCAAGAACAGAAAGCTCCAGCCGCAGATATACTTGGGTCACATTCACTTTCTGTAAAAACATATACATACGGAGTATACATTTACAGAGTAACCCCAGGGCAAACGGGCCGCCCGTGCGTTCCTTCGCGGCTCTGCATGCCCTTCCTTGGCTTTTTACTCCTCTAACAATCTAACCTCGAACTTTTCTGCTTTCTTATTTTTTACCCATATTCAGAAATTCTGCCAACCTCACTCAAATAGAATCCCACATATATCGTAGTATATAAATACACGTACACGTCTATATAAATACGCCAAAACCTTCATGTAATGCCACCTAGGCCCTCTATCCTCTACTCCCATCCAATTCATCTTGATACGCATCCGCCGCCATGCATATCTACATAAATATATACATAATAAACTCTCACTTCTTGGCAATGATACCTTGCATGCCATCTTCAATGATTTGTTTTGGGAGTTTCCCGCTCGGGGGGAAGGTGGTGGACCGCAAGAGAGTAACAGTAGCATGGGTGTAGAGAATGAGGCACTTCGTTTCATTCGGTGAGGGCTATTAGGAAGTAGCTGGTAGTGGATAGATTTTATTTAATGCAAAGGTTTGTTTACATTTTCTTTTGTTGACGGGACAGTTTATATCGTCGAGACATGGGTGAGACTCTGATGAAGATCTATCTATCCTTTCATCTACGCCATATCTGCTCGCCTCGTCTTTCCAATACCCTTTTGTAGATGACTTGACACAGTCTAGATTAGATACGCAATTCCACGTCATCTCTCAAAAGCCTGCTTCCCAGTGCTTCTTATTACCTATTTAATAGTATCTTTTTCTCATTCATTATACCTTAAGCGCTGTTGCCTACATCAAGAGATGTGGGGTCAAGAAAGGGGAGTTCCACAGCCCAAGACACCCCGAAATTCATCTCGAACAAGTAGATCCAAGGTCGGGAAAGAAGACAACCTAATTCACAACATAATATGGAAATGTATATATTAATTGGGATTGGATGTTGGTAGTGACGTAAACTTTCAGATGTGTCTGATAAAAGGGATAGATTATGTGTATGTATTCATACATGGATATGTATGTATGTGACCGACAGCTCTTAGCGAGGCCAGCGATGCGCGGATATGCGCTGGTGTGGAGATGCCTTGTTGTGCAGCGAAATTCAACCATCTAGACAGACACCATGATTATTATTTATATTATTGAGGACACGGGACCGTACTGCATATTCTGAGCCGTCACATTTGGAGCACAATCACAGTTTTGACGGTCTGAACGAGTTCTTTTTCTTTTTTCCGCGGCAAGAAGACTGCCCAGTGATCGGGTTAACGGAAGTTGGTCGGATCTTTGATTTGGGTTGGTTCGGGTAATGGGGTCAGGCTGTGGGAAAGATTGATTGATGGGCATTTCGTGATCATGGTGACGTATCATGCTGATAAGGTCATCTATTTAGCAAAAATTACATCAGTTGATCTCTGATATCTAGAGATTTATCTTTCCATTCTCCTCAGAATGTCCCCAAGAACCTTTTTAGCCTCTTAGTTGCACAAACCTTCCCATCCGAGTACATTCACTGCTACCTTCATCTACACCTGAAGACAATGACCACACACATTTCTGCCTTTAACCCACTGTGACTACACTTTTTCCTTCCTCTTTCAAACTCAACTAACTATTCTTTATTATCCCAAACCCTTCGTAGCACTACAACCTATCCTCATTAATCCCCCCAACCCCCCACTTAACTTCCCAGCGAATCAGAGCGCAACACTGACCCATATCTAGCCCAAAGGGGCAACTTATTCACAACTCGTTTTGGCCATTTGTGCGGACAAATTCCAATGCGCAAAGCAACCGGGATTTTGGCAGTGCAAATTGCTCCCGCACATATTGTGTTTATGTGATATTGAGATAGTTAGGGCTCCAGAGTTCACTTTCGCTTTATTTCTTATTTCATAATAGTCAATTTCAATTTGATGTGGAGATTGTGTTTGCAAATAGGGTTAGGGTATCAGAGGAAACAAAAGTCAAGTGGCCCCACCAATCTGGCTATTACCCTGAAATCTCAAAGATTCACAAAAGATCATATCACATTTGATTCTAGATAACATTTCATCAGACAAAAAAACAAAACATCACATTTTATTCCCGGAACTCATATCTCGAGTTATCCCATGACAAAACATATCCAAAGGAAAATAGACAAGACCAGAAAATTTGTACACCTTAGAAGACAAAACAACCGTTGATTTTTGCATTTTTTTTGCATTGGTATTCTTTTTTTTTTTGCTCCACGACCCTGTCAACTGACTTCGCTTACGACTTGAAATGCTTAGCGGGTTGACATAGCCTTGGTGACGAGACGCTTGAGGGCGAGCTCTTGCTTCTTGAGGTCCTCAGCGGTAGAGTCCTCAATCTCTAGGGCACCCATGGCGTCAGAGATCTGGGTCTCAATCTTTTCCTTCTGGCCGCGCTTAAGCTTCAGGGACAGAGTGGGGTCGGAGACAATCTCCTCAACATGACCGATGTAGTTCTCCAGGCGCTGCTTAGCCTCGAAGCGCTTGCTAAAAGCCTCATCATTGGATTTGAACTTCTCGGCGTCTGTAACGAGTATGTTAGCAATTTCGTTTTTTGGTACAAACTTCATGTTATATTTCTGAATTGGTGCTTACCGCTAATCATGTTCTCAATCTCAGTGGAAGAGAGCTTGCCGACGTTGTTGGAAATGGTGATGTTGGCGGAGCGGCCAGAGGTCTTCTCAGTGGCAGTGACCTTGAGGATACCATTGACATCGACCTCGAAAACGACCTCAAGAACGGGCTCACCAGCACGCATGGGGGGGATAGGAGCAAGAGTGAATTCACCCAGAGAGGTGTTGTCCTCGCAGTTGACACGCTCACCCTGGAAGACGGGGAACTGAACAGTCTGCTGGTTGTCGGCGACAGTGGTGAAGGTACGCTTCTTCAAGCAAGGAACGGTCTGGCCACGGGGGACGACGGGAGCAAAGATGTTGCCCTCCATGGCAACACCCAGAGACAGAGGAACGACATCGAGCAGAAGGAGGTCAGCAGTCTCGGCAGAGGTAGCCTTACCAGAGAGGATACCGGCCTGGACGGCAGCACCGTAGGCGACGGCCTCATCAGGGTTGATAGATTTCTCAAGCTTCTTGCCATTGAAGAACTCGGAAAGGAGCTTCTGGATCTTGGGGATACGGGTGGAACCACCGACCAGGACAATCTCATCGACCTGCTTCTTGTCGAGGCCAGAGTCCTTGAGGACGGAGGCGACGGGCTCCAGAGTGCCAGCGAAGGCCTTGGAGTTCAGTTCCTCGAAACGAGCACGAGTGATTTGGACGGTGTAGTCCTCACCATCGAAGAGAGAGTCGATCTCAACGGTGGTCTGGGCACCGGAAGAAAGGGTACGCTTGGCACGCTCGCAAGCAGTGCGAAGACGACGAAGAGCACGGGCATCGCCGGACAGATCCTTCTTGGTCTTGCGGGTGAAGTCCTTCTTGCAGTAGTCGAGCAGGTTGGTATCGAAATCCTGACCACCCAGGTGAGTGTCACCAGCGGTAGCCTTAACGGTGAAGACACCACCCTGAATGTGCAGAAGGGAGACATCAAAAGTACCACCACCCAGATCATAGATAAGGACGTTACGCTCCTTGTCAGATTTACCAGAACCAAGACCGTAGGCAATAGCAGCAGCAGTGGGCTCATTGATGATACGGAGGACATTCAGGCCAGCAATGGCACCGGCATCCTTGGTGGCCTGACGCTGGTTGTCGTTGAAATAGGCGGGGACGGTGATGACTGCTTTCTCAACCTTTTTGCCAAGCTTAGCCTCGGCAATCTCCTTCATCTGTAGGGTTGTTAGTCATCCAATATCTACGAGTTACACTGATGCACATGCTAAATTCCGAACCGGAGAATATAGCAATCGGCAAAAAAACGTACCTTGAGGAGGACCATGGAGGAGATCTCCTGGGCAGAGAAGGTCTTAGTCTCACCAAGGTACTCAACCTGGACCTTGGGGTTGCCCTCGTCATCGACGATCTTGAAGGGCCAAGACTCGGCATCCTTCTTGACAGTAGGGTCATCGAAGCGGCGACCGATGAGACGCTTGACATCAAAGACGGTGTTGGCAGGGTTCATGGCAGCCTGGTTCTTGGCAGCCTCACCGATCAGACGCTCCTTATCGGTGAAGGAGACGAAAGAAGGGGTGGTGAAGTTACCCTGCTCATTGGCAATGATCTCGACATTAGTACCCTCGTAGATGGCCACGCAAGAGTAGGTGGTACCTGAGAGTGTGTGAACATGTTAGAAAATTGGCATGATGATGTGCAGCTCTGTTGACCAGTCGCTGAAGGCTCAATCTGACGATTTTCGTTCTCCGGATCAAATCGTCGGTGGTCGTGATGTGAGAATTGATGTTTATGGTGGGGCGGCGTAGTGTGGCGGTGGCGTTCTTAAAATTTTAGAAAACCCCAATTTTGTGCGTGTTGTCCAGATTAGGGGTTGATGAGCCCAAACTGTTAAGAGAGAGCCCGCAGCGACAGTGATAATTTATGAGCAAAGCGGCGTGGGCACCGTTAGAAGGAAATAGTGAACGTACCCAGATCAATACCAATGGCACCGTCGTAAACTTCGTCAGCCATTTTGAATATAGGTGGTGTCGTGAAAAGACAAAAAAAATCAACAACCAAAAATTGTTGCTGAAGAAAGAAGAAGAAGATCAAAAAGAGGGAGAAGAAGGTTATATTTGGTCTCTCAGAATGGCAAGTAGGAAATTTTCTTTCCGTTCCTTCTGCCACCAGCCAGTCTCAAACTTTTTTTCAAGTGGGGCATAATAGTTACGCTGTGAGGCAACCCCGCTAATGGCAAAGGAAGAGTCTGCATGTACTTACTCACCCTGTTTACCACACATATTAGTGGGGACCACACTAAAAAGGTACTTTTGGGAGATAATCGGGTGGCCACAAGCCCTATCTTATCAAGCAAATTTTGGGCACGACATCCACCAACTATTCCAGCATATGGCTTCTGACTGGCTAGATTCCTAGGCGCCACATCAGAAGTCACTAGCGCCACAGGCAAATAGCAGCCGGTCCCGCCACACCCGATGGTACTTATCCCTGCTAGTATTATTTGAATCTTGGCTATGGCCAGTAATGTCGTGAATTTGATCAAAACGGTTCTTAATTTAAGTATGGAGTTGAAAGTTTCCAACTTGCATTGTAGGAATAGCGGGTCAAGAGCGTGTCGGACTAGGTGTTGAGAGGTAAACGCGATTTACAATGATGTTGTATCGAATCCCTTAGTTCACGAACTACCCGAATTACCTGCGGCGACTACGCCTGATTTACTCAACAGAACAGAATGTTTGACTATCATTTGGCTAACGGGGTAAATTTAAGCATGTAGTTAAAGACATATGGTTAATATAGTAAGATTTTGATGGAATCAGATTATTTCTCTGCAAATTCATCTTGACCTTTGCTAAATAAGCAGTGATTGTTGACCACCAATGAGAAAAACCTCACCAACAAATTTGACAGGCAAGGGCTACAACGGAATTTGATTCACATTGTTGGTCTCCACCATTCTGCAACTTTGATGGGATGACCAAGTTGCTGGAGACAAGTTCGGATTGGTGCAACACTGTATATGTACTTAGCTTGACACTGGTTGTCCTGTCGAAACGTCATTGAAATTCATAGTAAACAATCATAGGTTGTTGCCACGTGATCAATAAGATGTCTGTTCAACGGCCAGTGTGAAGGGCAATGCTTAGTTCCAGTAAGGATTATTAGGATGGCCAAATCGTATTAAGAGCTTAGGACTAGCTTTGATTTCTATGAATTGCTCATGAAACGATATCGGTCAGTACAGTACAGGGGAATTTTGTGTATTGTTATCAATGCCAATGCCTCCCGACAGCAACCGAGTTGCCATAATATCTTGACAAACATATGAATATAGATTCGAGTTTCCACGAAAACCTGAGGCGTCTAGTCGAGTTGATTTTCAAGACGTGATATAAGGCGAACCTTTGATATCGATAAGGTGTCATAAAAGGAAACCCTATTCCTCCTGTTGTTGGATCTCATATGACCATAGGTTCCTTGCGGACATGTCCTAACGGGAAGATGAAGTTGGTTTAATAGTATGGTACAGATAGTGAATAGATCTGATAAAAAAAGTCCGTGTTCTTGACTGTGCGTCACAGCCCTTGTATCCCATGTCATGAAGTCTGGGACCAGCAACTTCAGGGCTGCTCTCACATACATGATGATTTGTTGATTTTGCCCCAAAATTCCCAGGTCGCCTCGTGTTAGAGTCAATAAATCAATCTGCGACCCCCCACCTACACCATCTACCATTTAGACCAATCTCTTATATTCCTTTTATGCCTAATCGACAGTCTGTATTGCATTAAAAAGCGACATTGTTCACAATCACTTTATCCTTTCTCGAAAACCTTCCTGCATATGTTCAGTAAAGCAGTGGATCCACATTAAATTACAGCAACCCCATTCATCCTCTTGCTGCCGAGATGGCACCGTTCGCAACTGCGCCAGAACAGCTGCTAGTGGTGCTGACGCCAAACCGACGACGAGTCCTACTAGCGTTGGCCCACGACATTGTTGCTCAATTGCGATCCCAATATCTTTACGATGCCGACAATAGCACGTTGCTTGTTGACTGGAGCGATGATTCCGGCGCTGAATCCGACGTTGAAAATGGGAAGCCAGCCCCTAGCCACTCCGTTCCCGAGCGCTCCGCTCTGACCGACAAGAGCTTAGCTGCGCTCCATGAAGGTGTATTGGCGCATTTCGATTCATGGGCGCGCGAGTTTCTGGAGAAGCTGCGCGATCTTCTTGAACGACCCGATGACCAGAAAATACAGATTGAGAGGCGTAGTCGCAGTGAGAAGATTGTCTCTGCCAGGAATCGCCGGCGCAGTGATAGTATTGTTGGTGCCAAGTTCCGCGCTGGTATATCCATGCTACAGGAATCATACATGCCGATTCCAAGCAGCTTGAATATCATCACCATTGAAGATCGCAAAGAAGTTGTCAGCGCATTGCTTCTGCTGCACCTTGCGGATGGAAACTACTCGGCGCACGCTTCAGTTTTCATGAGAAGCCTGACTTCATCGCTTGATCTCCCCTTGGAGGTGCTGGCCACGGAAGAGAAGGAGACTGCGCAATCCTTGATCCAGGCTTCTGCTGAACAACAGACTATGTCTGCTGATACTGAAACTGCCAAGAGACGTCAGCGCAATGAAATTGGACGGGTTTTCAAGGTCGGCTTAGCTTCTGTAGCTGGCGCTGCAGTTATCGGCATCACCGGCGGCCTTGCAGCTCCAGTTGTCGCCGGAGCTATGGGTGGTTTGTTGGGATCAATAGGTCTTGGTGGGGTTGCCAGTTTCTTGAGTGTATTCTGGATGAACGGTGCTCTAGTCGGAGCTCTATTCGGTGCTTACGGTGCTCAGATGACTGTAAGATTATCTTCCTATTATGATATACTTATCTATATACTAACTCATTCAGGGCAAAATGATGGATAAATATGCGAAAGAAGTTGAAGATTTCAAGTTCATTCCACTTCGCGATGACGGCCTGGGTGCTACTAGTACGACCCGGCGTATCCGCGTGACTATTGGCATCAACGGCTGGCTGTCCAATGATGATGATGTCGCAAAGCCCTGGAAATGTCTAAGTGATGATACCGAAGCCTTCGCTCTCCGTTACGAAATGAAGTCACTACTCAAGCTTGGCAATGCCCTAGAGGGATTGGTTGCATCTTATGCCTGGAAAACTGTCAAGATGGAGATCCTCAAGCGAACGGTCCTGGCTAGTCTCTGGGCTGCGCTTTGGCCAGCCTACATTATCAGTGTGGCCACCAATATTGACAACCCGTTCAGTCTTGCTCGCAATCGGTCAGACAAGGCGGGTCGGGTTCTTGCTGATGCGTTGATCAACAAAGTTCAAGGCGAACGGCCTGTAACTTTGGTTGGATACTCTTTGGGTGCTCGTGTTATCTACTCTTGCCTCAAATCACTTGCCGATCGCCAAGCTTATGGACTGATTGATACAGTCGTTCTTATCGGTGCTCCTGCGCCTTCAGATAGAGTTTACTGGCTCGCCATGAAATCGGTTGTCTCAGGTCACATTCACAATGTGTACTCGGGTAACGACCTGATTCTTGGTTTCATGTACCGAACCTCCAGTCTGCAACTTGGTATTGCCGGTCTCCAGGACATCCAGAATGTCAAGGGTGTACAGAACATAGATCTTTCAGAGTATGTTAGTGGGCATCTTCGTTACCCTCGCCTTGTTAACAAGATTCTGGCTCGTTGTGGCTTCATTGGAATCGCGGGTGGCAGTGAGCCCATTGAACAGGATGAGGAGATTGCTACTATTAAAAATGAAACAGCTCCAAAGGAAGCTCTTGACACCGATAAACCACCGCTGCCTAGACCGCGGCCGTCTGTCCCACCTAAAGATCCTGTCATTACGCTTCCGGATGCTGACACACCACCCCCGCCACCACCCAAGCCAACTAACTACAACTGTATCTCTCATCGACCTCTATCCCTCTCACAAGGCCGCCCTCGGCCTCCTCCTGTAACTTGCGGTCCCCAATCGGAACCCACAAGTTTACAGGGCCCGCATCTTCCTCAGTCCCCAAGACGCAACCGACCACCTAACTTCTTGGTGGACTTTCTCCAAAATACTCAACATGCTTTCGAAGATGAGTTCCATAACCCTGGACTCTCACGCAGTCACACCTTTCAACTTGGAACCCCCCGCCGCAGCCGGGGTCGTGGTATCTTCGCTGAAGAGTCCGACAGTGAAGAGGATATTGACAATACGCCCCCACTGCCTAGACTGCCGGTAAACGATATTACGAATCAGCTGATACCCGGGTTACACAGGAGTGGGACGGCACCAGTGCCCGGCGTGGCTGTTCACCCCTTTCTGCAAAATAGCGAGAGGGATCCCATACCCAAGGGGCCTCTGGGGCCATTTGGTGCAATGCTTTCGCCTGTGAATCCTTATCCGGAAGAGAGCGAAAGTGAAGAAGAGCCCGAAGGAGCTCCGATTCGGATGATGGATAACGATGGCAAGTAGGTTGGTTGTTAAAGTGCCATTGTGGCAGACCGGAATGTAGGTTTCCTGTATATATAAGTTTGTTTGTGCCTGATGATACATGTCTTGCAGATGTTGCAGAATCTCGCAGCTAGGAAGCACCTGTCATAGAATCTTCATAGAAATGTTCCCGTTTATGAATCATCTGGCGGGTCTCTCCTGTCTTCGGACTCCGTCTACATATTAATCATCCCACTCGTATCTGTGAAAAATGCCACTCTCTGACCTCTCACAAGTCGTCCCTGGTGATTAAAAGTTCCGTCTGAGGATCTGATCTGGGTACAATATTGCAATTCGTCCCTTGGTGGCGTCCACAATGTGGTACCTCTAACAATTAAGATGGCATTCATCTTTTTTTTTCGAGCATTGCAGCCTGGGCTATACTTTGTATAATATCGAGTACAACTTTTGATACGGTTGCAGTATCAATACCGCATCATTGGATATGGATTCAAGTTAACAGATTAGTTCGGATGAGCCCTACATAATTTATTTGGACAAATAGTGACGTTTTTCGAGTGGTCAAGATTGGAATGAGTACGCTAGAGTTTGGCCTCCACAGTAACACGACAGGAGCCATGATTGTATAGCATGTACTGATCGCGTAGAATCTTTGTGATGATGTAGCTTAGCAAACAATTTATTAAGCTAGTGAGATACTGAATATGCAGGTCTTGGTATGCAGAGGCATATTGCGTTTTTGAAGTTCAGATGTGGAGATTGCCTACGCGGTTTATGGTGTATATGTCAAGAACTCCAGTCAATGATTTAATGTGAATATCGGCGACTGCGACATGATGAATAGTATGGTTAGTTTTCCCAATAATGTAGAGGTCAGTTAGTTTAGATATCAGTGGGATTTTGTTAGAATCCCGGGCTGCTATACGCTACTCCAAACATACATTATCAAGCTCTTCAAACCTCTGATGATAACCCATAAACTACTGGCTTGGGCTTACTATCTTGATAGACAAAGTTAATATATACGGGAGGCAACGGAACTAAGCGGTTTGTTTGCGCGACAAATGAGGCTTGTATCAAACACATGGTGTGGCGGCTACAAAATAATCAATAATTAATCAGCACATACATACATCATGTGGCTGTTTGGGGGGCTTCAAAGCCCTTTTCTTCCACTCAAATATGATTCTATCTGTGCCTTATTGACTGAATTTCGATTCTATAGTCAAAATTTGGTACTAAATATTCTTGTATTGCATGAGGGCCAATGGCTGCAGTATATTCCACTAGAATATTCTGAAACACATCCATTCCACAGCTAATCTTAGAGCCACGACTTGTGATTGGCGGTTTGATCAACAGCCATGTATCAAAAAGAAACACCTTGCTCTGTAGGGCAATTTTTTATTGAGACAAGGAGACCATCACAATGAACCCAGATTATCCAATGTCTTTCTTTTTTATGGGGAGTATTTCTTTGAAATAGTAACATATTTAACCTTCTGTCGGTTATATGAGATTATAGGCTTTCGATATTGAATACATAAGATGCATCTTATGCTTCAATGGAATAACTACCATTGACGAAAAGTGCTTGTGCGCACGGGAAGGTCCAACAATTGTCACAGGGAATCAGCCAACTGCTCCCCGTTAATTTACAGACGTTATTGGGTTACAATGACGTAAATGTAGATTTGGACTCTAGGCCTTAGAGACTTTACAATGGGTACGCTCGGGCGCTATAATGGTGAAAGGGTCTGATTGATCGCTGCAGCATCATTGTTACGACTCAGTGATCAAGTTGACGAATGGTGGTGGATTGTTGGGTATTGATGTTATTGTAAAAGTTGAATTTTCCTGTTAGTGCTCTTTTTATACATTTGTTTGAATTTACATTGTCATTTTAATGATACCCATTTGGCTGGTTTATATACGGATAGATACGTGATGTCGATTCAACATCATGCTTTGACCCTGTTAGAGTTTTTCTGATGTAGTTCGTGATAGTTTAACAAATGAGATTTCTCAGTTTTAAACTTGGGCCTTTTTTTATCATCTTCTTTAGCATCCATTCAGTTATCTCTGGATTATTATGAATATCAGGAATGAGGTAATCTTCAATGATGTGATTCAGCTCAACACGTAGGTTATGTTTGAGGCCAACTTTATTATTTCCATATTGTCGATATCACCAGTAAGGCAGAAGAGTAACTTGTCTTGAACCTACAAACTTAACATCACTTTTATTTTCCACATACAGTCAAGTGCTAACACCTGAGACTTCTCTACACTACCATCATCTTCGAATATATTATCTACTTTCAGGGTTATAATCCGGCTCTTGAGCGTGGGTTTGTTGGCTTCCAGCGATGAGCACTAGTCCAAATCAAGTCAGTGGCCAAGGTATTCCCTGAATTAGCCAGGTACCGATCAAGCCCAGCTTGCATCCATCACCCCTCACATGAACCAATGGGCATGGCTTTATGTGCCCCTGACCATGAAAAGTATCCTCTCAATCTTATTGTGGCGTTCTTCTATGTGCAGATGTGGACAAGAGTTGGACAAGAAACTTGACGAAAGACGCTGAAGAAATTAATGCGTCGAAAGCGACAGGGCAGATGCAGAAAAAAAAATTGCCATTACATATGGTAGCCTTCAAGGGTAAAATGAACTCATGGGTCTTTAATTCTCGCTTGTGATTTTCTGTTGGCCATAGTTTAACTTAATATTACAGTCATGTTTCTTTTCTCTGGCGCCTCGAATTCCCCTCTTCTCCTTGTTCATCTTTGAGTGTTCGTGATACTGTTGCCGTTGCTGGCGTCTGTATCATCCCGCCTGTCACCACACGGGTTTGATGATATGCCTTCACTTCTATTCCTAAATTTGTTCTAATGTCACTCGTTTAATCTCATTTTTCTTATTTGTCTCGTATTTCTTGCCTGTATTTATTTCTATACGTTCATTCTGTTCCGTTTATTTTCTATACTTCTACATATTCTATTTTAAAAACTAATAGTATCCATCGTTCCTGTGTTTCGTCTTCACGGACCTACTTTAAACCTCAATCAGACAGCTTCAATATCCTTCCCTATATCACGAAAACCTCGTTGTTCCTATACCCCATCCAACAACCATTGGAAACATGACCACGGGACAGCCCCTGACCAGAAACACTCACTGAAATATTCCCACACCCTTCAATCTAGCCAGCCCTCTAATATTTGGTACATCTTGTTTTCTTTTGAATTCAACGAAACCTTTACCCAAATTTATGCTGAAATCATCTGCAAATTTGATTGTCCATCTAAACAACACTGCTTAATTTCAGTTTTCAGCTTTCTTACTTTCAACCTTGAATCTGCTGGTTACCTACGACCTACAAAAAAAGAAATACAACGGTACCCCGTTCTATATACCAGTCTACCGCCCATTACTGGCACTTCCTACCTGGCTACATGAAATACCTGTTAGGGTCTTCTACGCTCGTCTTCCTATCAACCAAAAGAGGTCTTCATACATAGTATCTACGAAAACAATAGCCACGGCCTCAAACTGTCACTACACCATTCTGCTACGATTTACACCTACAAAAGCAGCCAGTCTATCCCAACTTGACCCACAGTACTGTTATGCCTTCTATATTTCAACGCATTCCAGTTGTCCGATAAAAAAAGTGAGCCAACCAACCAATCCCGTTGTGGTGGATGCCAGAATTTCCAGAAGTGTGATAGTGATTTCCTCAAATGGCCATCTTCTGATTCTTGTTGAAACTCGTACCTGCTAAATCCAAATTTTTAAATTCGGTTTATGCGGACGATAATTTAAAAAAAAAACCGTGGTGGCTTGTGTTACTTTTCCCCTTTTGCAGCAATATTTGCTTCTGCAGTCTTGAGCCAACCGTTTTCCGGATCTCGCATAACTTCATACCTTTACATCACCTTTCTTTCACAGCCGATCTACTAGGTGCATGCTTCCACGGACGTCACGTTTTGAACCGCAAACTAAACCCTTTCCTTTTCCTCTGAGACACGGCCATTGCACTTGCACTTGAGCTACTATTTCTTAGGCTTGCAGTTTTCTCCGAACTATTGGACTAACCTCAAATTCTCACTGTGGCAGTTCACGACTCTGTCAATTCCAATCTGTAAAAGCCAAGGAAAAGTTGAAAGAGAAAAGATACCAAAATGCCCAAAATCTTCTCGCGTTTCGGCCGCGACGGCAGGAAAAAGAAGGGCGAAGAAACCACCGATCTGAACCCTACCAAGCAGCGCTGGGAGGATGCGTGGACCAGAACGACCGTTGAAGCCGAAGAGATTCAGGGGTTGATCCGGCGATGCACCGAGGAGCTCAAGCAACGAGGTATGTTCAATTCCACAGCATCAAATGTATGGAAAAGCCACAGCATCTGTCGCATCACTTTGACGATCCTGCACGTGGCTTGAATTTGGAATCTGCGAAGCTCTGGAAACGTTAACAGATGACCGCATTATAGCTCTCGACATCCCCTTCTTTCTGCTCCCTTTCCGCCCAGCTTCTAACCCTAGTGCTGTGCGAACATTCATCCGTCGCTTTTTCGACTCTGCGATGGGCTTGAAGGGAGACAGCCTCACCCAAGAGCTCCGGATGACTGATCCTATGGTACGATTGATATAAAAATGAAAACATGAAATCCGATTGCTAATATTGTTATCAGGTTATCTGCGGGATCGTGAAGTGGTGCTGGTCTCGCATGGCTGGCGGTGTTGTGGGGTGGGATGCCTACAAGCTCTTTAAAGTTGGCGAAAAGGGTAAGTAAACAAGGGTTAAATTACAAAGCTCCATGCATAGCTCACGATCATCATAGAACATGCATAACTGACTGACTGACATGTCTCACAGACTCCAACTTTGCCCGGGATTCTTTCAAAACGTTTATCCCGCTTAGTGTCGAAAACGGTGCTAAGTCATGCATAATCTTTGATTTCTTCGATCTCTTGTCAGCTATTGCAGCTCATGCCAAGGTTAACGGTATGGGCGGTCGCAAGTTGTCGCGCATGGCAGCATGGTGGACTTTTGATCACCGCGACACTGGCCAGGGCTTTGATGGTGGCTACAACATCTTCTTGAAGTTAGTATATACATTAGTGATGTTCATGATCGACAGACACTGCATATCCTCACATACAAATGGAAAGTACATGGTTACTAACATTAAAATCTCCTACAGGGCCGCCGATGCAACGAGTCATCTTTTCTTCGCCTACCTGCGTTCCTTGACTCCCGCTACTCCTAGGGCAGGCATTTCCACCTTGCCCATGTCTATGCAGAAGCTCCTCGAGGAGACCGAATACCCTCCTCAGCGTCCCGAACTGCTTCAGTACCAAACTCACAAGATTGCCATGCACGTCAATGCAATTTCACCGACTCCTTTCTCTTTGTTGCGTCGAGCTAGCCACTTCCAATTCCGTGATTCCGATCGCGGTCTTAAGGCGTACTCAGAGTTTGAAGATCCCATCCAGGCTCTTACTGAGGAGTGCCGTCGGGTGTTGAAGGCTATCTCTTCAGTAAACCAGTCCCAAGTCTCGTCATCGAAAATCTCCACTAGCCTTAGGGATGCTTCGTGGTCTCGCTTCGAGGATCTTGGGTTCTCTACGACCATGGATGAGGAAGATTCTGACGATGACAAGTTTGCGCTCACCAGAAAACAACAGAGCAACACTCTGCGTCCGATGCCACTCCGAACTACCCCGGCTTCAAACAGTGCCATCAACCTGGGACGACCTACTACTCCGTCCTGGGCGGACTTTATGTCTTCTGGGTTTGACGACGGTTCTAATGGCAACCGTGCCAACCTCCTGCTTCCCCCGGACAAGGTACTACCTCCTATCGAGACTACCGTAAGACAGCATAGCTCGCAGTCTCACCATCCACGCTTGGAGAGCAACTCGCTCGAGCCCGGTGAACTAGCCAGTATTTCCAACCTAGCCCTTGATGATTGCTTCTGGTGGGTCTGGATCAGCAGCTTGGGACCTGAAGAGACCTCTGCTCGCAAGTCTTCCTTCGGTCGTTGCGCTGTTATTGAGACCGAGATCAAGGCCGCAAGGTGGCTTGTAATTGAGGAGCTTGTTGTAGGTGCTGGCCCTGACCCCAGGGAGGGAGCCTATATTGCTGAGAAGAAGGGTTTCTTCAGTTGGACCCGTAAAACGCTCGGCAGAAGTAAGTCCACTGCGACCCGGCCCACCCAGGACAAGGCCTTGGATGGGATGAGCCAATTGACTCTTAGCAAGACCAACATTGGCCCCGACCAGCAAGCACGTATCCAGGCCGCTGCCGCCCAACTTCAAGCGAGACAACAGGAGGAGCAATACAAGAAACAGGTTGCCCCTATTCGCCGCGGACGTACCGATGCAGAACTAATGCACGAGAAGACCAACAGCATTATGACTGTACAGACTTTTTTCGCTACTGAGGCTTCCTCTGCCCTTAAGTGGGCCAATAGGTACGACAAGGACTCTAATATCCGGTCGGATTACCTCAACAATAGTACTGCTAGTAAGGGTGAAGGCATACTGAACGCCGACGGTGCTGTCCATACTATTGCTGAGGAAGAGCACGAAGAGCGTATTCAGACGCCTGACCCGGTTCCAGCCCCTGCTCTCAATGAGCAGCCCAAGCCTAGCGTAGAGGTTAAGCCCTCCACGCCTGCTAGCCCACCAGAGAGCAAGAAGGCTAAGAAGCTCCAGAAGGTCGCAGTCTCCGAGAAGGCCACTGTTAGCCCCAGCGCGCCTGCCGAGAAGACTGGCGGCTTCAAGAAGCTTTTCAGCCGCAGAAATCGCTCTTCTGGGGTGCCCGACAACACCCCTACTGAGCTTGGTGCTATGTCCCAAAAGGAGAAGGCTAAGATGGCTGCTACTCCCACGTCACCTGCCTTCCCTAAAGAGGCCACTTCGCCCGGACCTAGTCCCACTCCTAAGGAGCCTGCTCCTACCGAGGGGGAGGCTTACAAGGGCGACGCTGTCGATGGTGCCACAACTGACGCCATCCCAGAGCCCATCTACATTGAGGTCCCTGAGGATGCCGTCTCCTCTCCCATGGCCTCTCCTCAACTCCGTCAGAACAACAGCGAGTACGAGCCATCACTTTCAGACGTTTCAACTAACGATGCTCGTGAGGCTGAGCACGAGTTCTCCCGCTTCGACCAGGGCCCCCTTGTTGAGCAGCCTGCCTTCGCTCCCGAGAGCGACAGCGACGACGCTGCCCCCCCACCGATCCCGCGCCATGCGCACCTTCGGGCTCCTCCTGCCCCGCAGCAGGAGCCCCCCTCTCAGATTCCGAAGCTGAGCGCTAACGGCGGCAGTTCCAAACTTAAGGGACGCGTAATTGTGCCTGAGGAGAATCGTGCGGAATTTGAGGATGAGCGGTGGGCGAGACTGCGCAAGAATGCGCAGGAAAGAGCCATGCAGAGACAACGCCAGATTCCCGTGCGCGCGCCTGCGCCCCGTCCTGAGCTCGACTCCGACACTAGCGGTGAAGAGAGTAAGTGATTTACCAACTATCTTGCACATATTTATCATAACATTTTTACTAATTCTGTCTACAGCCATCGAGTCCCGCGTCGCCCGTATCAAGGCCCGTGTCGCCGAGCTTACCAACAACATGGAGGGCGCTCAAGGTTCAGGTGTGATGACCCCGCCGGTGCGCCACTAGAGCGCTGCATTCGACGGTTCCTCTATTTCCTGTGCCGTGAGCGAAGGGCCAGTCCAGCAGGCGGCCGGCGAGCCGGAGGAACAATCGCGAGATCTGGAACCTAAGAAGTTAACACAACGCCGGATCTTCTCTGTAATCTGCTGGCGTAGATTAAGCAGATGTTAATTTGCTTTTTCTGGTCTCCTGTTCGTTTACTATTGGTTGCTGGTCGTCCCTTGGCTTCCCTTCCGCCTGTCTCATCTCTTTATCGTTGTTTTGCGTTTGGTCATTTTTTTGTCTTGTTGTTTGTCCCTGTTGATTCCCCCTTATCGTTATATTCTGTTTTTTTCCTTGTCATATTCTCATGCCTCACCTGTTTTGCGCGTTAATTCTATCTGGAGTTTGATGTTGTTTCTTTCTGTACAGTGAGAAGAAATCTGCATATCCCTTAATCGCTTTGGTAAAACATGCATTCAGTCGGATTTCAATAATTTGAGGAGGAAGACGTGTTTTACTGCCACTTAGTTCCGGTTTAATCCAATTTCAATGATAAAGAATGAAGTTATTGATCTAAATCATATACTATTTCGACTTGCAGTACCATGTGGTTGATGTTAATATTAATGGACAAAATGTGGTCATTATTGTCATGTATTCAAATGTTTCTATTGCCCGACTTGTAGATCAAGCTGCTTAAACGCAGGACTTTTATCAATGTCCTCGCTTAAAGTGGGATCCAAAACTTCATTTCAATATTTATACAAAAAGAATCCAACATCAAAATCACCATTGCCGCTTCTCTCGGTATGGTATTTACAAAGATAGAACACCAGGAGCCTTGACCTCAACGCCCTTGACAGCCTGAAGACCCTCCCCACTGTAGGACTGTAGCGGGGAAACCTCAACACCGTTATCATCACCCTTAGCAATGATCTTACCACCAGCGGCCTCAATCCAGCGGCGGCCCTGAGCCATGATATCAGCACGGGAAGTGTTCGGGTCGTCCTCGCCAGTGCCGGCAGCATTCTTCAGAGGAGAGAATTCGTCCTCACGGCGAACCTCCATGCAGGCAAACTTGTCGAGAGAAAGCATGGGGAAGATATCGAAGACGAACTGCTCCAACTTGACGCCGTTGGGCTTGGTAGGCTTAACAGTCTCGCCGGTAGTCAGGTCGACATAAGGGATCTTCTTACGGGCAACGTGGTAGGGTAGCTTGTCGGCCCACTCGGGAATAGAGGCCAGGAAGCGTAGGGAGTAGTAGTGGTTGACAATGTTGGCAGCACGGAACTTGAGAATACCGGGCTGCTTGGGGTCCTCGGCAGTAGCGGTGGCTTCGTCAATCTCAGAGTACTCGACAACATCAGGTTTACCATTCTTTTGGAGGATGAGACCGACGCTCTCGTTGGCAGCGCGTTTGCGTACGACCTTAGTGGCGATGTCGACGTTCTTCTCGGCAGAGAAACCAATGAAGACAGGGTCGGTAACCTTGACCAGGCAGTTGTCGACGCAGTAGGCGTGGATGTGCTCGATGCCACGCTTCTGCATATTGGCGAGGACACCAGAATTGACGAGGGCAGCATAGATACCGCCGTTGCCATCGGGGGCAACGGCAACCTTGCCGGGAGCCTCCATAAGGATCTTGCCCTCGTTGGAGATGCAAGGAAGGACACCTTGCTCGAAGATAATAACATTGGCCTCCTTCAGGCCGAAGAAAGATTTTTCACGGAAGAAAGTCTCGGTGGGGCCACGGGTAGGACCACTGGTCATGACATACCAAGGAACAACGACCTCCTCTTCAGACTTACCAGCAGCCTTGGCAGCAAGGTGCTGGACACGGCGAATACGCTCACCCTGAATCTGGAAGAG
This sequence comes from Ambrosiella xylebori, assembly GCA_002778035.1. Taxonomy (NCBI): domain Eukaryota; kingdom Fungi; phylum Ascomycota; class Sordariomycetes; order Microascales; family Ceratocystidaceae; genus Ambrosiella; species Ambrosiella xylebori. Next base: position 729,482 of record PCDO01000002.1, read on the forward strand.
GGACTTGCCAGAGGGCAGGCCAATGTTAAAGCAACCCTTGGGAGCAGAGGAGCCCAGACGTGTACCTTGGCCACCAGCCATCAGGACGACGGCAACCTTGTTGGCGGCAATCAGGTCGAGACCAGACTTGTACCAACGGTCGACATCTTCGGAGGCAGAATCAAGGATGGAGGCAGTGGCGGACTCTGGGAGGGGCTCAAGGACGGGGGCAGCGCTAGGGGCGACCTGTGGCGGGTTTAGAGCCTTGTCGGCGAGCTCATTGATGCGGGTAGGAGAAAAGCGAGAGAGCTGCTTGGTCAGTGCCTCCTGTTCGGCAGCAGACAGCTTGTCGAAGAAATTGAAGACCTGGCCCTGACCAGCCTGCTCATAGGACTCGCGTAGCGAAGAAGACATGGTGGATGATGTATGTGTATGGGGGCTAATGATGGAAGAGTATACAGAGAAAACAAGAGATCCGAAGCCAAGAACAACGGATGCGGATCGGTCGTCTATTTAAGAACAAAGCGCCGGGTGACAGGGGGCGGGAATAGTGAAGGTGGTTGTCGTATTGGCTGGAGGAGACTTTGGGGGAGCTTGGACACGGAGGAGGGGCGTTCCAAAGGCGGTGAGGTAAAGTTCTGGGACTCGGTTGGGTACACGACCTGACTTGGTTGGACTGAGTTTCGAGACGAGGGGCAGTGGCTGGGTATCACAGGGCGAAATGGTGTCAGAGTGGAAGAAGGTTGGGGATTGTTGGATTTACATATCAATTGGGTGAGGGGCAATAGTTTCGGAGACATTGAATTGAATTGTCAATTAGGAGTCCCTATCACATGTAAATATATTGTCCATATTCCCCGAAGGGAAGCTGTTAGTCTTTCAACAAGCAACTACATACTTTCACAACAACCTTCTGATTCTGCTGCACCTGCTGTTTTTGATAACTTAGAACCCAGAGCAACATGATCCAACCCCAACTAGTAAGGAACCAATACGCCTTCTGTGGAAGAATGCCCCAGAACCACCCCTCTTTTTGTTCCTTCCCTGAATCCGCAGCTTAGTTCGAACCTAAGCTCAGCCCCTGGCCAGTGTCGTATCCTGTACTTCCGTGGTAGCGCCTCCCGCTTCCTAGAGGAGGGAATGATATCACCAAAGAAGATACAATGTCTACATTGTGCGGTATGTGAAGCACACTAGAGTATCACTAAGTCCACTATCAGGGTTGTTGAGTATACAGAGCGTACATACGCCCACTATACAAGTGGTTTGAGTATGACAATGCATTCTGCATGGCCAGTCCGTATAGGGAAAAGTCGCTTTTTGAAGCCTCGAAATAGAAGCATAAACGGGAACGTGTGCCGACGGAGCCACCTCCTATTCGCTCATTTACAACTACTAGGTAAATAACTGAGAGGGAAACATTGTGGCCCGTAAATCACGAAATCATTGTGTACAAGTACTTCACAACTGGAATAGAATCAAGTACGGACATGTCGTTTGTACTGCCGGATCTCAGAACAAAAGTAAAGATATCTCATGCGGTGTTCAATCGAACGTCGGAAAAGTGGAGCACTAACGTGCCAATAAAATTGGAGGGAAAAAAAGAAATGTTCTCACCAACCGAAGTCGAATCGGTGACCTTTCGATGACAATATTGCAATTACAGTCGAACGTGATAACCAACTACACCATGGTGAGTATTGACAGTGGTGAACCACTGCACATGGCTTGTCAGCAAGTGGACTGCTAAGAGACCTTATATACCCCGCATTCAATAGTAGAAGTAACCAAATCCTAGCCAGGGTTGTCATATAGTTTTCAACACCCACCCTACCCCGAATGGTGATGAATCTCATCTTTCTCTTAGCAAAGTGACATTCGAATCAATAGCTAGTGCCCTTCTTCAAAAATGACATCAGAAGATAATGACAGCCCTTCAACTTTTTCCGGAAAGCTAGATCTCGCATCCTTCGCCTTCACCTCAAACCTCTCACCATCTTCCATTTCAATCCCAACAAAACGCCCTGTCACCCCGATGTCCCCCGTCAAACGCCGCCACCCCCGACGCCCCCCACTACCCCCCTCATCCTACGCCTGCCTCCCCCTCCTCCCTGACGCCCTCGCCCCCAACCTTTACATCCTCTTCGTCGGCCTAAACCCCGGCTTAGAAACTGCTCGCACCGGCCATGCCTACGCCCATCCGTCCAATCTATTTTGGAAGTTGCTTCATTCAAGTGGCATTACCTCGTCGCGGCTGGAGCCGGCCGAGGACCACACGCTGCCGGCGAGGTTCCGGCTGGGGTTGACGAATATCGTGGAGAGGCCGAGTCGGAATGCTGCAGAGCTGACGAAGGCGGAGATGGATTCGGGGGTGGCGGTGTTGGAGAGGAAGGCGCGGGAAACGAGAGCGGAGGTGATGTGCATTGTGGGGAAAAGCGTGTGGGAAAGTATCTGGCGAGTGAGACATGGCCGGAGTATTCGGAAGGAGGAGTTCACGTATGGGTTTCAGCAATTGACCGAGAATATGGGATGTCATTTGTTATCACAAGATGAGGAACATGGCGGGGACAGAGATTGGAATGATAAGTCATGGAAAGGTTCTCGAGTATTTGTAGCTACAAGCACCAGTGGTTTGGCTGCCAGCCTTAAGCCTGCAGAAAAAGAGAAGATCTGGCGAGAACTCGGTGAATGGCTTGAACGTCGCCGACAACAAAACACAAAAAAAGAAACAGAACACATAGTCAAAGGAACATAAAACTGTAAATAGTAGTGTATTTGATCTCAATATCTAGCATACCAAAGCCAGTTTTGCGAACCTAACGTATAACGGCCGCTTAACCTTGTATCAAACCAAATCCTGAAACAAAGGAAATCTAACCCAAATAAACAAGAATTTCCCAAAGATAAAGTAAAGCAAAAAACGCCCCAAAGATATCTAACGAGTCATCTCGACTCCCGAAACTGTACAGACAAGAAAAGAAAAAAGGTCCGCCGGCCCCAAAACTTCATGAAAACATACAGACATGAACCCAGATATCATTACATGCTTTCGTTAAGTGCCAATATTCAGGCAGCGGCGGTCTCAGCCTCTTCTGTCTGTTAGGGCTGGTTCTCCTTCTCTTCTTCGTCAACCACCTTCGAAGCAGGAGCAGGCTCAGTCTACGCCCCAGACTTAGCATCAGTGGGCTTTTCCGCTTCAGATTCCTCCTTCTTGGACTCTAGCTCTAAAGGATCCTCATGAATCATAGGAAAACCATCTTCTTTCTTCTCCACAGTATTATTCTCTTCAACCTTCTCTTCAATTTTCTCTACCTTCTCCTCAATCTTGCTAGAAGCAGAAGCCTTAGGAGTAACTTCAATATCAGCCTCCTCTTCCTCAATAGGCTTTTTCTCTATCTGTTGCTTGGGAGTAGTCACTTCCGCAGGAGCCTTGACAACCGCCGCGACCTGAACCTTACCCGGCTTAGGCACCAAACTCCAATCAATCTCACCGCCTAGCCCATAACGTGAAACCAGCCAATCGTTAGCCTTCCGGAAGTGCCCGCACGTAAAGAAACCCCTACTCGCACTCAATGGAGACGGGTGCACAGCCTTCAAGACAAGGTGCCTCTTCTGGTCAATCTTGACGACCCGCTTACCAGCCGGACTACCCCACGCCATAAAGACGACACCGCGGGTCCGCTTGGCAGCAACCAGGTCGATGATTTTCTGAGTGAAGCGCTCCCAGCCACGGTTGGCATGAGAGTTGGGCTCGTGGGCGCGAACAGTCAGGCAAGTGTTGAGAAGGAGGACACCACGCTCGGCCCACGGAATAAGCAGACCATTGTTCTTGGGAGGGGTGACGAAGTCGGGATAGTCATTAGTCAAGCAGACAAACATGTTATGCAGTGAGGGAGGCGTCGGTGTGGGAGGGCGCACGGAGAAGGCAAGGCCATGAGCTTGGTTGACGTTGTGGTATGGGTCTTGGCCGACAATGACGATCTTGATAGTGTTGAATGGAGTAAGGCGGGACCTTAGAATGGCACAATGTTAGCGTAACCTAACGATGGCCTGATGATGTAACTTGTACTTACCAAGAGTAGATATCCCCGCGTGGAGGGAAGATCTTCTTGCCAGCAGCAGCTTCCCTGTTGAGGAAACGCTTCAAATTCAAGAAGTCCTCAGTGACAATCTCATCCTTGAGCATAGCCAACCAAGAAACATGCAGCGTCTCGATCTCGAGACCAAGCAGGTCACGCTGTTCCTGGGTCAAAGACGCAACCCATTTTTCCTTGTTGAAATTTGAGGGCGCCGCAGCAGTAGTAGAGTCACCAGGCTTGGGGGTCGAAGGAGCCTTGGGGACGAAAAAACTCATGATATTGCCATTAGACTTTGTCTTCTTCGTTTCGTCGGCGTCCAGAGCGGATGTCGCCTTACGCTTGAGAGAATTCATATTGACGATTATGGTGTATTTTCGACTTTTGAGATATTGAAGAGAAAGATGATAGGTTCAGTAATTTTGTAGGAGAAACAATATGTTCTGCGGCACTAAACGATTAAATAGAATGACTTCTAAAAACGGTAGATCAATGACACAATACAACCAGACTTCGTCGAAACAAAAAAAACACCGGACACAGTTTTTATAAACAGGACTAGCTTATTAAGAACAATTCGCCCAAGCAAATGCACAAAAACCTGGAACCGAGACGCGACTGAGAGCAGCTACTTCTTTTAGCGCGTAAATTTTTTTTGGTAAGCGTGGGTGGGGATGGAAGGAACGCCCACTTTATAGGGTAGATCTGTGGGGACAATCGCCTTATTTTATTTTGTTTGGGATTGGCAAGAGAAGCTACGGCGCCGTGGGGGGGCAATTCGTGTTACATTGAACAATAAAGCACCAGTATACATTTCTGTGTCTTTTTGTAAGTCCACAGATATTCATTTGTTGACTCCTGTAGCCGTAATGCTGGATTGGATCTGATTGATTGAGAGAAACAATATTGATCATGTATTTAAGGCAAATTTGGTCCTATAAGTGTAGATAATAAGGCTCTATGAATGGACTGAACTTGACAAAATCAAGATCAGCCATGATCTCATATCCTCAAGTTTGATAATGCCCTACCAAGCCTAGGAGAAATGTTTCCCGCGATTAGTCCTGTTATCTCTTTCTTGATTGTCCCCGGATTAAACCCCTTGTCAAATCCATCATTGAACCAATCAACTCAAGGTCAGGCAATCATGAAATTAAAAAGTAACAACCCAAGACTTCAGCTCCGAAAATCCGATATCTTCAACTAGATATTATTTCCCGAGAAGCCGATGGCCTACCTGCAGACTCTAAATTCTCATGATGCGAGTCGTAGGGAAATCACTATTGGGACACAAACAAAATATCACAGCTTCAAAGAAAACGCAGTGGTTCATGTCTAAACAGAATATAATGTTGATATTGACAATAAAACAAGAGTAGAGGTTATATGCTAAACAAAATCAAACGCCATGCCGAGAACAAAGCCTTCCGATTTTTTTTTACCAATCTCCAACGCCGTGCTATCTGGGAACCTGGTCCGGCCATTTTGGGACCTCACTCCAAATCCTGACTCTAGAAGATAGATGCAAAGGCTAAATGTGGCCAAACCCATTAACGCCGGTACAATGCAGAATCATCTTAATACCCACCCCCGTCACGGTTCATTTTCTTTAGCCTTCTGCTCATTGGCAACACGGAAACCTCTCTTGCAGACCTCATAGCTGGAGATCATGATGGCACAAGCCGGAGCCACCTTAAGGGTGCGGGGCACCCAGCCCTTCCACAATCCCGGGATACCTTCATGTTTGAAAATGTGCCACAAAAGCTGCACCATTGAACCCTGTTCAGGGGCAGCCACTGCCTCGGAAGTAATCCGTGAAGCTGACGCTGTGCTATCTCGGTAAACCTGTGTCCGAGTCTTACCAACATCGAACGGAGTTGTGATGATGGACGCAACAGCACCACTGGTAGCACCAGCAATGAAACTATCGGTAAAAGTATCCGTAGAATTTTCATGTTCCTGGAATGCCCGACGAACTCGACCAAGTTCGTCAATGTCCTCATGCGTAGGAATGCCCCGCATCATGTCGTAGTGTTCCTGTTCTCGACGGCGGGTATCACGGAGATCCGCAAGTTTGCCACGAACAGTCTCATAACCCCACCAGTAGATGCCGGAAAATGGAACATCCCTCCAGAGGGTCAAAGTAAGGCCGCGCCATAATGATCTGTAACCATTGGTTTCCACCATAGACTGGACCCCATGAAGAGTCTCGATGACATGGCCAGAGGTGGAGTGGCCACTGGTTGCTTGGAGCCGTGTGCGGAATAACTCGATAGGGTTCACAGCAGTAGCAGAGAGTGTTCTTGCTACTGAACCGGCGACCAAGGGTGCCCAGTCATCGTGGAAAGTCCACGCAATAGGACTCCGTCTATCTGATCTCAGCCATTCATATCCGGTGAAATAAATGATATTGGATGGCACCGACATAACAAGTGTTGGCGACAGACCCCGCCATAGAGTCGAAATACCTTCGTTTTGTGCAATTTTCCTAAACCCATCCATAGTTGAGCTGATCCGGGTCTTTTTCACTTCCTCGGCGACACATGATATTGGCTCGGAGATGGCGACTGGTGTTATAACGGCGGAACGAGGGAGGACACAGGCATCAGCACTACCAGCAAAGAAAACCTCACGACAGCAAGCAGTAACGCCCAGGTCGGTGATCTGGATGTTGGTGAAGGAACCCGGCGCGAGTGTCAACTTGCCCAAGTCAATCGCAGGCGGTTTGAGGTGTTGAGATTGAAGGCGGACTCGGACGACATCGAGAGGGGTGACTATGTGGAGAATTGTTAGCCTTTGAACAAGAAGACATGAGTTGATACGAACCTAGAAGCGAGGTCAAGAGACTTCCGGACATGGCTGATATCATCTTTTGTGGGGCCGTGATGTTGTCCTGGTCAGCTGGAGTTGGCGCCGCAGCGGAAGCTTTGCGCACAGCAGCGGGAGCATGGGACGACATGTCGGTAGGTTTATTTGAATTCGGTGATGTTGAAGATTCAGGTAAAGTGTTGTGTGGTTGAATCTTAAGGTGAGATGAGATAGGTAAAGCCCGGTTAGAGTCGTGGTCCGGTTGGAAAGTGGCAGACGGTGTCGCAATAGACGTCATTATGTCTGCCACGACGTCATGGCACACAGATGATTTAAATGGAGGTTGGCACAAAAGGCTCAGTGTAAATTAGATAAAGCAGACGGAGGGCGAATATCTTGAAAATGTCTATCACTTAGAGGCGAGTTGCTGGAGACGGTTTCCGAGCTATGAGATCACCACAGATGTGACTGCGGCAAGCTTATCAAGCAAAGGCGGCAAATACTGGGATATCGGCGAAGACGGCTAAGGCAACGCGGGGTCGGAGATAACACTAGAAAAAAAAAAGAAAATTAATGCGAAAGACGCTGAAAAGACAAAGTTCACGGTAATTGAACAGTTTCGCGATGTTTATGAAAGATAAAAAGTTTTCTCTGTATAGAAACAATGTCAATTAAGAAATGTCAAGAAATGGATGCAGTCGGATTCGGCTCAATTCTCAAATTTTCTTTGGTTACGGAGGGAAACTACTCATTTAGGTAGGCCTCACTAGCATAGTCCCAACCACCATTACCTATAAATTGAGATCAATCCCCCACTATACCGCAAATGAATCCTACCATAATAAACCTGCATTAAGGCGGAGAACATCCCAAACACAAAAGTGCGATCGAATGAACTAAAGCCCAGAATGCACTTAGTATCCGGTAGTCCATCGCCAGTATGCAGGAGTTGCTAAGAAGCGCTTTTGAACCAGCTCATCTACTTTGATAGTCTTCCAAGCCGTTTTTTTCCTCTTCGCCTGCAGCTGCCCATGAAAAAAAAAAGGTGAATGAAATAGGTAATTAGTGGGGCACAACCAATATAAGTCACGTGAACTCCGAATTATCAAGTCGCTGACAACAGCAAGTATAGTGAAAGCTTTTAGTATCTATAAGAAATATTCAAGACAAACTAATGTTTAAACTGCCAATCACGGCATCTTCAGGCTGTGTTCAAAAGCTAGCGCGAACACACAGTTTTCCAAAGTCGGCCGACGTCGGATGTCAAGTTCGCATGCAACCACATTCATAAGATCTGATAAGGATGCATCTGCCTACTTATCAGATCAAAAAACTCCCAGATCCTACCCCATGCATTCTCAACAAAAGAACACATGCATGCTAACAAATACCAATCGGAACGCCTAGCGCTTTTTTGTATGTGTGTTTATGACTTAGCATGCTTCTTTCCTGTTTCTAGCTGTACGCTAGACTCTTTATGCATGTTGCAGTTCACAATCACACAATTGCTAATGTGTATAGTGATTCGTAGTGCTGAAAAGGGCCACTGAAGACCTAGCTGTTTGATTGTTAGTAGTTTCTGGATTTTATGTTATAGATCCCCGACTAGGCACCGAGATATTTTGGGTGCAGCTGGACTTGTCTTGGACTTTGGTTGCCTTCTTTGCTCGTTTATTTTCCCAAGGCGTCTCCCGGACGATATAAGTTCGCGATAAAAAGGCAGACCTTCATTCCCTAGGCTATTAAAAGGCGCCATTAAACCATCCATTTTAGGATTCTTTGGCAAGATGGCCGAGTTGGTTATGGCGTCAGGTTAAGGTCCTTCCTTAATGAAGGTTTCCTGATGGAGAAACCCGCCTGGGTTCGAGTCCCAGTCTTGTCACTATTCTAGTTTTCTGGGACCTCTATTTTTTTTTGTCTTTTCAACCTTTATTTTGGATATCCTCTAAAAACTCACAATAGCCCTGACATAGGACAATTTTCATACGTCATAGGTCAGTAGTATACATTTCTATCCTTTGTCTGTTCTCTTGTTCCTTTCAAGGTTGGAGGAAATCCAAAAAGACAAATACAAAGAGAAAGAAATGAAAGCTCCCCATCTGGGAATCGAACCCAGGTCACCTGCGTGACAAGCAGGTATGATCACCACTACACTAATGAGGATCCTGTGTCGGAAGTTAATTGCAAAAGACATAAGATAACGAGTACCCCTATAAGCATATAGTCTAATAACCTTTTTATTATAACCCTACTATATTGTTTTAGTTGTTCTTCCGGACCCCATTCGAACTTCATGTATTCAACATTGGATTTATCAAACCAACCTCATCTTCAACACTCGTGAGTCCATAACTTGACTATAAACTCCATATTGTAATAACTTTATGGATTTTGACGGCCTTCCTGAAAGTTGCCAACCCCGTTAGAGCTTACATACGAATATGTACACATAGTGTCGGATGAACCACTCAAAATTCACAAGTGGCATCTGACTCGGTTTTGTCTGACACCAGAGTCCAATAGGTCACAGACAAAGGCGGGCGTTTCCAACTCGAATGTTTTCTTGAATGTTTTAGTGTTGTCTTCGTGACAAGACTGGTTAATTTCTCTCTACAAGTTGGAGCATTGATCCTAGCTTCTTGCCGTGGCAACGAAAAGTAAACAATGGGATCCACCAAAAAAGCTATGAAGTTGGGACAATTTGATACCGCCACTTGGGGGACACCGAAAGAGCAGTTGCTGCATGTAGCCACGGACAAATATGCTGGTTGAAGAGAGGCTGCGGCGCATGCACTTGATGTAAAGGATGTGCTATCACGCAGAGTGCATGACACAAATAATTTTCCATCTTCCCCTAGAATCACCACCATCCACCTGCACGATTGATTGACCGTCATCGCCATTTTTTCAAACAGCTTGAACTCCTGATATACGTACAGACACATACAGCTTATAGGCCGATCAGATCCAATTTGTCACTTTGCCCCCCTCTCAAGTCACCCTGTCGACGAGATTGCTCCGTGGCATACCCCTTTATACCCGACTGACTAGTCACTCGACATCGTCGTCTATCCGATCCTCTCGATTCTTCGCTATTCCCACAAATCTCAGCTCTGGCACAGCTTGCATAAAAACCCAGACGGTAGGAACGTTGGAATCTGTTCCTAGAGTCCCATTCCCACAAGTTACCGCTGTCAAATCCTCATTCTTGAAGACTCGCGATTTCGTCATATTGCCACTGCTGCAAGCAGCCAATCATTCGTCTGTTGTAAGTGTGTGAGTGAGCGAGCGAGTGAGTGAGTGTGTCCGACCCCTCCCCAAATTCTATCTTCCCTCTTGCTTCGCCTCCTGCGCGAAAAGAGCCTGTATAAAGACCTTGGACGGGCACTCAACTAGCCAAACCGTTCTATCCTGCAGCCTAGATGCCGCCTCGCAAGAAGATCAAGAATCAAAATTTTGAAATCCACCGAGACGAATCTTGCCTGAGTTCCAACGCTAGCCAACAAGAGCTATCTTCTTCCGTTGCAGCTACCCCCGCCCCGGCCGGCGTCCTCACCGACGTGCTTGAGCATGACGAAATAGCCTACCAATCCCGCCACGGCTTCAGTGACCCTACCCAAAGCATCTATTCAGATCCCGGAGAACCCGGGTACAGCCAGCTGGCCCTCGAAGAAATCGCTGAAGTTACAGAGCCGGACCCCTCAGGCCTTCCAGGCCAGCCAAACGTGCAGACGTGCAGTGCATACGAGCCCCATTCTTTGGCCTACGACAGTCGATACGACCAGCAGTCTGCAAACTATTCTCAGTACACTGAGGGACAAACTGGAGACAGCCGGTTTGACGACAGCCAGATCGACCAAGGCACACAGTACATCAACCAGACACAGTACATCAACCAGACACAGGACGACCAAGTGCCGGACGCCAACGCCGCACAAGACCTTAGGATGGCGGGCGAAGTGGAATCGGAGTGCTCTCTTATGAACCATTCTATCGATCAATCTTACAACGCCGAAGCCGACTCCCAGTACGACGTCACTGCCGGGACTGACGCTGCGACTCCACGCCGCCATGATAACAGCTCTTCACCCCAAGAACCTGACGACTCGATCTTTAGCGACCGCAGCCCTCGTAGCTCTATCGGTTCTCTTGACAGCGGTATGGCTCGGAAGAACCCTGGTGGTACAGAGGCCAACTCTTCGCTCCATTCACAAGAATTCTTACACGGAGCCCGGTCTTCTCGTCCTTCTGAGATGTCGGAATCAGAGGGTGACTTTACTTCGTCCAGCCGACGGACTCCTCGGTCCGCTCACTACCGGGTTGGCTCTGATATTCACCGCAAGACCCATCTCTCTTCGCCTTCCGGGTCGGTCCATTCCAGTTCTAAGCGCGGAGCTATCACTCGAATTGGAAGTCCGTCGTTTCCAGTCCAGTACCTTCCAAAGGGCCGGACGCCTACTCGGTTCAGAGTTCCGGCGGAGGCACCGTTAGTGTTGCTCCATGCCACCATGCTGCCGTTGCAATGGAACTGGGCTAGTGTTTTGGAAGAGGCAGCAGCAGCTGCTATGGAGGGGAAATGCGTACTGTCCGATGGGATTAAGAACTTGAGAGATGCGTGGACGTTGCTGGTCGATCGGACAGGTGACACTGTGTTAGAGCGCGGAGTTTTACTATCTCACCCACAGAACGACTTTGAGGTGTTGGAGGAGAGAGTTCTTGAAGCCTTGGAACTTCCGCTTCGTCGCCGCGCCCGTATCCTAGAATGTGGCCACTACCTCGGGCCTGCCAACTACATGTCGTTATCCGAAGATGAAGAGACCGACTACGACGACAGCAGCTTCATGTCATACGAGGTACAGAGACGAAAAGCCACGTCGACTCGGCACTGGTGCGCCACGTGCCAAAACGAAATCAGATGTGACGCTCTCGGATCGGGCAAGATCTTCCGGGTCAAGGTTTACGCTAGCAACGGCCTTATGCGCGCGGGAGCTTGGGAAGCCTGCTGGCAGGAGATGGAGCGTGTTGACATTGAGATTGAGCCCGTGGTTGACTCTCAGGCCTATGTGGAGCTGACCGAGTTGGCTACCGACCAACAAAAGCAAGCCGAAGAGGCTAACGCCAAGAAGGTGGCCGCCGACAAGGAAAAGGCGGCGGCACAGGGCATTATTCTTAAGATTGACGACCAGGCGCGCCGGATGAATGAAGAACGAGAGAGACGAGAGCGGGAATTGTACATGGAGCGGGAGATGGGGTTGCTGCGATCGCAGAAGGCGCTCCCTATTGAGGCGCCGCCGGCTGCTGGATCACGGATTTCGGCAGCGGGCCAGACGACGCTTGGTATGATTCCTGATGTCTCCTTCCGCCGACAGTCTACGGCCTCGGCGGCTGTATCGAATGCGAATGGCAGTATCCCTTCAGTGCAACAACAAGCCCAGCAAAAATCAGCCCAAGCACCAGGTGCCCTCGCTCGCCCAATTCCAGACACTTTGCCGGGACTTTTGTTCGAGGCGTGCCGCGTGGCCCTTCGGGATCTCAAGAACCTCGCTATCTTGGTGCTAGGTATCCTTGCATTGGGCCTTGCATTCCGTGGCGGCCATCAACAACAGAGTCTCATGCAATTGCAAAACGAACAGCACCCCCGGACCCAAGGAAATATTGCAGACCAGGTGCCGCAAGCGCAGATGCAACATCAAGATGTCCCAGAAATCCAGCAATACCAGGAAAACATGGTCGACGCCGCGAAGGCGGATGCTTATAGGGCGTATCTGCAAGAACAGGTCGCTATGTCGGGGCCGGAAGAAGTGATAGAGGAGACAGTACCACCGCCAGAGCCAGAGCTGAAAATCATGGTGGAAGAAAAGGAAGAAGAGGACCCTGTGGATACAGCTGAGCGAATGCAACGGGAGTACGAGTCCATTGCGCAGACTGACGGAGAAAAGGAGGGCCATGAGGATTTGTGAGGTCAGAGCGGGAGGGTTTTGACGGGTGTTTTTCGATTCTTTTACATATTTTTGGTGTGTGATGATTTCTGTTGGGGTTTCGATTGATTGATATGGATGACGACCAATGGATGTTTTATGTCAATAATGTTGGATCATGGTTGTAGATAGCGTCACTTTCTAGATAATACCACTTGTTTTGTTTTTTGATAGACCTGAATTCATCCTTGTATATACTTGTTATAGATAATTTTTGTTTTAATTTCTCACCTAAAACATCCTCTCTACAGAGCATTCAACTTCTTGGAGGAGTGACGACTCTGCTGTATGCTCAGCATATCCATGATAACAAGAGCTGCCATCCCCTCGACAATCGGAATAGCCCGTGGCACAACACACGGATCATGACGTCCCTTGGCCGCCAAAACACCCTCCTCAGTCCCATCATATGTAGCCGTCATTTGATCAATCGAGATAGTCGCCGCTGGCTTAAAGCCCACCCGGAAGTAAATCGGCGCCCCGTTGGAAATCCCCCCCTGGACCCCCCCCGAGTGGTTTGTCTTCGTCGTCAGCGCCGGCCTCGGAATTGCGTGAGCCTTGTTGGCAATGTCGGACGCCGCGCACGGGATGGGCCCGGCGGTATTCTTGACGAAGATATCATTGTGTTCGGACCCGGCCATGCGGGTGCCGGCAAACCCGGAACCGATTTCAAAGGCTTTGGATGCGGGGATGGACAGCATGGCGTGCGCAAGCATGGCTTCGAGCTTGTCAAAAGCGGGCTCGCCGAGACCGGAGGGGACGTTGCGGATCACGCAGGTCACGGTGCCACCGGTGGAGTTGTGGGCGTCGCGAATCTTGCCGATGTACTCCTCCATGGCCGCGGCAGCCTCGGAGTCGGGGGCACGCACAGGGAGGAACTCGTCGACTTTGGTGCGTGTGATAGTGTTGATGATTTTGGTGAAGGCGGGGTTGCTGCTGCGCGAGGGGTACTCGGTGGTCTCGGGGACCAGCTCGACGGGGCCGACAGAGGAGGTGAAGGCGACGATTTCGATGCCGTAGGCTTCCTTGAGGAACTTTTCGGCAACAGCACCTGCGGCAACTCGGGCAATGGTTTCACGGGCGGAGGAACGGCCGCCGCCGGAGGAGGCTTTGATGCCGTACTTTTCCTGGTAGGTGAAGTCAGCGTGGGAAGGACGGGGATACTTGTCCATAGTCTTGTTGCCATAGTCCTTGGGGCGCTGGTCCTCATTGGGGACGGTCAGGGCGATTGGGGTGCCGAGGGTGAAGCCATTTTCGCAGCCGGAGAGGATGGTGACGCGGTCTTTTTCATTGCGGGGGGTGGTGATAGCAGATTGGCCGGGGCGGCGACGGGTGAGCTGAGGTTGGATGTCGGCCTCGGTGAGGAGGATTCCCGGGGGGCAGTTGTCAATGATACAGCCGACAGCCTTGCCGTGGGATTCACCGAAGCTATGAGGAGCAGAGAATATATTAGTTGCGGTGAATTACTGGGATATGTCAACGGGGCTAGAGCCGGAATCGGGACTAGGATCAATAGATGGGGATGGGGATTGAGATGGGTAAAGTCTGGAGAGCTAGTGCAAACGTACGTGGTGACCTTGAAAACGGAACCAAAGGTAGACATGGTGATGGTTGCGCTATATGGAAGATATAGACGGAGTTGGAAGCGGAGAGTTGCTCAAATGGAAGAAAGTTAATCAATCGCTCGAAGGATTCAGAGGTGACCAACAAAAGACGTTGCGACAAGGCGTAGGTAAAAAAAAAGAAAATTGGTGGGGGAACTTGGCAAGAATGAGCGATAACGCAGGGAAGGAACTTGCGTGTATGACTGTCGTTGATGTTCTATATTGAAGACACTGAGATTGAAGAATTATGTGCGTGAAAATGATTGACTAGTCACAAATTACAAATGTCATAGACAATACAAAGAGCGTACCTGTATCAACTAACCCTAGAACTTCCGTTTTGGATGTTGACTCATGTCAAATTCTTTCAAAGTCCGATATATTGCTATATTATAGTCTAATACTATTTAGTCTACACAGCCGTTATACAAAACACAGATGCAGTCTTTACCAAATCTATGTGATAGAGTTTGTGCCTTGATTATTGAGATGTTGTATAAATTTATATTATTTATTGGATTTTTCACTAGGGTTAGCCACACATTGGAAACCCTTGCTTGCAGAGTATTTATCCAGCATACCGACTCCAACACTACAACGGTCCGACTTCCCGACTACTAAGAATTCATGAAGACTTAGGTCTAACAATTATCTATTACAAAATGCTCTATACAGCAAAGGAATTGAAAATCCATAATACAGTCTTGCGCCTATCAGCCGTAAAGAACGAAAAAAAAATGTATCTATATAGACGTAGGACCCTGCGCTAACGGATTAAAGACCTGCCGATAAAATGGACGTCTGGGCACGGGATAGAATCAGGAAAGAGACAATCAGTGGTGAAAAGACGTATGACGTAAGCTGGATGACGAAGAGGATAGAATCGGGATTGGCGAGGCGGTGGAGTGAGGGGTATTGGTACCGGATGGAAGGGATCGTCAGGATGTTCGTTACTCCGACAAAGGATCACGGTCGTGATGGCTTGTACACACCTAGCGAGGAGTTTGACAAGTGAAAGGCGTATCGGTTAAGATTATGTAGGAGAGTATTGGTGGTTGCCTGAAGGGATAACGTTATGACGATGTGTACAAAGTCAATAAAGGTATGATAGTCGGGAAAGAGTAAGTAAGGCCAAAAAGTTAGGAGCTTCGTGGACTTAAGACACTGTGAGATGGAAATATCCTATTGTACTATTGTTTATTGTTGTGTTGGATTTCATGATAGCATTGTTCTAGTCTGAAAAGAAACACTCCAACTAACGAATCAAAGCATTCCCAAACGTGGGATTCTTTAAAAAAAAAAAAATCCCAGACGCCGATCCTTCACGATTCCCCTCCTCTCCAAAGCGGAGATGGACCCCGAGCTTATTTGTTGTCAACGGGCTGTTTGAGATCTACAGGAATTTACCGGATATAGCGATGATGACTGCTCCTGTGGCATTGGCCTTTGCCTCGGAAGTTTGGAGGAGAAATTGTATATAGAACTGCTTGGAATGTGTTTTGGTTTTCGCGATAGTTCCATGTACAAACTAGTCGGTGCTATATGCCTCTTCTTGCGCCATATATATCTTGGCATATAATATCTTTTTGCTGTTATATCACAGAAACCTTCCTGTTAGTAACTTTTCGTACATATAACAATCATCAACCGAGACACAAACCTTCCTCATAACTCACATCCCATCTTGATGTGATTAACTCTCACCACCACCAAATCAGCTGTCCGCTCATCTGCTGACCAAGTCTGTCCGATCCACTGATTGATACGGACGGAGACATTCTTGGCTCACAGCGATGAGTGGCAACACACCGAACAAAAGCCCCATGGACTACCACCTCGGCTACCGCTTCACCTTTACTAGGACTGACACCAACACCTCCTGGAACAACCAAGTTAACCCACCGGATCCGAACCATGGACACCCGGTCATGGAAACGGAGTTAATGGAGACAGCCTCAAATAACATCGCAATTCCAGAAGGAAGTGACCGGAGACGGAGCAATGCTGGGTTGTCGGGGCCAAAGAAGAAAGATGTTAAACCTGGCGAGGAGAAGCAACGGAGCAGCTGGAAGAGAGCATGGTTGCGAATATTGTGGGATACACTTGACAAATCTCCGGAAGAACGAGCCTTCTTACACAAGGCGGATATTTGGATCTTGACCTATGTATCTGTTGCTTACTTCATCAAGTACCTCAACCAGACTAATGTATGTCAAATGCTTCTACTATTGCTTAGAATACTAACCTAGAATCCAGATAAACAATGCATATGTCTCAGGGATGAAAGAAGATCTCTCCATGTTCGGCAACGAATATAACCTTCTGCAAACCCTCTTCACCTCCGGCTACTGCATCGGCAACATCCCCTCGCAACTCCTCATGACTCGGATCCGCCCATCGATATGGCTCCCGTCACTAGAGTTTATCTGGGGAATTCTCGTCATGTGCATGGCCGCAACACAGTCCCTAACAGTCCTCTACATCATCCGTTTCTTCGTTGGCATCCTTGAAGCCTCGGCTTATCCCGGTATCTTGACCCTCCTTGGCAACTGGTACACCCCCTCTGAACTCGGAAAACGCGCCGCTATTTTTTTCACTAGTGCCTGTTTGTCACAAATGTTCTCGGGATACCTACAGGCTTCTCTCTACGCAGGTATGGACGGCCGACTGGGCCTTCCAGCATGGCGCTGGCTGTTTATATTTGACGGGATACTTACGATACCTGTCGCTCTTTTTGGCTTCCTGGCATTGCCCGACTCTCCCTCAAACTCTCGTGCCTGCTGGCTCACCCCGTCTGACAAGCAACTCGCCATTAAACGCATGGCCGCCGTGGGTCGGGCACCGCCGGGGAAACTTGCCCGAGAAACCTTTCAGCTCACCTTTACCGATTGGCCAGTGTACGTTTTCACCATTGTCTTCATCAGCCAGCTACTAGGTAACAGGATTTACGCTTATTTCGGCATATACCTCAAAAGCACGGGGCGATACACAGTCACCCAGACCAACATCATCCCGTCGGCGGGGTTTGGCTTCCAGGCTGTTATGGCATTGTTGATGGCCTGGATCAGTGACTTGACACAGTCACGTGAGCCAATGATTGTCTTTGGTGCCTCGGTGTCGATTATCGGTGGTATCACGCTGATTGTCTGGCCGGAGGACAATATCCATACGATGTTGATGGGGTGGATATTGACATTTGGCCAGGGGGGAAGTTCAGCCCTGATGATGTCATACATTAACGAGCTATTGTCGTTTTCGGCCGAACAGCGGCTGATTGTCATTGGAGTTGTGGAGACTACGGCGTTTGCGTTTAATGCATGGGTTATTTTACTCGTTTATCCGGCTGATAAGGCGCCGAGGTTTCCGTATGGGTATCAGGCTGCGACGGCATTTTTTGCATTGTCAGCGTGTGGTATATTGGTTGTTCGGTATCTAGTCGGGAAGTTACCGCCGGACAGACGGTACCGGAGACGGATGTTGGCCCAATCGGGGGCCAACGAAAGGGAAGGGGAACAGCATATAGCGTGATAGGAATAAAGACTCATTTTCTGCTTGGCATGGCTTGATAATATATACACATTGGTAGGATCACGTGCTTGACTTTGCTGGACGGGTTTCACAGTGGATTTCAGAGGAGGCTCCGGATTCTCGGACGGCCACATCACGTCGACTAAACTAATGGAAATCTGGTCCAGCAAAAAGATCACACTATCTCTCCGGACCCTTAGCGAGCCCTTGGGTAGATGTAGGCCCTAGAAGAACTCTAGAAGATAAATGTAGTCAGATACGAGTTACCACTACATCAATTCATATTCTCAATATTTGGTACTGATGAGCAGTAAAGTCAAAACCTTGTCTCATATCTTGATCTTGTATAAACCTCAACTACTATCCGACAATGCAATCACCAATTGTTCTCTTCTGTGCAACTGCCCAAATCGAAACAATCAATCCTGACCTTGACTTACCTTGGCGCGCGATCCTCCAAGTCCTCTTTCCTCCTTGCCTTCCTTGCCTGCAGCCTTTCATCATTAGCTGCAGAAATTCGCAAAATTGCAACTGCCGCATCTTGGGGAGAGTGGAAGCAATGGGCGATGGGAATAAGAATGAATGGCGCCGGCGAAAGACCAGATTAACTTTGAAGATCAGCTATATTCTTACTGAGCAACATTTTTCTGACTGTGACTAAGAATACAGTATAGCTGGCCAATCACAAAAAGAGGGTGAAAAAAAAAATAGAAATACATACAGACGCAGTGAACGGACAAGGTCTCTTCCTTTATCTCCTTGCTCCCCCGGTTCGCCGTCGCCCGAGATCTTTTGTCTGTCACGATCGGCCAATGTGGTTCGCAAAATAAACAAGGAATTACACATCTTGGATATGTTCGTGGCTGGTTGGTTCGTTCAAGTGAATAGCAGGGCCACAGAGCATGGCCCCAACGAAATCTGGTGATTGTCTCTACCGATATATATGTAGGTAAATACAAGATAAATACATAGATAGGTAGACTCAGGTCGCTCATCATTCACGCCTTTCGAGGTCCTTTGTGGCCCTGAGGATGGTGTTTGCCGTTGCCGACAACTCCTTTTTCAACTCGTTGCGATTAAGCGTTGTCGGATCCTCAGGCCAGATATCCGCCTGTATTTTCCCGTTTCTCCTTATCTTTTTTCCCCCTTCCCGAAGAAATTTTATTGTCAGAATTATTTGTTCATTTTCGTCCTTTGGTGATCACGGTGGCTTTTATCACTGTTCATTCCCATCAGAAAAAAAGACCTCGTTGCCTGCCGGAAGTACACGCCTTGACTGTGGGCGGTACCGAGATCGTCTTATTTTGGTGGATAGATTTGGAAAGTTTGGAGCAAACCTTACTGCCGCTTGGCAAAAATCCTTGCTCGGGTGGGTTCAACAGGTCAAGAGAAAAAGAGCTTGCTAAACCGAAATCCTGAATATTGGACGACTGGAAACTTTTGTCTCTAGACATCCGTCTTCTCTAACGTTGAAACTCGGCTTCTAATATCTACTTTTTTTTAATCTTTTTTCGGAGTTTGTGTCCTCTCTCTTCCAAGAGTCTTATTGATATAATCTCTGATCATCTACCGTCTCATCCCTATAAACATCCCACACCCACGCAATCTCGACTATCAGGCACTCTGTCCCTTCCCAATTCGACGAACCCATCGTATCTGCCACCACATAACGTCTTGCACACACTTCCACATCACTACTTCCTGTTTGAGAACTTATCCTTCAGATAATATAGGCGCTAATTCCGCCTTTGACCCCGACCAGCAGCGCTTATTTTGTGATAAATCTCTGGCTTTTTTCCCCACAGCCGCCATCGCGCGGCAATCCGCAACATTGACAACGGAATATCTTGACGCTGAATTACTCATCAGTGAGAAACAATTATCCTTTAATTTTTTCCCCCGGCCAATCATACTCTGGCGTCCAATACGTTTGTCCCTTGCCTCGAGCATACTGTACTACAAAGACGTTCTGCAGCACTCTTGCATCCATCTCATTTGAAATTACCAGATCGGGATCTTTATACTTGCTTGCATCGGGATCTTCCCCCCCTCCCTCCATTGGGATTTCCGTCTCGCCATCTTGACTGCCTATACTCCGCCCCTGCATACCCACTGCATATCCGCCTCTCAGCTATCACGCCACAATGTTCCACCAATCGCAATCACTACCAGCCCATGGTAATCCACCGCCCCCCACACAGCAACCACCCACCTCATCACCCTACCCTCCCCACCAGCAGCCTCTCCCCGTGCTATCAGCAACATTAGCAATAGCTCGTGACGGCCTTCGCACTATGGACTCCTACATGGACCGTTTCCGCATCCGGCCAATGTCCCGCCCGGGCACTCCCGGGAGCATACCCAAAGGCGGTGACCCCACCGACTCTCCATCACCGTCCTCCCCACCATCCATCACTGGGTCCCCAGCCGCCATCTCGTCAACGCCCACCCACGCCGTGTCATCTGGCTCCCCATCAGCATCAACCTCGGCATCGGCATCGGCATCAAAGTCAACCCCGGAAACAAGAACCCCGGCACCCGTCAGCGGCCGAGTTAAAGCCTGCGATCGCTGCCGCGTGTGGAAAAAGAAGTGCACACGGCACCCCAAGGTGCCGACCAAATGCATCAACTGCGTCAACGCAGGCGCCGAGTGCTCGCTGCGCGCATTCAATACGTCGCAGACAGGGCTTCGGGCGCGCTTGGCGTGGTTGGAGAACTTTGTGAATTCACAGGGGTTTCTAAGCCCAGAGCATCCGATTGAGCATGTATCAACGGGGACAGATTTAGAGATGTTGATGGGATTGAGGGATAACAGGGAGCGGGCGGCGAGATCGGGCTCTGGGCCCAGGCCTGCACAGGAACGGACGCCGTTGCCAGGGTGTGAGAAATTGATTAGCATGGATTCGCGGGATGAGGTGATGACGGATGATCCGCCGAGGCGGGGGTTTACGACTGTTAATCAGTCTCAATATCCGGGACATCACTCCAGCAGTAGCCAGGGACAATATTTGTCGCATCAGATGATGTCACATCACCGGTCAGAGCCAATGGATCGAGACTCGCCCCCAGGTCCCACAGAGCAGGTTCAGAGGATATCAAAAGAGGTTTACAGGATATTGGTAGACGCCTACTTTAGGGATGTAGGGAGGGGATACCCATTCATTGACCGGCAACGAGCGGCCACTCTGGTAGAACAAGCCGAACCGGCGATACGGTGCATGGTCATTATGGATTCGGAAGACCCGAGTTCTGTCTTGTTAGCCCTTATGATTGCCATTGGCCATTCGTCACTAGAGCGGGCTGGTAAGTTACCGCCTGATGCTGTTGGTCTCTATTTCGAGGTGCGGTATGAGGACATCTTGTCTCAATGTATATTACACGAAAGTCGGAACACGGTGGAAATCTTGTTGCTTTTGGCCCTCTATGCCTTGACTGACCCTGAGGGTCCGTCGTCTCAGCCCATTTTGGATATCGTCGGCCATCAAGCTATGCGATTAGGCCTTGCTCAACGGGATATGCTCGATGATTCCCTCACGCCTGAGGAAACCGAGCGGAGTCACCGTCTGTTTTGGAGTATCTACATACTAGACCGCATGATGGCCGTGTCCTGCGGTCTCCCAGTTGCTCTCAACACGGCCAACCCCGATATCCCCATGCCCGGCCTGACAGTCTCGGAGTTTGCCTCGCCGGCTCATCTCGAGTTTGTCTCTATGCTTCAGGTCACTCGCCAGCTCATCCATCTCCGGCAACTAGAAGACAAGATTCTCCATCAGATCCACCTTCGCGACAACGAGAAAATGGCCGATCTCACCAAGGCCGACCGCTTCGGCATCGTCAAGTCACTCCGCACCGAAATCGAAAACTGGTACAGCAACGGCTGTCTCCTCAAGTCCACTGAAAATGACAACGTCCCCATCCACATCACCGTCTCCTGGCTCGCTGCCCGCTACTATAACCTGCTCCTCCTCCTCTACTACCCCTCACGCTTCAACCCGGGCTCCCTCCTCCTCTCCCGCAAAGAGCTCCTCTCTCTCGCACAAAAACACATTCAGGCCAACGCTGTCCGCTTCCAGCAACGGCAGCTCCCCCTCAACGAGCCCACCCTTTGCCGCCTCCTGTCCGTCGTCACCATCTTCCTCCACTGCTTCCTCCTTCACTGTAGTGAAGACGGCTCGTTTGCCGCGCGCGATGAGGTGATGCTGTGCGCGACGATCCTGGGCGCTTACCCGAAAGCTTGGAAGGCGGCACACCGCGGGGCAGAGATTGTTCGGCAGCTGGCAGCGCTGATTACGACGTGTCTAGCGTACGACTCAATGCCATTTGCATCGACGCAGAATCGGTCGTTGAGCGAGTCGGATCGGGCGTGGTTGAATGCGGTGAAGGTAGGGATAGTGGAGTTGACAAGGGAGGTATTGGGGAGGGGGAGTGCGTTTCAGATTATGGAGCATTGGGAGGATGGGAGGGTTGGCGGGAAGAGCGGGAGTGAGGGAAGGTCGCCGAAGTACCGGGAGATTCAGATTGATAGCGAGGAACAACCAGTACCGGAGGATCAGCGGCACTTGATTGTGACGGACTTTTTATGACATCACTGGTCTTGGAATAATACCACTATCAGCATATACTTTGCAGTTCATTTGATAGACTTTGGTGGCTTGTCTAAAGTTTACATGCTCATTGGTCGAAGTTTCTTGTATAACATGAAAACCCTAACCCATTCTTGCCTTGATACATATGTTCAGCAATTGCCAAGGGTTGCAGCTTTGACATCGTGGAGTAAACGTCTCCTAAAGTATACTTGAAAAAGCCAAACCTATGGATCAATCCTTGCATATCCAAAGCAAGGCCTGTCCAGTAAAAGGTCTCGTGATGCCGCTTCGACCGTCGTCAAGGGATCGACCAATCAGCGATCGTCCGCCGCTGTACTGTGTTGTTAGTGACCAAATAGGAATTTGGGCCTGTAAAGGGAAGGAGCAAGCAAGGCTCAGCACCACTAAAACTAGGAAAACGTACGATTGCCAATTTGGAGCGATTTATTTCTTTGAAATTTCCGAGTATAATTCATATTTAGTTTTATTTTTATACTGAAATCTGAAATCTCATCGAAACTTATCAGCTCATTTAACTCATTTCATTTTACATCACGAATCGTCACTTTTTTTTTGATCTTGTTCATCTCATACATGTTAAAAGGCACTACAGCCGTATACTACTTTCTTCACCCCGTCTCAGCTGTAACAATAATGCGCATTCTACCACGTCTCCCCCTTCTCCCCCGGAGTACCATATCATTTAGCCGACCCCTCTCCCACCCCCTACGCTACCATCTCTTCCGCCCCCTTACAAACCCCTCAGCCCTCCGAGCCTACGCATCGCCCGCCGCAATCCCACCAACCCCCGGCGGCCGCCTCCCCGGCCTCATGACGGACTCCCCCTACGAAAAAGAACTCCTAGAAATCGTCTCAGAACACCCGCTAGTAAATGACTTCATGGAGACACGGCCAGGCTTCACGACAAGCAGGGCGGTCTTGAGGCCGAGGGCGGAGGAGCTGGAGCACAATTTAACGAGGGGGCCGCTATTGGGGCCGGGGATGATTTCGGCGAATCCGTTTGTGCTGGTTGACGATGCGCAGGGGGCTCTGTTGGCGTTTTATCGGTTAGGGAATAAGTTGGCAGGGCACCAGGGGATTGTGCATGGGGGGATGACAGCGGTGTTGCTGGATGAGTGTTGTGGGCGGGTGGCGTTTGCGGTGTTTAAGCGGGGAGTGGCGGTTACGGCGAGTTTGGATATGGAGTATTTGGAGCCGATCATGACAGATAGTTATGTGATGGTGGCGGTGGAAGTGGTTAAGGTTGAGGGTAGAAAGGCGTGGATTGAGGCGAGGGTTGAGGATGCAAAGACGCAAAAGGTCTTGGTGCAGGCCAAGGGACTGTTTGTTGAGCCGAAATGGGCCAAGATATGAGTGTGTATACGTGTGAGTGTATGATGACTATGTGTGATATTGATGATGATGAGCACAATAGAGAAGATGTAGTTGACATGTCTACAAGAGAGAAGTGGTCTAGTGAGGTGATGTTCATTTCGTCATACTATATATCTGTAAATCTTGAAAAGACTAAAAGAAAAATATCAAAACTCCAAGCTTACCCACAATAATTACACGAGGCCCATTCAAATCATGAACTGATTTTTCTCTACCCATTAAGTCAAGACAATCAAATGTCCGTCACGTGTCGGTTCAAACACCAGCTTCTCGCTTGCCTAACCCTAAAGGATTCTCGTTGTTCTTGGATCCCTTCGTCACTGCGATTACACAAGAGCTTTTTTTCAGCTTATCTGTAGCATGTCACACCGTGACGATACTAGCAATCTAGATCCCCGAAATCTCACTGACTAAGCGAGATCCTCCATTTAGACTCAATGTCCATCCATCCACCACTGACAGCATTCGCAGGCTTAGAACCAGTACTTCTTCATATAATCGTGCACCGGCGTAAACAGACCGGCAATCAGCACAAATGCAAACGCCACCCACCGCCACCACTGGTCGATCCCCTTTGAAAAGTCATTCACCGGCAGTGTCGTCGACCCCTCAAACCCATTAATCGCCAACTCGGTAAACACCACCAACGGAATCGTCAACAACGTAAACAGAATCGACAGCGGAATCGTCGACAATAAGCTGCTCGACACATCCTCCATCGTGACCCGGTCGTGCTTTTGCCGCCGCTGCTCCGGCGGGATGGTCCCGGGGATAATCGGCGAATTGTCCTTGGCATACGGGTTCTTGGGCTCGCGGAACCGCGCTAGCGGCGCCTTGCTGCCCGAAGACGAGAAAAAGTACCGCCCCGCTGACCGATGCCCACCCATGATGGCCCAGAAGCCAAAGAGCGCCGCGGCAATCGCAAAGACAGACCCGGCAATGACATACTTGGGCAGGAACGCCGCAATGTCCGCGGGCATCACGACAATCTCGTCGGCATCCCGCAGCAGCGACGGCTTCGCATTGAAGCAATTGTACGTGCAATTCCAACTCGAGTCGTTGCGCCATAGCTGCGCCGGCGATGTCAACAGTGTGCCCTTGGGATCCCGGCAGGCCACCTCGATGGCCGGGGTGTACGGGTGGATGGAGCGGAGGGCGGCGGGGGCACCGGCGAGGTAGGCGATGGGGGCGGGAAGGACGAGGAGGGCCCAGAGGGCGGTGATGGGGCGAGCACGGCGGAAAGAGAGCATTTGGGAGAAAGTGAGCATGCCGTTCCAGGTCATGAGGGCGGCGGAGACAAGGAGCCAGGCGGCTAGGAGATCGAGGTCGACGGCGGGGGGTTTGGAGCCCATGCTAACGAGGACCCAGACGTGGACGGCGGCGGCGGAGGAAGTGCTTTGGGAAATTGGTGTTAGTCTTTTTTATTATTCTTTTTTGTTTCCATGTTTTCTGTGATGATGATGATAGCCATGTTTATTGCCGTCGGTAAAGAAACATTAAAGTTGCGGGACCAGAACTTACAGAAAGACGAGGGCTGAGGCAACGGTGACGGGCCAGGTCAGGCGCCAGCCGATGACGGAGATGATGAGGCAAACATAGAAAAGAATGCGGTTGAGAATGCCGTAGCTGCTACTGATGGGGTAGACGCACATGACGGTGTCTTTGAGGGGGACACTGTTGATGGCCTGGATGGCGGAGACAACCGGGGCGGAGATGGCCATGAGGGCCGCGATGGCGGATGGTCTAGAGAGGGCCATGGTTGTGGTGGATGTGTATATATATATATATATATATGTGTGTGTGTGTGTGAAACAGACAGAGATATTGTGTGTTGATGATCTTGTTTTGGGATTGTATTTCTTTGTAATATATAGAAACTTCAGTTTCTATTTAGAATCCCGCTTTTTTTTATTGCCTTGCTCCTGATTCCCCCAAGATCAGGCGATATCAAACGTCGAGTTGATATCGAGATCAACACCAACAACAACAATATCTAACAAGAAAGGTTGATCGTTCAACCCAAGAAACCCGTCGACAGCTTCCTAGAAAGATGGAAAATAAAAAGATATTAAAAAATATAATTTTAGAATTTCCACAATTAGTAGAGAAAAAAAAAATAAAAAGGAAAAGGGAAAGAAAATGTAGCCCGCCACTTTTTTCTTTAAAGAAAACGGGTCTGAGCAACAAAGGCAGATGCAGATGAATGGCAGGTAGGTATTTGGCTTGGCAATGAGACCAAACAGAAAAAAGGATGATATATATGACAAGGAGGTTATCAATATCAGTGCAACCTTGAGCCCCCTTCCCGCCCCGAAGACTGGAAAGTGAGTGAGTGGGTGAGTGCTTCTGTGCCGTTGAAAGGAACAGATGTTTGTTATAAATATGTTATTTGAATAATGAGGGTGACGCTTTGGTGTGCAAGGTAACGTCGAGAACCAAGGGTTTTAGGGACGAGGATGAGACCGGTGATGATGATTCAAGCTTATATAGAGTAAGTGAGAGAGAAAGAAACAAGGACAGAGATGGACTGCCGTGAGCTCGAGATGAAGGCGAGCGAGCAACAAACGAAGCTAAACAAGCGTGAATAAGGCGAGGTATAAGTTTGTGATGACCA
Source organism: Ambrosiella xylebori (assembly GCA_002778035.1). Classification (NCBI taxonomy): domain Eukaryota; kingdom Fungi; phylum Ascomycota; class Sordariomycetes; order Microascales; family Ceratocystidaceae; genus Ambrosiella; species Ambrosiella xylebori. Next base: position 756,050 of record PCDO01000002.1, read on the forward strand.
GGAACTTCAACATGAAGATAATCACGAATCGAAAGCTTGGACCGATATTTTAGATTTAGCTTGGAGCGGTTCGTCAAGCCATGGTCAATGCTAAATGCTAATTGCTGTTTAGATGCTAGAGGATCAAGGAGGCTGAGATTGTAGAGAACAGTGTAGAATATATAGCAAAGCTAATGAAGATAAGAGAGTGTTCAATGGCCGGTACAAATATTGGGAAGGAGTGGCAATGTCGCTATTGTAAGTGTAAATATATAGATATTTATTTTATAATATGCTAGAACAATAATCGCAGCACTTGGCCTGGTGGTCTGGGATTATTCAAGAATTGATATGATGTTCAGGGCTTTTTTTTTCTGAGTCTGTGTAAGTGAGCAACACACCACACACGAGAAACAACATCTTGGCTATATAAACATGGACAATGTAAAACACACTTAGGAATAAGATGGCATATTACCAAAGACAATCCAACCATGGCGTGGTCGTAAGTCTATGCAAAGTTCTCAAAAATGCAGCATTTTTTTTTTCTTTTTTGGTATCAGTGTATTTTTTTAAGAATTTATCTTTAACATGACATGTTTACTTTCCCGGCAGATACAAAATTCTGCCCTTTTTTTCGTCATCGACTCCCAAGTCATAGCCAACACACACTCCTCGTCAATATAAATTCCGCCACCGCACCACCTTGCATACACGACGATTCCCCGCTTCGTGTCAGTCTGGAGGATGAAAGTGGGGATTGGAATTGGAATGGGATGACTTCTTATACGTCGTTGACAACATATATATCCAGGGCAGTACATAAACCAAAAAAAAAAAGTGTATAAATGGCTGATTGAGTTGATCTCACGTATCGATATTAAACCCTTTGAGAATCCTGCGGGCAGTACTCAATGGGAATCATTACAGGAAAGGGTAGTCAACACTGGTTTCTATATATTTATTTACATATCTGAGATCATCGCCGCAGGACTTTTGTTTTCTTGTAGCCACAAAGCAATATATTTGGTCTGGTCAGTCCAAGTGAGAGAATTTGGTATGGATTGCTCTGTTTATTGGGTGGTGATGCAGTCAAATCACAAGCGAACTTGACCACACGGACACCGACAAGTGAAAAGATTCGAGTACAAATGTACGTAGATATGAATGTAGACGTGGGGCCACTTGGTCACAATCTTCTGGTAGATCGGCTCAGGCAAGTGATGTTCGGTCACTGGGAATCATAACTGACATGTGCATATTTGCATACCATGGATCAACTACAAGTCACGCAATTGCTGTGCTTGTATTTCTTAATCTATACAACTACGGCCTGTCATCTCACTATACGTCTCACGCTCACTTTTACAAGACCAAGACAATAGGATTTGTATTCAACTCGGTGTAATCAATGTTCGCTTCCATCGCGGCAATCTCCAGTCCATGACGTCTTGCTAATTCCTGAATTCTATTATCTTTTGAGAGAGACTGGTGTGTCCTTTTGTCTGTCTATTCATTGACTCGCTATTTATAGATTCCATTGGCTTCATCAGGCTTGTACAGAACATCTAGGAATGAACTATGCATTTTCATATTCTCTGAGTAACCAAAATCACCACAAGTTTCTGAAAACGTATAAAAAGCAGAATATATTTCCCCGCGTAATAATCGATTAAGCGGAAAATGAAAATAGTGACATCATCTCTATATGTCAAGGTCGTCTATCTCATTCGTATTTATCTCATAGTTAACTTTTTTTGGTAGGAATGGTTACATTTGCTTCCACACCCGATGGCAAAACGACGACTAATACGATGAAAGCAGTAAATATTGCCCTCCACCAAAACTAAACTATCTGTTCAAGTTGTCTTCACTCAAAATTTATATATATCTTTATTTTTTCCTTTTTTTTTTCAAAAGGTCTCACTCCGCTCAGTACAGCACCACAACCGTAATTTTGATTATCTCCTCCTTCTTTTTCCCCCGAGGATTGAACTGCATCTTGTCATTCTTCATTTCCTTGGTTCTAGAGTCGGAGATAATTCCAAGTCTATCTGGCGGATTTTATTGTTCCATTGCATATTTTACTTTTCATATAGACAAGACCTTCCGCCCTGGGACCACCGCCGAATATTCTGTCCTGTGTTCATAGAAAGTTTGGCATCAAGTCGATGCTAATGCTCGTATAGGCTCACTGCCACTCCAGAGTCAATTGTCTCATTCTTTTTCTTTGCAACAATATCTCATCGTCTTTGGACTAGCCCGCTCCTGACTTACACTACCCCTAACCCTAGCATAAAAAAACAGCCGATTCTCCTCCCCCCTTCCAATCACATCCTCAAGCTCGGACCTGTTCCGTGCCTCAATCGATCCCCCTTCGTTACCACCTTATATCTTATACACTCAAACTTATCTTCTTCCAACTTTGACAGCCCTCCCCCTCGTAAACAAATACCAGCTCATCCATCCATTAACCTCTCTTTCTTCAATCACTCAGCACAGACACACCAACAACCCTTTTTTGTCACCCTCTTCCCATCAAAGCCATCACGACTTGCTTACAGCCTTCTTCTCCTTGCAGTGTCTATATGCCGGGTAGCGGCGTCGGACTTTCTCCCTCACATTTCATTTCTCTTTCGATTTCCTGGGTGGAGTCGGTAATGGATGGTTACGGAGGAAGGTAAAGATGATAATTGGATGATGATATATACAATGGAATTGTAAAAAAAAACCCAAAAAAAACAGGCTGTATTGTATAAATGCCGTGTTGTGTCGGATCTTGGCGCTTGCATTCAGCCAAAGCTTAATTTTGCATTTTATAGTAGTGTTGCCTCGGTGAGGTTATGCAATAATACCACAACTATCTCTTTTCAACTCAGCTCAGCATTTTCGACAGACCAACGACGTCAACTGTACCATAAAATTGAAAATTGAAACCATAGACAACGACCCAAGAACTTTGAGTCCAAGGTGGTGAAGAAAGAAGCAAAAAAAAGCTACGACATGGTGGTTGATTATTTGTTGCCTAATAACACAAGAAGCACTCTGCGTTAACAAAGAAAAACTGAATACCAATTCCAATATTCTTTACACGTCTATGTATGAATGCCTATACATATCTACCTATAGCCTATAGCTTATCACCGGAATGAATCCAACGGTGTACCTTGGCTGCATTAGCCATCAGCCGCTATATCTGCAGCGGAACTATCACCCAGTACATTGGAGGTATTGTTACAGTTTGATTTCTAGGTGAATCCGGGTATGTACTCACTGTGACTTGGCACCGCCATATCGCCACATGCAAGTTACCGGGCCGCGAGGTTAGGGCTTGTGCGGATTCAGAAGGATGTAGCCATTGCTCTTGATAGACAACACACAATGTATATAGTCCAGCATATACCAATATCAAACTATATCAAACCTTTGTTTGACACATAGTACGGCTAAGTTGGTCACCGTCATTAGTCGACAAACAGATAAAATTGTCAGTGGCCATACACCTGATACATGCTAGTAAATTCATGTCTTTTTTCGGTCACTCACAGAACTAATTTCAACTCATCATCTTTGTCCCCAATGAAGCTACCTGCGACTTCTCCACGACACTACAACGCCACCACAGGCCAAACCTGTCACGTCGTAACAACCCCCACACCCCCATCTCACCCGCTGTGTAACCCACTGAATAGCCATCTCTTCCCGCCGGTCTCAACTTTAGCTATACCATCTTTCCCCCTCCCCACATTCCCCAGCATGACATAAAGCATGTGTTAACCCCTACTTGTGTATATAGCTTGTCGTTATCCAAAGACTCGAGATCGTCACCGAGGACACGGCCGGCCCATTGGTTTACTTGTCCGGAAGGAACACAACAGGGAGCTACGGCGTTTGGGCTTGCAGATGAATGTGGCGGACATCTTGTTAACTGGTGAGCCGATGCCGAATCGAGTAATTGATTACTAAGCAGGGAGCTGACGACAATGGCCAAGGTGCTTGGGTGTTGGTTGAATTGATGAAGGATTGAAAATACGAGGATGGCGGTGGAAGGCTATTGACAGCATAGTATGAACAGTGAAGATAAGTCAATGTGTCTTTGCATTTACGTGGTAGAAAGAAAATGGGGATATGTGGGGATTGACATTGCTGGTATAGGAGGGAGGTCCGTCGGAGGCAATGTGTCGGATAGAATAAGGTCTAGACGTGCAGCGGAGTGTGAATTAGCCAAGTAAACATGATATTAAAGGATATACAAAGTATGGGTATCCACAGATGGATACCTGCTAGCTAGTTGACGAGTTTGAGAGATCAGTGGTCTATCAGAGCCTATACTAACCAATGATGGATAAGAAATGTTAATCACTTATGACGCAATAGAAAATCACTTGGCCATAATATATTCTGTACTTGCATTGGGATCATGTTTACTCTTGGTCTGACTTGTGTCTAAATTCAATGTCTTTGGCATCTTTTGACATGCCAACTTAGTCACAAGATAGTCCATTATCCACCAGTTGTCACTAACAAGATGTGCCTAACGTCCCCAATGCATCACTCATGTCACAAACTACACTTCCCATCACCACTGTCTTTCTGATGTTTCCCAGGTATCTTATCATTCTAAATTTGCCAAACATCTCAACCAATCTGTTACCTAGTTCCTCCCAGTAATGTCCAATCTGTCTGTCCAGGAACTATAAAACTCCACACTTGGCCAGAAGAGGCCATCAGACAAGAAGAAACACACACAGAATTAACTTAACTCTACTTATTATTAGGTATACAATTTCTTATACCACCACACATGGCTAGTATAGTGAGTGTCTCTTAGTGTATCTAGGGGAAGACAAGAAGCCATGATAACCATGCTCTAGTCTAGGCTGCTTAACAATGCATTAATGTTAGTCAAGTGACTCAGGAGTTACAACTTTTCCTTGGGGATGTTTGACATTGTGGAGTAGAAATCAAGGTTGTCCTTAGGCAAAGTATTCTGAAAGGTCTTAGTCATCTTGCCAGTTGCTGTTCTAGTTTGTGTTACTATCGACATCAAACTAGGGTTTTTGTATAGTTTATATTTAGGGTCACAACATGAATGTCATTAACCCTGTGTTACTATAAACCCTACAATATCGCATATCACATGGTCATGAATTGATATTTTGATCAAAAATCTTATATTGGTATCCGATTCCTCTTAAAGATGGCATTAGTCTTTTCAGCGCAAGTCAAATAGTGCATAACTTAAATTAACATAGCCTCATTGGGAATGATGAATATGAAATCTTCACAGGACTCTCCACATAGTGGCACCTTCACGGCCAGTCTCCCGACAAGCAAACCATTTGACGAATTATAAGCGTCAGTAACGATGACTTGGAGAAGTTACTCAAGTTACCCCAAAAACGGGAATTTGGCAGGTGGAGATTACGAAATACTGGGAGATTTACGCCATCAATGAGATGGAGAATCTAAGCTCAGATGAGGGTTGGTGATAACAGATTGACGACAGAAATGTAGGTAAACTGGTAGAGGATGTTGAACATTGGTACGGAAATCTGGTCATTTTTACAATATTGAGAGTTTGCATGCTGTGAGCAAGACCCACGATTAACAACACATGATGGAATTGGATCCTCCATATATGTATACAGGTATCCATAATTATTGGCATATATATGACGCGCTTCTCATGACTACACACACATTTGACAGCCAATATTTAGCCATCCACACCGAAGAAATCGAGGCCAGCCATCTTGTGACAATAAGGCATGCATACCTTGATGCTTGAAGGATGACAACTTTACCGAAACAGTCACTCTCTGTAACGATTGCCCGTAAAGGTTGACCTGTCAAGTATTTGCAGGAGAGAACAGAGCAAAATGGAGGTTCTGCAAGATGCCTGACAGCTCACACATACATATTAACCTTAGGAAGTCCGTCAACGGCAAACAAACATGTGATGGAATGCAGTAGATATGCAGATAAACAAGGTTCTGGTGGAGACTGAATATATGGATATGAAGATGGAAATCTTAGAAAGGAAATTGTAGCATATTGTCTGGTGGACAAGTTGGTATGGCCTGAAACTGGATCTTTAGGAAAGGATTTTGAATGATTAAAGCAGCATTGGACCAAACACATGATCATGTTAAAAAACCCTGCTTATTCCATTTGAAGTGTGTTGTTCGATGCGGGATTTCGGTTGCATTGTTCTCGGTGGGAAATAGTTGAATCGCAGTGACTAGTGCTCTTCTGCGTTACCAGCCACAAGGACCTGCCAGGGATTTTGAGACTTCGGCTGAAAACCCACCAGCCTCCGTCGATAACAAAAGAAGAGGTTGGGCCACCAATTCAGATGAACGGCAATATCCGACTTGAATAAATGAACTTATGAGTTTCCATATATTGGTGCGTATGGAAGGTGTGTTTTTCATGGTGGATCATCAAGATCATTGTCGTCACTATAAGTCACGGAGTTATCGGACTGGCAGTTGGTCACAGATTGTCTTGTGTAGCCTGTACGAGATGTGAATGGCGCAAGGGAACATTTGCCTCAAGTTGGGTTGAGCAATGGAATTAACGGGCAAACATACAGAAGGTGTGATATTCAGGACGGAACCCAACGGGACATCGGATGCCATCGATTGATTCAAGCAGTGCTGCTATCCGATGATTATTGTTCGACACTTATAAATTCATTTGAGCCTCAAATCTACCGGAATGTCACTTGCGCTAATGGAGGGATGCCGCAATTAAAATATCAAGACGGACCAGGAATTTCCTTAACATATCCCACAATCCATTCTCTGGACTTGCTGCCACAAGGCTGAACTTATTGGCGCGATTTGATAGAATTCCGGAGAACAAGAGGGGAAGAGCATGACAACGATTAACTAGTGCTAGAGGAATATATGCGCAATAAGCGATCTGCATGTTCATGATAAGTAATGCATAGAAACGCATCAGTAGACGAGGATTTTGCGGCCCAACGTTACCATACGTCTGCAAGCCGTTTCTGCCCAGTCGGTTCGCTGGAAAGTCAAAGGTGTTATGCCATTGAAGTCTCAAGAACAGGTAAATGTCCCATGGCTCGATACCATGCGTGATGACATCTAGTTTAGTGCAAAAACGTGGTGATGGTAAGTAATCGTTGTCGTAGTCGCAAGGCCCCAGACCAGGAATTCGCGCTTAGTAAATAAATTGCAAATTGGTTGATCCCAGCTTCACACTTAGATCCCTAATTTGTTTCATGAAACGTTGAGAAAAAAGTGGAAACACAAAGTTTGATAAGCCGATAACATCACAAACTTGTGAGGCGGTCAGCATCTTCATCTGGACTGATGGAAGGCCTCATGCGATAAAGGCCCAGAATTCATCCGGAGGGTAACTACTGTACCAACTGACAAATCTCCCGCCTTCCTAATTATTGTGGAACAACAACAACTTTGTTATCACCAGTAGAACCAATTACAGGCTCTTCAGGCACTTTTAGGCCTTGTCCAGACTGATCTAGGCCTCCCCAGCCATGACCTTCCCTGGCTCTTGATTTTTTTTTGCCCAAACCTCAAATCCATCACCACCCACTTACTTCTTTAGTCGTGGTTTTTGATTCTTTTTCCCCCCCCATATCCTCTTTCCGCCTCTTCTCGTCGCCCAAAGAAAAAGAAAAAAAAAATCCTTCTCTTGCCTTTGCAAGGTCGACTGAGAAAGTCATCGGGAACCCATTCGCCATCGCGAGAGTTCTCTCTGACGATACTTCTCGCAGTTTAATTTAGTTTCGACTCTCAAAGTCTTATCAATCTTCTTTCTTTTTTTCTTTTCTTCCATTCTTTTAACATATTCTTGGCCAGACTGGACTGACCAGCTTTGTTCTGCGTAGTCACCTCCATCACACCCTCTTATTTTCTAGCTTCCGGCTGCTTGCCTCGCTAGCTTGCCGCAGCCCAGCTTCGCCGCATCGCCTCGTCGTGCCTTCTATCTTGGAACCGTCTGCTTGAAATAGCGACGCTTTCCGTAAGATTTCTCGACGAACTTTGACGCGATCAGTTCCCCCACGCGAACCCAGGATCACCAGCCGGGATGGATGGAAATCTCCCGCCTGCTCCTACTCCGCCGGTGGGCGGCAGCAGCAGTATGGACCTGCTGAATCTGTTGAAGTTTAACGGCACGCAATCGTCATCGATGAACCAGCTGCATGGCCCTTCTAGCCTGTCGCAGCAGTATGATTACTCCAACGACTACCAGCAACAACAACAACAACAACAACAACAGCAGCAGCAGCATTCTCTCCAGCAGATGCACTCGCAGCCCATGGAGCCCCAGGCTTTCCCCGTTGCTACTACCTCGTCTGCTGCCTCCCGCATCATGGTCCCCGCCCCATCAGCCCCTGAGCCGACTGGCGTTCTTGCCGCCTTGATGCGTGGTGAAATCAAGGATCACCGCAATGGTATCACCTCACCCACGCCTCCGGCCAACAGCGCCTTCAACAATTCTTCTCCCACCCCCGACACTAGACAGTACCTCCTCAATCTGCTTAACCGACCCAAGCCTAGCCAGCAGGATGACCAACTGTCTCAGCATTCGCCCCAGCAACAGCTGCAGCAGATGCACTCGATGGACTTGCAACAGCAACAGCAACAGCAACAGCAACAGCAACAGCAACAACAACAGCAACAGCAACAACAACAGCAACAGCAACAACAGATGCAGGGCTCTCACTCGGGTGTTGCCACTCCCCAGTCCCAGGCCGCTATGATGATGCAGCAGCAGCACTCATCGCAGTCTCATGAGTTTCCCAACAGTCCAAACATTCGCCCCTTGATGCAGCATTCGATGTCGCCCAGCCAACATTCGCACTCTAGCATCCCTCCTGGTTACAAGTTCGACCATCCTGCACACGAGCAGCGCATTCCCAACTACGGTGCTAACAGCGCTTCGTATGGGTCTGAGCCTGCCGTCAACCACAATGTCAGTCACCTCTATGGCTACCCCGGCGGCCCTGGAAGTATTCAGTCTTATACCAGCCGCGACTTCCGTGATGATTCGCCGGCTGACTCTGGCTCTGGCCTCCGCCATGGTGAGCAGCTCGATCGCGATAATCACGCTTCTTCCACTGCCTCTTTCCAGATTCTCAAAAAGCCTCAGTCTAACTCGCCCCAGAATTCGCTTGACTTTGTCCGCCCCGAAAGTGGCGCCATGCCGATTGCTAGCCCTGATAACGAATTGCACCACCATGACCACGCACAGGAGCAGACCCAGACCCCTCATACTCACACTACTGAGTCATTCGTAAGCGTCACTCCTATCAACAAGGAACTTGATAGTTCCGACAATGTGCTTCAGACTACTGGCGAACAAGCTGCTTCTGACATTCCGGCCTACGCCCCTGTTCCCCAGCAGCTTGAGACTGTCCCCTCTAGCCAAGGCCAAAACATGTATACTCAGTTTATGGAATCCAAGCCTGAGAACATGAATCTGTCCGGTGTTGGAGAGCCCCAGACTCTGGTTGACCGCACTGTCATTTATGATGGACCTCAGAAGTCTGCTGCTCCGAAAGATGTTCCTACTGCCTGGGATCAAGGTCCTGTTCAGCCGCAGACTATTATTCGTCCCACCGACGACACTTCCAAGTCTCACCCCGGGGATGAGGAAGCCGTTGCTAATCATAACGACCAAGTTGCCGAGAACTGGGAGTCTGCGGAGCATGAAGAGGAAGAGGAGCTTCCGGTTACTGAGAGTGACGCACCGCTTGTCAAGGTCTACAACTTTCCTATGCAACCTTGGATCTCCATCACTCTGCATGACAAGACCGAGCCCCGTCCTCAGTTCCGCGAAAGCGTTATCATGGATGTTGCCCGTCTCCGAAAGGACTTTGACCAGGTCGATCGGAACCTGTACACTGCTACTATTAGATACATGGCATACGGCATGTCCAAGGCTGGTGGCTTGCGTGTAATTAGACAGGACGATGGCAAGGACGCCAAGATCTTCGCCGATACTAAGGACCGTGTGTTTAACGTGTCGATGTCTGTCACTGGTGATGAAACAGCCCCTATCCAACAGGAGGCCATCCTTGGCACTGGTATCAGTGGGTCTGTGTATTGGGCCAAGGTCTGGCAGAACGATCAGGATCTGGTCATTGGCGAGGACCAGCCTGAATCTCACGGCTTTGCCCTGCCCCCTATCAGCGCCCAGGAGGGTGATGCGCCTGGCGGTGTCCTGAAGACCCGTGCTCGTGTCTCTTCTGGGCATCCCGAGTACTTTGCTACTGGCCGTGGCAAGTCTATCAGCATCATCTGGCCTTCTGTCATCCTGAACGGCGACTACTTCAAGTCTGGCCCTGAGCGTATCGTTGACGCTGAAAAGCTCGCCCGGGACTTTTCCCTGCGAATCAACACTGGAAAGGCTGGTAAGGATTTTGTCTTTTCTCAGGATGACACTGTTATCGTTTCTCTTGACAAGTCTGGCCGTATAAAATTCTGGGATATCAGACCTCTTGTCGAGGTTGATCCCAACTCTAGCGAATCAGCCCCCATGCCTGCTAAGCATCATTTCGAAATCAAGGAGCCTCTCATGATTCTTGGCAGCACTCCCGATGGCGAGAAGGCTTGGCCCACTTCTGTTCTTCTTCTTGACAAGGCCCGCCCCTTCCAGAAGCGTTGCGCTCTCCGTTATATGATTGTTGGTATGAAACAGAACCACACTCTGCAGCTGTGGGATCTTGCCCTTGGTAAGCCCGTACAAGAGTTCAACTTGCCTCACTCTAAGGAATCTGATGCTGTCTGCAGTGTTAACTACCATCCAGCTACTGGTATGATCGTCATTGGTCATCCCACTCGCAACTCTATTTACCTGGCTCATCTTTCCGCCCCTAAGTACTCATTTAAGAGCATTACCCAGGCAGAGTACATGCAGCGTTTGGCGACTGGCGATTCGACCATCCCGCCGCCCGAATCTACAGCTGTCATTAGTGGTGTCCGCGAGTACTCGTTCGGTGAGCGGGGTGTTCTTCGCAGTCTTGACATTCTTGCGAACCCTGCTCCTTCGGTCGAAAAAGAGCAGACTCTCTTTGAGTTGTATGCCATGCATTCCAAAGGTGTTACTTGCATCTTCATGAAGCAGGCTGACCTTGGCTGGTCGAAGGAGAACAAGGTCATTGCTGCTGTCGAGGCTGAAGCTGAAAATGTGATTACAGTTGAGAAGTTGAAACCAATCGCCCCTATTCCTACTGAGGAAGGTCGTCCTGTCCAGTCTGCCCGCAAAGACACTGCCCCCCAGGGCCAGGGTGCTGACGAACGCAAGAACACCAGCCCTGAGCCTGGCAAGTTCAAGATCGAAACCAAAGATCGTAATGGAGACAACGATGGCAATTTGACTTCCAACGAGAAGGGCAGCGAACGTAAAGCGCGCAAGAAGAAGAATGCTGGTCAGGGAGATTCTGCTTTTGCTGCTGGAAAAGCCACCCCCAAGGCTGAAATGGCCTCGGGACGGGTTGGTCCTCAGCAGAAGCTTGTTGGTCAATTCTCTGGAGATGCTCTGGAGAACACTATTAAGACCATGGAAACCCGCCTTGGCCAACAGGTTGCTGAGTTTATGCACCAGGCTGTCAGCAACATGCACGTTCTTGTTGATGACACTATCAAGCATCGCGAGCAGGAGTTTGGCCAGCACCAGCTCAAGCTTCTAGAGACGATCCAGCAGTCGCTAAACGGCAGCACCACCAAAGCTATGGTTGACATTATCCAAAAGACTGTCCACGATTCTGTGATTCCTGCAATCAACAAGGTGGTCAGCAGCCTCAATCAGCAGACTACTCAGCAGGTTTCCAATACTGTGTTTAAGGAGACTCAGCGTATGGTTCCTCAGATTGTCCAACAATGTGTGAACTCGACTCTGCAGAGCCCTCAGTTTACCGACATTGTTGCCAACAAAGTGGCCAACCAGGTGGTGTCTCGCATGCACGAGGCCCAGGATGACTTTCTCTCTAACATTGGGCCACACCTGGCTCCTTCGTTGACGTCGATGACCATCTCTGCCAACGAGCGGGTTGCAGCTGAGATTCACGAACGCTACCAGGATGAGATTGAGAAGCTGAACCAGTTCCGCTCCAGTGATCGCAACAAGATTGACCAGCTCACGACCTTGGTTACTCGTCTTTCCGACACTGTTTCCACCATGGCTCAGAGCCAGGGTCACTTCCAGAACGAGATTCTCCGGCTTCAACGTCAGGCCCGTGATTCCTCGCGGTTTGCTGCTGCTTCTCATGGCAACAACTCGCCTCATACCATGGACCAGTCTCCCCGTAGTATTCCCGCTCACAGTTCGATGGTGGGTGGACCAGTGGGCGTCCGCAGTACTGACGGTTCTGGCCATCCATTGATGATGCACCAGCAGTCTCAGTCCCAGTCCCAGTCCCAGCTCAGCGGGCTGTCTCACCATCACATGTCGCAACCGATGGCTCAGCAAGCCCCGATCCAGCCTCAGCCTCAGCACATGTACAAGCCTTCCCAGACTCAGCTTAACGCTCAGATGCCTGGGGGGTTGAACACTGGCAGCGAATATGATCAGGATATCGCCTTTATCCAGAACCTGGTCAATGACCACAAACTAGAGGCTGCGATCGTGCGTTGGTTGCAGAGTGGTCGCCAGGAAGAGATCTTTGCCCGCTACTGGTGCTCGCTTCCTCCGTCAATACTGGAGGGTGTTCCTGCCCTTGTTCAGCTGAGTGTTGCGGCTACTGTGGCTCAGGAGATGGGACCCGGCCCTCTTCTGCGTTACAAGGCTGCGTGGTTGGAGAGCTGCATCATCTGCCTGTCGAGCAACACCTCGGCCTTTGTAAGTTTCTACAGTAATCGCCGGCAGTCTCGCCATCTTGATACTAACACTGTATTACAGGACGAAACGGTGAAGGAGATCACGCCTCGCATCATGAACCTCGTCATCCAGTCGACCAACAAGGTCATTGACCAGCTCGGCAACACTCTGGACCATGGCCTCGCGGCGCAGTTGATGAACACCAACTCGGGAGCTCGTCAGATCCTGGACATTATCAGCAACGATCAGCCCTCGTATTAGGGAGAATCAGGGATGACGTCGTCTCAAGGTCTAGGATCTGTGGCTTCTCGGCCTCCTAGGTGTGCTCCGTTTTCGGCGGCTCCCGTGGTTCCAGCAACGCCGATGGCGCAGCCGAGTATCTGGGGACCGCCGAATCTGTTTTCACAATTTCTGGAATTATCTGGGGATAGTGTGCCACGTTGAAAGTGGATATCATGGGTATTTTTGATGTTACTGAATGGAGTTCTTTTGGTTCTGGGATATCTCTGTATTATTGTTCTATATTTACGTGTCTGTTCACATTGTTTATGGTACCATGTTTTGTTTTACTGTTGTGAACTGCAGTGCTGTTGATTGTATTATTTTGTACGTAGTGGTTGGTTTGATGGCGTAGTTGCTGGCGATAGGCAATCTGCACGTTGAAGGGACAAGAAAAGAAATACAATCAAAGATGATGAATAATGAAGATTATTGTCCCATAGTGTTTTTGTAAATGATATTCTGTGTCCTTGCCAACAAATCATCGTCATCCTTTTCTACCTCCGAATAACCTCAATATAAGCCCCCTCCCCCCTCACCCTCTGCAAAGCCTCGGCCACATCCCGCTCTTGCAACTCCCCTAACATCCAACTGCGCCGCCCCGACCCTGAGTACAACCGGGCCTCGCGTCCGCCGACGCCCAGGGTTCTCAGGATCTCATCGATTGTCATGTCGGGGGCGATAGGGAGCCGGTAGTCGTAGAGGGGGGCAGAGTTCCAAGCGAGGACTTCTTGGATGGGAAGGAGGTGGGTGGGGTGGGAAGGGGAGCGAGAGGGGGAGTGGGAGTGAGATCGGGAGGGGCCGGTGGTGGCGGTGGCGAAGTGGACGTGGGGGCTGCTGGAGCGGTGGTGGGAGCGGGTGCGAGAAGATGAAGATGAAGAGGAGTCTCGTTGGCGGCTGCGGCAGCGGTGGAAGAAGGGAAGGCAAGTGGAGTGGTAGTGGTGGTACGGGCAGTTTGAGGGGGACGTCGTGTTATTGTTGTTATTATTTGTAGCAGTGTTTGAAGCTGTGGTAGTAGTCGTTGTGGAGAGGACGGGGGCAAGGGGTGGGGAGGAGAAGTGGTAGGTGCGGGTGGTAGTATTAGGGGTGGGGGAGTGGTAGAAGAAGGGGGGAGGGGCACCGGAGATGGGGGCTGAGGGGAAGTAGGTAGGAGGAATGGTGGGGGGGTAATAGGGGCTCAGGTAGGTGTGGGCGTAGTCGAAGGCGGAGGAGGATTCGGAGTAGTCGTAGATGTAGCTCATGGTGGTGGTAATGCTAGGTAAATAGGGAAGAGAAACGGAGAGAGAGAGGGAAAGTATTGGGAGACATAGACAGAGCAGATTCATAGTTTTAAAATTATGTTATAGCAATACTGCTGTGCTACAATCATAAAACGTCTTCTGACATCCTGTTGGTTCATTCTATCATGGGATTCGTTGGTGTTCTACAATGTCGGTATCCGACTCCAGGAACACCACTCCGTGCCGTCCTGGTCTGTAGTAGGAATGTTATTTCAAGCTATCCAAGCTGGATCTGCTAATTGTGATACAATACAGCCTACATTTTCCAGAATTAACTGTTTCACAGACTGTCACAAGTTCTTTTTCGTCAGATGCAAGTCTATTCTATTTGACATGGCAACATCACGATCCCCCGTCTAAATCAATAGATAGGGTTGCCAACCCCAATAGTGGGGGGCATTTCTTGATTCCCTGCACCCTGCACTCTTCAACCCTGGAGGTCAATCAAGCCAGATTGCAAAAGCGAAAAAGTCAGTAGAAAGAGCGACACAAGCATCCAATTAGGCTTTTAAATAGTGCTCACAAGCCAATAGAAACTTCTAGTACAATAGGATTCCCATTTCATCACTTGTAATTTGGTGAAAATTATAGCGATGTTATAGGGAGTAGATGGGGACATTTACAATTGATTATAGTGGGTAGGCGGCGGATCACCCGGGGCGGGCAACAAGGCTGGGAAAATGACAAGTTAGCGTTGACGTGGGCGGATTTCAACATAAATTATTTAAGTACGTGCAGCGGAAATTTGGCATGTTGGGAATTTTGACATTATTTTTTTTTCGCTTTTCATTGAACTCTTTTTTCACTTCTTTTTCGGTATTTTTTGCTTTGCAGTTGTTATCTGGTTCAACGTCACGATTATTGGATGATTATTCAAAATGGCCGGTCTTCCTCCTGCTGTGTGAGTTTCCCTGGATTTGTTGATTTGATAGGGATTTTAAATGGGAGACGGAGTTTTATGTATCGAGGACTCAATTCGGATAGACTTCAAGTTGTGGGTGCGATACAGACGATGCAAACGAAATGACGACCGACCAGCTAGAATCACAACCACAACCACCACCACCACTACTACTACTCCATCTTCTCGAATCTCGAAACTCTCACCATCGTCGCCAGACCCTCAATATGTCGTGCTGACAACCGACAACTAACCTGTTTGCTCCGTAGCACCAACCTCATCATCATGCTTGTCATGATGCAGGTATCCAAACGTGTCCCGTTTGATAACCCCGATGTCCTTAACGGTGTCCGTGGGCTCTATGTTGTTTCGAACTTGATTATCCTGAGTATCTATCTGTTTATTCAGTCCAAGATTAACACCAAGAAGGGTATGTTATCTCTACCCTACTTTAGACAGGACCCGATTTCGATTCCAGTTTTCTCCGTTATCCGGCTATATATGTTCACCGCATACTAACGCCCACTAGACCTCACCACACTCAAGTACGTCGAGCCCGCTCCCGTCGGCTCCACCGAGGAGCCCAAAGTCGTCATCACCACCATCCACGAGTACGACCTCAGCCAGCTCCGCACCCTCATGCGTGGCCAGGTCACCGCCGTTGCCATTATGGGCTTCCTCCACTTCTACATGAAGTACACCAACCCGCTGCTCATCCAGTCGATTCTCCCCGTCAAGACAGCCTTCGAGTCCAACTTGGTCAAGATTCACCTGTTTGGTAAGCCTGCCGCTGGTGACCTGAAGAGACCGTTCAAGCAAGCGGCTAGCTTCCTGCAACCGAACCCGGCAACTGCGGATCCTAAGAAGGTTAAGGAGTTAGAGAGAGCGGGGAGAGGTGGCGCTAAGGATGAGTAGGGATGAGATGAATTTATGGGGTATAGATTTGAAGGGGTACCTTAATACCATGATGTGATTTCTTGACAAGTATTGTTATTTTTTATGAGTATATCTGCATGTTTACTTGCTACTAGTATCTTTTGTCAAGATCTAGTATAGTGCGTTGGTTGGGTTGTGAAAATCTGACAAGCAGACAGAACTTAAAACAGGTAAAATGTATAGATAGCAAATTCTATTATATTATCAACAATAAGTTCTAAACCGGACATTAACATCACATTTCTTAGGGATAAGTACTCTGTGTAACCTTGCCATCTTGGGCATCAATCGCAATTTGACTCTATCCTCAAACTGCTTAGGCAGTAGGAGTGGCAGTGGCAGTGACCAGAGTAGTAGGGACAGTAGTGCTGGCCGCGGAACCAGCGGCGAAAGGTCCATACGGAACACTCTTAGGGTTCGCAATGGCAACACCACCACCCTCAAGGTAGTGAGCGGCATCGGCAACAAGGTCGGTGTGGTTGGCGGTAGTGTTTATGCCAATGGCAATCCAGAAGAGGAAGCCATCCTCGACATTGGGGCCCAGCTGGACATAGTTTAAGAAAGGGTCATACAGCTCGGTGGCTGACGCAGGTGCAAGCATGTCCTCGAGAACTGTGGTGAGCTCCTGGGTGTTGGTGTTGTACGGAGACGTCTTCTCAACCTCGGTCATCAGGTCCTGGTCAAAGTACAGCTGGCCGACGTGTTGGTTGACACCGCCGTACCAGGTGCCGTTGGGGTATGTTTGGGCGTCGGCAGTGGCCAGAACGTGGATGTGATGAGCACGCCCGGTGTAGTGGCCGGGGACAATCGATTCGAACTCGACGACGCCGTCATCATCGGTAATCTGCACAGCGCGGCCAAAAGTCGAGTTGAGCCCGCCTTGGCCCTCGGCGGCCACGCCCGAGTAGATGCCGGTGGCATTGCAGTGCCACGAGTCAATCATCAGGTTCGGCACGCCCTGGCAGGTTTCGACGTCTATGAACTGGACATCGAGGTAGAGGGGGACGCCGGGAAGCAACTCATCGGACATCTTGGAGCGCACGAGCTCACCCGAGACCCAGTAGGGGCCGATGACGCTTTGGGGAACGAGGACGGGGGTGGCGTTGGAGGCGAAGATTTCGGCAGCGGGGGTGTCGAGGGTAAAGGCAGCGGAGGAGTTGTGGGAGATGGCGGCCCATTTTTCGAGGCTGGCGGTGTCGCGACGTTGCTTAGTGATGTGCTCTAGTGGGGAAGTGTTAGTGTGCTTTTCTTTTCTTTTCTTTTCTTTTCATCATGGACCCGGTGAAAGGGGGAGATGATTTGCTCTACGCCTTACCATTGTCAAAGCCGAGATGAGAGCGGATCTCGTTAGCACGTGTGGCCCGGCGGTTCACAGCGCGGGCAGCGAGCGAGCGGGCGGAGGTGCTTGAGGAGCAGGCATTGAGGGCACGCTTGTGGGGGTGGAGGAGGGTGTCGCGGATGGCGATTTCTTGCTTGGCGGGCATGGAGTGGGCAGTGACAGAGGCTGTGAGGGCCGCGGCGGCGGCAACGGTGCGGAGGAGGACCATGGTGAGTAGGTGATTGGGGAATTAGAGCGATTGGAAGAATGAGTGAGTGAGTGAGTGGGTGTGGTGATGATGGGAGATGTAATAGTGGTTATTTGATGGGAAGTTGTCAAGACTTTATATGTTTTTAAGCATAATCATGGACGGCGAGTCTGAGAATTGTCACTCTAGTCTATGACCATGTCTCCTCTCTTCTTCGGCCCCCCCGAGCCCCCTCCGGATCTCACGGTCCCCTCCCGACAGAAGTCGTCGTCATCACCTCCTCCAAAAAAAGTACACACCCGGAACATGCGCACTTTCACCGCAACTTATTATTTATCTACAGACACTCTCCTTCCTGTCTGGGACTAACATGAGACAGCACAGATATTGTCAAGGTGCAGTTCACTGTTACATATTGGAGATTTTTCTAGGAAAGAAAAGTAGCGGTTCATGGATATAGCTGAGGGTGGGATCAAAAGGGCTTGGCGAGTGCACACGCTCGGTAGTTGGGATGGGAGAGTGTGAATGGAAAGAAAGAGCGATGTTTGTACGAGTTATCATTGGTTAGTTTGCAATAAGGGGGAGTGTCGTTTGCGGATATCTTATACTCGTTTACCGTTTACTCTTATATAACACGCCATCCGCCCCTAGTCATCGACGACAACATTTTATGCCAATGCAGAATGCAGAATGGTTCCTTATTCCCATTCTCCCCTGGCCAATCAGTAACTGCTACTTTTTCATTATTAATCTTTTGTTTTTTGTTTGTTCCTTTGTTCTTTGGCAAGGGGAATAATATAGAGATGGGTTGTGTGTGGTCCTTTTGGCATGAAAAGAGTCAAAAGGCTCCAGACCCAAATGAGGGCTTGAAAAGGCAAGTGATGTTCGTTAGACACAGGCTATCAAGCAAGCAAGCAAACTCTGTGAAGCATAAAGGTTCTTGATTCTTGGTGGGGAGGAGTGGTGAGTGGATGTGCCAAGAGATGGATGGACAAGTTGTTTGGGGGGTAAACGAGAAGGCCGGGAATGGGGTCGGGAATGGGGGACAGGGTGTTTGTGTGTGTGTGTGTGTTGGTACTGGTGTTTGGGGTGTCGATATATAAGTTATAGGAGATTGGCAGCTAGAGGTTTGATGAACTGGGGGGAGTATCACTGTTGTTGAAACAGTTATTCTCGAAGACCATGAATATTTTATGTATATGTTAATATCTAAAGAATCACGGAAATATATAACTGAGTTCACCATTTGCAACCAAGACTGTCGTCTAACAACTGCCACTTGCAAAACGTCATTCGCGCTTATCCCGCTCGTTGTCATCATGAACTTGTATGTAGTTGCCTCAGCTCTCTTGCTGAACGGCAAACACAAACACAGGCACAAAAAAGAAAAAAGCTTTTTATTCTTCCATTACACAGGAACAAAGAACAACCCTCCGTCCTAAAACCAACCAATAACAACACAGTCATATCCGCTTATTTCGTTCGCCCCGATCATGAAGAACAGATATAACTGCAACAGCAACCACAACCATAACGATGACAACAGTTCAACGGTTCCTCGGATCGCTAGGGGACCTCACCCCCACGGACAAATAATGTTTCCGCCATTCTGATGTGGTATTCGGTTGACACATATATACATAAAATACAAATGTATATCTCATTCTGCGTATAAGACACTGTAGATCTGGACTCTGGAGCCTCCCCTTCCTTGACAACGATAACCCTTGGTTCGCGCTTCGCGCTTGTCGGGCAGACGCTGGAGGCGCTGGCGGTCTAAGCTTGCGACTTACGCGTTCTTTGCGGGGTCTGTGCGGGAGAGTGAAAGTATCTAGATAGAGATGGATGGGACAGTCGGCTGCCAAGTGTTTAGACAGAGAGTTTTTTTCTCCGCTGGTGGGTATTTAAATATGTGGGAGACATGTCAAATGCTTGGCGGCTAACTACATACACAATTTGGTTTAAATCTTACATATAATGCAATGAGTGTTTTTTTTTTTATTTATAAATATGAATCTCCAAGTAGATGTGCACATCAAAGGCCTCCATCACATGTACTTCCCTCTTACTTCTTACTTCCTTCTTCAAGTTCCTGCCTCTTTCATCCCCCACTTCAATACTGACCCCCTACCCCTTCCCTCTCTCGTTAATTTCCCAAAACGGCAAGTGCCCAACTACAACGTCGCGCCCAGCGCCGGACGGACCCCGTTGCTCTTTCATTTTCATAGGCATTTTACATGGAATATTGTTTCTACGGAAGGAACATCTCCGTTTATAATGTATCCTTTTAAACATTTACTTGGGCCTTGGCCACAAAGGCGTAAATATGTACATACATATGTAGATTTCTGACGGAGCCGCGGGATTTTCTCTTTTCTTCATGGGGAGAGTGTGCATCTCTAAAATGGCAAGGGAAGTGAGATTCTCTATAGAAGAGGGAGGGGTGGGGTGGGAAAAAGAGGAGCTTACAGTTGGAGTCGAGGGTGTGTGAAGTGCAAGTAGAGTGTAAAGTGTCGACAGTCAACCAAGGAACGACGTGGGCGTTGTAATGCCAAGAAAGAAATTGGAACTTTGAGGCTGTTGCAAGAGAGCTGCTGACGACGACTCTCAATGCATATATACACAAAATTAACTCGATTGGGATATAGAGGTTTGAGATTTCAAATGGACTTCTTTTGATAGGTCCTAGTCATGGTCATACCGGCAGGTAAATAGTTTCAGGAGGGGCCTCGTGTGGCCGTAACGTGTATAACCCTATCAGTAAAAAACGTCTACCTGAAGCTGCGAACAAATCACTAGAAGAGATCTTCAAAGTGTCGAGATATTGCCTACTCCCTCACATTCGACTATAGCCTGTAGAAAATACGGGGTTCCGTCTGTTCCCCCCATAGTCAAACCACGTAGCGCCGGATCAGTACTACGGTGGGTGACCACGTGAGAATACCTGATGTTGAATGTTTTTTTTTTCTTTTTTTACGGGTTGTTTCCACTGACTTAGTTAGTCACGGCATGTGTATGTATACCAATGTGGGAGATTCTTTGTCGTGAGTTGAGGACAAAAATACTGGAACAAAAAAAAAGTAAACCTAGTCGAGCTCCGATACGGGGAATCGAACCCCGGCCGCCTCTGTGAAAATGAAGAATCCTAATTTCTAGACTATATCGGATGAGTGCTACATCGTGCAAGTCTAGACGTACTTCGCAAGTATATAGCATTGATAGATAGCAGATGACTAAGTATTTCACTTAATGAACTTTGGTCCATCTGTACTATCTGAACTTGACAATTAAAATCTATTAAGTCCAGATAGTTTCCATATCTGCATTACTTGATCTACTCTCATCCTACCAGAATTCTGTTATCCTCACCTGCAATGTACATATACTTTTATGTCTCCTGGCCCCGCTAGTCCGCCGCACAAATCTCATGGCCAAACGTTAATATGTAGTTCCCCCTCCTCACATCCGCCATATCAAATGCGGTCGACCCCGGTGGAAACGTCCCATTCGCCGCCCACAAGTCAATCAACAGCTGCATCGGCTCCAACTCCTCCGGCCTCAACATCCCCAAATCTAATGCCACCAACAGAAAATGCGCAAAGCATGAATTCAACTGCTTTTCCAGATTCAAATGGTAAAATGGGTCAACAAAGTGCGCCCAGTACAGGTGGGCGTACACGCGGAACATTTGCGAAAAGGTCGTCTTGCATGTGTTTTCAAAGTCGCGGGGGAACCCGCTACGTTCGCCGATCCATTTTTCGGGAGGTATGCGGGACATGGCAGTGCTGTCGAATTTGAGGGCGAAGGAGACAGTGTTGGGGTCGGTGGGGAAGATGCCGGTGTTGTCTATACGTCCACTGATCCAGCGCTGGACAAGAGCCATGTAGCTGTGTGCTGGCAGCTCTGTGGGTTTATACTGGTTATTAAGCCATGTGTAGGAGTGATTACTAGACTTTGTTAGTTAGTGGACCACAAGGTTTTGGCTTCTGAGCCTTCTAGCTTACCGTCCTGCCGTCATTTTTGGGCAAGTGTGTTCATTACATATTGATAAACCATCTTCTTCTTTATCATATACTACCCTCACAAAGTGCCACAGGTTTCTAAACTGTTCGACCGCTGTAAATTCAAGTCAGCGTGAGACTCAACCCCAATGGCAGATTTTCCAGACTGTCATACCTTGGTGTGCCATCCATTCACCCCGCTCTACAGTCTTGGGGTATGCACTCAATGTCATAAAGTTCCCCTTAACAATCTGTTTACTATAACCCGGGTGCAGCCAATGTGGCAGTGGCCGTGGCATACTTGGTGGGATGAGAACATCATCATCGCGGGTTGATGGCGGTAGTGACGATGCCATCTGGAGGCGGGGTTTAAATGTTCGGTTCGGTCAAAGTGGCAATCGGCGGTGAGATGGCCAATTTCTCAAGATATTTCGGGGGATAAGAATTTGCAATAAATGTCGTCAAGACTCGCGCGCAAAGGTCATATATCGAGAAATTATATCGTTGTAATCACAAAGCTATACCAGACACATCAGTTTCCACTCTCAACGTCATCACAGACCAAAGTCCCCCATTTACCATCAAATATCTATAATCGCAAGTAGTCTAAAGGAGTATAACACTTTCGGAAACGACAGAAAAAGAAACAGAAATCAAGTGATAATCGATAGAAAAGAGATCAACAAGTTAAGCACAGAAGCATCATCGGCACATCAAATCTCAATGACCAACGAAGTAAAAACCTCCCATCCGCCTTTTTTACGTACAATCAATCAATCGACGGCGTTGACTTGGCTGGCGCCAGGATTCTGCCACTGTATCACAAGTTCGAAGCTTCGATTCACAAAGGCGGTAAGGCTTATCGCTTATGTCCTGAATTAAGCATTGTCTTCTGCTGCTTCTGGAAGGAGCCGAAAGTTACAAAAAGTCGGCTTTTGGCTGGCAGGGCAAGTAGTGTGGGACTCTTTAAGGAATCATAAAGTGTGCTGTTATGCGCGTAGATATGACGGGTGATATATGTTTGGGGTTAAGCAGATATAACCTTTTGTGGATGACAACGCTCCCGAATGCATCATGAAATCGTGCCGGGAGCTTTCTGGAACGCCTGAAAGCTTAAGCCGGATTGAGCTCTGACGTGGTAAAATCACATGACTATCGGGTTGACAGTTCCTTTGCTACATATGCAAAACTTAGCAGGTGTCGGGTATCAGCATATTCAGGAACAGTTGACAACATTAGTGATTATTGACAGCCACGAGGTGGACTTTATCAGATCAGTACCTCTTTTATCTGCCGACAATTGACAAGTAACCCAAATTAGGGTTTAAAATACACTGCTTGGCTTTTAACCCTAAGTTTGGTAACTTGATTAGTTTCGGAATTTGACAGACACGAGGTCGGGGTCGCGTTGGCTGCCTAAAGACTGATGCTCAATAACAGCGAGTCACAGAAAGAGCAAATCATGTAAAATTCTTTTGACATTGACTAACTTGACTGATTTCGTTCTTAAAAATAATAAATCACTACAAATGCGCCATGTCTGACCTCCCACAAAGACAAACGAGATCAAAGTCCTTGATCACTCCAGAAATCGTAAAGCGCATTGTAAGTACTCCATACCCTGAATCTGCATGATAATCCTCTCCACTAACACTTACTCAGGAAGAAAATCGCCAACGCGCAAAACAATTCCGTGAAAAGCATGAGGCGTCCCGGCGTAAACAGAAAGCTGACAAAGCAGCTTCATCAACAGGTGCCCCTGCGACATCTTCCACATCACAAACCAGGGCTGTTGCTTCGGCTTCGGGAGCGAAGAAGCCTATCACTGCGCTGTCAGATAGCAACAGAGATGGAACTAAACAGACGCCCACGGGGGCACCGTTGCGACCGGCGAAGAATTTCGCAAAGTATGTGGAGTATAATATGTCGTCGTTGAGTGATAACAAGGGCGGCTTCTTGACCGTTGAAGACGACCCACACAACCGAGCTTTCCAGCCCAAGACGAGACCCGGTGAAGACACATTCGGAAAACCGGTGAATATGTCGGGTCAGGAATGGGAGCGTTTGAAACTGATTAGAAAACTCGAGAGGCAAAAGGCGGGGCCGTTTGAGCCGGGACTTAGTATTATGGATGAGGATGCGCGGAGATGTCGAGAGTGTGATAGCCGGGAAATTGATTTTGTCTGGGAAGAGGTCTTCAAGGTTTGCGTTTGCTCACCGTGCAAAGACAAATTTCCAGAGAAATACTCCTTACTTACGAAAACGGAATGTCGCGAGGACTACCTTCTCACCGATGGTAAGATTGCCTTCATAGCCTTGCTTCTATTCTCGCTGCTAACAACCAATGAAGAGGAACTTAAAGATGCCGATATCCTCCCACATCTTAATAAGCCGAACCCCCATAAGGCCCACTGGCACGACATGATGCTGTTTCTCCGCTTCCAAGTCGAAGAATACGCCTTTAACGTCAAGTGGGGATCCCCAGAAAAGCTCGATGCCGAATTCGAAAAGCGCGAGGAAGAAAAGAAAAGGAGAAAGGAAGCAAAATACAAACAACGACTACTGGACCTCAAACGCAAAACTAGAACAGAGGCTTTCCGTAGGCAGGTATCTGGTGCTACGGGACCGACCAACTTTGGTGATAGTCTGAGTGGGGGAAAGCATGTACATTCATGGGGTCGTCCGGTGGTGAATGAGGAGGGCACGGAGGTGAAGAGGTGTACCGAGTGTAGTATGGAAGTAGAGGAAATGACTTTTTGATACAGATTTAATACAACATGTATATACAGTATCATCAGTAAAGTCATTGTTACACACTCACCAATGAGTTGGTGTCGAGAAAGAAAAAAGTAGTCCCACTGGGGATCGAACCCAGGACCTGTCCCGAATCTCCACAATTCACGAATGTGAAGGGACCGTCATACCACTAGACCATAGGACTTAACACCATTGACTAACCATGAGGTTAAAGTTGCCTATATCGGATAGTCGCAATATTTGTATCTTGCAATGCTGCTGCTAATTCTCAAAGGGTCTATCAAACCAGTGGGAAAATTTCAAGCCACTTATTAGCCACCAAATTCTATCTTGATCATTATTGAAGTTTACAAAAGTCAACAAACATGAATTGAAAGTCTAATACTTTGCTTTCATCCTACTTCTCGACTAATTGTTGACATTACCTTCGCCTGCGTTGCATCGAAACACCTTTTTGTTTTTTTTTCTGTCTATTTTACAACCCCGATCTAGACAACCCCAAACAACTGGGTAGTTTCCCAGCTCTCAACTCCCCCCAGCATAGAAGCTAACCTCGAACCCGACGATCGGCCATTGCATGTGCACTCCTCGCATATTGCCAAGTCAATCTAATACTCTATTGTTCACTTAACGATATCCATATCGGTCACATACAAGTGTCTTACTCGGCTGGAATATTCTGACTTTTATCGATTCATCAGTATTGAGCGAGCCAGCCGTTCCCAACGAGCTTAAGCCCTGTTTACATTGCGTGGTGGGGGGATCGAAGATAGCAAATACATCATCAACGACGATGAACCATTGAGTTATCCAAGCTTGACATTTCCAGTATCTGATGCGATATCAGTCATCACTTTACCATTGCCACCTTACTCGAACATTTGTTTACAATAACATACCATTACCAACACCTCACAACTTTCGCCTTGCCCCACCGTAGCTCACCATGGGCTCAAACATGGGCAACGGTGACATGGCCGGCATGACTAACAATCGGCCGTACACCACCGAATACACTCTTCAGGGTAGGTCACCTACCCATTGGTTTTCATCCACCGAGCTGAGACATCATCAACCCGGTAACACCATAATCCAGCTAACAATTATCTGTTGACAACAGGTGTCATGCGCTTTCTTCAGACCGAATGGCACAGACATGAACGGGAGCGGAATGCTTGGGAGATTGAAAGACAGGAACTTAAGGGTCGTATCGCGACGCTGGAAGGACAGGCGCGGAGATCTGACGTCACTCAAACCGCTTTGAAGAAATACGTCGGGATTCTGGAGAATAAGTTGAAGGCCCAAACGACGAAGGACCAAGGAAATGAGCCCGGTGCCACTCCTGACCATGCTTCTGAAAGAACGGCTCTTCTCGAGTCCAAGTTGAAGGGTAAGTTAACAATTTCTCTTATCGTCCTCTCAGTCCACGATCACATGTTAAAATATGGAATCACAGCTGCTGCTAAGACCGAAGCTATGGATATCGACGATGAACCGGTCCGAGCCGAAATTAAGGATATCCTTGAGCAGTGCCAGAACGAATTTACCTACCTTATGATAACACCAGCCAATCCTCCGGCTCCTCGTGATGCGCCTCCTCTCCCGATCTCAATGAACGAGGCCGAATCATACCAGATGAACGCATATGGCGCTAACGAAAACCAACAACAATACCAAAAACAACAGCAGCAGCAACAGCAGCAACAGCATTCACGACAAGCTCCTGCTGCGGAGGCTCCCAAGTTTGACGATTATAAGGCCCCCAGTATGACGGGCCGTCAACAGCAGTGGCCATCGGAGACGGATAAGGGCTATGGTGCCCAAAACCCTGAATTCGAGAAAAAGAACACTTCGACTGACTCGTGGGATTTCCCGACTGAAAACACTAACCCTTCTCAAAGCCGCTCCGATACTGATGCTTTCCCTACCGCCGACTCTATCCCTCGGTCTCCCTCGAGAGGAGCTGCGGCACCCCATCGGCGTAGGGGATCTATGAGCCACAGAACAACGGAGGATAAGCCCGATGCTTCAACGACTCAGCCTGTTGCTATCACATCAGGTCAGCCAGAGCCGACCCAATTCAAGCTTAGATATGGACTCCGTGGCCACCTTAACACGGTTCGCGCAGTCATCTTCTCTGGCGGCGGTAGTCCCGCCGAACCGGAAATTTGCACTGGTGCAGACGATGGGCTGATCAAGCGTTTTAATATCCCGCAGACCGATATGGTCTCTGCTAGCATTGCGGATCTCGATGTTCCTTCCAGATTCACTCACCGTGGGCACCAAGGTGCTGTTCTGAGTCTTGCGGCCTGGTCGCCGTCTCCCAATTTTGCCACTGGGGGTAGAGCTCTTGGCGATGGCTGGATCTTTTCGGGTGGTGAGGATACTACTGTCAGGGTGTGGGAGCGCGGCCGTGTTGATCCCAAGGTCACTATTGAAGCGCATAACGATGCTGTCTGGGCTATGCGTGTCCTTCCTGCAAACCTGGGTACCATCTTCCCTGATCCGGCCAAGTATGGCGGAGCTGACCGCCTGGTTCTTGTTACTGGTGCCGCCGATGGTGTCATCAAAGTCTGGTCTGTTAGCTCACCGCCCAGTGTTTCTCAAAACAAGTTACCGGGTGGTCAGCGCCCTTCAGGCCGTACGCGTAATAACTCTATGAGTTCTGGCAGTGCGTTCCCCATGTCACCCCAGCCGACGACGACAAACTTTAGCAACGTGCCCTTCCATTATGATCTCATCCATACTATTCAACCTCATTCATTAGAGGGTATTGAGTCGCCTACTTGCATCTCTGCTCTGGATCCTACGGGTGAATACTTTGTGGTCTCCTATTCTAATGCTACTGTTGTGACCTACGATACACGCACTGGCGAGATTGTGTCAACTTGTGCCAGTCAAGATACTTTTGATTCTACATTTGAAACGAGCATCAATGCTGTGGCTGCTACCACTCAGACTCTAGATTCAACCTCATCTCCTTCTGCTGGAGACGAGGAAGGCTCCAGTGAGCGTTCTCTCAATGGTCTCATTATCACGGGCCATGAGGACAAATACATCCGTTTCTTTGATGCTTCAAATGGTAAGTCTGCATAATTCTCTGGATATCGCCGACCTATCTCTTGGTATACTAACACAAGTCATAGGTGCTTGCACCTACAACATGTTTGCTCATCCCACAGCAGTTTCATCCCTCTCTCTGAGTCCCAATGGCCGTGAACTTGTCAGTGCCGGTCATGATGCTTCTCTGCGTTTCTGGGATCTCGAGAAGCGCAGCTGCATCCAGGAGATTATTGGTCACCGGATCATGCGTGGCGAGGGCATCTGCTGTGTCATCTGGAGTCAGGACGGCAAGTGGGTAGTCAGTGCTGGGGGTGACGGTATCGTTCGGGTTTTCGCCCGGTAGAGCAGGGCTGCAGTTCGAGACCATTTGTTCCTTGAGCGTACAAACCGCGATGCGTGGGTCAACAATGAGGCAAATAGGCGCAGATGGTTTGCTGCTCCCACTGTTGGTCATTGAGGTTAGGGTGGAAGCAGGGATGATTTATTATGGTTTATGTTGATATCCAACTTTCTTTTGTTTAGACTGACGATGGCGATGGCATAGTTGAGTCCCTTGTTCTCTGTAATTTTTTGTATTGTGTATTTACTGAAAGGGAATGGTTGATGTGTACAATATTTATGTGGGTTTGGAATGCCAATGGTTGATGACACACACACACACACACGTGGATAAATGACAGACTTATGGATTCACGTCTACAATACGCACATTTTACAATGGTACCTCGAGGAGGTATTTATGGTTAGTGTGATCTGATATGCCCGATCACACAAGGGCGGTGATAATATTTGGGAAGTGGGTAAGATGTTCTAAAAAATAAAAATGAGTAGAGTAGTGTCTGGTTCCAATGGTGCAATAGTAGTACATACAATCCCGGGGCTTGTGGCCAAGCGCGGGGATCGGCAAAAAGCTGAGTGGAGTGGGTTGGTTGGTTGTTATAGGTAATCTGTGTGTGGACAGGTCCTCTAATAAAAAAGATAAAAAATGAAAAACAAAAACGCTAGACCAAAATAGAGGGGAAAAAAACGCCTAATGCTCCGATCCCGAAATTTATCCCCGAGAATAAATCTAGTAAATAAAGACCAATGACGCCAGTAAAATAGTTAATGAGTGACGATGAACATTTGGTGTTGATGCAATGGTGGACGCCCCCAATGTCTAATAGAAACAACAGCAGGATCGTGATATTTAGTAAAACAAAAATGAGAAAAGAATTGGGAGATTGGTGGAAACAAAAATGATAATAAAGACAGAAAATGGAAACGCTGGTGGTTCTAAAATATACAGAGGGAATAAGAGGGGATATGTCATATGGGTATCGTCAAATCAAAAACGGAAAATGAAAACAATGGAACCAGCGTCGTGATCTAGCGAGTTAGTTGAGGATAGTCAGATCAGGACAAGAAGTAGGACAGAAGATGTTGTGAGGAGAAAAATAAAAAGCCCGTGTCTCGTGGAAGAACGTAAAGAGCATAAGAAATAGAGAATGTATGAAGATGGAGTGTCTCCGGAGACTCATTAAGTATGCCGCCTCGCTTCTTCATCAAAGCTCGAACTCTGGCACTCGGACCATTTCTGGAGCTTATATTTTCATAGCCAGCACCGCCTTCTCGGCCTCATCCGCCAAGACAGCCTTCTCAGCCCGCACCTTCTCCTTCAACGTCGCCCCTTTCTCCCTCTCCTTCGCTGCTCTCCTCTCATCCTCCAACGCCATCAAATCCTCCTCGTCCATCTCCATCATTATTTCCTCGTCTTCCTCGTCTTCCTCCGCACTCATCGCCTCCCGCTGCTTCTTCAGCGCCCTCGTCGAAATCGCCTCCGCCACCGCCGTCTTCCCAATCGCATTCCCCCGCGAGAACCCCCGCTGCCTCAATGCTCTGCGAATCGACCACATGGAGGCGTCAAGGCCGAGCGCCGGCCCAATGCCGGCCCAGGGGATCTCTTGGTTTTCGGGTGTCTTGGAGACGAAGTCGACGACACGGTCGATTTGGTCGGGGGTTAGGAGGGAGGGGCGGCCGGAGCGCTTGGAGATTTCGGTCGTGTTGACGCGGAGGGTGTAGCGGACTTGGGCGATGGAGATTTGCAGTTCGGAGGCGATTTTGGAGAGGGGGAGTTTGGAGGCGCGGAGGGTGAGGACCTGGGCGCGTTGAATGGAGGAGAGGTGGGGGGCCATTTTGGGGAGGAGATGGAAGAGGAAATGGGAGTGGAGATGAGGGGAGATGTGGGGGAAATTAGACGATAAGGAAAGGGAGGAGGGAGGGTGTTGGAGAGGAAAGAGAAGGTGCAGGATCCTGTCGAGAAGGCGGTGCGGGCTGTGGTGTTTAAGGAACGGCAGGTGGTTATACAACGGCCAGCCGATAAGAATGAAGATATTTCTATATTGACTAACAAGATGCTTCTTTTTCGGTAGGAGTTTAGAACGCGAGACAAGCGTTATACATTAGTCAATGAGGCCAGTGAAGAAGTCAGAGTCTGGAACAAGGAGTATGAGAGTGTGAAGTCAATGGAAGAAAAAGGTGCGTTCATCAATGGACATTAACCAGAATGAACGAAACAAGAAATAATAAGAACAAAAATACACAATATGAGACTCGTGAAATCGGCGGTGATGACGATGTTTGGGATAGTTGAGATGTACAACGAAAAAAAAAAAAGTAAGAAATGACGGCTGCATCTAAAAACGCGTCGCCACCTTCAAGATATATAAGAAAATACCCAATTGCTTGCAAAATTCAGACAAATCCCGACGGTCGTTTACTTAAAACAGGGGTTTAAATTACATGCACCCAGCCCACTGCAATAATGTCACCCTCCGTCCCTGAAATCACCAACAAGTACACTTGTCACTGTATTTTACCCGCTCAGGTACACTCGTGACTATATAAACGAATATTCACTCAAGGAAATCACTAAAACAATGGGATACCCGGCAAAGGATTCCGATAGGCTGGTGGGCTAGACTGTGGGTGGCTAGCTTTAGGTAATGGAGGGGGCGGGCAATTGTTTTTTTTGCTCGGGGCTGGGCGTTATTTTTTTGGGACTGGTAGTGTGTGTATGGTGAGCTTCAAGTAAACAAAGGGACTAACTCATTTAGTCTTGATTTTTTATCCTCGGGATCTCAAGGAACGGAAAAGCTATAAAGGGGCCGTGTATGAATTTAACTATTTAACTATTTTTTTTTAGATTAATTGGGAATAGAGCGGTCGCCTAGTGTCTCCAAGGGAAGCACTGATCCCTTTTTTTTGAAGCTCAAGGGGCCAATATCAATATTTTCAAATGCGTTGATATCGATGTGGCGTGTGACGGTTCCTGAGTGGTTCCTGATGGCTTTATGCAGGTTGAAGTTGAGAGTGGGCTTCTCTGGGTCTTTTCATGCAACCTGATGTCATGTAGCAGGAAAAGGATTTCTAGGGTTTAATGATATCTGGTAACCCTAATATATTCTGCAGTTTTTTTTATCTAAAATATATAGTGAGTAAAAAACACTATGCTCTTTAGATTCACAACTATTGTGTAACCCAATAACCAATGCCCTCTGAAAAATGAGGCTCAACCTAACAGCTTCATCAATAGATGCAATAAAACAATGATATAACTACAATTCCTTGGCTTCGCTTCAGCTAGGAACCAGTGCGGGTTAGGATTAGCTAGAGAATCGTGAATATAATCCTTAATAATTACCGCTAGTTCAATAGTCAGACTAGCCTTCATAGCTCAGTTGGCAGAGCGCGACACTAGTAATGTCGAGGTCAGCGGTTCAAGTCCGCTTGAAGGCAGTTTTCTTTTTGGTCTCCCATCAATTTATGGGCTTGTGCACTCCGAGACCTACATGATAGCGTCCAAGCTACTTGATTCATGATGCATGAAGGTTGTACTCAATCCCTATCTGTGGGATTAAACCTTCCCCCCCTCTTTACTGCGAATACCCACTCACTTGCATGTGGCTGGGGGAGGAGATAGATGAAGTGGCTGTTGTTGCATTGCAGATGAGAGTTCCTGTAATCCTGTCGTCTCGGTGGGGATGGGCGGTGATGATGTGGTTGGAATGGGGCGGGGCGAGATAGCCGAAGGGGGGTAGTAAATCAACGGGGGCAGAGAGAGGCGGAGGATTCGGGTGTGTAAGTGAGACCCGAGAGATGCGAAGTGGTGGCAGGGTTGACAAGCAGTAGAGTAGGTACTGCGTGATGATGATAAGAGGTGTATATGCCGAGAGAGTCGGTTGAGGGTGTTACTGTATATTTATGCGTGTGTGGGGCTAGCACTGAGTTGTTGGTAAAGTGCTACGGTGATTTTGTAGGATGAATTTCACGGTTACTATATATATGTGAAAGGCAGAAGCACATCGAAATTGTATTATAAGTCAACTAGAAAATATTTATTGAAACACAATCCCATCGCTGTTCGCTATCGCTTTGTTGAAGATGCAGTAAGAAAGACTCGTCACCGGGTCGTATAGACTTGGGAAAGTCTAAAGGTCCGTAGGCATTTATAGAAAACGAGAAAGAAAGGAAATAGAAGAAAAGAAACAGTATAAATACACAACGCTAAGAACTGAAGTACACTGTCACAACTGGCATTTATGATAAGATCTTTCAGTGTGAAGTCTGGAGATGACACTGAATGATTGAGTGACACTGTCACTCTATCCCGCAGCTGTCCGTTTTAATAAGTGTTGAAATTAGGTAATATGTCAAGTACGATCTATCAAAGACCTACTCGGTAGCATCAGCAAAAGCCTAGCTCTTAGTCAGTCTCATCAGTCGCCGCCCTAGATGGCCCCGCCGAAGCCACAGAGCCAGCCTCTACCCTCGCAACATCTTTCCCCTCCGCCCCCACCCCCGACCTCACCCGGTGCAAAATATCATCAGCAGTAATAATCCCCTCCTCTTCCGCTTCATCCCCGTCAAACAGCAACGCCACCTGCTCGAGCGTCCGGCCGCGCGTCTCGGGGTAGGTAAAGTAAGCAATGGCAAGAAAGGCGATGAGACAGGCGACGAAGACAAAGTAGTACTTCCACCCGATGGCGTCGAGGGCGATGGAGTTGACAAAGATGTTGAAGAAGTTGCAGCCGAGAGAGGTGAGCAGGGCCAGGGAGAGCCCGGTGGCGCGGTGGGAATAGGGCCAGATTTCGACGGGGTAGGCGATGAGCATGGGGGTGAGAGAGACATCGTAGCCGAAGAAGTAGCTGGAGGGTATTGCGTGTGTTAGTTTTAGGGTTGAACATGGTGGGTAGAGAAAGTAGGGGATACATACACAAAGAGGAAGGGGATGACGGCTAGGCCGATACTCTTGTTGCCAGTAGAAGCAAAGCTGCCGGAAAGGCCGGTGATGATGATGTAGGAAACCAACATGATGATGGCGGAAGCCAGCAATAGAGGCCGGCGGCCAATCTTGTCGGTGTTGAAGGCTGCAAAGGAAGCCCAGAACAAGTTCCAGATCTGCAGACAAGCAGAGATCAGAGTCTGGTGGGTGACAGAGGTAATGCCGACGGACTCCAGAATCAGAGAAAGGTAGTAGGACACAACACCATTGCCAACCCACTGGGTAAAGACACCGAGGGTCAGCGTGATCCAGAGACGGTGCCGGTTTCCCTTGGTAGCCCAGAGGCCAGACCAATTGGCAGTGCTGTTGGCCTTCTCAAGGACAATGGCCGACTCAATTTCATTCATCTCAAAGTTGACAAGCGCAGAGTCCTCATCACCACCCGCATGGTTCTTCACAAGAATAGCGCGCGCCTCGGCAACACGCCCCCTGGAAACAAGCCACCTCGGCGACTCATCAATCATCAGGAACCCTGGAATTGTGAAGATGGGCAAGGCAATCTGCAGCAGCGACGGGGTTCTCCAACACCAATCCGACGCAACTTCCCGCGCGGCAAAAACTACCCACGCAGCAACTACGGCTCCTGCATACCACCCGCAATTATAAATACTCGACAGAATCGCCCGCTGCGTCGGATATGCATTCTCAGCAATCAGCAACGGCGCCGGTAAGAATGCTCCGCCAGCAAACCCCAAAAACAACCGCGCGAGGATAAAAGCCGCTGCATTCGGTGCCCCCGTCTGCAACGCAGTGCCCAGAACCATAAAAAAGTACCCAGCGTAGAGCGTGGGGCGGCGGCCGAAGCGGTTGGCAGCCCAGGCGGCGGCCGGGTAGCCGATGGTGCAGCCAAGGGAGTAGATGGCGCTGATGAGGCCAAGGTAAGAGCCCTTGGGGTGGGCCATGAAGGTGTTCCAGTGGGGGAGGGCGAGGATGCCGTTCATGAGGGAGCCGTCGTAACCGTTGGTAGAGGAGAAGAGGATGAGAGAGAGGATAGCGAAGTTGAGGCGGAGGAGATGGGGTTGTTTGTACCAGGGGGTTTGCGGGATGAGGGAGAGCATGTCGGCGGGGATAGAGGCGGCGCCGGGGGAAGTTTCGGAGGGCATAGTGAAGAAATGGAGGGGGGGGGGGGCTGTGTGATGGTTGTGAGAGACGGAAGGAGGACCAGCTGCTTGGTGTCTCGATCACTAAATGTGAGAGTAGAGAGTAAAATTCAGTGATGCCGAGAGAAAACTGAAGAAAGATCACCAAGTCTAAAGACTGGTTTCCTATATATTTATATCTCCTCAACACATTAGCCTAGAATCACTACAGAATAAACAAAAATGAATCCTTTCGTCTTGGCTCCCCACAAGAACACAACCTGTGCCCTCTTCTCTCTCTCAGGTGGCAGTTTGCTGCGGTCCTCACAGTCTCTTTTCCCATCACCAACAGGCTTGTCTTCCTTCACGCACCGTAGGTGAAATCTAGGAGACAAGACCGGGGGTGCTTTCCCGGGGGGGGCAGATGCTAGAAGTTGCCGGTCCATGCGTGTCTATGGTATTGTCCAATTCCAGTTGTATTTAGTTCTTGAAGAAAAAATGATGTGGAAAAATAACTTCATTTGGAGACATGTATCAAGAGATACACAATAGATAACCATCTCTTCTAGACCGCCTATGCTTAGAGAAAACTAGATGTTACTCTAGCTAAAGGACTAGGCCTAGAGTGTATATCCGGTGACTATACATTTTCCGAGTCTATAGTAACTAAATATCACTGACTTCACCACAGTGTTGTTGTGATCCCACAGCTTTGCAGTTTTCCCTTTGTTTTCTCTCTTAATATCCTCTTATCTCGAATCCCGCTAACGAGCATCTCCTATTAGATGCTGCCCATAAATTCAATCACATCTCTCAATATCGATAAACATACCACTTCATAGTACACTACACGACCGGTACATGGCCATTACTCTTCTCCATCCACTGCTCATATTACGGACTCTCCTCTATATACACTAAAAGTCTTACACTCTTACGGTTACTTACAGACCGTCCGGTCCGCCTACGAATCTGGGGGAAGATCAAAACGACAAGGATCATGTGGCGTGCTTTTGCTTTTGACGGACAAGGGTGGGTTGAGCGGGGGCGCCCCGAGACGAGAGAAAGACGAGGGGAGGAAAAGATAATCTTTTTTTTTCTTCTTTTTGTATGTATATCCCCCAGAAGAGAGTACTGTCTCCTGGAGGTCGCCGCTCGGCTAAAGAGGATAAATGTACGCGTGTGTTGGCAATGTGTGACTGACTCGATGGGTCGATATTTAGCTGGTGGATTCGCTTTTTTTTTCTGAGAAAACTGGTAAGTAGCGGTTCCTTTCGCTTGGCTTGGTTAGAGGAGATATTGGATAGCGGCAGGGCCTTGACGGTAGATGTGAGTAATACTTGCGGACAGCCTACTTATTGCCATGAGTCTATTTATCCAGGAGGTCTTTAGAGTTATCCAACATTGAAGGGCTCGGCTTGATACTCGAGTCACATGATCGCAGCCTCTGTAGACCCTAGTATTCTAAATAGCACCTCACGATCTCACCAATATTAAACTGAATCTAAGTCTTAGTGAGGTCAAAATCTTGAAAAACTAACCCACCCTTTAGGGTTACAACAACTACAGAAACGCAACCAAGTGAAATCTGACGTTGCCGTCGATCACCAATCTAAACTTGAAGAATCCCTTTCCTCTTCGCTGCTGTCAACCACATTGTAGCCTACCATCACACGCGATCACACAACCCGAACCAATCCATTACCGTTCCTCGGGAATCAGGGCCGCAACGTGTCCCGCCTTGTCTTGCGGGGGAGACGACAACATGTGTCTGTTCACATCAAGCCACAAAGTACCTAAAAGAGTAACTTATACACAATCCGGGGACTTTACACATCTCTCCCCAGACGCCTAATCAGTCCTCCGGACCTAAGCAATTACCTTGGGACTTTCTGCAAAGCAATTCCTTCCGCCATGTATATATGTACGGCTGGACCTGATCGACAGACCCCTCCCGTTCGTTATATCCCAACTAAGCAGGAATTAGTGCCAACCCGACGAAATCACAACATCCCACACACCGGCGCCCTAATATAAAAAAAAAGTCAACAACAGCATCGTCACACAAAGTCTACAAAAAGGTATGCAACGCAGTGCCGCTTCCTGCAAAGTGCCCCACTTCATCTGCATATGAGCATTGCTGATTGGCTGGTCGGGTAAACAATGGACCAGTGTCGGGCCGTCGGGTAAAATATAGATAACTTCGGATGCATGGAGACCGATTTATTGGTAGGGGGCTGGTGGTTTTCCGGTAAGAGGGGGGAGATTTAATGTTGTGAAGTGTGTTCATCTGCCGAATGGGGGGTGGGTGGAGTTGGAGAGATGGGGATATGGTGATAAGTTTTGCGGAGAAGGGGAAGGGGATGGGAGCGGGAAGGTGGTTCGATTGAGATTGTGGGGGGGGGGAAGAAGAGAATATGGAAGGGTATGTAAGTCATGGTTTGGGGGCGTAGATGGTGGGCTGTTTGGAAATGTGACATTATAAGATATTTATGGTATTTTTGTGCTACTGATTTGAAGATGAGATTCAAGCTTTTTTCAATATCTTCAAACTCGTTGTAGACCGAGAGTTGATACCAAAGTAAACACCGACAACAGAACTTATAGGTAACATACTAGTGATCGACATGTCATTCTGCGTGATATCACACTGACACTGACACTGACACATGTCTCATTTCAGCAATTGCATCGTGCAGGTCTGACAGACTTACAGGCGCAGTCAGTCCTCACTTTTCCTTCTAGAACAAAAAATTCATCATATCCGTCTCCCCCCGTTTCAGCAAACCCTAGAAAACTCAATAACCAGCCCTACTCAACCACAAGGCAACATTTCCCGAGGATTGACATGTGCAAATCATTTTATCTAAAATCTCCACCGTGAAAACAGGACCAAGCTATGACCGCAAACAAAACAATAAGTCCAAGTCTTACCGCCGCCTAACAAGTGCAGTGTACTTACACTTGCTTTTTTTTTTTTTTGGAGAGGGGGGTTCCCGGAGGTGTTTTGTGATTGGGGGCATGGTTCAAGGTTGGTGTGTCGATGCGACATTGTGGGGTTGTCTTCAAAGTCAGTTGCAGAGGGTTCTTTTGCTGTGCCTCGTGAAGATACACACATACATGTCCGATACATCATCCAATCTGATATTCTTCCTCCAACTTGGCAAGGATCACGACGGATGATAGAATGGATATTGTCTTCTCCAACTACTGCAATCGCGCCATTTGAAGAAAAAAAAGGGCTGGAGAGGCTGATATGGAGTCAGGGTGTCGTTCGGCATCTTGGCGCCGTAGTGGTTAGACATAGATTGCCAAGAGAAAAGTGTCATAGACCCTATGCAGATTCTTTGGTCTGTGATATTGTCATGTATCTAGTTTCAAGTCATGTCAATACATAAGCAATACAAGGCTGTGTCTGTTGATATATGATGAGAATAACTATAGTTCCAGAGTTCCAGATTCGAACTGATGTAATCATAACTTCATTTCTCTCCAGACAAAGACACTGAACTTGGTCTCTATTCACTGCAGCCAGAATTCCACCCAAGCTCGAGCCCACCTTCAACCGGGATTGCGAGCCTTGATATGCTTCCTCCGGAAGGATTATCTCAAGAACATGTCAAGTCCTGTGCACTAATCCTCTCATCTCTGCTACCAAATCCCAATATACAAATCATGTATATATATCTGCCCAACACCATGTAGATATTACTTTATGTCTCTCTTCTGTCCTTACTTGCCATCACCAAACAATCCTCACCCACCATCATGCGCCCCTTCACCGGCCTCCTTCTCTCCGCTAGCTTCATCACCGCCACTCCCGTGGCCCACCGCGCCACTACTTCTTCTTCCTCCTTCTCCCCTTCTCCACCACCCACCGCCCACATCCTCAACGGCACCTATACCGGCCGCCTTGACCCCACCTATAACCATGACCTCTTCCTCGGCATGCCCTTCGCCCAACCCCCCGTCGGCCCTCTCCGCTTCGCTGTCCCCCAGTCCCTCAATACCACCTGGACTGCCCCCCGTAATGCCACATCCTTTTCCAAAATGTGCATCGGCTACGGCTCTGACACTTGGGTTCTCGGCAACTATGTCTCTGAGGATTGTCTGACGGTCAACGTCGTCCGGCCGTCGGGTGTCGCTGAGGGGGCCGAGTTGCCCGTAGCGGTGTGGATTCACGGCGGGGGATACATGTATGGGAGTTCTGCGGACCCCCGGTATAACCTTTCTTATGTCGTGGCCAAGTCGGAGGCGATGGGGTCGCCAATTGTCGCGGCGTCGTTTAACTATCGCCTTCAAAATTGGGGCTTCATGTTCAGTGAGGCGCTTCGCGAAGAAGGATCCACGAACGTTGCATACCGTGATCAGCGACTGGCCCTGCAGTGGATCCAGGAGAACATTGGCGCCTTTGGCGGAGACAAGAAGAAGGTGACGGTTTTTGGTGAGTCTGCCGGCTCCATGTCTATTGCGACTCAGAACGTGGCCTACGGCGGCCGAGACGACGGTCTCTACCGGGCTGCTATCATGGAGTCCGGATCCGCCCTTCCGACTTTCAGAGTGCACAAGACTACTGACGACTGGGCCCCCTACTGGGCCGCCCTCCTCAACGAAACCAACTGCAACACCTTTGGCAACGGCACTGCTGGGAACAAGGCTGCCCTCGCCTGCCTCCGGGCCATCCCGGAGACAATGTTGAGCAACATCTTCAACAGTTCCTTCGCGAGCATCCCCGGCATCACCTCCTCCATTGATGGAGATTTCTTGACTGAGTCGGCCACGCTCGCCGTCAAGAAGGGTGCCTTTGTCAAGGTTCCTATTCTCATGGGCACCAACACCGATGAGGGCACTGCCTTCGGTACTACCGGCATCAATACTGATGATGAATTTATCACCTATCTTGAGAGCACTGATCTGACCCTTGACATGGCCCAGGGCGTACTCGCCCGCTACCCCGATGACCCCGAACAGGGGATCCCCGCTTCATACCCAGGGCGCCCCGAGGGAGTCTGGGGGTCACAGTTCAAGCGGGTTTCCGCCTATCGCGGCGACTACCTTATGGGTGCGCCGCGAAGACTGACGGTGCAGAAGGCGACGGAGGCCGGGCTGGATGTGTACAGTTATGACTTTGACGTTGTGAATGCGGGGCTGCCGGCTATCATTGGGTCGACGCATTTCCAGGAGATCCCATATGTGTTTAACAATACGGTATCGGCGGGCTTTGTTAATGCGGTGTCTTCAGATCCGCTGGCGGGGAAGGGGCCTGAGTATTTTGAGTTGGTGGATGTGATGTCAAGGTCTTGGATCAGCTTTATTGTTTCGCTGGATCCCAATAACAACGGACGTAAGTGATCATTTTTAATTGCTAGTAAATGGTGAGAACTAACAAGATATGGCAGTCAACGGGACCCACTGGCCCAAGTATGTTTTGGAGAATCCGCAGAACATTGTATTTGATGTCAACGTTACCAATGTTGCTTACGTAAGGAATGACACCTACCGTGCTGAAGGCATGCAATACATCATTGACTCTATTTACGAGTCTTAGACGTTGATAATGAGGGGGCTAGTGTAGTATTGTAGTATGGCTGTATAGTGGTCAGCAGTGAATAGCAATGAAGTATGACAACCTATCGAGATATGTAGCACGGAAAATCAGGAATACCTATTAAATATACAGAGTATAAACTTGTAAAGACAAAATTTGATTCTATGTAGTTGAGAACACATGGCTTTTAGTCCTACCAGTGACTATTCTAACATTTTTTCATTGCTAGCATCATAATATCATCGAAGAGTAGTCGCACAATGACAAGGGCTATGCACATGCATTAGGGTCTGTCGCAATCGTAGACCCACTTTCCACTTGCCACTTGTTTGCACTTTGTCGCAAACTGCAAGGCTGAAGATCTTTTGCAGCTAACGGACCTCGTCCGTTCATTCATTACTACGTTAATTAATTTTTTCTTTAATTACCACACAAAATTCTCCCCACACTGAGACAACTCACTTTGATAGCCATTCGAGTCATCCTCCCACCACTACCACATAAACTTCAAAAAACACTGACCAGCCCTCCAACCATGGGCGACGACCGCCCCCGCAGTCGCTCTCCCCGCC
The DNA here is from genome assembly GCA_002778035.1 of Ambrosiella xylebori. Lineage (NCBI taxonomy): Eukaryota > Fungi > Ascomycota > Sordariomycetes > Microascales > Ceratocystidaceae > Ambrosiella > Ambrosiella xylebori. Next base: position 796,110 of record PCDO01000002.1, read on the forward strand.
GTAACCGCGAACGGAAACCCCGCGGCGGCTTCGCCTGGAAAGACAAAGAAAAGTCACGCGCTGACGCCAGCGACCGGTCATCTCGACATTCAGGGCTCGACCGAGGGTATCGTCGGCGGAGTAACTCGCCGCGGCGGCGAGATGACGAGAAAGATAGAGACAGACATAGGGATCGGGGTACTAGGGGTTGGGACGGAGAGCGAGACGGAGAGCGAGACCGCCGGGATCGTGACCGGGATCGTCGCGACAAAGAGCGCCCCGAAAAAGACAGAATGCACAAAGACCGCGCTGTCAAAGTCAAGTCTTCCACAACGTCGTCAGTTGCTGCCCCACAGGAAGAAATGATCATTGTCCACGTTAACGACCGGTTGGGCACTAAGGCGGCGATCCCGTGCTTTGCGTCGGACCGGGTCAAGGAATTTAAGATTCTGGTGGCGGCGCGCATTGGGCGGGAGCCGCATGAAATTTTGCTGAAGCGGCAGGGCGAGAGGCCGTTTAAGGATCAGTTGCAGTTAGTAGATTATGGGGTGAGTAATGGGGTGCAGATTGATTTGGAAGTTGATACGGGGGATTGAGGTCGAGATATAGATTAGAGTTTATTAAGGGATGTTTTTTTGGTCTGAATTTGAGTTGAGGTTTATATGGGAGGTCATGATATCTATGGTTTGCCTAGTTTGGCAGGAATAATAGAGACCAAAAATATGAATACATGATGACATACAAATTGCACCGGGATGTGTCTGTATTGTCTTGACCCCAGGAGTGTACTAGGCAGCACAGGCTCTCTAAATTAAGATATCATTTGAAATTCATAGTGGTTACTCCAACTCTGATTTATGACTTCAGGCCTATAATAGACAGTCAACGTAATTGAACTTATTACCGGAATTTCTACTCATTTCATATATCTACACCTTCTATACTCATTATGTACGCCGCTGAAATCAACACCAAAACAACCTTCCCCACCAAAGACACCCCACCATCTCCGGCCTCCCCCGTCCCCGTCCCCGTCCCCAACCCTTCTCTCTCCACCCTTCACTACCAAATAACCACCTGCCCCCGCACCCCCTTCGAAAAACGCGTCCTCCACACTCTCCTCCAGATCCCCCGCGGCAGCTACACCACCTACGCTCTCCTGGCCGCCCACCTGCACACGTCCCCGCGGGCCGTCGGCAACGCGCTGCGCCGGAACCCGCTGGCGCCGGTGGTGCCGTGTCATCGGGTGGTAGCGACGGGGAGGGGGATCGGCGGGTTTAAGGGGAGGAGGGGGGAGGATGCTAGAGAGATCGGGGAGAAGAGGGGATTATTGAGGAGAGAGGGAGTGCGGTTTGATGGGGAAGGGAGAGTGGTAGGGACGCCGTTTGGGGGGTTTGTGGATATGGGGGGCGAAGGGTGGGGAGCGAAAGACGGAAATACGGGGTGAAGGGTGGTTAGTCAGCAAGGACAGAGGGGGACTGTGGAGGTAATAAAGCACGGAGCAAGGCTGGGCTTTCGATTGTGTCATGATCCAGATGTGTTTGCCTTGAGTCAATGTCAATCTGCTTTTGTTTCTTAACCTAAGATATAATGTTGATATAACATCTTGTACTACGTGGTGCCATGTGTCTGATCGTGGAGCTATGACATTAAATCTTATGTGTCAACATTGTGTATCAATCAACGTTAATTAATTCGTAATTATTCACTTGATCGTTTCATATCCATAATTCTGGCTTATTTAGCACTATTTCTATCTCAAGCACAAAGCATACCTACCATACCCATCATGAGCACTAAACATTCCTCCCGCTACATCGCCTTGCCCAATCTCACTTCGTCCCCATTCACAAAGTACGCTTGCAATCCCTTTTTATTCGCCTCGCCACCCCAAAACACATATTTTTAGTTTTGACGATATTCTTTGTTTTGACTTCTGCCCTCTTCTTTGACGGATATGCCTCGGTTAAATGTCTGGAAATGGAAATCCTTTGAGGATTGGAATGTATACTTGATAGTCGACATAGCTATGTTGGTAGAAACATGATAAACATGGGCAAGAAGAAGAAAAAAAGAAAAAGAGAAAAAGGACGCTTGTAATACTTTTGGTAAGATGGATGCATGGCCTTGTTGGTTAGAAATGCGCTTGACATTGTTGCAAGTCAAGTGTGAGGCGGGGAATGAGAGGTTCTTTGACGAAGAAGGCGGTGGTGAATTACTTATGAAGAGGCCAAAGAAGAATTAATAGTAAGTTAAGTATATGTTCTCTTCTTTCTTCTTTTCTTTTCGGTTTCGATGTGCTGTATTGTGTTTTTCTTTTTGTATCTTTACTTGCCCTTGTGTTGTGATAGTCGCAGGCCTCATTCCCACTTATACGACATCACCATGACATAACAGACGCTATACTCTCACTCACCACTTAAAAATAACTGACAACATCACTACTACACTAAGAGCAACTCAAAATATCCACTAAAATGTCCACAAACTTCAACATCCCCCCCACATCACCCCCCCGCACCCGTTCCCCATCCTCTTCCGCCTCCACTACCATCCCCGTCACCGCCACCCGCCACATCCGCACCGTCCGTAACCATTACAAGCCCGTGTCCTTGCGTGTAATGACGGTAGCGGTCTACCTGGTATTCATGGTGGTGTTGTTGGGGGCTTTTGCGGCAGTGCAGGGGAGGGGGAGGAGGGATGCTCGGTTGGCGGAGAAGCCGTTGTATCAGGTGAAGGTGAAGAGAATGGAGATGGGCAGGAGGGTTAGCAATGAAGTAGAGGCGTTGGTAGTGAGCTTAATCTCTACAACAGCTTCTACGAACAAATCAGAATTAACGGTTCCAGGTTCCAATACGGGTTCCATTACTAGCACTGAGACAGTATCCATTAAGTCAACAACCTTGGCAACTACCTCATCTTCATCGCCAGCCAAAGTCAAGAGAACAAGTACTTCGGCTTCACTTTCGATCAGATCCACTTTATATTTAGCCTCCATTTCCGAAGCATTTTCATCATCTTTCTCTAACCAAAGCTTTACGACTTCTACTACATTTTTAAGCCTTTCCAAAACTACAACCTCTTCAGTTTCAACTCCCAGCTCATCATTTGCAAAGGTCACTCCATCTACTCCGAGTTCAATCTCTGTTGCCACTCAGAGCACGACCTTCAAGTCTGTATCCACAGTCAGGTCAAGAGTAAGAATCTTGAGTGCCAATGATGAGAGTTCTTCCTTTGGAGTTTCTTATTCCCCGGCTTCGTCCAGTTCCGTGACTCTTACCTCTGCTTCTTCTGGCCACCAGTCAGCTTCAGACATCTCAACCAAACCATCTTCAGTCACCACCATCTCTGTGTCAGTATCTGTGCTGGAATCTCTCATAGCTTCGGTTGCCTCAACTTTGACTTTAAAGTCGACAACTTTCACACCTACTCTGCAGTCCGCTTCGAATCAGAGTTTTGCTTCCACTAATACCACAACCGCCAAAAGGCCTATCACCGCCCTCACAACCAACACTCTCTCTCGACCTACTACCCACACAGTCGACCGCCCGTCCACCATCAGCGCTACCAGCACTACTGCCCTAGCCAACCTCAGCACCAACCTCCTCTCTGCTACCATACAACCCGCAACCTCTGAAGAAAGACAAACCATCGTCTATACTCGCAACGGATACACTACCGTCTTTGCATCCACTGAGACCCCCGTGACCTCCACCTACACCGACACCAACGGTGTACACACCCTAATAACAACCTTCGTCGTCACAATGACATCGACAATCCCTGGCGAAGTAATCACTAGCACCGTCATCTATCACGTGACGCCCCCCCCCGCTGCCACCGCCAGTACCAGCCCCACTGCTGAAAACGAAGACCCTTTTATGCCCCTCTTTACCATGCGGTTCACCGATAACTTCCTCGGGCACTTCCTGGCCCCGTTGCTTGCCACTTTGATCATGATAATTTGTATGACCATTGACCAGAATGCCAAAATGTACCAGCCATTTGCCCTTCTCGCGAGGCCTGATGGTGCCAAAGCCGAAGATTCTCTCACTCTCTCTTTTGCTGGACGCAACGCCATCATCACACCCTGGCGTCTCCTGCGCAATAATCATCCACTGACCGCCGTCACCGGGACAATGGTAGTTCTCTCCTGGTTCCTTATTGCCATCTCCTCCGAAGCCGTCCACCTCATCTCTGACGAAAACTGCACTCCGACTGCTGACATCTGCGGCATCATCGTGTCCTTCCGCCCAATCACCTCTATTATCGCTTCCATAATCATGGGTTTGATAATCCTCCTCCTTGTCATGCTTCTCGTCTACCTTTGGAACTGGGACTCCGGCGTTGCCGCAAATCCCTGGTCATTCACTGGTATTGCTGGCTTGATGTCCCACAATGTGACTCGGGAACCTCTGATCCGCATGCCGTACATACCACGGGGCCAAGCTGACATTGATGAAGCTTATGCCGGCAAGGAATATGGACTCTCCATTTTCCAAGGACGTGGCGGCCTCATTGAGTATGGCATTGTGCCCAAGGAGACGACTGCTTCCTTGCGCATCATCGATGATGTCAGCAAAATCCGTCTGATGCCCAAGAAGTCGGAGCGGCCAAAGTGTGCAGTGAAGAGAGCAGTGGAATGGTCAAAGCAACCGCTGCCGTTTTGGGCACTGAGAATCCGGATGAAATGGCTGTTTGTGATGTATCTTCTGGCCTTGGTCGTCTGGCTGTGGTATTATGCCCAGTTATCAGCCGATGAAAATAATTTAGCTTGTTTCATGAATAGTGGACAGTTGGGCCCTAAATTCATCCTGACATTTCTCGGCATAGTGACCGCCGTGACCTGGAACCACATGTATCAGAGTAAGTTCCATTTCAACAACACTCTATTTTTCTTCTTCTGAACAACATACTGATCTTTCCACCACAGACCTTGCACTTGCTGCCCCCCTCGTCATGCTCGGCTGGTCCTCCCGCTCCGCCGAAAACTCTATCCTTGTCACTCGCACCTCCAACGCATACATCGGCCTCTTCGCCAGCATCCGCCGTGGCCAATACTTTACCATTCCTGTCGCCGCGCTCACTATAGTCGCTGACTTCCTCCCCGTTATCATGTGTAACATCCCGCAGCAGTCATGGATGCATATCATGCGTGTCACGCACAACGTCTGCTCTGTGTTCACGATTGTCATTCTGATTTTCATGATAGCGATTGTTGTCCTGTCGATGATGATCAAGTTGCCGCAGCTTCATGGAGATCCTAGGACCATTGCAGGGGCGGCAGCGTATGTGGCAGATTCGGTGTTGTTGAATGATGTCAAACAGGTGCAGCCGTCAATGATGAATAGTACCGAAATGGAGGCGGCTATCTGTGGACTTCGCAGGAAGTATACTCTTGGCAATATGATAGGAGTCTCCCGTGTGGAGAGAATTGGTGTGGAGGTGGTGTCAACTGACTACACTTGTGTGTAACGATGTCATAAAAATCCACGACTCATTTGATGAATCTGTCTTTGATTTTTTTTTAGTTTTTCAGTGTGTTTTGGGGTTTAGGTCTTGGATAATAAAATATTTTATGTAATTTAAATGAAATATTACTCATATTTACGGAATAAAAAAACCATCAGTTCTTGGCTTATACAAACTCAAACCCCGTGACACCGTTTTCAGCTAGCTCAGGTAACCATAAACGAACTTCCGAATCAAGTAATTGCTGCCGCCACCTGATTAGTAGTGCCCCCCAACCCCGTCTGTATCCGTGCTTCCTTCCGTTTTGGTACTAAGCGATTGAACAGCCGCTTTTTCTCCGCTTAAATGCAACACCACGTCCGCTATTTTCCTGTTCTTCGGAATTGGAACCTAGTTAACGACACTTTTGGAGTTTATTTTATAGTGATTTGTTTATTGGAATTATTCATGCAACTTGGTGACTTTTTTCTTTTCTGAGATACCTCATTGTATTTTTTTTTTTCTATTTTGAGCTCTTGCCATTGACGACCAACGTCTTTTGGTTGATTGTATTACGGCAAGTTGCACAAGCGATAATAACGCGCATTCAGGACCTGTGACTCCGGTTATCTTCAGTCGACCCAATTCCACTCGGTGACAGACGTAGATCCAACTACATCTATAATCCCATTGGAAAACTACCAATTAACTCAACAACCACGACTTCTTCTCTTTTTCCAACCGTATCCACGATTTTACTCGCTTTTCTTGCAACCTCTCCAACATTCCATTCCGTTCGATCCCGATCTACCCCGGAACCCCCGAGCCCCTTCATACGCCCCGGAGACAATGATAGTAATCCGCCACTCCACCCGTCAACTACACGATGCACAATTTTATCCGTATCTACTCTGCTACAGCTACCAAGCCGTCATCCATCCATCGGTATATGGCCAATGCCGACACCTGGCCATGACGTCATCAGCTGCCCGACTATCTCGGCTTCTACCTCCGGCCACGCGACAATCGCACCGATCGTTCCATGATTACTTTGTCACACACCTGCCATCTTCTTCGATGCAGCCCGAGACCCGGCCTGGCCTAGGACACAAACTACTACAAGACCACTTGACACCACATGCCATCCCGGCTGGCCCTGCCCCGGCAATACCGCCCAACGTAGGCATCCGGGATCTCACAGTAGTGCGGATCCCGCTAGCAAAAGCCAAGCATCACTTTGGCGCTGCAAACAGCAGGGGGGACAGATCGTATAATGAAGACGCACACCAAATGGGCACCGTAGACATGCCCGCATTTGCCAAGAAGGGGCCAATCAGCTTACAGAAAAATACAGTACCAGGGATGGGCGAGGCGACGACAGCACCATCAATATACGGGGATCCGCAAGTTTTTTACTTTGGGGTATTTGATGGACATGGAGGTACACAGTGCTCGCAGTTTTTGAGGGAGGAGTTACACGGATATATCGAGGAGGCTGCGGCGAAGTTGGGATTGCCGAGTTCACTCAAGAAGCTAGACAAGCAGGCTCCTGTGACACTTGGAAGTACAGATCCTGTGATAGCGCATGATGGGGAGCTTGATCCGTTGCCGTTGTGTAAGGATCTGGTACATGAGTACAAACAGGCTATTGGTGGATACTTTCGGAGATTCGTGCCTAAATTTTTCATCGATATGTACCATGCGGAGCCTCCAGTTGTTTCATCGATCGAGTCAGTGCTCATATATGCTTTTCTGCGAGCAGATCTGGACTTTGTCCGTGCCCAAGAGCGACTGCCCGACGATAGCGTTATGGATGATAGACCGCTGAATGCCGATGAAATACTCGGTGTTCCTCTCCATGTTCCGCCTTCAGGCCACGGAATTGGGACTGATGTTCGCTTCAAAGGTGGTTCGACGGCCTCGATTGCACTCATATCCACACCAACGCCCGCTCCTTTTTGGCACCCGAAAGCCTCTGCATCGCTCATCGTCGCCCATGTCGGAGACACCCGTGCCCTGCTTTGCGAAACGGCCACCGGCCAGGCACACCCGTTGACTGTGGACCATCATCCCACCATGCCAAGTGAAGAGCGGCGCCTCCGCCGTTACGCGCCCGCTACTAGTCTTGTATCTGGTGACAGCTTTGGAGAAGAGCGAATTGCTGGCCTTGCTAACTCGCGGGCCTTTGGCGACATGTCGTCTAAGCGCATCGGGGTCTCAGCTGAACCGGACATTACGCGCATCGACATGAATCCGGGAGAATTTTCCTTCTTGGTGGTCATGAGCGACGGCATCTCGGGGACGCTGAGTGACCAGGAGATTGTCGATATCATCAAGGAGGCGCGGACGCCCGAGCAGGGAGCGAAGGATTTGGTGGGGTATGCGGTAGAGGTGTCGAGGAACGGGGATAATGCGACGGCGGTGGTGGTGAGGTTAGGGGGGTGGGAGAGGAGACAGGAGGGGGGCGTGGGGAGTATTGGGACGAAGGAGATGAGGGACATGCGGAGGGAGGAGGCGCAGAACCCGAGGGCAAGGAGACAGTGAGAGAGGAAGGTGACGATTTAGAGGATTTAGATATGTATGGATCTATACAGATGTATAGAGATGGGCGAATCTACGGCTTCATGTCCGGGCTGAATCCCGTATTGTTCTTGATAAAATAATCAAAAATTCGTGAATGTTGTGGCATTGTGATGGATTTTTGTATTGAGATTTCCAGACATTAGATCTTGTGTGATTGATTGTCACGGAAAAGTGAAGCGAACTCGTAGCAAACCAAGACAAAATGAGGGAGGTCGTCTGGTGATTACATAAGCACCGGACCCACTTTTTACATCTTCTGTCCATGGTTGGATTTGAGTATTACGATGTGAGGATCACTTAAGTATGGGCATAACACATCCCAAAAAATTCAACATTTCATTTCTATTTTGATACCCATTCTGCCTCTTTTCACTGCCCTGAATTTAATTGTTTTAAAAAGCCCATTTTCTTTCATATTCGTTGTACCTACTCATAGATTGACTGCATCGCCATGTCTGACCCGGACGACTCCCATTCACAAGACATCGCCCAGGCAATGGGCTTTTCATCATTCGGGGCATCGCGCCCTGCAAAGAGGATACGGAGAGACTTTACCGTAATTGACACGGATGGTCACATTGATAAGAGTAGGTCCGCGACGAATGCGAATGTGACGCCGTTGGGGATAAGGAGGATGGGGACGAGTAACGCGGATGAGATTGACCTTGGGGATGGTGGTAATGATAATGGTGGTGGTTTGCAGATGGAGGGTATGGGGCTACCGGAAAGACCACCAGTATCGGGAGGGGGTTATAGTGGGTATCGAGGGGGAGGGTTTAACAACAGAGGCAGAGGCAGAGGAAGGGGAGGAAGGGGCCGAGAAAGAGGCGGAAGTGGAAGTGGAGATTGGGCCACAGCCGCAGATGGAGGGGAAAGAGGGAGGAATGCAGGGTGGGCGGTGGATTACTACGATGGGATGTCGAATGAGAATCCGTGGGAGGCACTCGAGATGAAGATGGGATTAGCGGCGCGGGGGACGTGGTTGCCGAGGGGGCATACGTATGGTGGGGGNGATGGGATGTCGAATGAGAATCCGTGGGAGGCACTCGAGATGAAGATGGGATTAGCGGCGCGGGGGACGTGGTTGCCGAGGGGGCATACGTATGGGGGGGGAGGGTAAAGGGGGGATAGGGTTTAAAACTTGACACCGTAATGTTAGGGGGAGGGCACGGGTGTGGTCGTTTGGGGTCTTTTGATATAGATAGGTGATTGTGGTGGGGTATATGCGTCCGGGGGCTGCATGTATGGCTAGGCTTAAGGGGTGTCAATGACAAAACAAGCAGTGGGATGACGTCTCATTAACATCTGGAGATTGCTAGGGGCACGCCTGGGAAGGAGTGTCGTGGAATTGTCGATGAGGAAGGATTTGCGGGAGTTAGTTGCCGAGGGTGTAAGTGGTGGAATATCAGAATGATAAAATAATATTGATATATATTCAGCAAAAGACATTGGTGATACACGTATAAATCAACAACAATATACAGCAAATAATCTCTGTGGAACAGCACTTTTTCTTTTCCTTTTCTTTTCCCTTTTCTTCAGCCCTCCTACTCATCATCCCCCGGTGACGGATACCGCGCCCTCGCCATTGCATACTCCTTCCCATACTTCCTCTCCGCCTTCATCTTGAGCACATTAACTTGCTCGTGCGTCCACTGCAGATCCCTCTGGACCTCCCGGGCATCCCGGAGGCCCTCGGCATACCGTTTGCGCGAGCGAGCGAGGCGGGCAGTAGCAGCGGCTTGGAGGTCGAGTAGTTGGCGGTGTTTGTCGTTGAGTTGGCCGGAGCTGGGTGGTGTTAGTTTTGCAAGGTCCAGAGTTGTATGTGAATTTATATATAACAAGAAAGAAAGACTTACGTCTGGGCTTGGCGGGCCATGGCCCGGTCCATCGGAAGTGGATCCAGCGCCGCCGAGACCCGCTCGTGGATATACTCCTGGAAGTCCACCCCGGACGCCGACGCCGCACTGTCATATTCACACGAGTCTGTCGAGTTGACCACCGACAGGTTCTGCATGTGTGAAGGGGCCGAACCGACGGCAGCGGCAGCTGTGGACCGTTGAGAGTGGGAGTGGTAGGTGGAGGGGTTGCTGTAGGTGGGGCCGGAAGAGGTGGTGGTAGAGTACAGGTCGGAGTCGGGGTCTTCGAGGGGTGATATGGAGTAGGGGGTTGTGTAGTTGTAGGGGTTAGGGTGGACGTGGTGAGAATGGGAGTGGGGGGATTTGGGGAGGGGGAGAGGGAGGGAGTAGGAGGTGTAGTGGGTGGACATGTTGGAAGATGTAAGTATGTGAGTATTTGTGATTTGATGTGGTGAAGGTGCCAGTTGGGCTTGTATTTGGTGTTGTTTAATGAGGTTGAAAGACTTGAGAAGGAAAAAGAAGTAAACGTTGATGATAATGAAAAAAAAAACAAGGAAAACCCTCTCAACCTCCGGGCCCCACCCGGCCTTTTATATTCCTCCTCTTACACCTCCTTCCTCGTCTTTCTCTTCTTTCTCTGATAATCTCATAAACCACCAAAACCTACTCACTGCTCATCACTATCCGGAACCAAAAATCACTGTCTGTCTGGTCATATCCCCCCAAGAACTGTCCCTCCCTTCCCCCGACCCCCCTTCCGTCATATATTTGCAAGAAGCGGTGGGCGGATGTGTCAAGGGGTGGGGTATATTTATCATTTACACATGTGCCAATGGTCGCATTTGGAAGTGCGGCAGAAGACGGTGATGGGTATTTTCTTTTCTTTTTTTGTGACTTTTGGTCGTCATGTATGCAGTCGGTAAATTGTGGTTTACACCCAAGAAAAAAAAAAGTTATATCTTGGGTTTTTATCTTTCAGGAAAGAACAAATTTAGGAAAGTGGGATTAGAGCCTTATGCACCCACACCTAGCACCTCTTCCCTAAACAAGAAACCCAAGGGCGTGAATATATCAATCCAGACATCCCAACTTTTCTCGCGGCATTTCTGCGTTTCTGTCATTAATCTTAGACAGCATCTCTATTTGTATCTTGTATTTTGCTTCACAAATCTATCTTTCATCAATGTCTTCGCATCTATATACAAACCTAGATCCAAATACTAAACCCTCAACATTACGGCCCCGCTTGACCTCGTCCATGTCTATCCACACACTCACACATATATATGCACAGCGGAACACAAACAAATACTACCCTCCCGCCAACCAGACACCCCCCTCATACCGAGCTTCCATACACACTGCAGGTGCAGTATTAACATCCATATATTGGCAAATATACGGATGGCATCGACGGGTCGACTCATCTTCGAAGAGCACTGATAAACTATGGTGATATTTTGTTTTCCTCAAAGTGGTCGTTCATTATCAATTAGAGGCGAAAGGCGGTGAATGTACTTGTTTCCAGTCTGGTTTGATTTGGTTTTCTCTTGAGCTAGTAGCTGCATAGTGCCCCTTGCCGTCGCCATCGCCATTGCCATGCTATCTGTCTACTCTCTCTCCAACTTTTTTCCTGCTCTAAACGCACAAACAAACTCTTCACTCTCCGATGTTATCGCTCTGTCTCATCGCCACGTTTCCTGTCTTATTTTGTCCTGTTTTGTCGCTATCTTTCCATAATGGGTCGTGTCTTGCCCATCATGCCCGATCCTGTCACCATTTAGGGTCCAGTTATTAGGGTTCATGCAATGTACTGCAAGCTGCAAGCTGCATTATGGTGATGGAACTGTGCGTTGGCTGGAGGATTTGGAGAGAAGGCGGCCTGGGAGAATGACAATAGGGTAGAGTGGCCCCGTGAGGTTTGTATATATATGTGATTAAACAGACTTATTGGTTAAGGGAGATTCCGACAACGAGGTTTTGGATGTCAGTGGTTCATGGTGTAGGATTTAGGACGTAGAGGCCCAACTGTGTTTTTTTCTTCTGGAGTGGGATTCTCTTTGCTGTACTCTATTCTGCCCATGTGGTCTGATTGGTGGGAAATGCAGTTTGTGTGTATGCCCAACACAGATTGCCATTAACCCTCCATATGCCCTTCTTGGGCTCTAATATTGGAGACTTGTATCACATATGTTTCCAACTTGAGTGTTTCTCGCCTATTAACTGGTTCTCAAATAAGCTCATCACAGCAAGCAGATACTGTTTAGATGTATCATGGTGAATCTTCAAATCTAAAATCTGGGAAGGACCCTGCTGTTTGGACTGGTGTTTATTAGGGCAATGTTCGCTTTGTACCCAACTGTAACGTTGAGTGTTTGTGCACACCACCTTTTTTCTTTTTGGGATTTTGTCAACGACACGCCATCAGCTGTCAGTGTGGATAGAGAAACATATGTAATTTTAATAATATAAAGTCTCATTTTGTGCTTTTCATGCCAGCACACTTGGGTCAAAGAACGACCGGCCGTCCAATATAACTATTTACCACACCCACCGTACGCTATATTACGTATTGTATAAGATGCAAGTTGGAATTTCCCGAATCATAAAGCGTGGAAGTGAGACACAATGTTACTAAGCTATTTATTCACGAATAATGGAATATTTCTAGCTCTCGCTCATCAACCTTGAAGCCCATTTAATTTGATGACCTACCATGACGACCATTTACACTTTGCATCCACCCCCACTCACCCGTTCCCGCTCACCTGCATGCCATTTTTCAACCCACAAAATACAGGCAATAATAAATACGTCGTACCACAGAACTCAGGGTGCCCTCCAACCGTCGTGCCATGATGGTCTTGGTCAAGACAAGCCGCCTCTTCCATAGTCCCTTCTTTGATATTCATAGTTCAATAAGTTATTTTTATATTGCACATTCTCCTCATTGACACACTCTCAAATCATCATATCAATGTCATTTCTCTTTCCTTTTGCTTCTTCTCCTTCTCCTTCCCTCCTCAACCTAGTCCCACTTTCTATGTAGCCTGACCTGCTAATCATCCGCCGCCACTGACTGGTCCTTTCGCTAATCACAAGCAAGTTCATGACAAGATGTTCATTGTGGTCATTTCTTATATGCCTTACCAAACTTGATGAATATTTTTCCGTGTGTCAAATGAGGAAAAAGTAATATCTTCATTTCTGCAGTGTTCAGTGCCCAGGCAGGGCCAGTCAGAACAAACAAGTGACAGGCCGGCCTGACCAAGTCATGTTTTTTATGGATAATGAGGGGAAACGTGTTAGTAGAGTGAATATCTCAACTAGCAAGAAGTCGCCGAGTCTAAACATGACCTCTGTCATCCGGCAAGTATCCTCGGAACCGCCGTATGATAAACATCTATCCCTTAAAATACCATGACTTCATCACTATTACCCTTATCCTTATCCTCATCGTTTGATCGCCTCAGCTCGTTGCCTTTTTCTCCCGTAACATTACAACTCTCAGATTGTACCTTCCTCTTCTGTCTTAACAGTCTCACAAACTCTCCGCAGACACCTCCGTAATTCGTCACATATCACGGCGGCCTCGGCGACACTCACTTCCTCTCCCACATGACAACTGCTCATCATTGGCCACGAAACGAACCATGGCAAGACCTCGCCTCGATCTTCTGGATTCATTAGCCTGCAGCAGTGGGTTTTTTTCACTGAAATTCTCAGTATCTTACACGTCGAGAATGAACTTCCGGCATGTATTCTTCTGATGCTTTCAGAGAAACAAGTCAAAATCTGATGTCTGCCAAAATTCTCGGTCCCCGGTGCCTCACCACGCATACTCTCCATTATTTATACCCAAGTATATATCAGTATATATTCATACATAAAAGTAAATGCAGCCAGCCACCACCTCCTGCCAACCACGTCGCCGAGGCGCCGTCGTCCCACGGTAATTTCCGCATGTCACCCCGGCCCAACCACGTCGCAATCAAGCAGCATAAATGCATTTCTCTCTCTTTTTCTTAACGGTCTATTCCTGTAGCGAGTAACAATAACATTATATATCAGTCTTTTATTGTTCAAGTGTTGTCAAGGTGAGACATGTGTGGGGGCTGAAGATGGCAAGGGAGCCAGACAGATGATAAACAGGTTCATGACGGAATTCTTGTCTTGGACAAGTCAGAAGGAAGGAGGGAAAGGCATAGATGCCTTTGTGAGGCCAAGAGGAAAGGTGGGTATTCACGGGAGGCAGCAGGGTTGGATGGGTCAGTGGTTCATGGTTCATGGATGTGGTGTTCATGTCTTTGTATTTATGGATAAGGCAACAAGTAATGTTCATCTGATTCATGACCTCTGACCCAGGCAATACCTGTTTGTCTTAATTTCCATGATTCATAGTCTTACTTTCTGCTCTTCTTCTTCTTCTCCCTTTTCTGCACCTGGCACCTCCAACCACTGCCTCCTGTCACATCCATCACATCCTCAAAGTCTCCAAACGCCACATACTGCACTGTTTCGTTGTCCCTACATGAAAAGAAAAGCCTCCCTTTTTTTCGACGCGGGCCGTTCTTTTGACCGTCTAGTGGCTGTTCCTCTCTATTTTCACCCTCTCCACTAAAAAAAGGCACAAGCATTCACTCATCTTTCATGTTATAAGCGTGCAAGTAACCTCGTGTCACCTCAAGGGCAAAAGAAAACTTCCCGAATGACATGTCAAGTGATGTCGACAACATCATTATCAAATAAAAATCAGAGCATAATAGTTTTATTCAAGGCCAATTCGCATCAGTAACGAAACCTCTCTACTGTCCTATCGGTCATCACCACCAATAAAAATCTTCAAACAAGGCACAATGTCATCTATTAGTGTCTGCCATCCTGTCAACAACGCCTGAACTTTCCCGGAAAATACCCCCTTCCCTATTCGGAAATCCACTAAACCTCACCCCCCTCCCCTCTCTCGTCATTTTCAGCAACTACCCAAGCACAACGTCTACCGGCACTTCTAAAATCCCCGCATGACCCATGTCCTCTGGCAACAAGACTGTTCTTATGTCTGTCTCTGTGCAGAGACGCGTTGTGAAGGCCTATAAACTTGAGGTGTATTTACAATTTGGACAGTTGAATGATTGTGAAATATAACAGTCTATTTGAGGCCCGAAGAGGAAGGAAGGACTCGGAAGGGGGAGTATGGGCGTTATGTGTGACTTCGGCATCGGGGTATCTCGCTTCGAGGAGGGGGAGGGGGGGGGGGGGAGTTATGATAAGTCGTCAAGGATGATGACACCCAATAATCGTGAATTATTATCAACAGCGATCCTCGCGCGTGGAGGTCAATACTATTGTGACACGGGGCTGCTGTGGGTGATAGATCATGTCTGTGACTTCACTATCGATATTTGTCAGCCTGGACTATATCTTGTCAAGGATATCACATCATAACAACCCGCGGCTACAGCGCTATCAGTCCGTTCTCTATGAACCTCGCCTGCTCATCACCATACTTGAACTTGTGCCCAAACACACTAACCATCATGAAGCTTTCATCACTTGGGCAGTATCACCAACACCCAATCATGTCTACATCTTCCATGGCCTGCCCCACCCCACTTGCCTCTTTCACAATTATTAATTAAAGAACTATCCCCGCCCCGAAACTCATCAGACTTCTCTTCGGCCTCGACTATCCCATTACCAACTCCCCATCTACGTCAACCCTCTGTCGCCACACAGACATCCACATACATATATACCTAAAGCCACAGACATGCACAAAACTCCTTCTGTCCCAACCCACCCGCAGAAATTGATGCGATCATCCACAAATGACAAAGCCTCATCCTTATATACATAAAAGGTACATACATTCTTCCATAACAACTCCCCTCGCAATTGTTACGTGCACACATTCATCATATTTCCAAAGTTCATCAAAGAAGTTAGGTGCATATCCACGTACATATGTATAATCCCTCCTTACAGCTACCTCACTTCTATTGTCCCCGGCCAATAGCATAAAGATACGGATAGTTCGCACAAACGTGCTGCCCAACAGGATCAGACATAAAAAGGCTTACGATTGTCTCCCCAGTGAACTTCCTGCCATGGCGGGAACCCAGTAGTAATACGATGTACACCGGGTAAGTGCTATTCTTCAAGTTCATATTCGAGATGTGTACCCAGTGTTCTATGAAGAGACGATACATTTGTATTTTTTTTGGTGTAGGTATTGATGTTGCATATGCGTAGTTTACGTTCAAGCTGCTGTGGTAAGGATACTTTAGCAGCAGCAGTTATCTGGGTAGTGATTGACAGATAGTCTGGTCTTTCTTGTGGATTCAGATGGTTTTGTAACCGAGTTGCGGTGAAAGGCGATTATAGAATAGCAACGGTAGAAAGTAAGGATATGGGTTAGATTGTGCGTTGTTGGTGACTTGATGTAGCAAGGTGTAGAGTATACTTGTTTTGTATTTACATTACTAATAAATTACTGTCAACTTGTAAGCGATTAAGATTCATCCGCATCCTGAGAAAGATAGGCTTATACTTGGATTAGGTTAATCATTAGGGTTATGTATTTCACCTAACCCTTTTGTCCATGTGTCTATGTTGTCATACATTACCTCACTAATCCAAGTCAATTCTAAGTCTCGCCTCCAATAATTCACATCCATCCAAATGCCTTTAAAAAACCCTTCTCCCTCTCCTGTCTCTTCCATACGATCAATATCTCTTTTGACTCTAACATTTAAATCACACCAAAATCCACCAAACATCTCCCAAACATCTGCATCCCCCCTCCCATGCAACCCACAGCCCATCCACCACTTCGCCTCTGCATTCAGTCTCCACTCTTCGCTGGCTGGCAACGGCTCCAAAATTCAAAATTCAGCATGTGATTGTGGATACTAGCCAATTCGCCTCCAGTTAATCATATAGACAGATATAAACACTGTGAATTACGAGGGGACATCGGGCTCGGGAACAGGCTCTCTTTCGGGTTTGGGGGGAGGGGAGATCAGGGGTAGTAGGAAAGAGGAGAGGAGAGGAGAGGAAAACTCTGATAGGGGATAAAGAAAAGAGAAGACAGATTATACACGCACATTAGAAAGACTATAAGATACAGTCACGAAAAAGAGGGATACTCAGAAAATTAATTATTAAGTCCAATATAGTCTCACATGACAAAAAAGAAACAACCCAACGCCAAAAAATCCAAAGGCTCCCATATGAAACAAAAAACAAATAAACGTCGAAAGCTCTTGGCTTAGTACCCAAAAACCTTCAAGAACCCCCAAATACCCAATCCACTCAACACCGGAATAGTCAAATTATCATCCCACCCCCACAAGTCTACAACTTCACTGGCTGATGCAATAATGCCAGTAAATACACTCATGATACCCAAGGCCCAGTTCCCCGAAATCACAGACTGTCCCGGAGATAGGCCGAGGGCATTCTCCATGGCCCTAGGAAGCCCAAGGTAGCCCGTAAACATGAAGGGGAAGTTCTCGTCACCGGGTTGATACCCAATCTTCGGCGCAAGGTAGCCCCAGAAGTAAAGCGCCGTAAATATACCAGTGACCATCGCCGCCAGAGAGCCAGCCAGAGACTTGCCGTAGCGGACCTTGGGAGTGTACCGACCGTAGGCGCGTCCAATAGTCGAGGCGGCAGTATCACACCAAGAAAGCAGCATGACACCCAACAGACCAATATCCTTAGGGAAGAAGTGCAGAACAATCCAGGCACCGAGAAGATAGAAAATGACGCCATTATACCCCTGGAATTCACTCTCACGCATCAGCGCACCAAGAACCTTGACGTAAATAGTGTTGAAAGTCGGTACATTATGGCGAAGGACGTCGGTAATAGTAATCGGGATCAAACCAGCCATAAGCCAGGGCGTCACCGAGGTCGGCTGAGTCCCGGTGACATAGAGCCACAGAGAGAAGAAACCAATGGACACGTGGAGAGCTTTGCGCGGGACCTCGTGTTTATGAACGAAGGCGTGCCACTTTTCATGAATGGGAATTAACCCTGCGGGACTCGGCGTACGGCTCCAGGCACCCGGACTCGCCGGTGCCAATATGCTGCCCAATTTTTCATTGTCGTTCTTAATCGAAAGTTCGTCGTCCTTCTTTCTGACGGGTGAGGCACTAGAGGATGCGGTGTCGACTTCGTCATGGCTGGTCGATGAAGCGTCATCGTCAATGCTGTCAACAGAGGAATTGGAGATCGATCGTGCGTGGGTAGCGTTCTTCTGGTTTCTGCGGGACTGGCGCGTAGGGGCGGACGTTGGTGCGGGTGTCAAGCCAGTTCTCCGGCGGGCGACCGAGCGCGTAATGGGGCCGCTGTAATCGGCAGAAATAGCGAGATCTTTGTCAAATAATTGCTTGGTGGGCGTCGCAGGAGCATCGGAAGCAGGAGCCCGGGAGGTGCGACGTTGTGATCGCGTAGCGGTAGCCATTGTGATTGTATCTGATGGTATATAATGATATCGTTTTGTTCCGTGAATAGATGATGCAGAGCTGCACGCAGATGCAGGAGGGGAAATGCTAACAGGGCAATCAAAAGTGTGAAACGCTGTGCACAGAGACACAAAGCGTGGCACGAAGGGCGGAAGAGCCGGGTGCTGGGCTGTAGGCCAGAGTGACAGCGGACCCAGGGTAGGCCAGCGAGAGAGCCAGGAATTGGTGGATTGTTTTGCTGACGACAATGGATGCTTCTCACTGAAAGTGGTGGAAGCGAGTATGGAGAAAAGCAAGAAGATTATGCTGCGTAAATTTGCAGGCTTGATTGCGGTGACAGATTGTTGTCGTTTATAGATTGCAGAGATCGATCGTGAGATGGCGGCGTGTTGTTTTTGTGTGATGAAGTATTTCTGGACAAAAGTTCACAAAGTTAGATGAGCCTGGGTTTGTTTCAGAACAGGATGGGAGGCCAATTGACGTTTAAAAATGTAAGCACTAGAAAAACATTAAATAAATAAACAACAGTGGCCTGTTTTGGGCTGTCCTTAGAATCCTGCAGACACCGATGACATTAATTCTAGATTATGGGGATCATTGGGTAGATCAATGCTGAGATAATCGCCCACTTGGTGCTTTAGCTCATTATTGATCCCCCAAACTAACAAACACTCCGCTGTTCGTGAATTCTGGGATAGCTGCGGGATTGCTAATAGAGTCCGACGGCCGCCTTGGAGATTTCGATGGTGCACATCCAATTTCTAGGCTGACATATATTGATAAAAGTGCACTGAACAGTGACAAAACTTACTGGGGCTGCAATGCTCGTTGATTATCTGAGATGGCGGCCTGCGCTGACTAATTACCCAGTAACGAAAAAGAGTCGTCTTTCTCATCAGACTCCAAATTTCGACTATTAAGATAGCGAAAAACCGTTCTCTCCATTCCATGCCATTTTCTCTGATATTTAGACGATCGTACAGAGTTTGTTGACTCTATACGCACAGCCTCCGAGCAGCCCTCGTCGGCCTGCCGCTAGCCCTCCCCTTATGCACTAGTGACCGCTGCACCTGCATCACTTACAGGTGTGCTTGCTGATGAAGGTGCCATTATGATCTGATTGGTCAAATGCTCTACTGAAAAGCCCCGAATGACGAAATGTTGCAATGTGGGCTGATGGAATAGACAAAGATGGTGGTGTTCTGGAGGCTCAAATATTTCAAATATGCCATGTCTCTAATCAAGATGGAACATGCCGAGCTCCATAACTTGAACAGAATTTTCTTTTTACAGATGCCGTTGCCGCTATAGATTGTCGGTTCGTAGTAATTACTGCTCCTAGTGCAAAAGTTGACGTTTCGCTGTAAATGGAACTTGCATGGTGTTGCTCTTTCTCTCCGAGTTTACACAAAGTTGGTGATTGTGAAGCCTGAAGTCTCCTCAACCCAAGTCCGATCACATGCTAAAAAGTGTTCCGTGTCTAATAGGTGCGTATCATCCCCAACGCATGCATTCCCAACGAACTATTAGCAGCCTGATTTACATCGTTGATGTTTGTCATTGTGCATGAATCGGAGGAGGATGGCAAACCTGGAGTTATGGCATTTGGGAAATTTGGAGACTATAGCAATTGTGAACAAATAAGTCGCCTGAGGGTAATTGTAAAGTTACAGGCCTTGTTCTCGAGCAGATCCGCAATTGCAGGCTATATTCAGCGACAAACTTAACAAAGAATTCTCCACATTACCGCTGCATCACCCCCCCCCCCTGCTCAGTTTTATCTTATCACTACTAAATTTTCGAAAGTCGCAAAATGTTGTCGCAAAGCACAAGCTCATCGCTTGCCTGGGAGCCGCTCCAATTGACATAAGCCGTCAATCCACCCATCGCCGCTAAAATGTCCACCAAGGAAAAGAGACCCGATCCCCGCGCTTGGAAGAATATCGAACCCGAACTTCCGCAATGGGTTCTTGACTATGCTGAAGCCAATGGCTTCACCAAGATGACGGCCGTCCAGGCGAGTGTCATGCAGCAATGGATCACCAAGAAGGGTACCGATGTCGTCGTTGAGGCTGTCACCGGCTCTGGAAAGACTTTGGCTTTCCTTATCCCCATTGTTGTCCGTTTGCTTGGTCTCGCCGAGCCCACAAAGAAACACCATATTGCCTCCATCATCATCTCTCCCACAAGGTATAGTTTCTTTTATGCCCTACTCGGTGCCGATCTCTCCGGAACCACTCGGGCTAACCATCTCTCAGAGAACTTGCCTCTCAGATCCACCAAGTCCTCCTTAGCCTCCTAGCCTTCCATCCCGAATCGGCCAAACTCCTCCTGTACCTCCAACCTGACAATGAAGAGAAACGCCCCATGTCTGAAACACCTGTCATCGTCCCGCAACTCCTCGTCGGGGGCAGCATTACCCCCGCCACCGACCTCGCCTTCTTCATGCGCAGGTCTCCCAATGTTCTAATTTCCACTCCGGGCCGGCTTGTCGAGCTTCTGCAATCGCGGCATGTCCACTGTCCGCAAACAACCTTTGAGATGCTCGTACTCGACGAAGCTGACCGTCTTCTTGACCTTGGGTTCAAGACGGACTTGCAAAGAATATTGAGTATACTTCCTAAGCAGCGCCGGACGGGCCTCTTTAGTGCGTCCGTATCTGAAGCTGTCGGTGAAATTATCCGCGTCGGTCTCCGTAATCCCGTCAAGATCTCTGTGCGCGTCAAGAGTTTGAAAGACGGCGGTATCATAGAAGACTGCAAGGTTCCCGCTTCTCTCGATATGCGGTATATCTGTACACCCGCTAGCCACAAGCTTCCAGCCCTTGGCCATCTCCTGGCTCGTTTGAAAAAGAAGCCACAAAGGACCATCGTCTTTGTCGCCACCTGCGCCCAAGTCGACTATTTTCAGCACATTCTCCACTTTGTCCTCCCATCAGAATACACCGCCATAACCCTCCACGGCAAGCATGGCGCCAATGTTCGTGAGCGCAATTTCAACAAGTTTGTCACTGCGACCAACTCCGTCATCCTGTTTACTACCGATCTTGCCGCCCGTGGTTTGGATATTCCCCAAGTCGATCTCGTCGTCCAGATTGACCCTCCTTCAGACCCTAAAGTCTTCATTCACCGCAACGGTCGCGCTGGTCGTGCCGGTCGGAAGGGCCTTGCCGTGACCATGCTTCACAAGGGCCGTGAAGAAGCTTACCTTCCATTCCTTGAGATTAGACAGACTCCTATTTTTCCCTTGGAGACGCCGGATGTTTCAGTGATAGATGAGGAGGCGGAGATGACGACGCAAAAAATCAGAGAATTTGCGAGAACAGATAAAGCAATTTTTGACAAAGCACAAAAAGCCTTTGTGTCGTGGGTAAGAAGTTACACAAAACATGCGACGTCATCAATCTTCAGAGCAGAAGATCTAGACTGGGCGGATCTCGCAGCAGCATGGGGTCTCCTCCGAATGCCCCTGATGCCCGAAGTCAAACATTGGAACGGCGACAAGACCCTCGGTCTCACCATCAATTGGGACACCTTTGCCTACAAAGATAAATCTCACGAAAAAGCCCGCCTTAAAGCCCTCGCCGAAGAAAAAACCAACGGCGCCACTAAACGGGAGGCGGAGAAGGCTGCGCGGTTGGCGAAGAGGAAGAAGAATGAAGCGTGGAGTGGCAAGGAGGACCAGGAGGGGTTACGGTCGGAGAGGAGGGAGAAGAGGCATAAGAAGATGGAGGCGAGGAAGATGGCGAGTATGACGGAGGAGGAGAAGGCGGAGAAGAGGAGGTTGGAGGAGATGTTAGGGAGGATTCAGGCGGAGAATGCGAGGAAGATGGCGGTGGGGGAGAATAAGGGGAGAGAAGAGGATGAAGAGTTTGGTGGGTTTGATTAGTAGATGAATATAATGTTTGTTATTGTATATACCCAAGTGGCTTGAAGTTATATCATGGCATTTAGAAGTGATAAAAAGGTTTCGAAATTGTAATATAATGGCATTTTTATCGATAAAAGCGGGTATCTCTTCTGGTATAATATACAGCTATATGTGCAATAATAGACACTGCCCTAGATCACCTCAGTATCTTATACTTTATACTATATCCCATTTCCGCCTCTTGCTTAGATTTCAATCCCTCTCTCTGTTCTCTTTCCCCTCTTCGTCAACAACGCCCTTGTTGAATCCCGACTCTCTCGTCTGTCTTCCTCTTCTTCCGAATCATAGTCACCCTCCCGTCTGTCCTCCGCGGGCTCTTCGACAACCTTCTTCTTCATCAACGGATAACGTCCGTGAAGTTCCTTGAAACGGAGGCATAGGAACATGCTGATGACAAAGATCCAATAGATGTTATAGGCCAGGACGGAGTTGTAAGTGGCTGAATTGGTCCAGCCGGTGAGAGCATTGAGGACACCCCAGGCGCCGCCGCCTTCGAATTGAGGACTACAGCACTGTATTTTAGTTATTAATATTGTTGGATACTATATAATCAGTTAAGGTATAGGCGAGGTTTCACTTACGTTGATATGCCACAAACTTTTGTCAATATCATATGACCCGGGCCCCGCCCCGAGCTCCTGCGCCTCGCCGCCAATCGCCTCATTCCACTTCTGCTGCTCAAAATACCAAACAGCCCTCGTGAATAACCCCGCCGAAACCATATACAATAAACACGTCGACGCCACCAAAAACTGCTGCAATCTCACCCCGGAACCCCCTCGGTACAACCCGTACCCAGTCAGCGCCCCAAGGGCAATCCCTGCCAATGCAGCCAGCGGCACCGACGATGGCGGCGTCGAAAAAGAGACACCGGCGACAAAGACAATGGCCTCGACACCCTCGCGGAGCACAGTAACGAAGGGGAGAGTAAACATGGCGTATTTCTCGAGCCACCGG
The DNA here is from genome assembly GCA_002778035.1 of Ambrosiella xylebori. Classification (NCBI taxonomy): domain Eukaryota; kingdom Fungi; phylum Ascomycota; class Sordariomycetes; order Microascales; family Ceratocystidaceae; genus Ambrosiella; species Ambrosiella xylebori. Next base: position 819,340 of record PCDO01000002.1, read on the forward strand.
CCCACCCAGCCGCCCTGGCCAATGTTCACCGGCGACGAAATGGCGCCAGCCAACTTGACGTTCCACTTGGCCTGCATCTTGCCGACCCTCAGCAAGGCCGCGCCCATGACGGTAATCATCAGGCTGGCAAACAACGAAAAGAAACACTCGTAGTACAGCTCATTCTGGTCCCAGGTGGTGTTATTCCACGAGTAGAAAGCGGTGATGACGGCGCCGGCGATGCAGAGGCAGATGGAGAAGCCGATGGCGGTGCTGACCCAGACTTGGCGTCGGAGGGAAGCGTAGAGGGAGGGGTCAGCGTTGGGGGTGTCGAGGGTTTTCTTGAGGAAGGCAAGGAGGACGGAGACGATAATGGCGGTTTCAAGAGTTTCGCGGAAGATGAGGAGGAAGACGGGGACGGAGAAGAGTTCGAGTTGGTCGGGCATTATAAAGGAGTAGTGTAGTGAGAAGTGGGTGACGGAAGAGGTGAGGGGAGATTGGTGAGTGTCTGGTAGAGGTGTTAGTGACGAGGTGAGATGTCGCGATATTTCCAGCGGTGAGTAGAGGATAAGAATAGAGAGAGAGAAAGAATTAGGGTAATGAATTGAAAGATTGGCGACGGCTCAATTCCGAACAATCAACGGGAGCAACGCCGAAAGCTCAAGTTCGCGATACACAGTAGAAAATCACCCGCTTTCTCTCTTTTAGCAAGAAGAAACCAACAGAATTGAATTCTTGTATCCCCAGAAATGCAACTGCAAAAAATTATTGCAAGAATAAGATGTCAGGAAGACCAGAAGCTTGGATTTCATTTTGTCTTCTTTTTTTTTCCTCTCCGAGCAGCGCAGAAACTCAACTCAATGTTGCAAAACTGCGCGCAGGGATTTTCCGAAAATGGTGGTGGTGGGATTTGGTGGTGTTGTGACAAGGGTCACTTTAGGAGCTAAATAGTGGCCAGCATATCAATCTGATTATTTCCTGGATCTATGGGTAAAGTAATCGACTGCAAAAGTTTAAGTTTCTGTACATTTGTGAATGGATTCTCTAAAGTTATGATCTTGTTGTTAAAATATTCTGCCATTGTTTCTACCCCAAATAATTGTTGTCAGATACACAGTCACAAAAACCCTTCACATTACACCCGAGCCCCCCATGACCTTGCAATCTTATCTGATCATCTTCATTCCGCCCCGCTTTTTCCCGTGCAATACAGCACAGCATACATACAATCCTACCCCTCAAAATCATTCAAAACATTGGCACTCAAAAGACCGCTTAAAAGCTAAATCTGACAGCTCAGTGGCAAAACTACCAACAAAGGTTCCTCAATCCATTCATAGCATCACGCAACCTTGGTATTATGCTCGATGTTTTCAAAAATGCAAGAATACCCGCAATGGTAACTGCGGATGAGTGGATGACAGGGCCAGGAAACAGCCACGCTAATACGGGAAGGCCGTGTTCTTATTCGCATCTGGCTTTGAAGCCGGTATGCGCGTGGTGACAAGATGCCCCATGGTCAGATGTAAAAATTTTCTCAAACGTCATCAGTACAAGTCTTGGTTTTCGTCGGCAAGTAATGGAACTTCATACAGCCTACTAAGACTCATATGCACTGTCTGCATGACGTCCTTCAAGTAGACCTGCTGATCAGATCTTCCCTCGACCTGATTATATACGAGATCTTGATCACAACCCGCCTGACGAAGAGAAACATTGTGTGAACTTCAAGTCGGCTATATTGTGCACAATCAGATATGAATTCTAAAGCACAAACTACCTGGCTCGCTTTTTCAAAGGTAAAACCTGCTGTAAAGAAGAACAACAGAAAATATCAAAAGCCAAACAATGAGCAAAAAAAAGTCTGCATCAACCACCTAGTGACAGCATCGTGCCCCTGCTCCGACCAATATCACCCGACCTTCCAAGCAAATCCAAAACCCACTATGTAATAAACCACCCAACCCATATCCACCCAATCCTCCTTCATGGCCTCATCGTAAACCTCGGCTCGAGGTTCCCAAGCTGCAATTCTCTCTATCCCCTTTCCCCATCGCCATTATCACGACTTCTCACTTCACAGTTTCTATTGTCACCTGCCGCTGTGCGCGGTAAGTTTCTGTAAGTTTATGCGAGATCGCCCGCTGTCACATTGAACGACAAGCCTACGATCTGATAAGGAATCCACACCTCGACTTCGCGACCCCGGACTTGGCCTTTTTTTTTTCTCTTGCGCGAAAAAAAAAAGTTTCACTGAGCAAAAGAGGCGAATATAACGGTTCGCAAGCAAGTGAAATATTCTGTTAAGTCAGAAGGGAATGATCGTAAGTTGAATACCGGTATGCGCTTTCCTTTCTTGTCTTCATTCGCAAAAGTTTTTTTGTGGGCAATTACTCTGCAGTATCTACAGTGACGTTGGTCTCAACTGAATTTTAGTGTCGGCCTGCTGCTCCCCGGGTTCATCTGCACAAATAACACATCATCTCCGGGAGAGAGACAGACACACTCACTCTTGAGCTTTACAATGCGCCTCTTTACCCTTCTCACCTCGGTCACCCTCGCCGCCGCCGCTACCCTTAACTACAACTTCCACATTGGCTGGACGCGCGCAAACCCCGACAATGCCTTTGAGCGGCCCGTTATCGGGATCAACGGGAAATGGCCGATCCCCGCCATTGTTGGCACCGTCGGCGACGAGGTGGTGATCAAGGTGACGAATGACTTGGTGAATCAGTCGACTGCGTTGCATTTCCATGGCTTGTTTATGAATGGGACGGTGCATATGGATGGTCCGACACAGGTGACGCAGTGTGCGATTCCGCCGGGTGGTGAGTTTACCTACCGGTTTACAGTAAGCAAAACATCATGGCCGCTTGTGCGAACCTCAATGTACTTATGCTGACAACTCGTAGCTTCAACAACCGGGTACCTACTGGTACCACTCTCACCATAAAGGCCAATACCCCGATGGCCTCCGTGGCCCCTTCATCATTCATGATCCCCAAGACCCCTTTGCCGGCTCCTACGATGACGAGCTTATCCTGACTCTCTCTGACTGGTATCATGAGTCTGTCAAGACTCTCAACAAAGGTTTCCTCACCAAATACAACCCTTCCGGTGCCGAGCCTGTCCCTCAGGCCGCCCTCATCAACGACACCCAAAATCTTCAGGTCCCGCTGATCTCTGGAAAGACCTACCTTATCCGCATCATTAACATGGGAGCTCTCGCGGCGCAATACGTTTGGTTTGAGGATCATGAAGTACAGATTATCGAGGTTGACGGCCAATACACCAAGCCCACACCAGCATCTATGTTGTACCTTTCCGTTGCCCAGCGGTACAGCGTCCTTCTCACTACTAAGAAGACTGCCAAGGGAAACTTCCCCATTGTCGCCAGTATGGACACCGACCTCTTTGACGTCATCCCAAACGATCTTAACCCCAACGTCACCGCTTGGCTCATCTACGATTCTACTGCCTCTCTCCCGGCCCCAAAGGCTGTTGCCGACTTTGATTTCTTCGATGACATCGACCTTATCCCCTACGACGAGGCCCCCCGTCTGCAGAATGTCACCCGCAGAATCATTCTCGACGTGATGATGGACAACCTCATCGACGGCGCCAACTACGCCTTCTTCAACAACATTACCTACCAACCCCCGCGTGTCCCTTCTCTCTACACCGCCCTCTCCGCCGGCCCCCTGGCAACTAATCCACGCGTCTATGGCGAATTCACCAACCCCTTCATCCTCGAAAAGGGCCAAGTCATCGAAATTATCCTCAACAACCTCGACACAGGCAAACATCCCTTCCACCTCCACGGTCACGACTTCCAAATCGTCCACCGCTCCAATGAGGAAGCCGGCCCCTTTTCTGACGAAGAAACCCCTGAAGACGCCCTCCTAGCCACACCTGTCCGCCGCGACACCGTCGTCGTCTGGCCCGAGGGCAACGCTGTCCTCCGCTTCGTCGCCGATAACCCGGGCGTCTGGTTTTTCCACTGCCACATTGAATGGCATGTGACCTCCGGGCTCGTTGCCACCTTTATCGAGGCCCCCCTCGAACTGCAGTCGACCATCCGGATTCCTGATGACCACCTTGAAATCTGCAAGACCCTCGGTGTCAAGACGGCTGGTAATGCGGCGGGGAACACTATTGATTTTTTGGATCTTAGCGGGGAACGGAGGGCCCCGGGGCCGTTGCCGGAGGGCTTCACGGCGAAGGGGTGGATTGCATTGGGGTTCACGAGTATTGTGGGGGTGGTTGGGTTGGCGACGGTGGCGTGGTATGGACTATCGGAGCCACTGGAACATAAGATCGCAAGGGAGGAGGTAGTTAATGAGAGGGGATATGCGGCAGTGCGAGGTGGTGGTGATGATAACAATAGGGGGGTAGGGCCCTCGCAGGGTACTGCGGGGCCGTCGAGAAGTGTGGAGGTACCGTTATTGACGGGGAATTAAAGAGGTTGTAGAGATTGTGAATAGTTGTGCGTAGTTGTGGGGTAAGAATTGTATCTAAATCAATATATATAGTTGACATATAAGCTGAAAATAATTGCATAGTTGTTTTATTTTACTTAAGATACCTACAATCTTGACTTGGCCACCAATATCCCAAAGCATGTTGATTCGATGTGACTGAGGATAACGGGCACATGCACGACTGCTATGTTCCACGATAGTCCGTCACTAATAAGACCTAATCACCAATGCAGGATGACTGATGTTCACCCACTAATCACTATCACACACCGCAAATATAGATGTAAAGCAAAATAACGTCAAGATAATTATGAAATGAGGATAATCTAAAACAATGAAACGAAAGAAAGAAAAACATAATCAGTCAATGATCATGCCACCTACAACTAAAACCTAGTCTACAAGAAAATTATAGCAAAAAGTATAATGCCGAATGTATATGAACATGAATAAATGTAACATCAAAGCAAAAGATTAATCACTGAAGCTCCTTAAACCGATGCTATCAGTACCGATTAGCTGATCAACGTACCGATTTCCGAGGTCCTAGTCATAGCAAGCCTCAGCCCGGTCAGTCAATATCAAACAACCTGGAAGAGCCCCGGACACCCGTCTCGACAATAACATGAGAAAATCTGCAAGCAGTCAACATTGTTGGCATATCGCACAAGTTCCCGAGTCCCACATACGATTCATCATGTTACAGAGCCTCCAATGATTTGTGAGGCCACGCACAGCACATACACATCCGGCGTTCTGATGATTAGTCTAAGTAGGATCAGCACTCTAGACTAGCCTAGAAATTCCTCGCACAAGAAGCCTCTACCCATCCATGCGATTCTACATCAAAGGCTGTCAAATACACTGGGACAGTCCCTTCCTGAAATCCTCATGCTACAAATACCAATCCTTTAATTTTCCTTCTTTGGCAGACCACGAGCCTGACGAGCAGCGATATCCAAGGAAGCCAGGTCCTTGCTGGCCTTAACCATCTGAACAATGTTGAGATATTGCTTCAGGGCCATTATGGGGAAGCTGACAATGGTGACAATCCAAGGTATAGTTGAGTCCATCTTGTTGGCACGAGCAACTTCGAGGGCAGCAGCGCTGTAAGGGTCGGGGAAAATCTGGCGAAGAAGTGAGGTGTTGACCTGAGAAGTGACGCTCAAATCGTTGACGACAGCAGCATCAGTCTCCAGAAGCTGAGGAGAAAGGAGAGGTGAGGAGAAAGAAAGCAGGTAGAGGGCAATGAAAAATAGCTCGTTCATAAGGCAAAAGGTGAACAAAACGGTCTAGAATATCCTGTTAGTAATGTCCAAAATATCAGCCAGTCTGTGAAACAGGGTAGCTTCTGAGCTTAAACTTACCCGGTTGTGGTAGTAAATGTTCAACAACCAGCTGTTGCTCTCAACGTTCTTATGGCTCTTGTCAGAACCGCCGACAGCCAAAGTAGCATACATGTGCATATAGTGGGAAGCCAGGTCAAGAGAGATCAAACACTGGAAGATAATAGCCCAGCGAGGGAAAGCCATGCTAAGGAAAACCAGCAAGCAAGTGGTGGTACAGCGGTCAGTCACCATGTCGAGGACGGCGCCGAAGCGCGTAGACTGGTCAAAATAGCGAGCGGCGTAGCCATCGAGAGCATCGAGAAGGCATGAAATACTGTAAAGCAAGCAACACGTGCGGGGATGTAATGGCATGTAGTAGAGAGAGAAGAGAGCAAGAACAATACGGAAGTAACCTGTAAAGACCAATGAGTTAGTTTCAAGCTGTAGAGTGAAATCTGCAGTAACGTACCAATGAGGTTAGGGTAGAACAAGAAGATGTTCTCGGTGGGGGTAGGGACGTTGGGGGCCTCGGCGACCACCTCAGTGGACTCCGCCTTGCTCTTGCTCCGAGTTTGTCTCGCAGACATGTTGCGTAATATGTCAAGATTTCCGAGTGTGGTTTATGCAGTGACGTGGAAAAATAGTTCAAAATAGTTCCCAATAAGTGGTCACAAAAATCGGAGTGTAGTTCTCTGGTGAGTCGCTGACACGAGATACTTGGCCGGGGGTGGGCAACAACTGCAGGCAAGTACAAGCTCGGATCGAGGATTTTATCGAGATACAAGTATAAGAACGAGAACAGTATTTCTGGATTCGCAACGTATAGATGGTAGTGAGATGATGAAGTCCAAAGACGATGATGGAAAAAAAAAGCGACTCAAAGGGACAGGAATCAATGTTTCCGTGAATGGTTGCACGCGGTCGCAAAAAGTTGTCAAATGAGCTATGAAAGCTAATTAAAATTTGAAAAAGAGCAGGAGATCAATCTGACAAGGTATAGGAGTTGAATTGGTAGTGGTCGCCGCTCGGGTCGATAGATGTGCCCGCGCTCACGTTAGTTAGTTCGTACAAGACAAGGAAGAAGCCGAGCTTTGGACAGGCGCAAGTGTGTGACAGCAGCAGAGCCCTGGAGCGGAGTTTAATTTATTATAAGGGGAATGAGGAACGGCGTGAGATGAAGTTCAGTGATACCACATAACCAGAAGAGACAAAGTGGTATATGGTGGTGATAATGACAATCAGGTTAGGTTTTGGAGAGACGGGAGGAATTGATGGATTTAGCTGAAGCGTGCAAGAGAAAGAAGGCTGGCCAATTGACAGTTTATTTGACAGCAGGAATCTCTTCAAAATCCCAGAATAATAAGCTAAACCTTCCGAACTAAGCTCTTTCTATACCTGGACCTTACTATCATATGTACGAAGCTGTCTTTTTCCGATCTTGGAATTATCGCTTGGTGGTGTTGATGTCAAAAGGGCCTGTCGCGGAATTTTGCTAAGCCCTGCTGTAAACTGCCGTGTAATGGACACCAGTTTGGTCAATTTGGGCGGCTCGGACGGCTCGTGTGCTTATGTGGCCACGGTTAACATAAAAACCTGACTATACAAACATGAGATGAAGAAGCGGGCCCTGCAAAAATTGGGCCTAGTCTGATGAGGGTTCCGTGTATTGGGGTTAAGTAGATTGCTGCAGGAGCAAAGATCTAGGTGGAAATTGATGCAAAATGGTAATGACGACTTAGTGCAATAATGAGTACCTAGAACTGTGTTGTTAAATCTCAATTTTTATATAGTTGATAAAGATTTCAATGGTCGACTTATATGAGCTTGTTATCAAGTATATATAGATCAAGTTATCACTATGTACATATGAAAACTTCCCCGCAATGAGGGGAAGATAGCGTTGAAGGATGCACTTTGAACATGTGAGGTTCATCATGGAGGGTGGCATATCAGTATCGCGATAACGAGCGAACTGCATTGTAAACTGTTATACGACAAGCTAAACATAACAACCTTCAATTTACTGTGTCATTAAGGGCATTTCTTGAGATGACATAGTTGTTTCTGCAATCTCCCTCCTTCTACATTGGATCTCGAATAACCCCAACCTTTGGTTGATGTCGTGTTAACCCTAATTCTCGCGTTTGCATCTTGGTTCAAGTCAGTGGGTAGACCAACAAACTATTCACTGATGGGACCTGATTGAATGTTGAACGTCACTTTTCATAGTTTTATATATATATATATATATATATATATATATATACAAGATTACACTGAGATATTTTAGAATATATACCTCCGGGTGTCATGATGATAAACCCATTAAAAGGTACGTCAAATAGTCATCAAGCGCGCAAACCGCACATTGACCCACGCCAGCATTCAATTCCATTTTAGCCCCTAATGGCACTAGTTAGACATCGATAAACCCTCTCCTAACTTTCACCCCATCTTCCATATACGCGACTACTAAATACCAACAAAACCCCACGCCCCCCAACTTTGGAAAAGTCCGAGTGTACATGACGTGGTATTGAACAAGGACATCCAGCCCACTATCATGCACCAAGAATCTGGACAACCCGATACACCGGTTCAACAGTCTTAAAGAGGCAAAAGCTTACGGGAACAACTATTCATGATGCACTAAAGATTCTAATCAATACCATCAAAAGACTTGGCTGATGGCAAATAGTAAAAGGCAATCAGACCTTTTGGAAGCATCTTTGGACATGATTGATCATTGATCGATTGTTCAGATGTCAATCCCCTCAGATCGACAAAATTTGTCAGTGTTAAGCCAGTCAAGCCGCTGAGTGGCTCATGCATGTTCCGATTTGTTGACAGGAGCCTTGAAGCGGTCTGTGAAGATAGACGGCAATATTGTTCATGCTGAAGCGTGTATTTTTGTTCATACTAATATCAAGTTCAAGATACAGATTTGACATATGAGCTTAGCACTATGAGAAGAAGTATCATAGACATGACTAACGCCTTTCCCCAGCCTCCTACTCAGGAATAATTGGCATTTGTACGTGAACCCGAGGAGGTTCCATTTTCCGGAAATGTGACATCGCAGGTAGTGTGCGGAATATACAGAAATCAAGCAGAATACGGAATAATATTAAGAAAAAGGCAAACCGCATAAGCCGTTTCCGGATCAACATTGAGGGACGTAGACGAGTATATTCAGAGGCGAGGTACCTACGCCTGCATAAAGAGGAAATCCAAAGGGTCTGGAGAATGGTCATCTGGCAAGCCATCCGGACAAGGGCGACGACCGACCGCAACCAGGCACAAATATGGGATAGCATATGGGATCTAGGAGCATTCTCAGAGCATTCACAATGTGTCTCGATGTTGGGGTTGTCGGCAGGCCTATCGAAGGGTAAATCATGCAAGTGGATTGCATTGCATGTCGGACACAGTATGCGTGCTTTTCTGGGCTTATTGATGTGGCATAACGACTGAACCGTGCTGAAATGTAGTGTTGGTTAGTAAAAGAGGCTCTTGAAAGTGTTGGTCGTGTCATAAATGTGTATCACCTGAACAAGACCCACTGTGATATTAGATATAAAATGGCTGGTGGCAATGAAAGAGGGACATTTCAATTGCCAGCCACTGGCAATAGTAATGATTCCAGTGGATCATGGAACCATACAGATACAAGGATGGGACGTTGGAATAGTAGACATGGGTCAGATATATTGGGGGACTGGAAAGTAGCACGGGCAGGTTGAGGGTCCATAGTTTGAATAGATGGATTAGTTGTCAGTAAGGACTGGGGCAACTGTGTGTGTGGTTGCGAATGAGTTTATGTGTAGATATTACGGTTGAAGGTAGTATAGTGACTAGATCTGGACTACGTATAAAATAAATAGGGTCTTGACGAAGTGGGGAAACGGAAGATATAGACCTACTAGATTTTCCGGAGTTATGAAAAATCAACAGCTGGGCTGATATTTTTTCTAATATTGGGAGCAGAGATCGGTGCAGATACTCTACCAAGGCTTTCTGGGGTCCAAAAGGGGAGACGCTACACTCTGTTACATCTTAAATATCAAGCTATGGCAAGTCACAAGGCCTCACTGAGTCAGATTCTTGATACCACCAAATTCTCAGCAAGCAGACACTGGCTGTTTGCAACTCCTTACCAAAGAAATATTCTCGTATGTTTTCATGTCCCTCTGGTAAAATACCGCCCGTGTGATCCTTGCAAATCGGGGGGATTGGAGGAACAGACCTTGGCCCAAAGCAGGATCACAAGATTTGGTGATAACGAAAAGAGCCCTTGCTTTGGATTCAGAAAAGCGATGCGAACAAAGGGGTTTCGTGGAGATAATGTCAACCTCCACATGTGACGAATCACTACGGTCGGGACACAGATATGCCTTCCTGGATAAAAACAGCCGGACGAGTAATCAACGGGGCGTTGTGTCTGGGCGATGGTTTGATGATTATTCCCGAGAGGAGACAGACTGGTGTATGTTTGTTTTCTCAAGTATTAAATACTTTTCGTGAACAAGAATCAGCTTGGACAAACCATATGCAAGCCGCCTACGAACGAAATGAACAAGATATGCATTGAGACGTTGATAACGCAAGGCACGCATATAGGTCATGCCAGGAGACTATCGACTTGACTGAAGAAGTCCCAGTCAAGTCGCAGCGGTTACCGAATCAGTAATGTGATGCTGCAAGCTGCTGTATGAGATTTCGGAAGTACCTGGTCTCTGTCTCGACCCGATACTTATAAATATAATGGGTAATAAAATGACACTGCAGGACCGTAGCATAACGTTATTGAGATTGTTTTTGTCTAATATATGCAGGTGAATTCTAAGGAACGACGTCAGGAGTCAACGTTACAGAATGGGATTGGTGATTGGTGAGTTTCCCTGCAGGTGTCCTTCCGGTAAAGTGTCTATTCATGGTGCTTTATATACGCCCGATGTGACGCTCATGGTGAGTTCCATGTCGTCACCGTCAGTTATTGGTTCCCGGGACTGAGAAACCCTAGAGATGTGGACATAGGCGAGGGTATTGCTGCCCCCCCCCCCAGGCGGGTCTAGATCCTGGGTTGCTGAAGCTAGTAAAAGTCAAACTTGTGTGATGATATGACAGGATTCATCACAGAAAGGAATGGTAATTTAAACTCCAAAGACCACAAAGCTGATAAAGCAACAAGGCGAAATGATTCTTGTTGATTGTGAGAAAAACGTCATGACAAACGTCGAACGAGAGTCGGAGTTTCACAAGTTTGTTGTAAGTTTATTAGCAACCCTCGATAGTACAGTTGCTAGTTTCGGAAGCTAGTCAATTGTAGCCTTCCTGATGAAGAAACCATCTTTTGGTTATTGTACGATCCAACATTGTGGCTATAGCCAACGAAAGTTGACAAAATCTACATATGTGTGGCCAAATGATTCATTTTGCCAATTCAAGGAATAAAGTCACGGTGGTTCACTTTAGCAGAAAAGAATCCGGTAGAGACATGTCAACTAGCGCGCTCAGGGCACAAACTGCTCAGTGTCCAGGCACACCCACCATGACCATACAGCGGGATCACTGTGAGAACCGCCTCCATATCGATTGTCGATTACAGAAACAACTTTACTTTAATGATTGTCGCCGGAAGCTTATCCATTAACTATTCATGCCGAGATCTCTGCTATAATTGGAAAGGGGCGTTATGCTGAGCCGTACGGGTTTAAATGAGATGTTATGCGTAGAGTTGCAGCGACAATGACATCAGAGGATAGTCAATTTCGAGTACTTTGTCAAGTTATCGACGGCCAAGATCTATTTGCAGACATTAGGAGGTATTTCGGACTCTCCTATCTGGTGCAGAATTTGGCGTTGTGACGCTACGTCAAAGGACGAAGCAATAGCATGATCGGCGTTAACATTGATGATGGACGCACACCTACAAAAAAAGAAAAGCTTAACAAGATTCGCTTGTTCTCGTTTGAAATTACTGTATTTCGTGTATATTTTAATGTGAACCTCCTCCTTAACATTAACAAAGTTACACGCTGAATCCTCAACTCTAAGATCTATTGGATGCAATTTTTTTTCTCGTGATCTGGATCCATGAAAGCTGAGTCTGAGCTAAGGTGCTTTTAGTCTTAGCCGTTGAAGTTCTCATTGTAACAGCTAGGACAATGATCCGTCAGACCGGGGTGTGAATTCAAGTGATAGTCGTACACCTGCTCTGTTGACGATAGTTAGAGGGCATGCATTCAGATGCTGATTCGAGTTTCATAAAAGAGTCGATGTTATCATCAAAGACATGATGCTATATATTCCGTCCTCTTGTGTAGTTGATCAATCCTATCGCTTTTGATTACAAGACCAACTAGAACTTAGTTTCTCAATTTATGAACAGCGATGGCAATTTTTAGGCTTCTAACTTCCCTTGATGACTTAGAGTAGTATGGCCTCGACAGATATAGCATCCGTTGAAGACTCCGGGGACGGTGAGCTCCGGCTCTGAGACACGGAAGACCATGTCTCTACTTTTTCCTGTTAGTGAGTAAGCGGATCTAAGCGAAGATAGTGATGGGTCACATGCCAACTGCGACTTCTTATTTGGCACGCTGTATGGCTGCATTATTTTGTAACTTGAATGTACAGGTGAATATAAAGTCGACATAGCCTGAAAAGATGCTATTTATTTCGAAGTCAAGTCAGACACTAGCGGGTCGTGGCTTCTATTAGGGGCAATTCTGCGAGAGTGAATGCATTGTCTTTGATAGGCTGGAATTATCTTAATGCGGTGTTTCATTTATGATTCCTCAGAGCTCCACTTTTCAGTGTGCGGAACACTCAAGTCGGAATAACGGGAAAGCAAGGCCCGTGGGCGGTATGATGATTAAGGAAAGGACACACCAGAAGATATTTTTAACAAGGTTTCTCAGAGGCACAGCCTTGTCTCCATCTCTATCGTGTAGAAAAGCATCCGACATTAAACCCATTGACTAGTCTTGACTGACGATCTTAAAAAGATGAGGTATCGGCGCTTTGATATAAAGCATTACGGCGAATTCCCGCGAGTCTACCCCTCCTGCTCATGACCTGCGGAATTCAATGGTCTTCAATGCGGCTGCAGCGGCTGCAATGAAGGTTACGCCACAGCAAGTCAGTTTAGCGGGTACGTACTTTTTGATTGCAGCATTAACGATAATTGTTATGTTTATCGACTGAACTGAGCTGAATACAACCGTAATACTGATTATTGTTCCGTATCAAGTATTTTCCAAGTATTTTTGTCGCTAAACAACCACACCCCCCAATCACGACAACCAGATCGTAGTTTTGTTTGAACCCTAAATCGTCTCCCCATAGTCCGCGGCTATCGCCAAACAATTGTCAAGCCAAGCCCAGCTAAGCCGAGCCAAAGCCACAATCTAGTTCTCCTTCATCGTTAAGATCATACCATTGGGGAAATCTGCGGTATTCACGGGCCATTCCTATAGAAGTTCTCCATTCAAATTCTCAACCACCGATCACTGATCTCCCAGCAAACCACACTCTGGCTCTGCGCCGACACACAGACGCTCTTGGCTTTTTGTTCCATGATTTGGTTGGCCCTGCCCTGCTTTGCCTTACCCTACCACTAAATCCTACTTTGCCTTTGACCAACCACACCCCTCCCCCATCTTTCCTCCGCCCCTACCCCCCTGGCTACCGGTCTTCGCCAGCCGCAACACTTCCGCCAACACGTCAAACAAGAAAATACCCCGTTCTGAGTTGACCAAGGTCTAGCCTGCATCGTTGCTGCTGGTCAATATGGTGCCAGGGAACTAAACCTCCTTTGGCATATGTCGTCCTGCGTTTGGTATACTTGACTTTATATAACGACCGTGGTACCCTCTCTACATTGAGATTGATTGTGAAGCGGCGAATCTCCATATTCTTCTTCAGACTGTACCACCCACTATCGTCCCACTTACTTGGCTATCAGTCTACTGGACTACTTACTTTTGCCCGTCATCGTTTTCTTTCAAACCCTTTGTCACTCTGTCCTCCACTACCGTTGTCTTGCCCGCTCAAGCAATAAGTGACAAAACTGAATCACAGATCATCTTGTCTTTGTTCGACTAATATTCATCTTATTGTGACTTACATTTGTGCTTCCACAAGTCTCTTATTAGTCGCTTCTCCAAATTTATATGTCCACTGGCGGCTTCTTCCATAATCCCCCTCTTTATAGCCGATCCAAAAAAATCTTTAGTTGGACTAGTCACATCTCCCCCCCTTCTTTCATCTCCTGTTCACTACAAGGACTGCAGATACCCTGCATCAAGCCAGCGGCAGAAAAAAAAACTTAAATTCCGATATCTGCTGCTTTTCTCTCGACGACTTCCGCACCACTACTCTCATCCACCACACACAACTGGAAAAATGTCGTCCTCTCATCGCACTTACAAGGCGACATACGCCGATAGATCCGAGTCCGCTCGCCATCCCCTGCTCAAATACCTTTTCCGTCTGATGGACCTCAAAGCTTCCAATTTGTGTCTCAGTGCTGACGTCTCTACCGCCCGGGACCTACTGTTCCTTGCCGACACCATTGGTCCCTCCATTGTTGTTCTCAAGACTCACCACGACATAATCTCCGGCTGGGACTACAGCCCTAACACTGGCACCGGTGCCAAGCTTGCTTCACTTGCTCGCAAGCATGGTTTCTTGATCTTTGAAGACCGCAAGTTTGGTGACATTGGTAACACCGTCCAGCTGCAGTACACTGGTGGCGCTGCCCGTATCATCGAATGGGCCCATATTGTCAATGTTAACATGGTTCCTGGAAAGCTCTCAGTCGCCTCTCTGGCCGATGCCGCCGAGAAGTGGAGAGATCGTCATCCTTACGAGGTCAAGACTACTGTTTCTGTTGGCACGCCGAGATCGGATGTTTTTGACGAAGAAGAGGAAGACAACCAGAACAACGCCATTCCCGACGATGACGATGTTCCTCCCCACGTCATTGCTACTGCTCCTGCTTCTAACGGCAAACTTTCTGCGACGAATGGCGGCTCTAGTAACGCTCCTTTCGGTACCTTCCGCCCCGATCTTGATGGCCGGCCGGGCTTCCTGCCTGGTGATGGTCGCAAGGGCAGCATTGTTTCTGTCACTACTGTTACTCAGCACTATGAACCGGTCGATTCTCCGAGAATTAACAAGAGCATGTCTGGCGATGATGAGGAGTTGTTCCCTGGCATTGAAGAAGCTCCGACCGACCGTGGTCTGCTCATTCTCGCCCAGATGTCTAGCAAGGGTAACTTCATGAACGCCGAGTACACGCAGGCCTGCATTGAGGCTGCTCGCGAGTACAAGTCTTTTGCCATGGGCTACGTTGCTCAGTCTCCTATGAACTCTCTGCCCGAGGATGATTTCGTCACCATGACTCCTGGTTGCCAGCTCCCTCCTTCCTCCGAGGAAAATGACGATTCCCGCAACGTTGTTAGTGGCGATGGCAAGGGTCAACAGTACAACACTCCTTCCAAGCTTATTTGCCAGCAAGGTGCTGACATAATCATTGTTGGCCGCGGTATCATCAAGGCCGATGACCCCCAGACTGAGGCTGACCGGTACCGTCGCGCCGGTTGGAAGGCTTACCTTCAACGTCTTAGTTGACTAGCAAATGAGGACGACCGAACTCACCGTGACCAAGAAGATGCAAAAGAGGCTATGGATGTTGATGCGGCGTTTGCTGATTCGGAGGGCTCACCACACGGGACTAAGCGGAAGCGGTCTATTGGTGGGCCTACGATTGCCGAGAAGAAGTAGGCTAGACACATCTTTTGGGTGATTGCTCCAGGTTCACACATCTGTGGGGTTCTTTTCGTTTCATCTGTGTGTTTTTAGCACTTTAAAAGAACGTGTTGGGCTTTTTATTTATAGTTGTTCTTAATCGGTTTTGGGGTTTATTATTTATACTTCTCTTCGTTGGGTATGTCGACTAGTTTTGGAAGGGCAGATGTTTTGATACATGATGCCATGTGGTCTCGTTGAATGACTCTGATTGTGCTTATACGTCGAGGCTGACATTTCATTATGGCCCAAACTATCTCGAACTGTCAACTGTTGATTTATTCGTCATTTATATTGGACATATCTTGGGTATTGTTTTCTTTGGGATTATTGGGTGGCACAGTGGTAGTATATTGGGACGGCCACATTTATTTGATTTGATAGATTGTCACTTGAAGATTGCAGGATGGGTTCGGTTTTGTTGTATGGTTTATGGTAGGAGGCTTTTTTGTTATATTTTGTTGATTTTTTGTTCTTTTTTTTCTACGCACTTTTTGGAGATATCCTATACAATGTTTTGGTGACCGATGATTGTCGCCGGATTAACATATGCTAGCTGTCTTTGCAATGTGATTATGAGTTTGTCTAAGTTGGAATTGAGAGTCGTGCTGTTGAAAGTTTCTTTGACGCCCATTTCTATCAGTTGAACATTGTCCTTTTGCTGATCATCTTCTGATATCCTAATTATCTTGATGTACATCATTATAATTAACCTCTATAGGGCTTGGTAATTCCGTGTATGCTACATACGACCATAGCCTGTGGAAAATACGGGGTCCCGTCTGCTCCCCCATAGTCAAGCCACAGAGCGCCGGATTAGTACTACGGTGGGTGACCACGTGGGAATACCCGGTGTTGTATGTGTCTTGTTGTTTTTTCCTCTTATTTCTTTTGGTGAGAGGACGAGAACCTATTGTATCGTACTATTTTTTTGTATCAAAAAAAATATAGGTTTTGTGGGTGGTGTTGACATCAGGAGGTGCTGATTGCATATTGTGATACTGTGTTTTACTCGAGTTTTCAGTTGATGATAATCACGCCATGTGTTGCCGTCAGCCCATACTACATTTACAAAACCAGTTACACCAGTCAAATAATGACATCTGTAGTGGCAAAAGTTAGCGAGACGTATCATGACATAATAATTGAAATGATATAGGTTTAGATTTTATGTTGTAGAACATGATGATAGGGCTTATTTGTGTCTAAAATAGGGTCAGGGCATTGACATCAGGTTTACATTTTTGTTTTTATGCATGTGACTGGACCCACAATTTCCCAAAGTTCAGGGAATGCCAAGTTTGTACTATAATAAGTGGGGTCTCGTTTCCGGGAACATGTCATAGGTCCATTTTGTACAACATCTTGAACAACAAAAGTTGTCAGTAATAAGTTTATGGCGAGATTTCTTTTAGTTGATGAGACAGATTAGATTATATTGGGAGTGAGAAAAGGAAATTCGTATAATATTGGTGTCACTGTGAAAGCTTCAGTCAGAAAATGAACACCGGAGATCAAAGTATGACTATTAAAAGCAACAACAGCATTGTTGTCAATCGCCAAGTATTTAGATATATAGATCGATAGTAAAGTTTCGGCATATTCTTGATTACATGTTTAGTGAATCTATTTTTTAGTCTGGCTACTATGTGCCAATTTAAAATTACAAAACTAGATAGACGCAGTTTTAAGACTTATCTATATTTGCCTCTTAATTACTTGCATGCAGGAGTCGCATGATGACTATTGATTAATTGAATTGGATGATGTGATATTGAAGCATTTGTGCCAACAAATATTTATTTAGGAAACAAACCAAGAAATTCCACGGGGGCTCCCCTTAAGCTTTTCAGTGAAACGTTATCTCCAGCGATCGTACTCAATCAATGTCGTCCAAGTCGTGGATATTGCCATTTTTGCGCGCATGTGCGCCGCATTTACAATGCATACATATGTATATAAAGGAAGATTGGGAGATGTGTTGTTTACGGAAATGTAATTTGGTGCTTTTGTACGCTATCATGTGAAGGTATCAAATTGTATCAAGTTCTTGTCATCTGTTATCAGACCCCGAAAATAAGTATCACGCTAAATCGATGTGGTTGACGTTCGTAGCATAGGCTGAATTGCCCTCTGTGAAATCCCGAGCATTTGGAATATCCAAGTAATTACGTTTACATAACGTCAACGTCGAGCCAGTGGTAACTCACCATATCATCCAGTATCGCAAGAACCCGATTAATCAGTAACCATAAACAAACCCACAAAGACTTTCCGTGTATATATTGCTTTAAATCTTGAAAACATTTTTGATATTACTCAATGCTTATTACCTTTGTGACTACACATAACTCCCTATGACAGAACCTGCCTTTGTCAAGTATTATACCAGGCTTGACTACGCCTAACTGAAGATAGCCTTTAAGTTTTAGCAGGCTTCATATACATTGATATACACAGTATTGGACAGTGACTGAGAGAGATTATTGTTTATTGCAAATGCCATTGTCATCATTTAATCCGGCATCCAGCATGTCTGTGATGAGCCGGCCTTTGCCGTCGGCACGGGAATTCTCTGGGCGAGTTAAAGCTTGGAATAATCAGTGGGCTGAGAGCCGTACACTTCTTAAGATAAGGATATAAAAAAATTCTGGGATATCTTATCGTTAAGCCTGTGTCCCCAATTTGCCAATGAACCTAAACAGAAAGAATATACTGACAAGAAACAGGAGTTTCTCACATATTGCAGCGAAGTAGAATAAAAACTACAGACAGAAAACAAAGAGCTTCATGAAAAATTTTAGAATCTCGTCCTTAATATTGAATATAGCGATAAAGCACGTTACCAGGCGCAGTTAGAACTACGTAGTGCTAAGAATAAGATTACGTCTTTGACTGTACGGCTCGAAGAACAAAAGTTATTGAATGCTGCTCTCAGATACGAGGAATCCGATGCCGCGCACTCGGCCACTATTCCGTCTAGATCCGATGTATACCGTCTCTCCGGATAGCTATGTTACCATGGCCTGCGTATTAACAAAAAGCCTAGTCTTTCTCTATTGATATCAACCCATTTGTTGTTACTCTAATTGATGGTGATGGGTTACTAGTAAGTTCAATACGCCGGCATAAGTGGAGACACAGAACTAACAAATGAGACACAACAATGTAATTCAAAAATTCATATATTAAGGACAAAGGAAAACGGAGGAAAACGGGCCGAGCTTAAGAATATGTGCCAGGAATATGACGACGACAATCTTCGTGTGGAAGTCAAGGTATTTTGCAACTTGACCAGCCTTGCCCGGGCCATGAAGAATGACAATATCGTCTCTCACAAGCTTCATTTCAAACAGTTTGCCGTTGGCTTTACACAGGCCAATTCTTGGGTTGACTTTATTAATGTTGGCGAAGACAAAGAACGAGCCGACTCTCACATTAAAGGTGCCCATTTCTTCTTCTTCTTCTTTTCTTTTTGCACGTGACCACCACTGACAGAACAAATAAAAACAACAAAAAACAATAAAAAGAGATTGTTAACTCACACCCTCGCCTATCCCACAGAACTGATCGATTGATCTCAAATCCTTTAGCTGAAAACATGTATTCCTCGGCATTTCCCACAACTCCGGCTACGCCCCCTTCCTCGACGACTTCCAATCCCGCGACATCAGCCACTGCATGACCATGTTCGAAGGCTTCCCCTCCCACTGCGCTCTCTGCAGCACCGGCATCCAAGTCATCAACATAACCGCTACCCTCTTCCGCTAAGAGAAGCTTGTTGGCGACGCCATCCTCACTGAAGTGCAGTCGGAACTCTTGTCGACCTTTACCGGCCGGGTCGTCCCGTCACCTACCCGCAACGCGACGCTGGCCAAGTTGAATATTCTCATCTCGGCAAAGGCGCCGGTTAAGAAGAATGCAGAATTAGCCACAGGAATGACAACGACGGTGGCGTCGTGGGTGTGACCCGCTGGTGTCGGCGAGCTAGGAGGTGATTTTGGCGGCCAAGAGTAGGTTGCCGAGTTAGAAGTTTTGTAATGCTTATTATCTGACGGAGATTTGCCCGCGGGGTATCCTAAATTGTCATTTCGAGCACAAGGAGCTGTTGGCTAAGGAAGAGAAGCGGGTGCTGGAGTTTATTGCGTGGAAGAATCCGTGTTTGTTTGGACAGGAGTGTAACAATGACAGTTGCATCTATAGGCACAATGTGAGGTTTTCTAGTTAGGAGTTGGTGGACAAGTGACTTGATGATGTTTCGTACTGACGATATGATTTGGCAGTGTCCTTGTATCATCAACTGTATCTATGTAAACCCTCATTGCAAGTTCCCTGTTGCACTCCATCCTCCGGGAACGAAATTCAAGAACTTCAAAATCAAGGATAACTAAGGGCGGGCTTAATGGATGGCTATAAGGAACTCCAACTGTCTGCAGGTTACTAAGGAAGTGAGTGTTGACTTAGCTTATGTTTTCATTCTCAATGTGGAAATTTTATACTTGTCATTAAATAAACAACCAATTCAGCCTAATTATATAGAACTAGTTAGATCCTCACAATGTGAACATTATAGATGTGTGAATTCACCGAGAACATGAAAATTTCAAGTGCCACAAGACATTAAATACAGTCAGTCAGCCTGACAGAGCCACAATTGGTCCTCAAAAACACAGCTGTCTGCCTTGATGTACTGCATACCCCTAAACAAAGGCTTGGCCTGCTTGATTCCTTATCTTTATAATGTGGATAAATGTGCCTTTTCTTGATATTTTAATACTCCGTATTCCCATCACCAACTTCATACACATATATCAAGAGTAAATGTCATTACCAAGTTACCGGCAACCTCAATATAGTAACTACCCATCATGACTGAACTACTTCCAAATGAAGAAGGCCCAAATTTTGGAAATGATGAATCTACGCCTACACTGCATCAGCACCTTCCAGAATCATCTCAGACTTGCCTTTCCGGGGTGCAAAATCTCCCGGGTCTACACTGTGGTACTGGTACTGAACAATCCGAATCCAATTCTGCGGGCGAGCGGGCTGGTGATGGGAACAATATCGACTATTCACATCCCCATCAACTGGGAACTTGTCCATCACCCGACCCTGCGCGAACTCCGTGAAGTCTACAAAGACGGCGACGCCGAAGTGCGCAAGGCCGGATTCCACCCGCCACGAGGGATCAGATTTTCTAAAGTCTATCTTGACCTGATCAAGTTGTCAACAACTTGGACAATAGGGATATTGGCGTAGTAGAGCACAAAGTAGCCGAGTATAATGTATGCAGGTATCTGGTGTGGATGACGCAATAGATTAAAACAAAACCTGGCGTGCCGGAGATAACCTCGGAGTAGGTTTACAGAGTTATGTGTTAGCCTTTCGTGGTATTAGACAAAAATCCGATCTGAATCTGAGGTCTAAAACTCACTGGAGTTTCAACATTTGTTTTGTTTGTGAAGATTCTAGTGGTAACAAAGTTATGTTTTCAGAGTCAATAGAAGAGGCTGATCCGAGGATTCTAACATCACCAGGAAGCATAATAAGATGGTGACATGGATGTAATCGAAGACTTGGATGTTCCCGTCTTGGGCATGGTGCCGCTACAGGAGAGAGCCTCCATCTCAAGACTTAAAAGCTGGATTACTAAGATCAATGCTATGCCTAAATTCCAGCTAGTCAAACCGTGGTAGGTAGAGTAGATCCGCACTCATATATGTTTTCGTTCCTCCACTGATATTTTTTTTCTTTCTTTCTAGATATTAACACTGTTACGGTCGACTCGATACCTTTCGTCTTATTGACACTCATAATCAATGTGTAAAATAGTTCTTAGATGTAGAGCTATCCCAGCTTTCCTATGTTGCCCTGAGTTATTTTTAGGGCAGCATATGGCCTGTATGCTCTACAAAACCAAATGCGAGAGCCCTGGAAACACAGTATTTGCTCAGAGAAAAATTTCTGCTGCCGCAGACAGTACACAACACAATCAAATTTGTCTCTGATCAGGGATATGGATACCTGTGGGTAGATGCTCTGTGTCTGTTTCAAGATCAAGAATCCCCACGACACCTAGAATACATGGGATCCATCTACACAAATTCTGCCTTTACCGTGCGCACTGCCACTAGAAATAAATCCCCGGCCGGCCTCTCAGATCTGTTCAGTCCCAGAAATCTACCCATTCAACTGTCATTTAGAGTCAAACCAAAAGATGGAAGAAAAACCTTTGGGGTTTTAGAAACTTCGTATCTTCAAGTGTCACTAAAGGAACCGATATGGGGGTCGGTCTAGAGTACGTGGGGGTGGACCACACGGGAAATGGTGCTGTCTGGGAGGAGATTCTTCACCATAGATAACAAAATATTTTACATATACGGCCATGAAGAGCCTTCGCTGAAGGACTGTAACGTGACTTTGACATTATAATGAAGATACGATACCCGCAGTTACTGTATCCGGTTCTGCCTGTGTATAGACGCAGGCATTTCTTTAATCAATATTCGCATCAGTCTCTTTCTTTTCCCGGAGATAGTTATTTGACATTCTCTATATTGGTTGAAACAGCCGTCGCAGAGTCTGGGACACCGTGTATCTGGGGTATTATGGTATTATGCTTCACTCAGGGTCTGCTGGGGAGTAGTCTCACGCGTACTGAACCTAAACATGCTTTAGAAAGGCGACATTGCTTGACAATCAATATCATGCCTGGGTGTGTTTTAAGACAAAAGTTTCCATCCTGGTCAACTTTTGCGTGGTCTGGCTATAGAGAACTTTTATTCACAAAGTCTCCAAACATGATGTAAGTGACAAAAACATAGGATTGTCGTTGTTTCTCGTAGAGTAGGCACTAACTAAACACAGAATCAACGTCCTGGAGCGTGATTGTTTCATCTGGCGATATCTTGAGAAGGATATCAACCAAACCCGGGTTGTTCACTTGTCTGCCATCTAATCACATAAGAAGAATGACAAGACTCGAAGCCTGTTCTTTCATCAATCCTTCCCAACCAATCACAGACTGGTTACGGGATAACATACAACACAACAGTGCTATTGCCTGCAACGTACAGATGGTACAGATAGTGCTCAGTGAGCCGCGGAAATTCAGTAGCATAGCTGTATTCTACCACGATATCTCAGTTACCATAGACTATTATTTGGATGGTTTTAAGAACGTAGGCTACACTGATCATGCGATTGACAATGGCAGAGAGGATAATGCCACGTTAAGCGCTATCACAGACAAGTCACCTTTGTATTTTTTTTTTGGCTCTTGAGAGCATTAAACACATATCGAGGTCATAGAACAGGGCAGACTGACACGTTGTAATAGGTCTAATTGTGCAGAAAGTAAATGAATACCCCGTATATGAGCGGGTAACCCGAGGTGACCTTTATAAGAAATTTTGGGATTGACTAGTGCCAGAAATACACACAATAGTCCTTGTACAGATGCCAGTTCATAAGGATATGAAGGCAAGGTTTTGGAGGTTTGATTTAGCTGGAGGTGAAGTAATCGAAGTGATACAACACGTCCATGTGTATAACGCAATAAGATGCGAGGTGCCGATAAGTTTAAGTGTCGGAAGTGACTTGGAGAATCATTAGACAAAAAACCCGAAACAAATATATATACATATATATATATATATATATATACATTGAAGCATCCTGGGCGATAGATGCGCTTGTTCTCAATTGTCAAATCTTGGTTATTGATGCATTACCGCATTCCTTGTTTTTACCGTCAGGATGCTAACGCGTCTAACGCGGCTACAGCGTTTACAAACTCTACGCCAGATCATCAGAATTGCCCCACTTGACTTGACGCAGCCTCGCAACTGCAGCCATCATCGAACGGCCAACCCAATTGTTCCTTGACCAAATCAATAAATTGAATAATTCAATTGCACACCAAGACATAGAAGAATCTCTGAAACATTCACCGAAAACGCCATTAATATAATAATCTTCTCCATATCACCGCCCGCATATCACCACCGGCCATCATGTCCCGCGCCGCCGTCGTCGAGGAAATCTCTGACTCCGAAATCTCTGACCCCTCCGAAGGCAACATTTCCGACTTTGACGACACCGATATCATCCGGCGCGTCCCTGACCAAGCCCAGCAACCACAATCACGAAATCAACAACCTCAACCTCAACAAAAACAACAACCCCGCCCCCCCAACTTCCCCCCCGCTGACACCTTCCGCAACGCCCACATCCTCTACCCCATCTACTTCGACGCCACCCGCACCCGCTCCGAAGGCCGCCGCATCCCCAAACATCTCGCTGTTGCCAACCCCCTCGCCCGCACCATTGCCGAAGCCTGCAGCGCTCTCCGCCTCCAACCCCTCCTCGAACCCAGCAAGACGCACCCCGCTGACTGGGCGAACCCGGGGCGCGTCCGCGTGCAGTATCCGCCGGCGGAACTCCGCATGGGCGCGCCAAATATCCTGAATAAACACCATTTGTTCATGTTGGTGGCGGAGGTGATGAGGGAGATGCCTACGACAGAAGAGTCGGAGGAGTTGAGGGCGGTGATTCCGGGAGTGCCGTTGGCGGTGCCGGGGGTGGGGGAGAAATGGCCGAGGCCAGCGGTGCCGAGGGGGTGGAAGATGGGGGAGTTGTTGCCATTGTTAAGTGCGGCGCTACCGGGTGGAGGGATGACGGATGAGATGATGGAGGGGGTAATGAAGAGTATGAGGGAAGGCGGGAATCCGATGGAGGCTTTAATGGAGGGTATGGGGGGTGTGCCTGCTGTGGAAGAGAAGAAGAAGAAGGACAAGAAGAAGAAGTAATGCGGAGCTATATGGAAAAGAAAAGAAAAGACAATAAAAGAAATTTACTACACAAAACATTAGGCATCATCATTTGTGATTATAACATAACCAACGCTCTAGCACTGTATCACAGACATCTACACATAGACTCATGATCTAACTCTTAGTCTTCATCATAACCAAGTCGTTACCATTCAACATCAAAACCAAGACACGTTTGCTTTTAAATAAAGGTATATATATACACACACACGTACATACAATCCCCACCTCATATCACATACCGCCCTTGCAGTCCTTCCCACTCCGCCGACCCCACAATCTGCACCGCCCGGCCACTACCCGGAATAACCTTTTCATCCACCCCTAGCAACCTCACCTGCCACGCCGCTATAGCCATCCGCTTCTCGCCCCCGAGGCCCTCCCGTCTGACGACCTGCCCCGCCTTTCGAACCACTGCCTTCTCCCAGCCATTCCATGTCGCCCAGTCCTCTTGGATCTTGGCAGCGTGGAACTGCACCGTACTCTTGGCCGGTCTCCAGGCCAGCTTGTCTCTGGGCAGAGATTTCATGTCGAAGATCTTGGTGGATCCAGCAAGCTTCAAGAGTTCACTCAGAACATCACGGCCCTCAGCGGCAACCAGCCTAGCGCGATCAGAAGCAGCGTTGGCCACAGAAGTCGCAGAGGGACGCAAAGGCTCAGAGAGCCAGCTGAGAGTGCTCTGGTCAGCGCCACGGGCACGGCGGTTCTCGTCACGAAGGTGACGGATTGAGGACTGCAGAGAGGAAATCTCATTCTTGAGAGCATCCATCTCGCGGGCAGTGGCAACAGCACGTTCCTTGCCAGCCTGCTGGCCAGCAGCATCTTGGCCGTCGACAATGGCACGAGAATCCCCGGCAATCTTCTTCCATTTGTCACGCTCAGCCTCAAGAGCCTTGAGTTCACGATCCTGCTTCTCAATGTCCTCCTTGAGAGTAGCATTGTTGATACGCTCGTCATCAATAAGCTCCTCGAGTTCAGCCATGGCCTGGACCTTGGCGTGGGCATCACGCATGCGTGCCTCCAGAGTGTCAATCTTTAGGTGAGCAGTGCTAAGTGATTCCTCGCGCTGGGCAATGGTCCGACGAGCCTCATTGTACTCCTCGCGGGTACGGCGCAGTGCTTCCTCAGTGTCAACAGGCACAATCTTGCGAGCCTTGAGCTCCTCGGCACGAAGCTTCCAGGGCTCAAGAGCAGTCTCGAACTCCACAGCTTGAGTAAGGTCGGAGCAAAGAGTAGCAAGCTCACTGATCTGAGTAGACAGCGTGCGAAGTTTCGACAGGTAAGTCGAGAACAAGTCCGATTCGGCAGACAATGAAACGGCCAAAACGGCCTTACCAATGGCTTGGGAGACATCATCATAAGTGAAGGGAGTATCCCGCTCAGCGTCAGCCGACAAAACAGCATGAACCTCCAGACCCATCTCGCGAGAAAGTCTCGAGAGCTCAGAGGTAGCGGTTTCAACAGCCTCAAACATCTCAGTAGTTTCCGGAGGCAAAGTGACCGAACGAACTCGAAGCTCCTCAAGAGCACGAAGAGCCTTGCCGGCAACAACTTTGGCTGACCGTGTTTGGCTGACAGCAGCCTCTACACGGCGAGCAAAGTGTTGGGCCGTGCCATCATCTTCGGTGGTCACGACAGGCTCACCGCCTTCTTCGGTAGGAGGCAGGGTGACTTGGGCAGTTGAGGGAACAACACGCTGCACCAAAACACGAAGAGTCTGAAGAGCAGTAGCAGCCGACTCAAGCTGGCTAACAACAATGACAGTTTGCATGTGGATCTTGTCAGCATATGCAGGAAGGTCATCTTGAGGCAAGTGAACCTCGGCCAAGTGGCTGAGCACAGCAATCGTGCGCTGAAGTTCAGTGGCGCAGTGCTTTTCCTTGAGCTCGTCACGACGAAGACCATCAATCCACTGGTTCAGAGCACGCTCAACAGGCTCCAATTCGTGAACAGCACCGCCGAAGCGGCCAAAGTCCTCCATGGAGCAGTGGGTCATAGACCTGGCGAAGCGCTCGCACATAGCCGCAACCCAAGAAAGCTTATCGACAGAATCGCAACCAGCAAAAGTGTCATCCTCGTGAGCAGCACTGCCAGGGGTGGCTGCGGAGCCCTCGGGGACCTCAGTCTCGGTCGAGGCATTAGCGGCAGCGTTAGTACGCTCCTTGATGAAGCTTTGGAGCAGGGTAGCCTTGAAGGCCACGCGGCGGAACCGCAGCAGCGACAGCACCGAGTTTTCGTCTTCGCGGAAACTATCCGGCAGGAACATCTTGACAATCTCGAGGTGGTCAGCAGCTTCCTGGGCGTCGAGACGACGAAGTTCCAGATCAATGGTCTTGGCCTGCGTCTTGGCGGCCGACAGCTGCAACTTCATATTGAGGTCCATCATGGCACGACTCTTGTTGCTGAGCTCCTCGGACTCAGTCTCAGTGACGGCGTGAGAGGCACGCATGTCCTCCAGATCGTTCTGCAGAGTTGTAACAAGCGAGCGGAACTTAGAAAGAGTATACTCCATGTCGGTAATAGTCTCCTCACGCTGATTGGCTCGACGGCCCTGCTCGGCAATGACAGCATCCTTGAAGTCAAGTTCCTCCTGCATCTCCCGTTCGTTATGGACATGGTTGAGTTCTAGTTCGTCATTAATCTCTTTGAGAGCTTCCAAGTCTTCGATGACGGCCTTGAGCTCATTAATTTCCTCGGCTTGCACCATGTTGCGCTCACTAAGCTCTTCAATCATATCTTCAGCACCTAGAGCGTTGTCTAGTTGCTGACGTAGATCCTCAATGGCATTCTCAGCCTTTTCAAGCTTCTCTTTGGCGATGGCAAGATGCTCCTTCATCAGAGTGTAATCTTTGAGATCCTCCTCCAGACCGGCGACCTGTTGCTTGAGATCGTCTTCATTGGCCTGAGTCAAGTCACGAAGACGAATCAAGGCTTCGCGGAGACGCTCATTGTTCTTCTCCAGTTGCACCCACCCGGCACTAGTACGATCTTCGGTAGAGATGTCCTTGCTCAATTCGGTGTTTTCCTCGCGAAGAATTTCAACCTCAAGCTCAATCTCCTCCAGGCGCATCTTAGTCTCCATGAGTTCAGCCTTGCAGTTTTCGTATTGCTCTTCAGCCATCTCACGGTCGAGAGTAGCGCTTTCTAAAGCAAGATCACGATCCTCTTGCAAGGCCTCAATGCTTTCAAACCTAGCTTCGGCCTCCTTCAACAACTTGCGTAGCTCCGTAAGCTCAGCTTGTTGCGGCTGATACTTGGCCTGAAGCTTTTGAATAATCCCTTCAAACTTGTCTCTTTCAGACTGGATATTCTCCAAAGCCTTCAATTTCTCCCTATCCTCCGCTCTTTTCCTCTCAAGGACCTTAATTTTAGCTTTCAAGTCATCAATCTCCCTTGCCGCCGCCGCAACAGCCCCACCGGTAGCTCTAGTACCCGTTAGCCGCCCACTAGTCGTAGACTTTGGAGACAACGCCCCGGTCGACCCGTCCGTAACTGATCCAACTGTAAGCTTCTCCAGGGCATTCGTCCGGGTCAATACCGGGCTCTGCGGCTGCGGAGACAAGATATCCCCACCGCCCTTAGCTGGCGAGGTTGACGATTGTCTGGATTCACTTCTAGTATCATGCAATTCGACGGAGCGTCGGCGAGCGGGTTCCGGTGTTTTGTGTGCGAGGGTCTTGGAGGGATTTGATATAGACATGCGGGTAGCACTTGAAGTGCGCGAAGGCGCACCGGCACGGGACCCTGTTGATGATACCGACGGTTGCCGGGTCTTAGAGGCAGGCGTCGGTGGTGGTCCCATGGATGTTCTGGAAGTTGTAGTACGTTTCCCAGGAGGCCCAGACGTAGACCGAGCACCAGGAGTTGTTGTGCGAGAGGTACTTGATGCCATTTGCTTAGTTGGCGACTGACGGTGATAATAGTGTTAGTTGAATACTTATGTGAGTCTTCATGTAAACTAGATTCCCTACCTGAATACCCTCTCTCATTTTTGTCCCAGAGTTAATACTTGACGGCCTCGACGGTGGTCTCTTTACCCCCGGACTCGGACTCGGCGCCCCCAAACTACTCCTCTTACTTGGCTGTCCCCCCTCACTAACGCTCCCTGCTCTCCCACCCGCCCCCATCAAACTATTCGGCCTCGACCCCGTTTTCCTAGCTGGCGTCGCCGCCGGTTGCCTAGAAGCACCCACAGCCAGAGGAGCTGCCTGGATAATCGTCAAGGCACCCGGCCGCACAAACATACCCCTGCCCATCTCGCATTCAAAGTACCGTTCACCCTGAACGGAACCATCGTTTTTGCCAGAGGCATCTTCAAGCTCGACACCGACCCAGACACCGGTGGAGAAGAGGGTTTCACCGACGAAGCGGACTTCGGCGATGCGGTTGTCCACTAACCGGACGACTTGGCCATGTTGTAATTCCATGTTTGTGGGGTGTGAGGAGTTCGGATGATTAGATGAGGTATTGTAAGTCGAGATGGAAAAAGATTATGCTGGGTGGATTCGCCGAATATCGGTAAATTAGATGTATATGTCGTAAAGGTTCTTTCGTAATCGATATATTTGACTCGCAATTAGTCGGCAGATAGTATCACCTGTCCGTTGATCGACCGTCAATGTTCATACAAACCCCAAAGCAAATCTGTAAAGCTCAAACTGCCAGCCCAACGAGCTAGCAGTTCATGGTCCCCCCCTCAGGCCACAACCAGTCCAGAGCAAGATCGCGAACCAAGAAATAATGCTAGTGACAAACTACAGCTCTCTAAATCCAACCTCCAGACTTCCCCGCTCCGCAAATCTCGTCAATTGAAACCCGGCACGCGGACAGCACCCAATGCCAACCCCAAGGAAATCAAAGATCAAAAAAGAAAGAATGTACCGTCAATTCTCCCCTTTCGCAAACGAAAAAAGAATGATAAAAGAGGAAAAGAAATTTTAAAAAAGGAACAAATTAATTGTCCTTTCCGATCCGATCTGCAGCCACCAAGCTCTCGTCGGAATATGTGATATCAAACAATAAAAAAGCACCGTCACCAAAAACCGCAATTAAACTATCTTGACGTTGTAGACATCAGCAGGGCCAAAGCTTTAGCTATCTAGTGAGACCAAGCACCCTCCCCCCTTAACTAATATCTGTGGCGTACAACCTTCTATTTATGTGGCGTAAGCTCCAAAATAAATATGGCGTAAGACCGGGATTCAGCGGGTCCAAGGGCCAGGGCTATCGTGGTCGAGAAAAACAACAATAGTATTGTCTCCCAAAGGATTATACAGGTTATTGCAAAGTGGACACGATGATATTGCCATCTGTAGACAGAATGATTCCGACTATTTTAATCAACAATGAAAAAATGTTAATATACACCAATAAGCCGAGTCCCCCTTTGCATCCAGTACAGGCAAAGCCCCTCATGCTGTATGTGCCATTCTTAAAACCCCTACACTGCCTACACAACACCCTCGTCCCCTCTTGCCGGCGGCCCTGTCCATAGAAAGCTGGAGCTGAGGTGCATCCTGTGGAACTGTAACATTGTGTTGCTGGTGGTTTTGTTGGTCCCACGTGAAGAGTTTAGGAACAACATGGGTTTAACTACATGTTATCAAATATACTGTATATGTATGTTAGAAACGGTGACGACTCTATAGGGTTAGTTAGCACGGTGTTGTATGTAAATGACGGTGACAATATAACTATCTAATATCGGGACAGTATAATTTACATAATGCTTCAACCACTTCGAGCAGATTATTATGTTAAACGGACAACGATTCAATTTCTCGAATAGCCTCTACACAATTCATTCATTGCTGAATCACAAACAATAGCCAAGTTCAAATCTACCATATTTCGAGAAAAAAAACCAAAATAATATTATCCAGCTCTTGCGAGTATTGTCTGATTCTATAGTAATACCAGTTTTCCTTTTCCAACCATTGTGATAACAAAACCCAGTCCCAACCTGACCGATACCATGATAATAACATATTGATCTCTACAACCCAGAGTAAAGAACAAAATGTTTCAAAAATAAGAATGAAAAAAAGAGGATCAAAAAAGAAAACAAAACATACAAAGCATTAAATCCCAAAGAAACCTGAGTAATAGACCCGAACAAAGTTCGCCAACAGACGCCAAGTCTAAACAATCAACAAAAAAAGCAAAAACTCAAAACCGACCTCACTCACAAGCGAAGCCAAATCCCCGACAATTGTGAGGCTCTTATCGGTAGTATATGCTGTGAACATAGGGTAGAATCCAATCCCTAACCTTCTCAGCAATTTCCTTCATCGCACCTGTATACAGCCCCCGGTCCCTGTTGACACGCACAGTAAGCATGCGCCGGTCAAAGTCATGGAAAATGAGCAGGTCATTATCGTCGACAACCTTGACCATGACGGTGATATCAGGAGTGCACAACGCCCCCAGATGATGCTCCATCATCTGGCGATGGACATCAAACGAGGACCCGGCATTTATGCGCAAAGCCTGCGCCATCCACGACAACAACGCCACACGGTACCCGTTGCGCAGAACAACGACAGGGTGTCTGCGATCAGAAATCTCAGGGATGTATTGGTCGATTGACGTCCAGAACGCAGTCCGCGCTCCCAGAAAGCGGAAAAGTTCTCCCCAAGAGTACACATCAGTCCGATCTTGAATTTGAGGTTGAGAAACCACATCGCGAAGAGAGGGTTGAGGCAATTCAGCAACAGGAGGCATCTCCAATGTCACTCCATTAACAGCAAGGCCGTAGTCGGAGTTCTGCAGAATCATTACGATGGCATTGCTAATGGCCAACAAAGTCTCATTCTGTGCAACACCATCGACAGCAATGACTGTCGGACGAGGTCTGTAGGAAGGCCCCAAGCCGCTGTGGAACGTAGCCATCATAGGTGCATTTGCTTGCATTCGGTCATAAGCCCGAAAATTTGATGCGAGACTCGTAATGAACGCGGCACGATCTCTTGCAACATCAGCTTGCCAAGTCCCAAGATGGCCAGCGTCTCCACCATCAGCAGTTTGGCCACTGTGACCTGCATCTATATCCCGTAGCTCTGTAGTACCGCCAGCCCATCCTTGCCGATCAGAGTCAGTAGCAGGCTGAGGTTGAGCAGCTGGAGACTGGGCCGTTGAAGGCTGTACAGCCGAAGGTTGGGTAGCTGGTGTTTGGGCAGCTGGTGTAGCAGCTTCCTGTCGAGGCGTTTGAGCAGCGATCTCCTCTTTGGGTGGCTCTTCCCGCGGTGGCTCCTCTCTTGCCGATGACCGTCTGTCAGCAGCATTCGCTTCAGAGGCAGCAGCAGGAGGGGCTGCCGGTTGAGAGGGTTGTCTCGACAAAGCGGCGGCAAAAGGCTCTCTAGATAATTCGGGATGGGACACCTGATCCCGAGGAGGAACTTGAGTGCGAAGTGGGGGCAACACCACCTCTTCCCGTCTGGGAGGAGGTTGCGACGCATGACCTGTGGGCGGTGGAAGCGACAGATGCGTCGGGTGTCCTGTAGCTTGAGAAAAGGAATCCCGACGGCTCTTTGAGAAATCAGCAGGCGGTGGAAGAGCAGCTACACGGGGCGACGTTGCATGGTTCGGATATCCATTGTAGGCAGTCGGAGGAGGGGGTAGGTCGGAACTTCCATACATACTAGGCCGACGACTGTAATCATCACGACGCTCAGGAGGAACTTCAGGAGGAAGTGGTCCCCGCCGGGATTGGCTGACCACCGGTTGAGAATAGGATGACGAAAGATACCCCGGATAATTATGAGGGTGATGAGACGGCGAGTAATGTGGGGGGTAAGAAGATGGGGGATATGCAGAGGGCGGCCATTGAGTATGCCTGTAGCCAGGGTGAGGGGGATCAGACGGAAGATACGTATATCCATGAGCATGTGGAAGTGAAGGATGGAAGTGAGGAGGTCCAGGCATGGATTCCCGACGTTCATGATGCCGAGTGGTCGAAGCCACAAAATGCGGTGACGGCAGCGGTGGGCCTTGACGGTGATAGGCATCATCGGGATAGCCTAGTGGAGCAGACGGTGCCTCCATGTAAAAACTGTAGCTACCGTTATTGTGACGTCGACGTTTATTCGGTCCAGAGTCAGGCGATTCACCCATAGAAACATCTGAATCCGCATCTATTTTAAAATCTCTCCGACTATCCAGAGAAGCAGTGTTGCGCATGTGATTATACCGAGATGGACCAGGGTCTTGGCCTGCCGGCGCAAGTGGCAATGAAGAGGTCGCTAATCGGGAATTGGCTGTGGACAGAGCAGGATTGATTACTCCCCCACACTTAGGACACCGAGAGCGCTGTTCGTCAGGACGTTGTCCGGCCTTGACACTGCGCTTGGGTTGATACCGATAGTCGGGGTGCTTGCGGGCATGTTCGAGCTTTTCCTCCTCGGCAAGCTGTTTAAAATGCTCCTTGATAGTCTCATTTTCCTTCTTCCAATTGTCGCCGATGATTTTGGAGATCTCGGGATTTGGGAGACCCGGGTGTGCCGCTGACACTTCCTGTTGCCTTGATTGGCGATACAGGATAAAGGCTACAATTATTAATATTGATTTGTGCCATTCACATAAGGAAATCAATATGGCTACTTACCATTTCTGGGGCGAGGAATCTTTGGAACTGTAGGACAGGTGCACACATTCTGTGAGATGCCCGGCGGTGGGTGCGCCATTGTACTAGGAGTGCTCATGGCAAAGCTCAATGCAACCAATGCGCCGTAACCTGTACTTTGCTTTGCTGTTTCAAGTTGGCCACTTTGATCCGACATGGTGCTATCCGAATTTGTCCGAGTTGCCGGGACTCCCTGGCTGTCTTCTGGGCGACCGGGCTGCTGTGGCGTGGCTGGAGGAAACTGATGAGGGGCCGAGTGTGAAGACTGATGTCCGTGATAGTATCCCGAGTGCCTCGGGTCATGAGTCCGATAGTCGTAGCTATGATGCCGACTGTGAGAGCCGTGGGGATAGTAGTGCTGCTGCGGCTGGGGTTGATGAGGCGACTGGTGGTGATAAGGGGACTGTTCGTAGTAATGTGGTTGTTGCTGTGGTTGATAGTAATGTTGTTGATGATAATGATGCGGAGGCTCAGGATATCTTGTATTCTTGTCAAGAGCCAGTCGATGTACCTGAACCGACATATCCGCAGATGGATGACTGAACGAATGAGATCTTCCAGCAGCAGTTCTTGGTGAGGGAGCATCCGGCTTGACGTGTGGAGGTTCCATGAAACAAACAATGGCGAGAAGACCGTTTCTCGAAACAAGTGAGGACCAAAAAGAATAAAAAGGTTTTGGCGGATCAGAACAAGAGACAGATTATGCTCAGCTCAATGAAGGAATGCCCCAACACTTCTCTTTTCTAGGTGATTGTAGGGGCAAGGAACCCAATCCGGACAGTGACCGTTCTTTGTTCGTCAATGCAGTTAACAAAGAAGAGACGTAGGCACACAGAATGGCAGCGTGACCAAAATCTAAAGCACAGCCCTTTCTAGCAAGGGAAAGAATAGAAAAAGAAAAAAAGATGTTGGAATGCAAGTATTGAGCAAAGGCTGGATGAGGAAAACACCACGGAAAACGTCACAAGCAGCGACACTGATAGTAACAGCTGATTTAATAATAGGCGCTTGCGTTCTTTGTGCTGCGGCCAAGGACGGATTAAGTCTGCGTAGAACAAAGGACTTTGTGGTAGCGGAGTCTCTGGTCTCGACGTATTCAAATCTGTCGATTATATAACTTCTAGACAACACTATTGTAACTATGATGACAATACTGAGATATCACGATACCGGAGATGGATGAATGTTGATACTCGTCGATACAGAAACGCCAGTAGAGGTACGCCACTGGTCCGTAGTACTAGAGACAACTGTGAGATGAAGACCGACGATATGGTATTGGTGAAACCTCAAGTAATGGTGCCGTTTGATAGTACTCCAGTGATTCCGTGAGCAGTTGATAAGCAAGCGGCGGATTTATATAGCACCGGTAGATACAATGCAAATTGTCTCAGACTGAGAGCACAATCAAAGTAGACCGGGAGAGACGAATCAATAAATCCGATTTCGTTGACAATAATCACAGGTTCAAAGCCGAAAAGTGTCTGGCTACTCTAGTGACTGGGTAGTCGATGTCTACTAACGACGGGATGCCAGAGTAACAGAAGATTATCTAGCTTTTTAAAGAACCAGATGATGATATTATGGCTTCCAGACGACCTCAAGGCGTGAGTCTAATCTCAATGAAAGCCTGTAGATGCACGAACAAGCGAGCAGCCACAGTAAATAAGAAACTTGCGATTGCAAACCCACGTTACAATGCTGATAAGTAGAGGATGCAAAAAAAAAAATGCAGACTCAAAACTAGCCGGCTCTAACGGCGATATTGACGGACAGGCGGCGGAGTATCTGCACGACGCAAGCCGCAATAACGGATCACACAGAGTGTTGTAACTTGCTAACTTATCGGCCTACACAAAATAATGGGATACCAAGTCTACAAAGACCTCTTCCAATGGGGGGATAAGAGGGCGCGGGGTTCCAGCGTGGTCCAAAAGGAACTCAAAAGGAACTACTTCTCTTTCTCCCTCACTCGCTGGCTAGGTTTGGCTAGTTGGGCGAAGCGTGACTGGGTCCAGGGCAAAGCAATTGTCAATAATTGCAATGGGTATATTAGAAGCCAGGAACGTACAAGTTGCGATACACACGGGGCACGAAAGCACAACAGCGATTTAAGCCGGGGGGATCGTTGGTCTCGTTCGTTGTGGTGGTGCAACCAGTCAGGGCTTCTGTCGGACAAGACCAAGACAATTAAGCAGCTCAAGGGCGGAAGAGACCAGCAAACGCGAGATGGAGAGGAATTTGTTTGCAGTTAGCAACAAAAAAAAAAAGAACAAGAGAAAAATGATGTAGGATTTTATCTCTTGTGGGAATTGGGTCCAGAGACAGGGTCACAAAGCGAACGACGGGCCCAAAGTTTGGTAAATCAAAGTTGTTGATCGTTTGATGCTGGTATTTTACGACCAGGAATGCGATCTCTTGAAACTGTTAAAAAGCGAAAGTGTAGTCAAACGAGTCAAGAAAGCCAATCTATGGCCAAATTAAACGGTAATATCTATCTGCAACGATGATGCAGCGAATATCTCAAAAGGGTGTAGAAGAAGTGAAGCCGCACGCAGTACGGTGAATTGATATGATTGTAACAAAAAAGAACTAAAAGCGGACGTCGAAAGTCGGCGTTGGGTATGCAGAATGAAGATACGTGACAGGGGGGAGGGGGAGATGGAATTCAAGGTTGAAATGTGAGAGGGAGAACCACGTTCCTTATAAGTAGTTGAGTTATCAATGTTGGAGACTCAACGGGGACAAAAGACACAACGTGTATTAGTTGGTCCGGCTCTCGACAAACACAAAAACGTGAACAGGAAGCTGCTAGCAGCCAGGAAACTAGTCTAGCTCCCAGCTCAACATAAGAATGGGAGATCGCGGGTTGCTGACACCGATATGGAGTGCCGGAGGAAGACTGGCGGATCCAGAATTCATCCCCAAGTATGAGTGTAACGATCAAGTAAACTTCAATTGAACAATAATGTGCTTTGTATATATTTGACCTGGACAAGCATTTGCCATGAGCTAGGATTCAGCCATTTGAGAGACAAGATTGATGATGACGAAGGGAAAAGAACCTATCCACGCAAGAATGGGATCCGGTGTAAGGGAGAGCCTCAAACGAGGCTGACAGATTTTGCACTTTCTAGACTGTCGCCGTCCCGCTGAATCTAGAAGGGACTCCGGATGCGGCAACTGCCAAAATGTTCAGGACAGTATAAGTGTGGAGATAGCGCAATGGTAGCTACTGACGTCAGGTGCATGAAATAGGAAATCACGACAAATATGTAGGCACCAGAATAACAAAGGGACCTAGATGCTTTAATAGGTTGGGCGGCAAGATAGCAGGTTTTTTCACGCCGAAGTGATTATCTCGGCGTGGAGTAGCTGAGTTTCAGCGCCGTCCCGGGCTGAAAGTGCACGATCGGGTATGCAAATTCAAGATGGTAACACGAGATGTCCAAGGAGAAAATGACGATGGTGTACAGACAGCGAGGATGCTTGTATACCCGGGATTTATCAAAGTCACAAATGCTGCATATACATATAAGTGAAGATGAACAAGAACCTGGCCCAAAAAAAAAAAAGAGGAAAAACAAAAACAACAAGTAGAATATGTAGTTCAGAATGTTTCGAGGACTTTAGTTTCTTCGTCCGATAATCAGTCAGACTATGTACAGCGTAGAACAATTGATAGAATAAGATTCTTTCTCGGTATTATTTTTTCTTTTTTTCTTTAGCTTCGACCTTTCTGGACTCTATTGTGTTCCTTTTGGTAGGCATCTCCAGATAAATGTTTTATTTTTTGTTGAGACTTTATCACTTTTGTCAGAATAATAATAATAAAAAAAAGAGGGAAAGAGGGAAATCCCTGGCATCCTAAGGTCGCAGACATGTAGCACTCAAACGAGCATGCCATACCCATGCAACCAGCCCAAGCCAGCCTAGCCCCTACTAAGCCGACTGGTTATTTCATCACGATCACGACGCTCCAGTGGCGACTTTGAACATGAACGGCCCCTTCAATACAGACATGCACACATACAACACATATAGACACACACACACACAGGCCTCCTCTTTTCCTACTCCTTCCCCGCCTCCTGCCCCTCCTCCTCCTTCTCCTCTACCCTTAGTTTTATTCGATATTTGATATTTATTTGTTTACACAGGCTTACAAGCTTAGCCCCAGATGCAACATTGGCTTCCCCCATTGCAAAAAAACCGCAACGATGACACCTTCGTGCGCTCTTTAGGAGGCTCTGTGTGTAAAGGCGGTAAGAAAGAAAAAGGGACAGAGACAGAAAAAGAGAGAAAGGATGGGAAGTTACAAGTTGTTTCCGGGAAATGAATCATGTCGTCATAGCCCGTATAGCAGTGGACTATAGCTACTCAGCCGCTAGATTAACTCGATGAGATTTTGCCACTTGCTCACGTGTCATTGACTTTTGCAAATTTACATTCATCCATATTTTTCACTGAAAATTTTCTTGCTCCTCATGAAAAGTTCCTTAAAGAAATTCAAACTCCAAAGATAAACTATATACGATGACGGCGATGATGATGACTACTACTAGTATACACTACTAATATGTAGTTAGTTGAGTCTGTGTGAAGAAACAATGTAAGCGTCGCATTGAGAAATTCTTTGCTAACCAAGTACCGGTGTGTGTGGTTGTCACTCGCCGCCCACTCCTTCCCCATCCCCAGCCTGGCAAAAGAGAAAAAAATCAAATCCCCAGGTCTCTGGACCAAATGCTTGTGCTTGCGCTTGTGCCTGTTGTTTGTCTGCGTGGAGACCTCGTTCCGGTGCCCTGGAATGCAACCCAGCCAGTATTTCTCGGGCCCCATTGTCTGTCCTGTCTTGTCTTTCTATAACCCGAGTTACAATCTTTCGCCTCATGGATACCTTATCGGCCTTGTCAACTCGATGGCCTTGGTCAATAATTGCACACAAAAAAAATGCGCCGGGTTTACCGCCTTGGCTTATTGAGAGTATGTAACTATGTGTATATATTTTTTGTATTGGTCGTTGTAAAGATTTATTAATGGTTCCCAAAGCATCAATGCTTTCTTTGACGTTTCGGATTTTGAAATTATTTATCAATCCAATCAAGTTGGCATTGGCTGCCATTTCAGGCTTGCTGCGGCCGAAAGGATCCTATCACCTACATCTGCCGTCGTTCAAAAAGAAAAAGAAAATGTGGTACTCACTACATCTAATTCACCGGTTTAAGCATATCTTCTCCAAGTCAAGTGATGCTATGTGTGGCAACATGGTGACAGCCAGACACAGCAAAATGATACAATTGATTTGACATGAGATTGTACAATAACTTCTAATTCCGTCCTCCCACACAAAAGATGATCGATCTAGCCTGCTACTAGGCAAATTTTTCATAATGGCGCCATTGTACAGTTTTCATTTAAATATGTACATATTAAATAAATATATATATATATATTTAAAAAAATTTCAAGCTCTAGTGTGCCGTCTTGAGCAGAATCAAATCTGACAATTGCCACTCATTCGCTTCCCAAAAAGCCCAATTTCCGAATCCGGTACTGTCGTATACATGCATATGTACTTTTTACCAAACCCTACCATTTTTTTTTGCTCCTCATCTACTTTGCGTTTGTGATGTGATGTTCATTAGCGTATCGCATCTGTACTAAACACTTTGATACCTTGACAAAAGTGCGATTTGACGCTATGATTGGCCAGCTATATCAATGCTGCGATCGTTCTTTTTCTCTCATCGTTGTGCGCAGGCTTCTTGGGGCGGGGAGGGAGGGACTAACATGTACATATACCCTCCAACCCAGCTCAGGTTTCCCGGTCCCGCCTGACTAACAATGTTCAAAAGTGTGTCACTCCCTAGTTCTAAGTTGTGATTAACTGAAGGAGAGATCATGATGGCTGCTGATTACGCTGGGCTGGGATTTTGAATCATGGAGCTGAAAGTTCCAATGACCGAACGCTTTTTTTTTTTTATGAAAACGTTGATAAAAGTATACGTACTCGACATGTGTTCTCACTTCTGCTTAATTCTCGTATCTTCTTCATCAAGTGATAATGTGTTCTCCAAACAGAACCTGAGAGCTATGTGGAAATTCACGATGAGCCCCCAACTCAACTCTCAATCCACTCCGTGCCGTGATCTGACATGTACAGTCATGACTATTTAAGCGGGCCGCGACAAGCTTAGGGTAAATTTGAAGAATCTCCTACATCAAACCTTTAGAAGAAAATAATTTTCATATTGAAGTATCTCACATTAATACAATTAAATGAGGATAAATATATTATTTTGTTTTTATCTTATCTACTAAAACTATCTTATAATTTTTTAGTATTATAGATATTCTGGAATTATAAATAGGGCCTCTATTTTGAATGTATCACCACCTCAAAACATACACATTATTGATAAAGCTATAATTCTATAACCTCTTGGTATTAAATGGAGAGAAAAACTTGATAATGTTTAGAATTGAAAATATTTGCATATCTGGCTGTTCTTTTTCCTTTTTTTTTTTACTAGGATCTTGATTAGATATACCTATTTGAAGTTAGCCTAAGATTCATAGCTAATAGCAGTTTCAAGGCTCTGGATTTAAAGCCAATTATAGTAGATGGATATATAGTAATGAAATACAGAGCAATATACATTATAAGAAAGCCAAATGGCCAGAGATATAGATAGTTATTGATTTGTATGAGTATCTTGTGATTTGAAGTATTTATACTTGTATTTTGTTTATAGACCAAATCAATCACAAAATTTCCTCAAAATTTCGCTTCCTACTTGAATGTTTGGCACTGTAAGTACATTTCCCGACTCGTCATATTTTCTTTTCTATTCAACATGTATGTACCGCAAAGCTCAATACAAAACCCAGACTCCGCTCCTCAAACAATGGGATGTCAATACCACCATCCCACATCAACCAACCGCACGCTCGCCAACATCGTTAAAGTACTCGCTGTCCTTTGCGTGACTCACGTAATATTTACAGATAGATATACACAATCAGCCAGCGACATGTTGTGCGGGGTTAACTAGTTCGATAAATCTACATGAAAATGCACATATGCATACATCCTGGGGTGGTCGCAATGACGGAACTTGACTAGCTGGAGACAATGGCTCGGACGTGACGGACGATGCCCACGGGCATCTGACACAGCCGGGTAAGCCAGTCTGGAAGAACAGGGGAGGAAGGCAAACATGAAAATGGATAAAGCTTACTCGAGGTTGATAAAAGATATACTTCGTTCTGTGGGGTCCCAGCCGGAAACGACTGGTCTCCTCTGGCCCATCGAGAACCTCAAATACATGTTGCCGATGCCCCAGGAATAAGAACGACGGTCAGCCTCGAGAATCTTCCGGCCCCATGTCTCCAAGATTCGAGATCACAAAATTCAAGGTCTGGGTATTTTGCCAACTTGAATTTACCGCAGTAGCAACACCAGCAGCAGCATATGCATGAGAGTGGGTAAAGTCGCCTGGTGCATATTAGCCCTGTTTCCCGTCGTGCCCTTTCGATCCGCTGGTCATCCTTCTCATTTATGAATCGACAAGTGAGATCTCGGAACTTAGGATGTCCATCTTTCGGAAATGTATCATATTTGAGTGGATATTTTACTTGGATTTTGGAGCCTATGTATGGAAGGAAAATGATTAATATCTACAACTCAAATAACCTGAGGTCATAGGTAGAAATGTTCTTCGTGATACGTAGTCATTGTTTCCATATAACTGTCGTCGCTTCTTTCAAAATTGACAGCTCGTACCACTAGATCCCGGCCGAATCCGAGAAACAATAATCCATTTATCAAAATACCCACCAGCCGACCGAAGCACTGATTTTTCTCGGGTCCGAAGATCACTATCCAAGTCCCACGGCGAGTTATATACAAAAAAAAAAGTACGATCTGGGTTTGCATAAGGGGGGTTACATTAGGGTCTGTCATCAGGGATCTAGACCGGCCGGCCTAATATGCAATACTTCTGGATCACCTGCTGCACTTCCGTCTCTCCGCTACGTAATGCACTGCTAGGTTGCATTGATGGCT
The DNA here is from genome assembly GCA_002778035.1 of Ambrosiella xylebori. Taxonomy (NCBI): domain Eukaryota; kingdom Fungi; phylum Ascomycota; class Sordariomycetes; order Microascales; family Ceratocystidaceae; genus Ambrosiella; species Ambrosiella xylebori. The sequence continues at coordinate 860,469 of PCDO01000002.1, forward strand.
CTGTATCATTTAGATTGTATTGTTCGTGGTCTATCAGCTCAATAGGGGAGTCTCCCTCCGGAACGGACCGGGGCAAGAAACACTGCATAACAACGTCCAATGTCCATCTTATAACAGCTCTATAATTTGAGCTATCCGAGATAGCCCCATAATTTCCTGATCCAATTGCATGCATGAGTTGTGCATAGAAGATAACATCTCCATGCACTTCAAAGTACTGCGCTTCTCACAAATTATATACATTTCTTGTACAATCAGTCCATCATCTACATATATGTACATATATAAACATCACTCTGCTCACTTATCACCGACCAGGTGCGGCATCCGTCGCTGCCGCCTGTATTCTCTTCTTTCCTGGTGACCTGCCAAGTTGACCAACGCATTGTTTACCTGCATAACGGTGCAGATGATATTTAACAAAGAAGCCGTCCATCTCACAAAGGACTGCATCCATCATCATCTAGATCCTTCCGTGCTGCATGCATGCTGACCCCCTCCCTCCACTTAAACCCCCGTCACTTTTTTTTCACCACCACCACCACCACCCCCCACTAATCGCTGACGTCTACCCACTTCGTTTGTCTCCGCTCTGCTCTCACCAAAAAAAGCATCTCGTTTTATTTTCCTTCTTTCTTTTCTTTTTTCCCCTTCTTCTTATTTTCCGGCCACGTCAGATTCCCAAGACAAGGCGCACTACAACAAATCAAATTAACCCCACCTGCAACGGGCCCGGCCAGGTTTCCTGCAATGCAACGGCAGCAGACAACCCGGCGCAGGGGTGTATTCAAAAACAATGGGCAATTCCAAGTGGACGGGGAAAAAAAAAAAAGAAAAGAAACGATACGTGGTAAGCCGTGGTTGCTTTAATTGCCTGATGAGTAAAGGAAGAACATGAAGGAGATTCGAGAGGGAGCCGAGCGGGTAGATGTTGTAATGGGGTGTTGATGTTGCGGTGGGAGCCGTAGGGATGCGGGTTGTGCATCCGCTAATGCGGGTGGGGGGATGATTGGTGAGGAGGTCTAGCCCCGTCTATAGAGTGCTGCAAGGAAACAGGAACGGTAATAAGACTTTTTCAGTTTGTTGCGTCGGCTGTAATTGAGACTTGGTGAGATTTCAGCCTATTGGTGTTGGTGTGTATATGGTCTGGTGGTTGGTTGTCTTGAGTATTGTTTGCAAGTCTCGGACAGCAACCTTTCTCACAGAAACATTAATTCAGACTAAGGATATATAAAGTGCTTGCATACAAATAAAATATCTATGCTTCAATTTCAAGTGCAAATGTTCTATTGAGTTGAAAATGCACATGTACCCACTTAGATATTCGCCACCGTATACCATCTTGTGTATAAGTAATATCATGTCTTGTACTAAATAGACATATACTTATATTCAACTTTAAGCACATATTCTATTCTCTTGCAATAACAAAATCTATCCCCTTTCTATCTTATATTATTCACTGGAATGAGACTGTCCAGTTTCGTCTTCGTTTGAAACCTGTGGAATATAAGGCCATCAACCTACCACTCAAAACCATCCGAGGCCACTCTCACGGGAGAAATCAAGATTCACATTGTTATATTGACCTAGCCAAAGAGGTCATCTTGGTAACCTTGTCCATGTATATACTCGCTCACAATACACATTATACGCAATTGTATAGTCATATCATAAAAAGGAATGTGCCAGGGTTATTCTTGATATTGCCCTGTCTTAAGTTCCGGTCTCAAATTTCCATACGGCCCTGATCTACTCAAACGTCCGTAAATTCCGTTTCCTTTGGGCTGAAACGTTGCCTCGTTCTCTCTCTCTCTCTCTCTCTCTGCTGACACATTCTCAATTTAATTCCCCAAACAACAACAGCCATCTCATCAACTTCAGGCCGACCATCTTACACATCCTCAATCCGTATACTCCCTCATCAAGTATCTTCTTCCTTTGCAACATTTAATTTTTTTCAAAATCAATTTAAACGACTAACACAGAAAAAGGCGCCAAAAGCACTTAATACGCTTCACATTTCACGCGCCAACGCATCCACCACTTCATCAAGTATTATTCCCTTTTCTTCCCCCCCTCATCCCACTGAGTCTCTCAACATTGAAAATCAGGAGCTTCCTGTTTATTCCATTACGAGATGTCTGACAAGTCACGAGTTCTCTTGAAAAGTTTGAGGTGAGGAATATAGCTGAGAATTATGTAAAGAACTAGTAGCTGAGGTGAATATTGTGACAGAGATTTTTGAGTCTCTACTAATCTTAAAACTATATAAAAAAGAGCAATGAAGATTTTCTGTATCTGCCCTGGTAAGCCAGTAGACTTTATCACATATTAGTGACTTGGTCTCTGTTATTGTTTTAACAACAGCCCTCAAGTTGTCCATGTCCAGATGCCCTTAACTACTTTCCTTATTATGGGCAAGTCAGATTATTCATCTAAATCATATTCCGGGCCCTTTTCATGTACGTTGATCTCTCTATAGAACTTTTGATTTTCCTTTGCTTACTGCTGGGTCGAATTACTCAATCAACAATACTTTATCTTATATCGACAATGACATGACGTTGAACTGGTCAATATTAGGGTTGGGGTATGATACACATTGCCCGCCCTCCCAATTCAACCCATGACACTGATCACCATCCTTCCATCCTGCCCGTACTACAACCGCCCTAACCCAAAACGTCAATAACTTCCTAATCGGGTTTATGTAGTCAAAGTCCTTTCACCTAGCACGGCAAACACCGCCTTTTCAGAAACTCAGAAGCTCCCCCACCACCACTCACTCCCGTTCACCACCACCAACACTATTGGCGCTCCAATGTCTTCTTCACTGCATCCTAGCTTGCGGCAAACAGTACCTAGAGATGAATGTGAACCATGATGTTACAACTCAGTTTGCCAAAGAGCCTGAATGTGCCGCCCAGGGAAAGGCTCTTCGAGTCAAAAGAGACATTGGGCCTTGAATGGAGCTATAGTGGCCGTTTGCGTTTGGGGTGGTTCAGTCTGATGATATGACTTAGACAGGTAAACAGGAGTGCACGTCTTTTCCAACCTCTAGGTTATAGCGGTTGTGGACACTGAAGTAGTGATGATGAGAATACTAACTTTCACTTGACTTGACTTTGTCTGGCTGGTTAGGCTCAGAACCTACCATATAATCTATTGTTGACAATAACTCCATCAGTTTCATCAGTTGCTTGACCCACATGTGCCTCTGCACTCATTCGTACTTTATCATGTTCCGCTTCCTCTCAACTACCACAACACTGCAAGCAACATTCGGCATCTCACTTTCCTTTCCCTTCTGTCCTTCCTCTTCCTCCTCAATCTCGTCTCCATTCTCATTCCTATCAATTGTTCCTCTCCTGGCCTCATTCCACCTCTTCGTATTGTTCCATATTCTACATTCCTCTCTTTTTTCTTTTTTCTTCCTCCTCATCCACTTTAAGAAGACCCACAACAAGCACCATTCTACCACCAACACCGCCCCTAGAAGCAGTAAACACTCCCTGAAACTAACCTTTAAACACCTCTGAGAATTTCCCTAAAGCACCAAAAAGGAAGCAGGATTCCCAAACCAACGCCAACACTAAAAACCCACACCAGAACATTGCCATCCCACAATCTACCTCTACCTGCCATTCTCTTGTTCCCCATTCATTGTACACGCACGTACTCGTGGCGACTGCCGGCGTTGCTTTTCCCGTTCTGTCCCGTTCGCCTCTCTTAACTCCGCTGTGATGCAAGGAACAAGCAACTCACTAAGGAACCAAGACTAATTCCAACATTGTCGAACATTCTTCCGAGACCTCCCATCCCCTCCCCTCTACCTCACAAAAATGTGACAATTGAACCATCAGGATAGCGCGAAACCTTCAGTAGAGGAACAAAGACAAGAGCTGTCTGTAGCGCTTGTCAAGAGCTTTGAGATAGCGTAAAAATTAGAAGCTAAGCCCTTGATTTACAGAACACAATGACCTAGAAAAAAAAGGACAATAGGCTATTGGTTTCGTTATGTGTAGAGTTTTTTTTTTTAGTCATTGATAAAATCTGGATTATCCTTCGTAAACACCGCAAAGCAAATTGTAATAATAATAGAAGTAGTGATGGTAGTATCACCCAAAAGCAAAATACAAAACCTCAAAAAAGAACTCTATAGTATCTTTCTTTGAGCCGATTACCATAAGCATCTGACCCCTATGGTCGGGCACTCCATCCCCGTCAAACTTCACCTAGTCTGACCACGAGGTTTTTGTTTAAGCGAAGTACCCAGCCTCTGTCTCCTTGCTCAGCACATTTGCGCTGCGTCTGGCGTCGAGGAAAAGGTCCTCGCACTCAGTGACGTCTTGTACGTCAATCTGCGTACGACCATTAGCCTTGGCAAGAATGCTACAGAGAAAAAAAAGAAAGTTAGAATCGAAAACGTACAAAGTGGCAAGATGTAGGCTAATCTTCGGAGTGTCCATGACCAGCTGGAGGATTAATTCCTGAATCCCGTGACTTTGTTCTGACTTATCCTGATCCAGGCCATGGTGCAAGCCAACATGATTTAGCGTTATCAATTCAACTTGGATGATAACGGCGGATTTCATGGGAACCACGCGAAAAAACAAGGACAAGTAGAAAGCTCTGGACTTCGGATGACTTGGATGGCCGCATCCTATTGCACCATAAGGATAGTGCCATCAATACAGTCGGTCTTCTTACGGACACAAGCAGTACGGGCTTCTTTGGTCACAGACAATGGTAGAACCCGACAGAAGTCAAGGACCACCACTCTATTTCGCAATAATTACCAAAGGGGCGTAAAACTTACCTAGCAGGCGTCAAAAGCTGAAGACAGTACCGCAGTGAAATCCGCACACCGTGCTCCGCAATCTTATCAATGGCCGAATCAGACACTGAGACTCCCTCCGTTGACGACCGGACCTTGACAATCTGCTTTATCTCGTCGCCATTGTAAGGCGTAGTAGGGACAATGAGAAGTCTGGCAAGGAAATCCGGGGGGATACCGTGGGCGGCGGAGATGTCGTCAGCACCACGGATCTTGGCAACACCACGGTTGGAAGCCAGCACCACAATAGGAGCAATGGGAGACTCAAGAGCTCGGTTAAGATAGGTGAAGCATTCGATGTCAAGCATGTGGGCCTACATATGCGGATTAGTCTCACTTGTTTCCCAAGTTTCCCAACGGCACCAAAACCTACTTCGTCAATGAATAGTACACCAGGAACAAGCTCAGCAACTCCTTGGTTGATATATTTGCTAACGACCTTGTTGATCTCACCACGAAGCTTGTCGGTAATCTCGGTCATCTTAGGTTTCATAAGTTGACCCATCATGCTCATGATATCCTGACCACCCTGAGGCCGAGCGTTCGCCACATCCAAATCGTGGAGCGTCACATCCTGAACAATCTCCTTCTTCTTGTGAACCTCACCCTTGGGAATTGGCACATACTCCTCCGCCTCTAAGTCGAACTCCGTCGCATAAGCATCCGATCTGCCGACACGCTTGCAGGCACCGGTGTTGGCTTCAATGTATATGACATCACCAACAGTCACCCGCTCTTTCTGAATCGCCTCGTATATACTGGGATCTAGACGCAGCTTTTTCTGACCTTTTGCACTCTTGAGACCAACCAAAAGGTTGCTGATAGTTTTTCCATAGCCACCCAGCGGATTCTCAGCCTCCTCGGGAGTCAGCTCCGTCACCTCACCCTCATAAACCTCTTTAGTCTCCCGGACCTTCAGGCCGATTGCTCGGCGGAAGTTCTCCATGAGAACTTCGGTCTTCTTGACCTCTGAAGAGTAGATTTCACTGCCGACAATCGGACAGAAGGGAATCTTGGTACCCAATTCTTGGGAGATAGCCAACGCCAGAGCAGTCTTGCCTGTACCGGGGCCACCAGCCAGTAACACAGCACGACCGGCCATTTTGTGAGATTTTATCAGATCGACAACGACACCGCAAGCCTAAGGACCCAATTGGTTAGTTTCAACTTCTATGACCTTCCGAAATCCTAGCTTAGCAAACGTTGGCATGGGGCCTCCAGTGTATCTATAGAACCAACCTCTCTCGCAGTAGTTTGGCCAACGAAGCCGGATTGGAGCTTCTCAGCAGTGCCATCAGCCTTCAAGCCCAGGCCCTTGATGTGGGTGTGGGCGGCGGTGCGGTTATCCCGCTTGTTGCCTTTGACTTCGCTGATCTGAACAGGCATTGCAGATGGAAAATGTGGAATCTATAAGCCTGCAAAGAGTATATAGCAATCTGGGGCCAATTGGGGGAGTCAATATCGACAAAATAGAGGGGTATCGTCCGTGTAAGTTGAGGCGCCGGGTTGCGAAAAGATAGTAATATGCAAAAACTCGAGTAGATTCAGAGGACAAATATTCAATGCCAGAGATTACCGTATCTAGGTAGGTTTGAGAGGCAGGGTAAGGAGGGAAAATTTCCGTTCGATAATCGTAAGAATAGTGGGGGATTGAGAAATTGGCAAACTCTGCGATATTCGACGAAGCTCTGTCCAATTTTTTGGGATCGCGCCTGGCGCAAACTGTTCAGCCGCGTGCCGACCATTTTAAATCCTGCAAGGCTGAGCACGTGATTTTTACCATGAACCATAACGGAACAACTAAAACAGATATATTTATAAGAAGAGTTAGTCTTTTAAGCATTTTCCTGATTCGTGATTGTGGAGTTAAACTACTTTATATGTACTGAATATCATGGTATACACAGCATTCACACCCTGATAATCTATCCCATTTAAATCATGCTTGTAACTCCATAACTCCATTGCTATACACCAAAAAAAAGACATGACGCAATAACAAACGATAAACACATCCTTCCACGACCACCAGTCTCACTTCTTCTTCACAGTCTCCGGCTCATGGTAATCATCAGCCTCCCCCAATTCCTCCTCAACCTTCCCCTTTTTATCCTTCTTCACCTCATCATCCGCATTCTTGAGAATCGACTGCTCCGAAGCGTCAATTATCTTCCGGGCAACCTCAATCTCCGCCTTCTTCTCCATCGTCTCCAAAACACGGCCAATAAGCGCTGGATTCTTCCGAAAAACAAAGGTGAAGTCTTCAAGCTTGACCTTTTGCCGACCCGCGTAGTTGGCAACTTTGGTGGCCTCGAAGGAAAGTGACTGCATAAAGTCGGTGGCGATCTCATCGAGGACCTTGACAGTTTCCGGGTTGGGGTTCTTAACGTCTCCATGTGCATACAATAGTTGGGCCACTGGGGTTGGCAATTAGTAGGTGGTTTGGGGATGTGGAACGAGAAATACTTACATTCGGCATGTGAAAAGGTCATCTTACCAAGATTCTTGGCGGCGCGAGCTCTTGGTTCCATGCTGAGCGATTGGTGATGGTGAGATTAGTAAAAGAAAGTGTGGGTTGATAGACGCAAGATGTTCGTAATTGTTTGTAGATATAGAGGTTATATGGAACAATATGTGATGGCTGATGCAAAGTATGAGTATGCTTGGAGTCAAATACTAAGCTTGGAAGATGAAGGTCAATGATTGATGTCGGCTTTGGATGAACCATCATCAATCTTCATTTTGCGACTGGTGGTTTGCGACTAACCCTATAGACAACAGACCCTAGGCCATAATACAGTAGGAATGTCACGTGAATTGACTGTGACACCTGGCAACAGGGGAGCTGAGCCTACAGCTCATTTGAACCTCATTATCAAGTCAACGATATTCACCGGTAGGCCATTATTTTCGGTCTCTATTTCTCCAGTAAAAGTTATCGACCTTCTCTTGTTTTCAATTTTCTTTCGATGTTCATTTAACCACCGCATCTGTGATTTATTGATGCAAAAATGGCGGGTTTCCGCCCTCTCTAGAACTATGCACTGAACTTCGTATGCTAACCTTACTTTAGACAGCTATCTTCAATTTCCAGTCTTTGCTGCTGGTCATCGTGTTGGTTATTTGCACCAGTACCTATCTGCATGCCTTCTTCACTGCCTTCATGGACAACCACAAGACTGGGTATGGCTATCTCACATGACGCTGATTTTCGCTCCAGTATGCTAGTACAGCTCATTGCTAACATCTAATCAGATTCCTGGGTATTTTTTGGAAGTGTGCTAGAATAGGCGAACGACTGAGTCCATATGTCAGTCTATTTTGTGCGGCTATGGCTGTAAGTGTGGTAATGACGGTGCCGTTTGACCTCATTGCTAACGTTCTTAGCTTTCCATCCTCATTAACTAGTAGATACTTGCTGTCATTTGTTTTTATCTGTTCTCTTTTACTTTGTGGGTTTTGTGTCGAGTCTTCGAATCATGGAAACCATACTTGACACCGGCGTTTGGGCGAATTAACGATATCCATTTACCAAGTCAATACATCATCATTCCACCAGTACACTAAACCTATCCTCTCCCAAAGGCACATCTTCTCCATCCCAGTCACAGCCCTTGCTAGCTAATTATCTCATCATCACATCCACCCACATGCGCTTCTCCTTTGAATGCCACCGATAGTGATAGCAATTCACTGCGTTTTGAATTAAGAGCCCCTCGGTTCCACGACATGACAGCCACCACGCGAGTCGGCATGGAGGCGGAAAGAGAGAGAGAGAGAGAGAGAGAGAGAGAGAGAAGGAAGCGGCAGCTTGGCTCGATTTGGGGGAGTGTGAAGGAGCGGTTGGCAGCCTAGATTTTTGAGGGTTGTTTACGTGGTGGATTCTGCAGTACTCGGAAATAGACGGTCGGCTGACGGAGTGACGGTTCGCTAGTTGGAATTGAAGTTGTGGTGATGCTGTTATACCGCGTCACAGTACCGGAAGGCCACTGTTTGTTGGCACTGGTGTTTTGCTGGAGGTTATATAAGGTCGCGTCTCGCTGGGGTCTGTCTTTTGTGTGTGATTCCGAGGGAGCCCACGCCTACGGACATTTCTACCAGCCATTAGAATTCTCTATATGTGATTTACTGTAACCCGAGAACCACTCTGGTGGTGTATATGTACACAGGCAAACTCGTCAGTGGCGTTCACAAGACCCGGTTGTGCATCTTCAAAGGAGCAATGCCACGAAGGCGCGTCGGATGGACGGTGGGCGGTAGGTGAGTGATGGCTCTATCATGCAACGGTAACGGCAATGGTTGTCAGCACTGTGTACGAGGATGCTTATGGTGGGATATTACTCTGTTGAACACGAGCTGGAAGAGTGTTTGCTGGGTGTCTTCGGATGTAAACGCTGAGTTGTGGTGGGACTTGTCAGGCGTGAAGGCCTTAATGTGATGGGTAGATTTTGAGGTATGTAGTTTCTAGGTCGCAGGCTTGTGTCACCATGAGGATGATCTTCCAATGATATGAATAAATCCCAGATAGGTTTACGGTAACCATCACGATACACATATTTGACTGCATCTATACCAGTCATCTTTGTCACCAGCTGTCCAGCCGATATAGTCACTCTCAATAGACATCTGACCCTAATTCCCTCTCACTATTGGTCGCCACCTATCATCATAGTTACATTGGCCCTTCTCCCACCTACCCAATACGAACGCCGTCCGGCCTTGTATCACTATCTTCCACCATCTCTGCTCAAGATAATCCCTGCCCCATCCCGGATGTGTGCGGCCGACTGACCCCTTCTTACTCCCCCAACCATAAGTAGTCGGCCACAGCTTGCCATAGTCAATTTGATACGTGTGGCATCTGTGGGTTGAGTATACCGGGATTAGTGACAGGCTTTTTGTGGAGGGGATGGTTGGCCATGTTGGTAACCGTTTGGGAGGTTTAGTGCCGGAAAGCCTGGAGCAAAGGACTGAATACGGAGATGATGCATGAAGTCGATGGCGATGCGACGCTACTGGTATTTGTGATGCTACTTCTCAGTGTCATTGTCATCACCGATTTGATATCTCATGGTACCTTCAGAGTGTCGATGACATCGAGTGTCTAAAAGAAAAGAGTTCCTCTAGCCCTGCCAGTGACTGATCTTCTCTGTAACCTCAAAGCCCTACCATTCTAGACTTGGATCATTACATCGGTACTGACAGATAGCTCTCCGATCAGTCGATAGCGGGGCTTCATTGGCGCATCTTGTGAATCCAGGGCTTACAGAATGTCGCAACGAAAATGGGACACTTGCATCTGTGACCAACTATTCAGGTACATACCTACACCAAGTGATTAACCCGCGACTTTATCGTGGCAACATGCAAGCCGTGCTACTCGTCAGCCAGCAAGTGGAAATATTAGAGTACATGGTCTGCACATTTGCTCTTCTCTTTCATCCTCAGCCAAATCATCCCGTCCCCCAACCCCTCCGGCAACTATCCGCCACAGCAAAATCTCCCAAAATCACTATATCTACATATACATGTACTTGTATGTTCCAAAAGGTAAAATCTCATCCTCCCTCTTCCTTTTTTTCCTAACCCAAGGTCCCACATCTGGCCAAACCACTGGCCACCCACAGCAATCGACAACTTGACGGAGTGTTTATCCGAAAACAATCAATTGGGAACTCGGCTACATGCATGATTGAAGTGTCGTCTGCAGGTGAGCCCAGCTTGTATTTGAGTCTTGTCTGTACTGAGACGGAAATAGCAAGAGTGTATATATGTCCAGTTTCCATGTCCGTCCTTTTTGTCAGTCAATACATACAAATAGACATGTCCATATATAAATATATATGATTTCTCAATTGAATATATATAAATATACTCTCAATCTTAATGCCTGGTTTGACGAGGCTCGAAAAGAGGAGCTGCGGGGTCAGTCGCCATTTGGCTAATACCTGTTTCCGGGCTAGTTTGGAGAGCGGCAGCAGCTGAGTGAAGATACTTGTATATGTATATATAGTTGTCTTGATAGTGACTGGACCGCTTAGGGATGGTTGTTTGTTTCTTGTGACGAGCAGCGGCCACGTCAAGGATGTATGTACAATGCGGTTGGTCACATTCAATGAGGAGGGTGGGTGAGGGGAAGAGGGGGGAGACAGCTGCAGAACATGATAGGGACACAAAGACAGTGGGATGATTTTTGAGTGGGGCATCTAGACAAATCAGCAAGCGTATATATATTGATATTCTTGCTTTTTCTTTTTGTGTTCTATAGATAGATAGTGACAATGTGTATTGTTACCGACAGGATAGATCAATGTAGGAGATTGATTACTCTTGTCTGTGCCCAACGAAGAAGCACCTCCATATCTTTATTTTAATAGTTGCACACAACTGGCTGACAACTGTCTGGCTACTTGACTTCTTAGTGAGGGGCAAAGCCGCTATATATGCAGGTATGCGTTGGATATGTGAGGCCTTTGCTACATACTTAGCTACGGTTGGAAAACCTGGGCAATACTTGCTGTATATGGACAAGCCATTGAAAGATATCAACATCAGCGTATCATTGCATGGAACCAGTGGCAGAATTTTATTTTCATTTCTTTTTTTCTTTCTTTTTGAAGTCTTCCTCTTCATCCCCAATGCCAATCTATTCCCCGGTCTAGCCATGTGGTCTCTTTCCGTGCCACCGGATCATTGTTCGGTCATGTGGCGGGAATACAGTGCCAAGTCGAGCGGCTCCTTGTATAAATCAGATCATTGGACACTGTGGCCGGCCTCAGACTCAGTATTCAGTGGGAAGCGGTGAGTTGCTGCAGATAAAGAAGCGATGGAAGGCGGGGCACGTTTTTGGATATGCATCAAAAGATTATTTTATATAAATATTAAAAGTGAAGCCAAAGGCTTGAGTACTCTCCGTTTTCCTCGTTAGGCCGATATCAAGGAGAGAATCCGGAATTTTCAATGCTTACAACAACACTATTAAACCAACGGCATACAGTGGATCTCACCAGTGCTCATGCAGGCAAGTCAGCCAGATCCCTTTTAAAATCATACTTTTAGTGACACTGTCAGCTGGTTGAACCACTGACAATATGTACATACTTGACTCTAGCCAAAAGAAAGGCCCAAGTCACAAGTACCGAAAGAGGAGGGGGTTTCACAAAGGTCAAAAGGTCGGTGTGCAAACCCTCATTAGGGTTTGTTATGTGTGCGAGGACCCTGATCTGAGGGACTTGGGCTTGGACTTTGTCTTGTCCCGTCTTGGACCTGTGCCGGGTGGGCTTGTGAGCGGGTCTGTGACGCCACCTGATCAGTGGTGGGTTACATGGCGCTGGTTGGTTAGCAGGCCACGGGCGATTTTGTTGCCGAACATAATCCAGTGAAATGGATACATGGGAAAAGGTTTTTCGTTTTGGGAGTTGCGGTGTCTGGATAGACACGGTTATTTATGTGTGAGAGAGCAAAAATTGTGTTTGTCTGGCGAGACACGCAAGGTGTAAAACTCGGTTTGTTGTTGCTTTTTTTTCTCAGTGTCCTTGGCTTCACGGACGCAGGATATTGCATATATTCACACACACAGCCACACATCCTACACACACCCAATAAACACATCAAGACACAAATCACATACTATGCCGGTGTTGGTCCACATATGTATATATTTACTTGGAACACAAAACAACACATGCATTGATGTTGTGTGTTGCAGCACAGTGCAATGGCACAGAGGTAGATGCAGTCATCACTCCTGAAATATATTGTTGTAGTGAATAAGGAGACGAAGCTGCAGGTCGCTCGCTGACTTGAATCATCAAGAAGACAAAGACGATATGTGATGACGGAGTGGTTGGTTAATGTGTCAATGGTACAGCTTCAAAATTAAATCACAAATTTCAAAAAGTCAGAAAGGCTTCCTTTCTATTGAATCAGGTCGAGAATTTCAAAAGTGCATATATATATGTTAAATATATACAAAGAAAAGAAAAATCAATGCGCCGCCTAGACAAAAAGAAAGAGAAGAGAGAAAAAGACGGGATGAAGCATGGCGAAGGCTTGTCTTGTCGGTCGGACTATGGAGGCTAGGGGCAAAAAAGAGACACAGGGATTCAATTGATTCAATTTATTTGAAAATAATAGCAATAATAGGTATGCAGTACCGTCGGTGTATTCCATAATGTAGAGTTGTGGGAGTTGTGGGTGAGTGACACTATGGGCCTGCTAATGCAGAGTATATAGTATTTATATTCAAATATTTCCTTGAGGGGCCGTGAGTGGCATGTGTATATCTGTGAATACATGCATAATGGTGATAAATAGTGATTCTCTAAATATATAAATCCAAATACTTGCTCAGGTCTTAAATCTGCGGTAATAGACTCACAACGTGGCGCTCGGACACTATGGCGGCATTATAGCAGACAACGCTAACTAAAGCATGTAGCAGCAACTTCCTCAAGTCTGTAGTGCAAAACCGACACTCACAAGACAATACCTGACGCTCCTCCGGTATCACACGAGACCAAATCAGCAATCACCACCATTGGTATCGATTCTATGATCCTCCACATCGACTCCCGAGATCTGTATCTGACCTTTAATGCCCATAAGCCAAGCCATCTGTCGCCGTCGAATCCACAGTTACAAGTTGCTTCATATATATATCTCTTTCCTTTTTTTTTTTTTGAAATGACCACGTCACAACCCGTGCCACAGTCCGCTATGCTCGTGTTCGCTGCCTCCTCTCCCCCGTCGTTGCTCCGGAGTTGAAGCATCCAGGTGTTCCGACCGTGTTTGGGAGATCCGATCAGACGAGGGGCATCTCGGCAAACACCATGGCTACAACAAAAGCCTCCCTAATAGTTATTGTAATTTCAAGACACACGCCTACATATATATTATCAAGTATATAGATATGGGCTAGAAAATAAAACAATCTGTGACAGTTGAGTACATCGCTTCTGATGACTTGATTGCTCACACTCAGATACGGACACATGCTCAATACTCAATAGCTCGGGCTTGTGGGCTGGCCATGACCGGATAGACCAGACAGACTATGGTGGAGATCCAGGTGGCGTGGGATATGGGGTATGCATGGCTGACCAGTTAGTGGCATAGCGGACAAGAATCGTGTATATATAAATTTATATTGCGCTTGGATGATTCTTTGACTGGCTTAGCCCGGATGCCTCAATCGTGACCCCTAGGTCAATGTATGTTGCTTTCTTTCTACAACTATTTGTTGCTGCTGCATTCACTTGCTAGCTGCTACGTCAATGTGCATAGGCAGACACTTGAACATTTATTGCCAGGTAGATATAAAATAAATATTTACAATATGAAAATTATCCTTTGTAACGATATCAACGCACCTCTCACGTCCGTCCGTTCGCTGCATAACCACTCACTCCAGCAAAGTTGAAACACCCAAAATCTCTCGCCTGAAAACGCCCAATACTACAAAAAGCAAAGGAAAGGAAAAAAAGATATCCCATCCCCATGTCGGCGCTTTTGCCCATACCGTTACTTGTATACCACCGTCTTTACCCCGAAAAAAAAACAAAGAGACCAGACCACTCCAGCAAAGCCTAGACTCTGGGGCCTGGACCTTTTCAGCGTAGCCAGCGTAGCAAGCTGTTACAACTACAACGATAACGTGCATTTATATTGAAATGTAACTGCAACGTCAATACTAAATAGTGTAGAGTCTGCATAACTCCCAGTTCTGACTTTTGGACTTGCTTTCTTATTCGTACAAGATGCTGCCACTATATTATCAGAGTATGCAGACTTTAATGTTTCTGAAGCTCGTAGCCTCAGTCAGTTAGTTGGTGGCCGTGAGAAGAATGGTGACTTGACGGACATGGGTTTCGTGGGGGATTGGGTTGAGTTGGGATGAGTCTCGGCTCAATGTCGTCATAACCTCCGTGCATAAAATCCTGCAGTAACAGCAGCAGTGAGGTCAAAGCCATACCCGGAATTAAACAGTCGCATCGGCATAGTGGATCAAAGGTAACCAACCGCTCATTCCGAGTGGGGCCGTGGCATAATCAACCTTGGTTAGGTAGACTCCGGGTGGAACCGGCGTTTTTCACTCGGATTTTTTTCTATATATCCGGGAAATCGGACAAGTGGTGGTTTCTCGTGTCTGAGCAATTATACAATTGACATAGATAGGGATTGCAAGACATTTATCGAGACATTTATACAAGTTGGCATGCCAATACGAGCGGGGAACTTGGCGGTGAAGTGGGGATTGTTTGAGGTGGAGTTGATGAAGTTGCCTCATTGGGAGCTGCGATTTGATACATATCCTCATCGGATCTTTGTGCAACCATGCCAACGGCGACATCTTCAAGAGCATTTTTGACTGTTAGATATAATATATCAGATATATAAGGGCCCAACTAATCAACTAGCGCCAACTCTGAGCATATATCTTGATATAGTCATCACCAACATTCGCTCTCTAGGATCCCAAGGGCATAGTTGTTCCCTGTTTCATAAACCCTTTTCATAGCGTCTTTTTATTTACTTACAAAAACAATACTACATAAATATATAAAAATTTAATTATTTCTCAATCGGGAACTGTGTCACAACAACAACAACAACAACAACAACAACAACCTCTTCCTCGGAATATAGCCAACAAAATTGTATTTTTTTTCTTTCCAACCTTCTCGATAATAAACACCGGCTGACTTGCACCGGCCGAGTTTTGGATCTCAGGGCCGATTTCATGCATATTTGTCAAATAGGGATGGATTCACTTCAAGCAAGCCACAACAGACTACGCAGGTAGGGATGGGCATCAGCTGCAGCAAGGGAGGCGACCCTCTTGGTGATGTCTTGAGGTAGACGGGGCAACCAACAACTTTGTCAACGATAGATATTCTGTTTTTTTCAATATGATGGCAAAAAGGAATGAGTAGGTGATTCAGAGGAGCCGTATATTCACGATACAATTCTCAATATACAAGTCCAGAGACACACAACCCTGTTATTAACCCACCTAGGAGCTGACCGTTCTTCAGTAAACCCAGTTTAGGGTATCGCCTACATGATCAATCCTTGTTCAACAACAACATCTTGAATACTTCTGGAACATATAAAGACTCAACATGATTGGTCATAATTCACGACATCACTAGTATCTAGATAGGAAAGTGACAACTTGTCATCAAGGAATGTATCTAAAAGTCGTTTTGATAGTCTGCATTTCGAGATGAGCTTATACGCTTGATGAGCACACCCCCTCATATCCCCATTGGGTAAAACATATAATAGGAAAGGCAATGGGGATATTTGCAAGCCTCGTACATCAGCTATCACCAAGCTATCTCTACACTATCTGCAGCTTACAATGACAATTCTCACCTTTACCGTCACTCGTGACCTTCAAAAGCACTGCAAACGTGTATAACGAACTCCAAGTTCCCATGAACCAACCTCCGGATCTAGTAAACATATCAGCCCTAGTCCCCACCCAGGCTTTCTCACGGTCAAACAGCCCTCCGACTACAAAAAAGTAAGACTGATACTAAATACAAACCAAGTAGAGTTTGCTCCGTTAAAACGGGCCACCGGATGAACTAGGATCCACATTTTCCTTATTCATTTTTACCGCTTCCAAATGACATGAGCCTCCTCCGTAGTCAGGGCGGATTCGGCCGCGCACTAGAAAACAAAAAAAAAGAGGCTTATGTAATCACGCCATTAAACTGTATGTAGACTTCATGTATAAGTTATGTATGTATTTAGTAAAAAGTATTATTTCTCACCTCGGCTTGTATTTACTACGTAGCTGTTTTTTGTCTGCTTCTTGTCAACTTTACTGCCAGTTGCATCTTCAGTAGCTAATGTCGCAATGCAAGCAACGAAAATATGGCGACATTCCAGGCGCCCTCCCGCCACTTAGAATCTACAGCCCCATATATATGTACATCACCACTCAGCAGAATTCGCCATTTTACGGTTACTCTGGACTCATATCATGGTCATCGCCATTATCTTGATCCTTTTTTTTTTTTTTTTTAGATGTCATCAACTCCAACGTCAAAACACACGAGATTCTGCTTCCGTCATGCAACCAATGGTCGCCACAAAACAAAAGTTCGGCCCTTTCCCCCTTCTTTGATTAGTGTGGTTGAGCTTGGTTGGTAGGTTGGGACAAGTCGCTTATTTTTTTTGACGATGTGACTCTTTGCGACTTGGCCCGCGTCACACTAGCTAGATCAATGCCAAAATGGTAGTGAAATGTTGTTTTGTCGTTCTTCTTAATGCATGCGTGCAGTATAGTGTAGTGTGGCCCTTGGCGGGCTGGCCGGTCCTAAATGCTCGTTCGACAAGCGCCAGTTGCATGAATCTATTATCAGCACAGCCATACAGTTCATCGCAGCAAAACAGCAACAAAATGCTTCGTCGCCAGTAAACATTTACATTGAACAAGTTAATAGCGCATCGGCGAGCCAACCAAACTGAGTCAGCCACGCAATTACCCCAAGATTTAGCAGTCCAAGCATCGTATCGCATCGAATATATGCGTTTGGCCTGGCCATCGCTATATCTTACACTATAACAACCTCTGTAAATCGAACGGCTTCTTGTCCCCTAGCCCCCCCCCCCCCTTCGCTGAAATTACGATCAGCTTCGCCTAAAGGAATGATTGATTCCCTTTCTTTTTCGACCTCTTTTCTTGCCAACTTATTCTTTCTTGAATGCACATAATATTACCAATCTGCGTCCAACTAAACTCGATATGTAAAAGATCTCAAGCCAAGTTCCTGACCTTGCAAAGTCAGGGGCCCAAAACTCAATAGAGGGATACCGGAGATGGTAAAGACATTTTTCCCAATTCCCATAGATTATTACGGCCGGTAAAATTGGGTAAGTTTCTGTGGCCAGAAATGGCATGACCGGAGGAACAAATATAAATAAGTTCTGTTGTAGGTGTGGTGTTCTCCGCTTTTTCCGCATGCGGCAGACTGACTCGGAGAGGAAGATAACTGTCAAGAGTGTGCTTGTACGCTCTTGTCAATCAAGCTGCATATACCCAGTATAAAATAGTCTAAGCCAAATACGAAATAGCCGATATCACTATCCAACTAATAATCAACACCTGATCATCGTGAACCCCAGCAATATCTGCAAAAAAAATGACAAAATACCTGGCCACTCTATTCCCAATATAGTGGGATTACCTGCAGGAAAAATCCCCTTAACGACATGGTTTAGTTCCCTCAAACCCAATTCTGTTCAGAGCCCAAAGACATCAAAGCGCTCTCAAATAATGATGTTGAGTATCTACTAGTGATGATAATCTGACGATAATGTGAAGCCCTAACCAACAAACACATCTTCACATGTGGATGTCCGCCTTCCAACACACTCATCCTGGTCCATCAACTTTTTAAGCTTCTCCATATCAGAAATCATACACGAATATTTAGATATGCACAACCCAGCTATTATCTCCTTAATTACTCCACGAGGCGAAGCCTCCAAATTATCGTATCACAATCCACATATTAAAATACACACATCAATTCCGTCCGCCCGCCCGTCACCCACCAAAAGAAACTCCCCCTACCCACAGCAAACCCCAGCAAACCCAGCTCCATTATTTCTCATGTGATATTTATTGATATTGACCATAATTCTTTCCTTCATTCTCGTCGTCGACTCCACAGCCACGGTCGCGGTCCCGACGTCTGACCGGAACCGAAAAGCCGCCACGCAGCTGTTGAGTGCAGTATGAAAATACGGTTCGTCTTTTAGTTACATATTTTTTTAATCTTGCGTAACCGAGGGGGCCACAGTGATGGTTAGCGTTGGCGCCACATCACAGCTGAACTATAGGCTTTTGGTTGGCATTTTGTCGTTAAATATATGGAGATTTGGAGAGTTCGGTCAGCATTGGCTCGGGGAACATGATATGCAAAGGCTTTCGGTAGATGTATGTATCGGCAACTTTGTGTCAATAACAAAAATTATGCCTGTGTCTTTGTATCTTGTACAGCGATAGCGGATACCAAATACCGAAGTGATGGAGCTTTCGTTGAACCTCTGTCCAATCTTACACACACACTATATACACTAGTCATCTGATATAACTCAGCAACTCGCTGTTAACGTCTTCATCAACTCTTTGTGGTACAAAGACACGGAATATAGATGATAGTTCATATTTGCTTTGAGCACCAAGAGCCTATGGATATCAGGCCACCTGTAGTATGCATTATCCCCTCACATCTTGCACTTTGAAAAATTGCCATGGCGTTTTGTACAGCTTGAAGTCGAGTTGAATGTGTCTTCCATGTTGAGCCAATGGCAAGTTTGGTGGCGAATTGACACATTTTGTCCCTAAAGAGAATATGACTACAACCAACATGTTGATATTGATGACTATGCTAACAGTCAATAGCCGAGACATCCAATCATGTGGTAGTAAGCGATTTGTCATCTCAAAGATATTTATCACAATCTGCTGTCTATATAGATAACCAAGTCTGGAAGCCCTGCAAAATGTTGACAACACTGCTGTAAAGTCAAGTTGAAGTTGAAACTTAGAATAACAACCAACAAAGGAATCGTTAAACTGGGATTCGGGATTTCATAGTGGCCTGAGTCTTAAACCTCATGATTGCGGCAAAGCCCAAGCAAGATATTTAAATAACTAAATATATAGCATAAAAGGTTGGACCTACTAATTATAACCAATCTTGCGGGGCATCAAACCACGACCTATCAATGTAGGTTCTGCGCAAAGAGAGAGCAGCGACATTGTAACACGACTGCAGTATATATCGGAAATCCCTCACAAACAACAATGCCCTTCTATTGCTCTTCACTAATAAAACAGAGCAAAAAAGGCATTAACACACCCTCCTATGTACATACTCACTTCTTCTTAGTGCAATAGTCCAATCCGCATCTTCAGTGAAGTCAACAAGACGCAGGATCCTGATGCACGGCTATCCAATGAGCCAGAATCGCGAAATCAAGGAGATGCTTCCAAGTGGCAGAGCCAGGCTCACCGGAACAGCTCAATAGTCCATTTTTGTATTTAATTAGAAATGACACTTTATGCACTGCCTGATAAGAGCTATGCAGCCTTATCTGAATTATTATGTGTATAGGTTTGGTTTTTTGGACAGAGGGAGAAGAACGAGAAGTTGGCGGATCAAAACTGGGAGGAAATTTGCCGTTCCGTGGGTACATCATGGACATATAGTGTAGTGGCTGAGGGGGAAATGCGACGCATTAAGGATTTGAGGATTGTTCTAGGCATAGATTTGTAGTATTCCAAAGATCGGCTGTCGATGCAGTTTATCATTTATTCACTGTCAAAAAAAGAATAGTCACAGGACAGAATGTATACAGTCACATGGTCAAAACGACAACACGTGTTTTGTGTCATTAGGGTTGTACCCCAATCCTGATCCGATCGGAGTAATCTCCAAAATCCACGACTCCAACGTCTTGCTATTCAATTTGCGTCAAGAAAAACTACAACACAAAATTTTAAATAACACAATCTGCCACCTAAAATCTTATAGTCTGTTTACATCAAAAAATCGTCATCTGACTTGCTCCAACTCTACTGCTAAACGATACCAACACGACCCAGCTGTTGGACGCCAATGATTTCCATGTGTCGCATCCGTGCATCTACAGCCCTCAGGTCCAGCCTCTTGACCGACTCAGCCAACCCATACCCATGACAATTTAGTATAACTTGAATCGGGACACCACTCGCAATACTTTCTTTCGCAATCCTGATTTAATGAATAAATATCAACTACCAACCACCACACCTAACTTACCTAAACACCAAATCAGCCACGAACCGGTGTCTTGTGATTTGCGTATTTCCCAACGGATCACCCTGAACTAACCACGCCAATTCGCCCATGCCGAAATCCTCATCGCAAACCGCAATCCACCGGATTCATGTGAGTTGCTTTCTTGCGGTTCAGGTGTCTCAGGGAGGCCCGGTTCCACCACATCAACCACTATCAGCAACCAAGGTTGCGTCCTTGTCACGTCACAACCATCTATATACCATGCCCTCAAGCCGAGACATTGATTGAAATACGAAACTAGTGTTGACTATATAGCTGTTAATTATATGGCTTTGATATCCAACTAGGCCATAAACAATCATCATCTACAACACCTCGCAGGCTTCTGTCCTGCTGAATTTGATAGATGATGATTGTTTCTCAAAGTTGCATCTTGGTGGATCATGACTGGCTGTCTTGCGATAGGTACCACCAGATACCACGCCCTCTGCGTCCGTCTGCGTATCGTTTGCCGCTACCAGCACAAATGCTGTTGGGTGGATGTTGTGTATTGCGCCTGAACCAGCACCACATCCATTGGCAGAAGACACCAGTCTCAAACTTACATGTTTAATTTCATTTTTGCCTATGGAACTGATCCAACCCGAACCGGTGCGGTGCAGCGTAAAGTGCAAGCCACCATATTCTATGTCTTTCGGAGTAAATGCTCATTGGATCCCGTGTCTGCAGTGATATTCCCAGAACGAGCTTTAAATCTTTGTGTTATGACTGGCATTGCAATATTTCCTTTTATCTCGCATTTCTCAAATTTGTGTTTGCGTGCTGACTGCTCCGACTAATGAGTTTGGCTGTGACCATATAAAGCGGTCACTCCTCACTTTTATCATGCGTTTGCCACCCATCCAATTTGAAATCATGTTTCAATACCGACCGGCTAATGCATCCACTGTATGTATGTATGTATATGTATGTATGTATGTATATGTATGTGTGTGTGTGTGTGTGTGTGTGAGGATATGGGCTTCAAACCAACCTAATAGTTGTCCCCCCCCCCCCAAGTAATCCTATCATACACGCAAAAATAAGGTAAAATGGATTGATATCTAGCCGTGCAAGTTCCATATTTAGAACATGGAAGACGTTTTTCGTTTTTGTCTTTGCCAGTTTCGATGCATATGGATGGAAGATGTGATGTGAATACACGATTGGAATCAGAATATCTCCAAAGAAGTTTATTTGTAGTGATGACTCTAATAACTAGGCTCGTAATGTTTTTATATATCGACTATGTATTTAGATTTGTTCCTTCAGGGGCCGGTTGCAACTTTCCCATGCGCTAGATACCGCTACTTCCTTCATTTTTACTTCCATGATTCTTGGTCAAATAGGCTGTTTCAGCGAGCGCAGCGGGTTACTTCAGGGAAAACAAGAGCGCAACACTGGGAGGCTTTCAGGGTGATGGCTTGTGCCTGAGCGTGTTAAACGAGAAAACTTTCAGCGGCAAGGCCTTGAGAAACAGCCCCCATATCCTCCGACCGCAGCCAATAATTGTCCTGTGCCTCTTTGGTGTCCATCTTTTTTGCCCCATGTCTGATTACAGCAAAGAGGTCGGATCACAGCACATCTCATGTTTCCCTTTGTTTTTTTTTGTGTGTTCAGCAGTTGAAAATCGGCACATCTACATATATGTAATCACAGCTTTGCCTTTTCCACGGTTGGCTAGTCTTTCTTTCCTTGTGCTATGCATAGGTGTACATGAATGCTCAGAAGAAGAAGAATGCAGTTCAACATACATGTCTTGAGGCAAAGTGAGATATCAACAACATAAACTAGACTATCGTTTTTTTGCCTTACCCATGAAGTGGGATATGTGTGAACCCCGATCCAGACGACATGGTCATTTTTCGTTGGAAACCAAACAGTACAGGCGAGCATCACCACAATCATCATGGGCCCAAAAAGACATGTTTAGTCCGTGAAACAACAAGGGAGGGAAAAATTACCACCGGAGACAGGCTGCGGAAATCTCATGCATCGATGTATCAATTGCACGCACTATATATGTATACCCAAGGACGACGGAAGGTGCATGGAAAAATGGAATTAGATATGCTTTATTTTCCCTCTCTTTTTCTCCTTGTTCATTCGTTTAATGCTTTCAGTATTTGTCCATTGATATCTCCATTTGAAACCCCCCCCCCCCATTTTCTTAATTTCATGCTTTAGCCTTGCATCGTGATATTTGCCGGCTGTTATGTTTATTCTCGGGTCAGAAATAGCTTTTTTTCTCGTTCGCCTATAGACTGATCCGTTCTTCAGCTGACGAGCCAGTGTCAATCTGTCCGTTTGCAAAATGTAAACTATGTCATTTTCAATCTTATATTCATAATCCTGATATCCCCGAGACTTGCCCCCTCCCCCTCCATAATTAGCTCTGTTGAGCTGGCGGTAAGCTACTGATTGATTTATTGAATCGCCGCCGTTATCATACTCTTACAGATACAAGTCCTGCATACAACTGAAAACTTAAAAAGTCCCTAGCATCATCACAACCATTGAAAATCCACCCCCTCTTTCTCACTCTTCTTTCTTCCCAATCTGCTCCTCCGAGAATAGGAAGGCATATACATGCGGTGCAATCACGCAGCGTCTCAGTTGCACATCGACTGCTTACAGAAATTCGCCTCATTAGAAAAAGTCCGATGGTCTTTGTTTGAGTGTCCCCTCTTTTTTTTGACTCAAGGTCGCTTGTGGCAATGGGATTTTTTCTTAGTGAGGAATTATGGCTCGTATTACGATTCCTAGGTTTCATTTATGTCAATCCTCGGAATCAGAAAAAAAAAAGGCAAGACAGCGGTAGCATCAGCATGGTGATTGATATTTAGCTTGGGTTGGAATCTGCAAAAAGGTTAGTCGCTTTTTTGATATATATATATATAGAATAAATATTACTGTGGCGGTAGAAATTATGCAGATGAGGGGATCGAATAATCAAACCATGTGGAGCGGTACAGATGGGGCGACTTGAGTACAAGGGTTGCCACACTTGATGTGCCTCACGGGAAGCAAAGTTAAACGGGAGAAGACGAAAAAGTCAGGGTTTGGTTTTGTCAGACAAGAGCATTCTCCCGACATTCTTCTGGTTGTCGGTCGAAGAGCATATATGTATATACTTTATTAGTCTGGTCTGCTTCGGTTTTTCTCAGTGAAGGAGGTTTCCCGAGCTTCTAGAAGAGAAAAAAATCATTCAGATTCCATCATCTGTGATTTGACCAAATCCAGTTTCAAGTCCAGGACAATAGTAGCCTGTGGTTGCATGTATGGATATACCCCGTGTCTCTGGTCAATTTCCTGCTCTGCTCTGCTCTTATACTGTTTAGGTCGGAACACCCGACTGCGACCACAAGAGTAATCGGATATCAAATCTTGCCACCACGGCCCCGCTTTCCGGCATGTCACATATTTCTGATCCCGACCGACCGATCGTCCCAAGCAAAGCGATAATATTTAACGGATTTTTTTTGTTTCCCTCTCTCGGATGTCAAATTTTTTTGTCCCTGGTCTGGTCTTTTTTTTTTAAATAAGCCTGTATATTTGAGTTGTAGATGTCGCTGATTCGCTGTATAAACTCAGCGGTGGCAAAATTGCCACATTGTTTAGTGTAAGATTTGGCTCTGGAAGCCCCTTGGAAGCTTCACTAGTGAGTATCCACTAAACTAATCGTAGAGTAGCGCTGAAGTCCTGGAGTGACACAGATGCATCTGTGGACAAACAGAGTTACTCTAATAATCGAGGCACTCAATCCTTGGGTCCGATATATATATATATCGCGATACTCTACAGTTTCTGCTAGAATTTATTCTCATAGCACTGACAACGTCCCTCATCTTTTCATCTGATAGTCAATCAGTGTACATATAAGTGACGTTCTATGAGGTTGTTGTTCCGCTATCAGCTCATACAGGGATTAGCCTTGTTGTTGATTGGTCAGAATCATCTCTGGGTGTGTGTAAATCTCAAAGGCAGTACAGCCAGACTAATCACATTATGAAGACTCGGAAGACCAGCCGACACTTTTCAACTGTAGTCATTAGCTCTCTAGAAGAACAAAAAAAGAAAACAGTCATGCTCGTATCTAAATCGGCTGCATGTTATCGAGGATATCAGCCATCTGTGGGGTGTGTGGACTTGGGTGTGGGGCTAATTAGGCCAAATCTAGTAATTCCAAGAAATTATGGGGAACTGTTGACATTCGACATTGCGGGAGCATCAGTTGCACATACGACATGATAAACTATTGCTTTTCATACTGTTAATGCTGTTCGTTTCCGGTATATGGTGTCGAAAGTGAAGCTATATATGTAATGGTAGTCACAAGGTAAGTATCTGAATATCTACAACTGTAATCGCGACAAAAAAGACAATGCCACGTTGGTAATCACCATGAGCATGCAATTGCTTTCAACAATTTTATTAAGCAACATCATAGTGTGAATCAAATTCACAGCGATAGACCATCTCATGAGTTTAATCTCCCAAACAAACACTCTACTGTGATATCTATAATTTATTATACTCACAACATCAGATGTTGGCCGTTTGTATTTAACACATTAACCCTAATAGTGACCCGCCAGGGGAAATGACGTAGAACAAGTTATTGACGCTAAAATGGCCCCTAAGGTTTATGGCTTAGTTACCAAGTAAATCAGCGACTAGTACTAAAATCGCTTTCTCCTTTTTTTTTTTCCTAAGGTACCTCTCCGAAGTGTACGGAAATTCCCTTAACCCAAACCTCCCTCCATAAAGGATTCCTTACTGTTCGCTTCTTTTTTTCGCCATAACCGGTAAGTTTCCTCCAGTTTAGTCATTCACTAGGTATCACCGACTGGACAGACATGCAATCATTTAGAATAATTTTTATCTTTCTTTGCTTGCCAAACTAACAATAATATTTTTTTTTTTTAGCCATCGCTGAACACTTTCCGGAACAGTTTTTCAGCACACCTTTGCTGACTCTCAAACGCATCAAAGAATGGATTCAAAGAAAACATCGGCCAGCCCAGGGCCAAAGCGTCGTTCCAAACCCCTCCCCCGAACGCAACGGGTAGAAACATACCTAGCGATCGTTTTGTCACAGAATTTGGTAATTAGACCGTGAAGATGCCTGGTAGATTGAATGTAAATAACACAGAACGAATAAATAAAATGGTCCCCCTCCCCCCCGGGGGGGAGGGACCGTAAAGATGCGGAGACGGTCCCTGGATATTGTTGGATGTAGGGTGGGACAAGGCCGTTTGTGGGTCAACAGATCTTTGGCTATTGTGGGCCTTGAAGGCGTGGGTGTTGGGCACTCGAGACGTTGATGGTGACATGCATGGGGGAGATAACAATCGGAAGACCATACACACAATATAATCTTTGATAGCGGATGATATGTTTTGATTTTTCCTTCTAGGCCTTCCATTCAGTTAGCGATCTATCGCCGATGCGATTGCGATAGCCGGTGACTACGGAATAGACTCCTATTCAGCTGCCGATTCACTGGAACGGGATGTACCTATCCTCCAGGTTTCTCCCCCCTTTATGACCGTTTACAGCAACTACTCCGCGGAACTCACCATCGAGATAAACTTGAAGAGCACTCGCGCAAGTCCTAGTGCTAGTTGCAGACAATTTCCACATAAATGATGTTCACATTTGACGAATATGTTCTAGTGCTGTGGATGGAATAATTTTTTTCTTTTTTCAACTTTTATTATTTGGCTGGTTCGAAGGATAAAAGTCAATGTACATGCTAGTACTACTTGTGAAGCGTGAACAATAAATTCCAAAGGATTTATCATAGGGGGTGGACCTATAACTCTTATAGTTATGAGGTATACCCCTGGACCTGATATTCGAAATCCAAGCATTATTTAACTCCAGTTCCCCCGGGTGTCAGACTCCATTGTGTTTTTCCTTGGTTTTTTCTCTTCATATCATTCTCGCCGTTAAACATCATTGCCACCATACCCGACCCAAATAATTACCACCATCCCCATACATCGACTATAGAGCAATCCTCTACTACAAATAATAGATTTCATATTATTTTTTCCATCATTTCAACTACAGCTTCAACTTTCCGTCCAGTTTCAATAATATCTAATTAACTTTCGCTCAACATGTAAGCATTCCCATGCCGCCCTAATCGAGTCCAATGCTGGCCTTTATAACCACGTATTGCAACTTATACTTTCTCCTGTTTATCGCATCTAACATGTTATTTTCCAGACAACCATACAAACTATCGACAATACTACATCACAATGACTCGAGCTAACGGCCCCGATAACGACACTACACCGGGTCAGGAACCCAGTCCTAACAATGTCGGTTCAGTGAACACCGCTGGAGCCAGATCGCCAAACCACGCCCGCCAAACCAGAAGTTCCGTTGTTTCTCCGCCAGAACCTTCACGTTCTTTGAGTAATGCAGACCCTGCCGGCACTCGCAGCAGCTCACCACAGCTGCCTTCTTCATACACATCTTCGACTGATTCTTCAAGAGCATCCATAGAGACCCCATCAACAGTATCGGTATCAACACCTGGTTCTCAACAGCTCTCCAAATCTTCATCTGCCGCATTTACATCCTCCACTTCAACATCCCAACCAAACACAGCCAACAGCAACAACCTGAGTGCAGGTCCTAGAAGTGGGAATGTCAGTCACAGAGAACAGTCGCATTCACAGGATAAAACATTAATTAAGTCTGACTCATCTAAGAGTGAATCTGAAGGTTCTCCAGAACCTCCTGTCACTCGCCAAACTCTTGTCGAGCTGGATGTCAACAAAATTGTCCTCAACTCGCGTCTTCGTCATGACATCAATTTTGACCCTGAATTGCATTTCCGCCCTAATATGGATGGAGACAAGGGCAGGAAAAAGAACCAAAAGGCGGAACAATTTTGGCTGTTGTTGACAGATCAACTTGTCCTCTTCATGACTAATAGAGAGGAGTTTGAGAGGAAGTGGCCCCAGAGCTCGTCGTGGTGCTTGCCAAACCTGCTCAAGGCCGTCAAGGAAATCATTCAGAGTCTCGTTCCTTCTCGCGATAGACAATCACTGGAAGATACCTTCAATGTTGAATTCCTCATGCAACAGTTCACCCACGGGTCTCTTGATCTTGAGAGACTGGCTAGCTGGTTGGGCAGCCTTCTCAAATCTCACTGTGCCCCCATGCGAGATGACTGGGTGGACGAGATGTACCGCCAACTGAGCGAAGGAAATAAGAATAACGACATTGTTTTGCTGGTCAAAGGCTTGCGTAACCTCCTTAGTGTTTTAGAGGCTATGAAACTTGACGTTGCGAACCATCAAATTAGATGCTTGCGTCCTAGTCTGATCGAGGATACCGTCAAATTTGAGCGCAGATATTTTGAGAAGAAGATGCTCAGTGATCGCTTAGACACAACCAGCGCACAGCATTGGTTCCGTACCGTCTTTTTCTCTGCTTGCCGTCTGGCCCCAAGACTCAGCGCCGAACTGCAGTCCCACGTCAAGGCTCTGGGTGACCTTGCGGTTGTCGCCTTGGGAATGGCCCAGCTTACTATGCCTGGTTTATTCCACTTCCGCTTCCCCCTGTCCCACAACCATCACCACCCTCAGGCCATGTTCACGATGCCCAATGGCACAACGATGACTACCATTCCGCCGACCTTTATGCATGACGAAGAACGCATCTTTAAGATGCGTGAAGAGGTCAACGAGATGATTGCCCTGGCACATGCTATGAAGGTTTACGACCAAGAGCTGCATTTATACAACACTACCCACCGCGAATCTGCTATGTCATTTAGTGTTCCATCATATATCGCGTCACCGAGTGATCCTTCCTTCGAAGAGCCCGTGTCTCATAGCAATGACAACTCTCCCCGCTCTTCTCGGTCGTTTGGCTCCGCTACAACCAGCTCCCAGTCACCCTCCCAGGCTCGTGATGAAGTCTACCGTCGTCTCGTTGATCTCCTTCGTAATGTTCCGCCTAGCTCTTCTAATCGACGGGGCCAGTCTAGACTTGATTACGTGATTCCTATGTGGGTGATGGAAATCACTCGCAACTTTGAGGTTCCATCTGAGAGAATCCTGGAGTTGCAAGAGACGCTTTCTGCCAATCTTGCCAACCTCCAGGTCAGTGAGACTCGCAACCTTCAGATCAACATCTTCTCCATGTTACTCCAGGAGATTCTCCCTCGTCTGCGTGACTTTAGAGGTATGAAGGCCTGGAACCTTTATACCCACGGAACCTCTGGCCGTCCCTACACGCCCACGCGCCCTGGTGCTGCTACTTCTCTTCAGACCGAGGTTGCTCCTCTTCGTCTGTTGGCTACCAAGATTGCGCACGTTTCTACTCTGCATCATCAAGTATGGGGCCAGCTGTATGCTAGTGTCAACCGTGGCGTTATTCCTCCCGTTGTTGCTCCTGGTACTGGCCCTCACCCTGATGCGGCTGCTGCTGCGGCTGCTTGGACCACTCCTAGCGCCTGGCGTAGCCAATGGGCAGCCCAGGTGGCGTCTATCGCTACTGCACCTTGCCCAGATGTCCGGTCTATTCTGCCTGGAGTTTCATCTGGCTGGGCTCCTCCTGCAGAGGTCTCTGCTGAATCCACCGAGGTGGAGGCTCAATCATCAGAGGCTCCGGCTGTATCTTCATCTATGTCTGAAGACAAGAGCTCGGAGGAGCAGACTAATGGCGATGTGACTATGAATTAAGGGTTAGATCTTCTATGTGTGTCATTGGGTGGGGTTCGTCTTTCTGCATCGTTTCTCTTTCATGTTTTTTTTTTATTCTGCTTATTTTATACCATCCTGCATTTATCATCTGTTTAGCGGGTCGCGTCGGATTTGGGTTTGTGTTTTATCTGCTTGTCTGGGTTATCCATTGGTGTTTTGGCATTTTTCTTAGCGGAAAACGGGCGTAATATTATGTTGGCTGGTCGTTTTAATTGCATTCATTTGTTCTTGTTTCTCTGTCAAACCATTTTTTCCTTTGTTTGTGTGTCCTTTTTTTTTGTTTATTTTTCTTTATGTTGGATTGGGTTGCTTGATATGGAGTCCTTTATGATACCCAATAGATTACAAGGGCTATCCGTGTTGCTGATTATAAACCATGAAGTTTCTATTTTCTAGTGTTTCAAGTTTTCGGGACTTCAGCATCAACCAACAACAATTTGGATGATCCCGATCTTAATAATTATTATTAAACAAACAGCTAAGTAGTTGTTGTATCCGCGCTTTGCCATATGACAATTTCTGGATGATAAAATTTCTGTATTCGTGCATTTTTTTATAGAGCAGTTATGTAAAATAATCCCAACACTTTATATGAAGAGAAGTCCAAAAAAGCAAGAAATAGTAAAAATCCCATACGAAAAAGAAAATAATCCAATCGCTAGAAACCACAAATATTGCCAACCAACCATATGCTCTAAACACCAACCTGTAGTATATCTTTCTATCTCAATCATCCTCATATAAATCATCATTGACGCGAACAAAAAAATCTAAGCCAACGGCCTATTCGGCGTCATCGGACTCCTCGCAATCCCCGCCGCCCTCCGCATCTTCGACAACTCCTCCTCCACCTTCCGCCTCCTTGCCTGCTCTTCCCTAATCTCCTCCTGGAACTTCTTCCTCTCTTCCCTCATCGTCGTCCTAAACTGCTCACTCAACACCGTCGCACTCTTAGCCGCGCCCTCCGTGGCCGCCGGCGCCCGCAGCTTTTCGGCATCCATAGCCTCTTTGAGCTGCGCCATGCGCTCGCGATTGATGAGGACCTCAGCGTCAAGGCGCTTGGTGACTTCTTGGAGTTCATTTTCCACCTGGATACGGGCTTGCTCGGCTTCATCGAGGCGGCCTTCGATTTCTTGCTTTTCTTTTTCGGCGGTGATGGAGACGTTGGTGATTTCTTCGAGTTGCTTGACGGTTGCCGCAAGTTCCTTGCGCAGGGTTTCCGTTTCGTTTTGCATCTTTTGCATCTCGAGGGAACTCTTCATGGCTGCAATGTCCTTGGCACGCTCGGCACGGGATCCATAGGCACCGTCCAGCTCCGCCTGGGCGATCGTCAGTTCCGTCTTGAGTTCGGCAAGCATCAGGTTCATGCTCTCCAACAGATCCTCCTTTTCTTGCACTTGGCGAGATTTCATGTCGACTTCCTTTTGCTTGGCATCCAGGGCCTCATTGATAGCAGCACGAGCGGTGTTGGCCTCGGCCAGTTGAGATGACAGAGTAGCAATCTTGCCGTCAACTGCGGAAACTTGAACCTCCAGCTTCTTTCGCTGGCCTTCAGAGTAAGTCAAACGGGCTTCTGCTTGTTGTCTAGCCGTTTCCGTTTCAGTTTTGCTTGATTCTGCGCTAGCCGCCCGCTTCTCTAATTCATCACTACGAGCCTCAAGTTCAGATAACTTCTTCGTGGTTGCGTCGAGTTCAGCCTCAAGCTTCTTGGTCTTCTCTCTATCATCAGTACTAACAGCACGCGCTTGGGTAAGTTCCTCCATATCATGCAAGGCAGCTTGAAGTGTAGATTCATTCTGAGCATTTTCTGACCGGGCGTTGTCAAGGTGGTTCTTGACCTCCGATAGTTGAGTATGGAGGTCCTTGATCTCATCCTCCTTGTTATCAAGCTCGCCTTGGAGACGCAACACCTCCTCAGCATCGGCCTTCTGGTTGAGCTCACGCTGTTGTTTTATTTGGCGCTTCAGAACAATCTTTTCATCAGCCAGGCGGCGGACCCGACCAGCCATCCATTGCACCTTGGAAGTAAAGGCAATGAAACTATAGGGCTCAGTGACATCTTCTTCTTCCATTTCATCGTCCTCATCATCAGGTAGACCCTTCTCGGCACATTGCTTCTTGTAATCTTCGCGATCCTTCTTCATAAAGGCAGCACGAGACTGCATATTGTCCCAAATAATCTTCAGTTCGCCCTCGACGTTACCGCTCGTAGTAGAGACAGCCATGTTACCTCTGGGTCCCAATTCCTTCTCAGCAATGGCAATAGCAAGTTCAAGATAGGTGATTTCATCTTCAAGTGGCCGTCCAGTAGGACCGGGCGATGGCGGTTGAGCAGCACCAGCTGAAGCTAGCATGGCCAAAATGATACCGTTAATCTGGCGCAAGCGAGCCTGGTTCTCGCTGTCATTAGGGGCTCCACCATTAGCACTATTCCCAACCGAGTATTCCTGTTCTTGACGAGCCATCTGTAAACCCTTTTCTAAGTAATCTAATTGGTAGTTAATGAGAAGCTGACCCACTGGGGCGTTGCGGGGTTGGTCTGGATACTCCGCATTTTCTGCAGGATTGAAAGAGATAATAAGTTCACGGATGGCATCGTTAATCCCATCCAGCTTTTGCTCCGCATTACGGAGGGCCGCATTTTCCTGTGCTAACCTCTCATTATCTTCCTTGAGCTGCTCCAGATCCTCCTTCAACTTGTTGGTCTGTTCTCGGATTGGCGACTTCAGTGGTATCTCCAAGGCACTAACACCACCATGGGCTATATCGGTCTCGATGAAGAGCTCATGGTTCGAAGACACGCTGTTACGATTCGAATATGAGTACAGACTTTCCGGACTACTTGGCATGCCGTTGACCAATTGTATTCCCATGAGATTACTCATTTGTTGTTGTTTATTATTGGAAGCCCGGTGTGTCAGTTGGAGAATAGCCGCCGTGTGTTCCAAAAGTCGTCGCCGAGGTTCCATCTGGCGTTTCTCTAGCTGGAAAAGTTCAGTCGCCAATTCCTCACACCTTTTCTCCGCTGTCTCCTTTTCCGCTTCATGTACTTGAGCTTCATCGGACATTGGTTCATTGGGGTTTCGTGCCGCTCCGTAGAGCTTGGCCATATTGATCGCTGCATCGCGATACTTGGTTTGGAGAGCTAGGTTCGCTGTTGTTTGCTCGATGCGTTGACTTAGATGCTGGCATTGTTTTTTCAAATCATCGACCTGATCTTGAGAGAGTATTTCGAATGAGCGACTGTCGGCAAGCGCCGTTTCAGTTAAAAGATGTACTTGGATTGGATCTTTGATGTCAAATATGCTACTAGTTGGTCTCTGTAGTGAGCGTCACCTGCGTTAGTCACTAGCATGGAAAGATTGTCCGAACTCATACACTAAGTTTGTAAATTCCAATTCGAACTGTGACAAATGACTACACACCTGATTGAAGCTAGAATTTTGTGGTGCATTCATTGTATTCTTGTAACCATCGACAAGTAACCGGCCACTGATAGGCACAGTAGGTCTGCCGTCATTCATCATGCCGTTATTTTGAGCCTGGTAAGGCTGCTGATCGTAGAAACTCATGATTGCGACGATGGTATTCCACACACGCGGTTGATCGAAGGCGGTTGGATTGGCGAGCCGGTAATGCAGGCAATTTCTCAGAAACCCCCAAAGAATATAAATGGAAGCGCAGACCTACAGTGAGAAGATTGTTTGGAGAAAAGGAGGAGGTCGGGATTAACAAGGAAGGGATAGATATTGTTGTGATCTTTGATGACGCCGACGGTGACGCACAGTTACTGCGTTGGCTGTTGGAGAGAGAAGCCTGTGGTAAGACGCAGAACGCACAAGAAAGTTCAGAAGAAAAAAAAGAATGACGACCTTCTTCCGAAGATGTAAGACAAGAGACCGGAAACGGCCGTGGAGATTGATGAGATCTATGAATATATAACGTAAAGTAATTAAGGAGACATGCGCTTGAATATTCAATTAGTGCGGGCCAGGGTTCAAAGAGGCCTTGATGCGACAATACAGCGGAAGAGAGGTCCAGCATTGAGCATTGACCAACTGCTTGGTTCACACATATTGAACTTTGAAAATCTGGATGGGGGCCTGGTAGAATTGCAATCGTATTTGTGGGTCTCTAGGATATCCAAAACTCAAGCGAAAAAAGAAAAAGATGGGGTCTTGCCGTGGATCGAACACGAGACCTGATTGGCGCTCAGAGTACCCAAATCATTGAGTTGATGATGGCCTTACAGCACGCGCAAGGACATCGCTGAGATTTTCTGTTCTTCTAAGTTCATTGAGCTCATCTAGATTTATTGGATATCTAGAAACAAAACCATTAAAACATGAAGCAACCGGTTATTATTGACAACTATCCTTATGTCAAACTGTTGTGGTCAAAATTCAAAATATTATGGGTGTCTGCTTCAACCTAGTCTTTAGGACATGTTGGTAACCAGATTCAAATACAAGCTATATCCCAGGTATGATGGATAAGGTTATGCCTTATTGAGATGTCAGCATCATGATGTATCCAATAGACAAACCTTAGTGATGTTATTTGAAAACCCTGAAGACATTAATATTTTGCGACTGCACGTGCTCTATCTCAATTGTATGGGCGCAGACTTTGAATAGGAGTATAATTGTTCCCATAACCTCTTTGGACTCTGACTAAATAAATTAGATACATGAACGTTTGTTAAAGTTGAGCAGCTTATCGACTTTGAACCAGATGTTACACCAATCCGCTGCAGGGGTTACACCCCACCATGTATTAACCCTACGCTACTGAGAAAACTTACTATCATCTCATTTGAAATGAGGTCACAATACTCCTCTTCGCTAGTTACATCAATAATGTCGAAGATGGAGTCTAACTATATCCAAAATGACTTAACTCTAATCATAACAACCTCACCTACACCATCGACCCCCGCAACAGATTTGGTGGAAGCCATCATATCCTCATTCGAGCAATATTGTCCCGATTTACTCAAATGCCGAGTCATTGTCATTTTGGATACATTTGAACGAATCGCATCGGTTCTCCGCCTAAAAAAAGGGCGAGCAACGCCTGAAGTTGCAGATGCATACGATCTATACAAAAGATGGGTTAAGAATCTTATTTTGGAGAAGTGGAAATCAACCCATCTGTTTTCTGAACCCATTGTAACAACGGAAGTGGCTGAATATGGCTCACCTGGACAAAAGCACACCAGCACCCAGCTTGAAATCACAAACTATGACCAAGTTATGTTCATTGAACCTCGAGATTGGATAGGATTCGGATTGGGTGTCCGTTCGGCACTTCGTTGTGTGAAGACGCCGTACGTCTGGGTGAACCAACATGACTGGGCTCTTGATTCGAGCATACCGGTTAAGCAGCTGATTGATGTCATGAAGAAGCATGACCAAAATACTGACAAGCCTGTCAAGTATATTTGCTTGCCTTCTATTCGTATGCTAGGATATGCTTCTTCAATGCTCTCTGAGCAACATCCTACTCTTCGCCAGTTAACGGCGAAATTGAAGGGCTCGTTTACTGGAACGGACAACTCATCAGTGATTCCCTTGACTCCAATGTTTTTCTGGCATGATAAGACACATCTTGCTAGCACTCAACATTATTTGCAGCGAGTTTTCCCCTCCCGGCTGGCCATGGCCCGGGGAGCCTTTATCGAAGATACAATCGGACACCGAGCTAGGGACCAAATGAAAGAGGGCGACTTCAAGAAATGGGCAACTTGGATGTACTATCCAGGAGATGGCAAGGTACTCTGCTTACGCCACCTCGATGGAAGAATGTGGAAGGGAATTGAATACGAAGCTCAACGGCAGCATGAAATCAAGCAAAGACGAAGGGAAAAGGCTGAGCTCAGAGCTGCAGCGAAACTACAAAAAGCCAATGATATTCATGATATACACGAAATTTTATTGTAGACTTTATAGATTGAATGATAACAAAAAGGGATATATAGTATTCAGATTTAACAACGAAGTTGAGATGTTTCAAAGACTAAGGACATATATGCTGTACTGTGCTCCAGCATCCAAAAACCACCAGTAAAGTGTACTGTGCAAGA
This sequence comes from Ambrosiella xylebori, assembly GCA_002778035.1. Lineage (NCBI taxonomy): Eukaryota > Fungi > Ascomycota > Sordariomycetes > Microascales > Ceratocystidaceae > Ambrosiella > Ambrosiella xylebori. The sequence continues at coordinate 895,974 of PCDO01000002.1, forward strand.
ATAGAGAAGCTCCAAAACTCCCAGTTTAGATATCAGGAGTTGGAGTAGACCTGAATCTCAGGTTCTCAATAAGGTTGAGTATACTCTGAGCTTCTTGTGACTTACCGATTTGACTAAGTAGCTTAGCCGTGTCTATTGCCATCAAGAAGGTCCGGTTGGCTCGCGAGCTCTTCCGGAACTCCTTCTGTTGGTTCAACAATAGCTCTTTGTTCTTCTCGAGGAATGTCACAGCGAGATGGTAATCAGGATGGGTGGGGTGATGGATATCTAGATGGGCTCGATACAACCAAGTTGTCTTCTTGAATGAAGTTCCAATATCAACATACTGGTTGAACAAGTCTTCCGAAGGGCTGGGGCGCTTCCAGGCTTCTACAGTAGCAGTCCATGACAAGTGTTTCCAAGGCACGAACATGATCTGATCATAGTTTTGGTCTTGCTGGAAAATGGTTCGGGCCTCAATGAGGGTTTCCAATGAAGGATCCAAATTCATACCAGAAGTGGTATTGATCATGGTCTTGGACGTGATAACTGCATTAAGTAGAGCCTGGGCCTTTTCGGTGGCTTTGGGAATTTCATCGTGGATAATGAGACGGGTGATCCAGGACCAGATTGTGTGCTCACGCTTTTCCCCAACCATGAAACAGATGAACACACTCGTGAATGCAAAATTCTGGATAAAATCAAAATTCTCCATCATGCCTTCGCTTCCAAGCCACGATTGTACCCGAGTGCTCACCTCCATGGACTCCACAGCATCTGAAAACGTGGGGGCGCTGGACTGGTTCATAGCCTCCTTGTACTTGGCGAGCAAACAACCATGAGCTGCTTGCAGGCTCATCATGCCTTTTGCAACGGCACGCTCGAAAACGACCATAGGATCGGCTTTTGGAGGGGCCGCAGGACTTATCAACCCGGCACCATTCTTGATCACAGGATTGGAAAGGATGGCGCGCACATGATCATCAGTAGGGCGACGAGATTGGGCTAATGCAGCATCGTCAGTCGGCTTGGTTAGAACTGACTGTTCTTCGGGAAGCCAGCCGTGTTCGCGATCAAGATTGGCGCGGAAAGACGATTTAAGAGAGTCGAGTAGTCGTTGGGATTGGTGGCGGGTCAGAGGAAGCGGCTGGTGAATAGAAGGAAATACTTTCAACAGAGGTGTCGAAGGCTTCATAATGACAATTAAATGTAGAAACTATATGCAACAAATGCTTTAAAGGTTTGATGTGATGTGTAATGATTTACAGACCAACCTTCTCCGACACCAGCTTGTAATCATCTAATACTAGTTCGTTTGGTCTCAATACCTTAACCTTAGACGACCATGCAAATCTGCAAACACTAACGTCATGAAGCGGGGACTCACGTGAATTTGACTCATCAAATGTCACACGCCATACTTCGGTTGATCTCAGGAACACTGTTATTCACTAAATCAAATGCGAGCTGCAGGTGTTCCCAGTCCAAGGGGACCATATAATTGTGGATCATTGTCGGACTGAATCAGGTACTTAGTTTCAACCTATAAAACCTTTAGACTAGCGCTATTGGGCCCTAACTACGCTTCGTCCAGGGGCAGCACGATGCACCAGCCATGCCCCTAGCTCAGATAAAAGCTTCCGGAAGCTTGAACAGGGCCTATCGGCACTGCAATCCGCTGTGGGATATAACTTCTCTTGATCATGACTATATATGCAGTCACAAAGACAAGGCTGTGATGATACTAATTTATAATGAAGATGTGATTCATCAATGGATCATACTGGACTTGGAGGACTCGCCAGTATCATTTAATTATTTCATGGGATGCAGTTCAGGGTCTCGGTGGCCATGTTGTCTGTTAATATCCTCAATTGTCTGTTGTTGAACAGAGCTCGGGAAAATACCTATGAGTGAGGGGCACATCAGATTGAGATCGTGAAACTTGAATGCACATGATTGGAGGCAAGGCTGCCCCTCAGCCTGCATCAATTGCACAAGCCTTCCAACTGTCTGACTGGAGATGAATGGCATTTGCCTCTAGTGGGCTATTCATGGCTTTATGTTAGTGGCCAATGGAGCAATTTAGGCGGGGTAGTGCCCTCCCTCAACCAGGAAAATTGACAGCTAAAGCAGCTGCAGCTATTGGAATCCACAAGTTTAAACTGGATCCAAGTGTCGGCTTAGAATGTCAGGGGTACATATTATATAGGCTAAAACTACATATAAATTAGTGTACTGAGTACTTGTCAACGATTTCCTAGCTTAGTGAGGGCCTAGAGTCAGCCTCCCTTTCGACTTTTTTGTCCCTGTGAAATCTGTACTGTGTGCTTCTAAATCCCAGATACCCTCCCACGTCCTAATCTGTATTTGCTTCGATCTTGCTTCGATTTGGTCAATTACGCAAGAAACCTACAATCCCCCATCATACTGTTCATTGACAGCCTCCGGTCTGTACCGAGCTTTCTGAAGCATTTGCATCGCGTGTCCAATTTGTGACTCGTCAAGCCTACGCTACAACTCGACGCGGTTCTGCACCAGAGTACGCTTTTCGATTGATTGATATCTCGACAACCTATCCGCTATCGGCTTGCTGTTCACTCGGCAATTCGACTGCCTTTTCTAATTAACTTTTAGTCCGCGGGCCTTTAATACGCAGAGCAAGTAGCCTACGCGACTATCAGTCTTCCTTTTATCTTCTTATTCTCCACATCACACACAGCCCACAGGCCAAACATGCCTGAGGTAGCTTCGCGGTCCGGCGCTTCACGCGGTAGAGGTGGCGGTAGAGGTGGCAGAGGCGGTTACGCCGGCAGAGGCGGTCGTTCTACTACTACCAGCAGAGTGAATGGCGACTCTTCGTCGCCTTTTGACAAGGAAGGTGGTGACATTGCTGAGCTCCGGAATTTGTATGGGCCCTCAGTCCCTCCTATCAAGGAACTTTTTGACTCTTGGTCTGAAATTGATATTCTGTATCTACTGAAGGAGACTGAGGGCGATGCAGACATTGCTGTTACCAAGATTCTTGATGGTAAGAAACTGTCTCTTTGTCTGATGTATCTCAATGGTTACCCCTCGACTCCAAACTCGACCCACGAGCAATTTGATGTTAAATCCCCAATCGGTCAACATCCAATTGAATCTCAGAACCAATTACTCTGTTAATTACATGCATATTCCATCTTATTTACCCGAGATTGATTCGCCGGCCGTTGCGTACTCGACTTACTCATTTCCTTGGATATCCTCGACACAAGCTAATACCATGCTTTCATGGATGTTTTTGAGTTGGGAAATCCGTTGCTTAAACTTAGATTAGTTATCTGAATGAACATTAACTAACACATTGCCACCCTACCAGGATCGGCGTCGAAATGGGATGAAGTTCCCAAGAAGCAGACTGTTTCCAGAAAAGCTAAGGAGTCTGCTTCAGCCCCAGTTGAACCCGTAAAGCCTGTCCGTCCAGTTCGAAATGAGACGCCCCGCGGTCGGGGCAAGCCTGCAGACAGAGGTACTCGTGCACCTCGTGGTCGGATCGTGTCGTCCGCTAACGGTACCCCTCGTGCGGCTACTTCGAACATCTCTGTGCCCACCGATGAATCCCCGGCATGGGATTTTACCACCCAGGATGACGACGTCCCCGCTGTTGCTAAGCCCGCTGCCTCTACTGGCAAGTCATGGGCTAGTTTGTTGAGACAGCCTCAGGCTCCTAAGCTTGTCGCTAAGCCCAAGGAAGCTCCCAAACCTGAGCCAGTGGAAACCCCTGAAGAATCTAGTGAGCCGGTTACTCAAGAGCCGGAGTCTGTACCAGAGCTTGAAGCTCCTTTAGAAGAAGTAAAGGAGCTCGAGACTGTTGATCCTGCGCCAGTAGATGAGACCAAGCCAGTGGGGGAGGAACCCCAGTCTGCACCTGAACCGGTAGAAGCTGCCCCTCAGACCCAAGCTCCTCCTAAGGTACCTGTTGCCCTTCCTGTAGCTAAGCCCGCTCCCATCCCAGTTGCTGTTCCTACTGTTCCCGCTGTTCCTGCCACTACCCACATTTCGTCGCCCGCCCTCGCCGCTCCTACTGCCGCCGCTCCCGCCTCTTCTGCTTCTTCTGCTGTCGCTCCCATCACTGCTCCTACAGTTCCCACTCCTGCAATTCCCACTCCTGCGGCTCCTACTCCTGTCGCCGCTCCCGCAGCCCCGGTAGCTCCTGTCCTCGCTGTTACCCCCAGTAAGACATCTGCTCGCTACCGGATTTTGGAACAGCAAGAGGCTGTCCGTATGCCCGAAAATGCCAACCATTCTGTCGAGGCCACTTCCCTCCAGTTTGGATTCTTGAATGTTGCCGAGGATGAGGAGCGTGAGCAGTCCAAACCCCAGCCTGCTGTGCCTGTTGAGACTCCCGCTCCCGCTCAGTCTACAGCCCCATCTGAGCCCGTGGCTTCTGCTCCTGTTCCTACTGCTCCTGTCGTGACTCCCGCGCCCGCTCCTGCTCCTGCTCCTGCTCCTGCTCCTGCTCCTGCTCCTGCTCCTGCCACTGCCGCTGCCACTGCCGCTCCCGCTCCCGCTACTGCCCCTATCCCTGTTGGTAAGTCTACCCTGATATAAGTGATAAATCCCTATCAACTAACGAATTCTACCAGCCCACCACCCTAACCCAGCTCCCGGCTTCGGACGTGACCCTTACTCTGCTCACAAATACGATACTTATGGTGGGCCTATTCCTCAGCAGGGTGGTGTCGATGGCTTTTCTGCCCCGCCTTCTCAAGCAACCGGCTTCCCCAACGGTCCCAATGACTTCACTTCTCTCTACGAACAGCGCCCTTTTGCTGGCTTCTACGGGGGTACCTTTGGTCACTCTCCCCAGGACGGTCTTCCTCCCGCTCAGCAACGGTCCTTCGGTAACTACCAGGCTCCTACTCAGGGTGATATTCCCAACCAGTTCTCTCAGACTTCCCGATTTGGCGGGGTCGGTGCCGACAACCAGAACAGTGGTCACAACACTCCTGTCCCCACGTCTGCTTCGCAACAGCAGCAACCTCAACCTCCCTCCTCTGGTCCAGCCTCGAACGTCATGTACCAGCAACAGCAGTACGGTGCGCAGTATTATCCGAACTATTACGGCTACGGCACTGGCTACCCTTACGGTCAGCATCAGGGTGGATTTAATGCTCCCGGCTTCAGCAAGAACTCTATGTACGGTAGCTACCCCACTGGCTTTGAGCAGCACAATACTGCTGCTGGCTTCAATCAGGTCTCTCACCGTGATAATGGTGTCTCTGCTGGTGCTGGTGATTTTGGTCGCCAGAGCGGCGCTCAGGGCGGTGCTCCTGGTTTTAGCGGATTCAACGTCCATGACTCCTTCTCTCGCGGCCCCACTGGTTACCAGGGCCAGACTAACCAGGCCTACAATGCTTCAGCCCAGGCTAGCGCTCCTGGTACTTCGGATGATCTGAAAACCTCGTTCAATGATAACAAGGTTGGTGCTGGTGGTCCCTCTCCCGCTCTGAGCGGGGCTCGTCCCGGTTCTGCTGCCAATAACGGTGCTCAGGGTAACCAGGGTCTGCCCCCTCAGTCCATGAGTGGCTACAACGCCTACCCTCATACCCTCCATAACTCTTATGGTGCTTCCGGGCAGGGCAACTACAGCTCGTACCAATCCGGCTTCAACAGCTTTTACGCTGGCCCACAGCATCGCGGCACTGGTGGCAATGGCTGGGGCCACAACTACTCCCATTAGGAGTTTGTTTTATTTGTTGAGCATGCGTTCATGGCGGCATAGTTCGTCCAGCTTGGCTCAGCTGAGTGAGTTTGGTAAGCACTTCATGATATATATCAGATGAACGCATAACTATTGTGACGTGTGGACCACATTAGCTGCAGCTCATAGTAAAAAGGATTGCAGAATCTTCTCCTTTCTTGGTGTCTTTTTACGGCTCCCGTTTGCATTTTTTTGTTGTTTCGTTGTCGGGTCAGTTGGTTCATTTATGCATGCAATCACGCTGGCATGCTTCATTGCATATGCACACATTCAGTCGTCTTTTACTTTTCTCGGTTCTCTTTGTTTCATCTTCAATTACACTTACAATAGGAGGGGTCTTAGTTCAAGAATAGGAATTTCCAATGTTAGGGCCTTTATGGGAAAATCATCATCAGGACAGGGAAGGCTGGAATGCGGATTGTGTTGTTTTCTTTGATGCCATTAACTTGTGCTGTTTCTTTTTTTTCTCGATCATATCGTTGGTGTTTTTTGTTTTCTCCCTGTCTTCGTTTGTCTCTTTTTTCTTGGTGTCTTGTTGTTGCAGTCTTTGTCTGGTGTGCGACTTGTTACGATTACTTGATGACAAATGAAAATGATGCGAGTTTCTGATGACGGGAAGATGAGACTATTGTCCATTTTTGAGTCTAGTTCAATGTGTGGATATGTTGATTTTGATATGTGACGATAATGATATGTGCATATATGTATGTAGGAGATTGAAGTTGACATGTGACGTCAGACGATGTCTTACAGTGTTGCGGATACATGACAAGGGTTGGTGAAATCATGCATGTGACGAAAATGACAGCTGCAGCCACTGGGTCAAACCAAAGCCATTGGCTTATCATGATAAGATGTTTGGTAGGTACAGTACATAAGCATACTGGTCAATCAGAAAAAAAAAGGCGACAGAAAAGAAAGACGATAAAATTTGGGGGGGAAAAATGCATTATTTCATCTCGTGGGTATTTTCCGCCTATAATCTATACTTTACAATTCTACAAAAAAACATCTTTTATTTTCCAAACGCAGCCTCGAAGTTAACTAGAGTCTGGCGGTAACGAGGCTTCCCCTCCTTGACATTGCACAGAGCCTTGCCCACGTTCTGGGGCGTCATGGGCAGTTCCTCAACCCACGGCTTGATGTTTTTGTCGGCAGCAAGCTGCAGCATCTGGAGGATCTCAGAACGAGAACCAAGGTGCGAAGAGCCAACGAAACAACCATTCTTAAGGAGATCAAAGGGGTGGATCTTCCAGCCCTCATCCTCGGGCAGACCAATGTTGACAAACTTGCAGTGCGTCTTGAGAAGCTGGAGGTAGTCTCCAATCTTGAAGCCCTCGAGCGATGAAGCAGTCGACAGGATAAAGTCAAACGAGCGCAGGTGCTCCTTGTTCCACCCGGGCTCCTTGGTGGTAAGGAAGCCGTCGGCACCCATAGCGAGGGCGTCGGCCTTTTTGCGCTCCGAGTGCGAGATGGCCCAGACTTCAGCACCGAGGGCCTTGGCGAGGAGGAGACCGAGGTGGCCGATGCCGCCGATACCGATTATGCCGACCTTCTTGCCAGGGCCGACGCCGCCACGGACAAGGGGAGAGAAGGCGGTGATGCCACTGCAGAGGAGGGGGGCGGCGTTGTTAGTTTCAAGGGATTCAGGGATGAGGAAGGTGAAGTGCTCGTGGGCGCGGATGTGGGAGGCGTAACCGCCCTGGGCGAAGGTGCCATCGGGGTACACGGCACCATAGGTGTCTGTAGTGCATTACAAAGACGTTTGTTAGACATTACTGAAGCGGTTTGTCATGGATGGTAGTTGTTTTGTTGATGCTTACCAGTCAGAATAGGGCAGTAAGTCTCGTTGCCATTCTTGCAGTCGTCGCACTCAAGGCAAGACAGAATCTGAGCACCAACACCAACACGGTCGCCAAGCTTGACAGAGGTGACCTTGGGGCCGACCTTGATGGCCTCACCGATTATCTCATGTCCGGGAATCAGAGGCCAGTGTTTGTTGCCCCAGCCGCCAGTGACGGAGTGGAGATCGGAACCGCAGACACCGCAGGCGTGGATCTTGATGTCAATATCGTAGTCACCAAAGGGCTTGGGCTTGAACTGTTAAGCGGAAAGAGGTGAGTGTTAATTTTTTGAGTTTTTTGAGTTTGTGTGGTTTGCGAATGGCGAAACGGAGGTTTGGGGTGGGCGAACCTCGTGGATGACTGGAGTCTCCCAGGTATCGGCGGATCCAGAACCGTAGCCAACGAAAGTATCAGGATAGACCATTTTCTATATTTTTAACGTGTATAGCAGAAAAATATTTCTTTAAAAACAAGGACTGAATAGGTATACTCGAAAAGAAAGTCAAAAATAAAAACGCGGTTGAGAAAGAACAAGAAGTGAGAATAAACGCTGTTTTATATATCATTCAGTCGGTATCAAGGCCCCGGTGATCCACTCACTCCTCACCATTTACTTCCTTCCCCTCCGGCGTTCTTTTCTTCCTTGTATTTTTTTTTCTAGGCTCGAATCGTCAACGGACTTCGGACAAACTCATAAGGCGACCGACTACAATGAAATCGCGGTTCCAGTTTACTGATCCTGCCGCAACGGACCGTTATTTATACCGCTACACGGCTACTCCCCCCTCCTTCACCGTCACTTGTCAATTGACAGCTGTGGTTCAACGAACAGCTATAACACTTTCATGACATAAATACAACACAAAAATTGGCCTCTTTCGTCGATCCATCGGCGTCTCTTCAAAAGTTAGCCATGTTCGCCTTTTTTTCAACAATTTACGTTGCAACCCCCCCTCCTTTGATCTTTTTTTGGTCTTGCCTCACCTTTGGAAGGAACTCCGATTACCTAATGTTGTTACAGAGTTGCTTATGTAATGCGGGCTTTCAAGTTGCACCGTTAGTGTTGTACCAGCAGGATCCAAAAGAAGTAAACAGTCTAAATAATATTGGAAATTAATGATGCAATGTTTGTTCTTGTCTGTCTGTCTGTCTGTCTGGGAATTGGTGATCTTTTTTTTGTTTATATATTTGGTTATCTAAGAAGGATGATGCAATATGACGCCAGTGACGGTTCGGTTACCGGGTGATCTGCTGAGACAGACTGCCGACTGCACATGCTGGTTGGATGTCGGATAGGGCACCGGTGGTCTAGAGATTTGGAGAAGGAAGGAGGGTAGGAAAGAAGATATATCTGATAAGGTGTGGTATGGATGCCGTCGGACTTCTACAGTGTTGTTCTGACTATTTGCTTTCATGTGCAATAATCTCCAACTTCGCGGCTCTGCACTACATTCTTGTGCTGACAACTTCTTTACAGTATTTTTTGCAGTATTCTTAGAGGTCATTGTCATTGGTATAAGGGGTATTATTGTGTTTTGTGGCCCCTGGCGCTAGAAGCCCTAGCCGGTTGGATCATGCCGATAACCCCAGTTTCAAACCCAGAGATTCAGCAACGCCACGACGGCGGTAGCTTTTATATAGATCTGTCTGTATCATTTTGAGCATGCACACCACATGAATGACAAACATTCTATCAAACGTCATCTTTGATGAGGTTATCAATTTCTTTGGTGAAAGAGGATGTCAATAGACAAAAAGCCTCGTTACGATAGCGAAATAGACTTTTAGGACGTGAACCTTGCGTCAAATCTAAGTGCCTGATACAATAATAACTTAGCTCGACTTAATTGAAAACCCGCAGAGTCGTATTACGTTCTAGGGTCATTATATTAGGGTCCATGCCACATGATAACACTACTATTACTATCTCCATCCTTAACAGAATATTCTCTAACCGCCAACTAAATGCACGAACCACTCGATGCCACGACTTAGCCCACGACTATAGACAAACCACTGAAATGAAGGGTTCACAGCCAAGATCATGCGACTGGCAATCTGGTCCAGGTCAGGTACCCATTCATTGTTCAATGTTCATTGCTTGATGCGGAAGCACGTTTGCGGATTATGCGAAACATGTTCTCATCTTTGAGCAGAATTTTTCAAAGTGATTGAAATCACCAACGCACGATATTGCTCCGCTACGATGTCCTTGGAACACGTGCACATGGCGATGGGACTGGTTATCTCTCCTCATGATAACAGCCGCAGGTTCAGGTTCAGCCTGAATTCGGTATTATGGTCTGTTCAAAGGTTCTTTGGACCATCGCTTGATTGAATCGCAAGTGAATGTAATTTGACAGTCGACCTTCCCATTTGTAACCATGTCTAGGTAAACGATAAACTCGATAACAACAGAACCACGGTAAATGGTCTGGACGAGAAAGGATGACGCTAATAATCGCGGATCGCAAGTTCTCATGCAGCAACTTAATTTGTAGAGAACCGTATTCGGTATAAGTGGAATGTTGTCATATTTGATTGATATATGAAATATATACCTAGACAAAAATTCCAATGATTCTTGGTGATTGGAATTTGACTTGATCTGATCAGATTGGGCGCAGATTGGACGATCGATCATTCAAATGAGCCAGAGATATAGCTGATACAACTTCCGGGTTGCCACTGTATGACTCGGACACTGATCGACACCCACAATTCAATTTAATCATGACCACAATTGACCTTGTCCAACAGCAGACCTTTGGTCATCAAATAACAGGTTCTGGCAAACTGACTTGTTGATGCGATAACTGCCTTTTCTCAGTAGAAAGAGAGAATATATGCGGCCTGAGCGGTGGAAGCTGAAACACAGACAACAACGCCCGGCTCACCGTCTGCCAACTCGTATTCTCACATCAGTCAGTACACTCTGAGCAAAAATAGCCACTGTATCTAGTCGTATTGAATGGAATAGGTTCAACACGACAAGGCAAAGAAATAAAGTACGAGAGAGTACTTATGCCGTAGAAAAATCATACTATTGATCATATGCGTTGAGACAACAGGCGTAGCCGGATAGCATCACGGCAACAACGTCACGAATAATCTTGACCATGCGATACCAATGAGACCATTGCTAAACTATTATTGTTCATTATTGTTAATGCTTCTCCCCACCGTTACAGTGACAGCGACACACAACCTTTTGATAGGGAGAAAGTGATTGCAGGAACTCTTTTTATATTTAGAAAACCGTGCGGAACCCAAGACGGTGTCGTCCCGCATTGGGCCGGGGTCCATTTTATGCTAATGGCGTGGCTATCAGCAACCTTGGAAAGCATACTCAAGCCCTGCCATTCGAATAATTCCGATGTTCTATTCAAAGAAGCTACATGAAGAAAAAAAATCACAGTAGTGACTATACAGTCAGTCAGTCCTCTTGATATGTATATAATCGACTGGCTCGTCCCTGGATCTGCTACATTGCATGTCTCTGGTTTGGTCTTTTTTTTTTTCCTCCCTTGGCTTGCCTCTTCTGTCTTCTAATAAACTTAATCAATTTCTTGGTTGAAGTTTGTGACCCGCCAACTGACTGTTTTTGAATTCCTTTTGTCTCGAATTTGACTTTTTTTTCTCTCTCCCTAGCCTCTTTCCATGCCAATTGACACAGTAGCTTATGTACAGCGACGAAAGTCAATTCTCAAGATACTGGGAAAATAGATCGCCGAGTCACCAACATTCTCTCGTATTCTAGCGTTTGCTTAATCTCCGCATCCGGCCGATTAGTTGGGTCCAAAAATAACCTGCTTCTTTGTTCTCCCCAGAATTCCTTCTTTCCATCGTTGGTTGGTATCGTGATCAAGAAAGAGTATAAAGACAAAAAAGTACGCGCCGCTTGCCTACCTATCGTAGCTCGGTTAATAACGATCTTGTATCCTTTGGCCGCTTGCTTGCTTGCTTTGTTGCATGTCCATCGAGGAATTCATTCTCTTTGTTCTGCCTGTTTTCCTTCATTCTTGGATATTGACGTCTGCAACTTCTTTCGGGGCGGGATTTGTCCGCGTACGGTAAACAGCAACCACAGGTGAATTGCGCAACTTTTTTAACTTTTCCGGGCACATTTTGCAGGTTCATTTGAAATTTTAATTCTTTTAAGAAAAAAAAAGGGCTTTTTTTGCATCCTCCTAGCTGATCCGCTTCGTTCGCAGCCGCTATTTCAGCCCAGGAACATTGGCGGAGAAAAAAAGCCTCGAGATCATCAATTCAGTTAGTACAGCAGTTAGGTTTTTGGGAGCCTTTACATACACAGCCATCAATGCATCGTTATTCGTTTAACTTTCTTTTCAAGGCATATTTGTATTAAGCCGTTCCATTCGTTATTTCCCGTCTTTTATTTTTCTTTGTTTACATAATTTCGTACCTTTTACACATTCGTTTCTCTCTCTAGAGCTTATCTTTATCAATTCTTTGCAACCCATCGCGTCGGGCGCTTATATAATCATCGCCCATAACCACACATCCACACGTTTCCTCCATCTTCGGTTTCTTCACCGTCTCCCCACCTTAAAACCTCCTTCCTATTCCATACGTCCCTTTTCTATCTCGCTCACTTGATGATATATAATTATTTAACCTCAGCCCACACAGACGCAACTTCCTTCCCTTTCACTTTCCGCAAGTGTTGCATTCTGGTTGTTTCCTCCGTTAATTGAGGCCTATCTTGATCTTAGCGCGCCCCGCATCTAGCAGTTAATATCGATTGACCGTTGCAACCTTTAACCATCGTCATTAAGCACATAATCCTCTTTACTTTTTGTACTTATCTCTTGCTTCCCGCCCGTGCATCACTTTTTTTTTTCTTTTTTTACTTATCACTCCCACACACATATACCTACAAGTCATCATAATCACTATGGCCACTACTAAGGCCCTTGCACCTCCCCCAGTGCTTTTACCTTTCTCCATCCCAGCTTCCGCTACATGCTGCGACAACTGCGGTGCCAAACTCCTCCACCACATTGATATCTCCGCCGCTTCCGAAGCCCAAGTAGCCCTCGTCGAAGCACAACGCCGCATCGCCCAACTTGAAAACCATGTCCGCGCCCTGCAAGCCCAATTATCTCCCGGTGACCCCGCCATTTCACCACCCTCCTCACCAGGCTTCCCCCAAACTCGTCGCGGTCGCCATCAACATTCTTCTTCAGCATCTTCCGATGGTAGTTATACTCTTGCTCCTGGTCAACAAAGTCCGACGCCAGTCCGGGGTTCCGGATCCCCCAGATTACTCTCTTCGCCGCAGGCCCCCTTCACGCCAAAACATACCCCTCGTGCTGCCAGTTCGTCTTGGGGATTCAACACGGGCCGGTTAACATCGCTACTATCGCGCAAGAGCACGCCTAACATGCGTCTCGATCCCTCTACACTTCCAAGTACCACGCCCAGTCCGCCCGCCGCTGCCCCTAATGCAGCCGCCCGCTCCCACCTTTCTGCCCCTCCGGATGCCAAGTCGGTCGAAGATCTTATGGCCGCCTTGGATCGTGAACAGGAATTACGAGTCAAGGCTGAGGGTAAGCTGAATGAGACAAGCAAGGAAGTAGAGGAGTTGTCGGTGGTATTGTTTGAACAGGCGAATGAGATGGTGGCGTCGGAGCGGAGGGCCAGGGCGAGATTGGAGCAGAGGGTTTCGGTGTTGGAACGGCGGGATGTTGAGAAGAAGGTGCGGTTGGAGAGATTGGAGGGGGCTATGGATCAGATTCATCGGGTCAAGGTGTTGCTGGGACAGGTGACCCCGGAAGGTGTGCCGATTGTTCCGTCCAAATAAGGCTGGGCAATGTCCTTTGTCATATTACGATGTCTGGACTGGTCTCCCCGCTTTGTCTACGATTTTGTTTTACGATTTTTTTTCTTTGTTGTCACTCTTTGTCGTCATTTGATACCCCATTTCTTTTTGTCTTAGCATCTAGCATTAGCCACTTTGCTCTTTCCATCTTTATTATCATGACTTGTCTCACAATACAATACAACTTAATTAGTGTACTTCTCAGACTTGCATGTTCGTATCTCGTGTGTTGTGTTCTCATGATCGTTACCCCTATTTCTTTCTTCGCCTGGAATTTTTATGAATAACCCCCAATTTTCATAGCTCCTATTGTCTTTTTTTTTTTGGAGAACGTGGCCTTGGCGGCTATATACTTGAATATTTGACATCATGACAAATTGCTCCACCAGGTGATTGTAACGGGACGTCAAAATTGCTACTGTCATAAAGTGATCTTGCGTCCGATGACGACGTAATAAGTTGCAAGGTCGTTTTATTACGTTCTCCTGCAGGCTATCTAGTCTTGTTTAGCAATTGTTACTAGGAATAAGGGTCTTGTGGGTGCGATTGGCAAAAGTTTGGAGATCAGAGATCTAGGGAACTTTGGTGTTTGTAAATATTATTTTATATTGGGGACTTCGAAGTCCGGATGAGTGCAAGTTCGACGAGTACCGTGGATTACAGGTTCGATACTGATTGGATGCGCGATGCGATGTTGTCAAAGGTCAACGTAAACATAGGGATCACATACACTTAACGATTTTCTTTGATGGGAGGGATGCATAGGGCGAAGTTGACTTGCTGTAACCTAGATGGGCTCAGCCATCATGACCAGCACTGACAGCTAATACACAGCTGCAAGTACATTCAATACATCAGCTCAACCGACATCCCCCGTTCCGCTCATCCATGAGCCATCACGACTTTTCTTCCCCACTAGCCAAGCAAGCTTGTCTCGTAATGAAAAGAGTTCGCGTCTCCTGGAGGCAGTGTAATACCAGGGACACTATGAGCCAAGACATGTGCAAGCACAGCGGCCAAGGCTCGGAGACCAAAAATATGTATAATCACGATTGTGTTCCTTAGAACACTTTCAGAGATTAAACTGAAAAGAACAGATACTACACTTGATCTTAGCCAAAAGGCAAAGAGAGCTAAAGAAGAAAGGGAGAAAAACTTACCCAAAAGCCAGCGGGCGTCAATGGGTATTTATAGGCCGGGGGGAATAGAAAAGGCGGTGGAGAGAGAAAGAGGAAGTCATGGGTGTGGGGCGAGCGGCAGAATTCAATTGAAGGGCTGGGCCAATAAGGGGTTTGGGTTGGGTCTTTTCTGTGGAGATGAAAAGGCTCTGCGTAGGCAGCAGGTCCGCAGCAGGTCCGGATGAGGCTGAAAAAAGGGAACTATGTATAAACCCTAATGATCAAATTTGCAGCTATATAAACAGGTTGTTCCCCCATCCAGCATTGCAGAAGTGTTGATATTATTATCAGATGATTTGTCACATCAAGCTCTGATAATCAGAATTGGTAATGTTGAGGTTCCTACGCTGCCCTTGAACACCGGACCCAACTGTTTTGAACTCAATCAAATGAAACATCACCAACATGCATACAATACTAACCCAATAGCATAACTTGTCATGTCGACTCATCGTCAATGTCATCCCGCCCCGTCGTTATCACCACCCTTGGTTACACTCTGGAGTCGGTCCTTGCCTTAATGGCTGAATCCAATTTTTATTTCAAGGAAGAACAACCACCCTCTACTCACCTAGATGTTCGTTTTGTGCTTTGGCATGATTTACGCAGTCTGGGTCCATATCCTAGGGAGACATTCCAACTTGTGATACCAATTGTAGATGCAAAATTTACGTGAATAGTGTCAATTTATCTGGTTGTAGAACGCTTGCGAAAGCAAAGCTACTGGTTAAACATACATGACCCTAAGAGTTTACGGGTGCAAAGATGCGGCCGTGAAATGTTACAAAATAACGATTTCATTGCAAACTTGCATACAATGATGGGTAAATTCTATGGATGCCTAAAGCATAGGTATCTACGACAAAACTACAAATGCTATATCATCGAGCCATATGTTAATTCTCGATCTACTGTGCTAGAGATTCAAAAGAAAACATCATGTGAATAGTTTCGTTATTGAATATCATGACCATGACATCCATCGCAACCGCTAAATGAGTATAAAGCGAGATAAAAAAAAGACCTCAAGATGCAGATGAATTTTAAACACCAAAGAAAAAACAAAGACAAATCCCAGATTAAAACCATCAATACTCAAATAAGAACCCAAACCCAATGGTCCCTAAACATCAAGAAAACAAATCCAACAGACTCCAATTCCCCAAATTAACCCTTAGTCAGAGATACCGTTCCAAGTCTTTTCACTGTCAGACTGGCACTGAGTCTTTTTGTCCTCAGCCTTGACCTCAATCTTTTCTTTCTTGGCCACAGGCTCGGCCTCGTGCTGTTTACCGCTGTCCTCGACAAGCTTGCGCTTCTCTCCCTTTTGCCCAGAGGTACCATTGGCATGCCCGTTAACAGTGCAGTTAGTGTAGCCATTGCTAAGGTTGTGACCGACGACAACTTTTCCTGATGCCGGCTTGCCACCAACCTTGCCGATTTGCTTCTGCTCCCAGCGCTCCAGCATCTGGGCAACCTGTGGTCCCCAGACTCCCTCGCCCTTCATAAGGTCATCGTACTCTAGAACAGTAGGCGTGTTGAGGACAAAGTCACTCTGACGAGAACGGCAAAGCTCGGCCATTAAGGCTACGGAGCCAACTTTGAGACCAAGGTCATGGCAGAAGCTGCGAACGTAGAAGCCGGAGGTAACGGTTAACTGGATGCGAGCAGCGGCGGGACCCTTGCCCTTCCATGGAGGAGGCTGCGAGTAATCGACTTCAGGAACAAGATTGTGGCCACGAGTGGGATTGGGGTTTTGGTTGTTGGGGATGCTGGCGGCCTTAGCCTTATTAATAGCTTCCGCCCCAGTAGCCTTAGCCTTTGCCGCCTCAGCAGCCTCTTTCCTAGCAACTTCCTTCTCAGCTTCAGGGTTGCCGCCAAGCGCGCCGCTCATCATAGGTATCTTTCCGGGCTTGGGCTGCACTTTGTGACCGGGGCGATCGCGAATGAGGCTGTCAAACGACTGCTCAAAGAGGCGCTTAGTCGACTCGTGAGCGGCGAGAGCCTCAAGCTCGCGCTCCTCGTCGTCGGAAGACGTAGCGGGTTCTTGAAAACCGTTGCCGGACTCGTTCAATTTCCAGACTTGTGCGGCAAGCTTCGTTTCGGCGGCATCGGCTTTTTCGGTGGGCCACCGAAACTTGTGCGTTCCAGGCTCGTACCATTCGAGAAGCTCAAGCTCTTCGACGCAGACCTCACGTGAAGGAATTTCACGGGGAATAGGCTTGCCCTCACGGGCATATTCATAGAGAGGCTTTCCATTCATTTTGAGAGCAGAGTACAGCGGCGGAATCTGCTTGGTGGTACCGCGGAAATCATCCAGGGCTTTAAGAACAGATTCTTTGGTGATGTGTTCGTAGGGGCGTTGCAGGAGGATACGGCCACAGCGGTCATAGGAGTCAGTACTGGCACCAAACAGGACAACGGTTTCGTAAGTCTTGGTGCATTCGAGAAAAGATTGAAGAGATTTGGTGCCGGAACCGACACCGAGAATCAGGACACCAGTAGCAAGAGGATCAAGGGTGCCGCCATGGCCCATTTTGACTTGGATTTCCCGCTTAATTTGTCTCCGGCGCTTTTTTTGTTGGTTTGGTTCTCTGGCCCGCTTCTCTTTCTCGGCCTGGATCCAAGAAGCAAACAATTTAGAGGGATTGAGCTGCTCCTGGGCATCACGGATGACCTGAGCAGAGCTCATACCGAGAGGCTTGTTGATGGCTGCAAAAGGACAAAAACATTAGCGGGCGTTCATGTCTGGCAAGATTGCAATGTAGAGTTGACGTTAGTCATACAAAAAACGCCCTCGGCCACCTTTTCGGTCACCATTTTAGTGAAATTTGTCAATGAATGTCGCATGCGGCAGTGGACGGAGAGCAATTGACACCGGAATTTACTGTGCTTATGTGTATATGTTCAGATCGAAAGTTGTTGGAGGAAAGCTGCATGCAAGCATGCAAATATAGAGAAAACGATTGGTCGTTGATAAGGTGGCGTTGACGATGTGCAAAGATAGCCAGTTATCGATGAAAAGGTACTAAATTGGAGAAAAAGACGTGGTTCATTCTAAATTAGAGATGTCAAATGTTGATGAGAATCAAAATCTGCGACAAAAGATGGACTGTAGAAGTACGTGTCTGCGCCGAAGGAACTTAGCTACTTCAATCAAAGCTGCTAATCCGAAGAAAATTTCTGGGGACTGATTACCACTATACTAAAAAAAAATCAAGGACTATCTTATCGATAAAGGCGGGACTTAGCTCATCTATATAGAATAAGCGTTACAGACGCGCGTTTAATCCGCTTGTATTATTGCGTTAAGGGTTAACTGCTAGTAGGTTGTCGCATTGCTCCAGCGGTATATAGTGGTCACTTGTACCCTGGTTATCGCCCCTCCATAGAATCCGCACCTTTCTTTCATCTTGAACTTACATCTTGAATGTGGCCGTATACATTCTCTTTGTACTGACATCCCATGTATGTTTATCTTAATTTTCATCGCAAATACGCAACTTTCAAACATTACCTGCAGATATCCCAGTAGATTGTTAGTATTTACAAAATCAACCCGGCACCTGTCACTCATATATCACTTTAAATCAGATAATCGCATATCACTATCACTGAGTAGCCGAATATGGCACCCAGCAAGCGACCGAACATTGCAAATCCTATCGAGGATACTCGATATGTGTCTGAAAAGACCATCTTCCGCGTCGCCGATCCGCGTATAGATGACGCAGAATGGCCTGTGTTTGAGTTGCGCGATGTCATAGTTCTTGACAAAACCCGGCGATATCTCAGGAACCTGCTTCGTATTGAGGAGACTGGGCCCTATATTGTTCGCGGCAAGGTATATTGCGATATGTCTGATTGTTCACAGGTCGTTCAATGTAAGCAATAAGATTGTCATGAACGTAGCATCGGTCGCGTATTAACATGTGATAGTATTGCAACCCAAACACTTCAAGCCAGTGGACATAGAGATCGAAGCATCAAGTATGTCTATCGGTCTTGATGATTTTGATACTGGTGAAAATGGTGAAGATGTTTCCGGGTCGGTGATCTGGGCTAAGAGTTACTATGGCTTCTTCAGAATAACGACACCTGCGAATAGCTACAAAATTCTCTACAACCACTCATTAGAGGCTATCACTCTCTATTATTCAGTTATGAGTGTTTATGAAGAACATTCTCTTTCCAAGGGAAATAAGAGAAGTCAATCCACTGGCAAAATCAAGGTCATTGACATGGTCCTCTTTGAAGTTCTCTTAAAGGTAAGAATTGTCGAAAGTCCAGAAAGCTTCGTCCCTCTTGATAGCTAAAATTTTAGTAGTATGCGGTTATGATCGGTGATGGCTGTATACTCGAAGATGTCATTAATCGCTGTATCATTCATGCGCCATTTCTGAGCTCGCAGTTCAAATTCGAAACTACCTTTGATTGGGAACACACTTCGTTCCAGAAGTTTGTCAAGGCGCAAATAGGCCATGGCCACGCATGGGAACAGTCTCATCTAGAGAACTTGATTCCAGACCCTGAATCGGCTGGCGACCCTAGATCAACTCAGATCTTGAAGCCGGTCTTTATATCTGAGACACAAAGTCCGCTCGAAGATCCATTCTCCGAGAATCCAGAACCCAGTCCGACCGAAGTTACAAAACATATTATTGCTGGAAGGCATATAGTCTATGAGCCTCAGTGGTTCAAAACGTACATTGCTCAAGACGTTCCCACAAATAAAGTCATGGTGGTACGACCTAGCAAGTCAAACCATGATTCACAAGTGAAGAGAGAGTCATCTGCCACCTTCAAAACCAACCCTACACCAGCACAAGCTTTATACAAAATTCTCCCAAAAATGCTCGGCAGACGGCGCATAGGAAGCGCCACATTCAAGTCTGTCAGTCGCGTTATCTGGGCTGAGTGTTCGGTCCCCACACGCAAAGATGTGGATGACATATTGGTGTACATCTCCAAAGATCTGGTTTATTTAATGGACACTGACCCAGAATGGCGCGATGTATGGCGTCGTACCAAGTTCTACGATGAACTTTTGAATGCAGAGGATCCCGATGAGGCCTCTCCAAAAGAAATCGAGAACATGGTCACCTACCTTCATTGGCGGAAAGCTCCCACGCGGCTTAATATTGGTACTAAACGTCCATTCGACGACACTCGGTTATACATGGGCGGTAAAACTTCATCGTTACGACCTACAAAGCGTGCAGCTACCAACTCCGAGACTGAGGGCCTGCATGGGAAGTCTGTTATTCCTAGTAGCTCCAACCATCAGAGACTCTCTACAAAACTGGTTAAAGACGTTGCTGTAATAAGCCTCGAAGACGACGAATATGATGAATTTGCGGCGTTTAGACGAGAAGAACAGGAACCGGAGCCGGAGTCTTCAACTTCAGAGTCAGAAAACGAAGAAGCGCCAACGGATAGTATGGTTCGGTTGGTGATTCGATCAGTCCCGATGCCTACCGTGGAGCCGAATTCCCCAGATGGCTCATGGATTTGTACGGCGCAGGGCTGTCGGCATATCGTGGAACCGGAAGATGATGATGTGGTGTTTGAGGAGAGGGTGCGAGAGCATTTGATTCAGCACGAAAAGAAGGATTCCAGAATCAAACTTGCGATGACTGAGAGTAAAGGCCATGCAATCAGGTGAGTTTCTACATTTGTTTTGGCATTTTAGGCAGACATAGATGGTGCAAAGATTGCCAGTCTATATATCGACGCCGCCTCATAGATAATTGTATTCTGTCAGCCTTTTACTCCTGTCCCCGGAAAAGTTAAGTCTCTTTCTAGCATAGGTTTCAATTGCAGACTACAGATAGTCGAGAATTTGAAGCGATTTGGGCCCAGTGGCCACTTGCCATTGATACCTGAGAGCTTTCGGATGTGATGTTATATCACGACTTATGGTTATCCGAAACCCGGACGATGCTAAGTGTCAAAACACAAGATATCAATAAGATCCATCATGTCTCTGTGCAGAGTGGTCGGTAGTATAGAGTACTATAGGCCGACCTTCCACGGAGTTACTAGCTATATTGTCCTTACGATACCCCGCATGACTCGGTGCCCAAAACATGGACAAGCACCAAGCATGGAACACGATGACCGGATTTTTTTATTGGTCACCTATGTGTCAAGTTTACTGTGATTCATAATGTCTGTATCATGCGAAGTCATCTGAAGCTTTGAACTAGCGATAGCTTGTGATAACGATCGTTAGTTTCTGGTTGAATGATGGCCACTACATTCAGCAATGCATCTATGCGTTAACAAGTGTTGATAGCTGGAGAAAACTATCTTGCATAGACCGCGCTGATCGATCTCTTTTTAATAGGGTTTAGAAGCTGACCTTTGCTTTTGCAGTCATCTTCTTGAGAAAATTAAGAATACTTCAGGGGAAAATTTATCGACTGGGATAGAGGAATCACAGCCTGCTCCAGTGAAGAGACGGTTTATGGTGATGTAATGTGCGAGGACAGTCTTGGTAGCAAACACTAAATACAGACAAACGAATATTAATACACATTTACTATTTGGAGGATGTTTAGCAGAAGGAGATAGTAGCGGTTCCTTGGGGTGAAGGATCTCGGTGGAATTTCTTTGCGGTATTTGAGTGAGTAGGCGCGAGAGTGAGGTTCAAGGTAAAGCCGTGAATGATTCAAACTTCACTGGTGGGCAAGATAGCAAGATAATGGCTACTGTTTCGCTTCTATCTGACTATCGTGGTGATTTCTCAAATTACTGGGTTGACATTATCACAATATTCTTTTTGTGATCATGACAAGCTCTTAAGCTTGACCCAATTCCTCCGTCCCTGCCTGCTGGGATTCTACGATTGTGCGAACTTACAAAATAATTGGCAAAAATATTACAAAGTCTCAAAAATCACATGTAAATACGAAAAATAAAGTGGAGAGAATCCTGTATTTCAACTTCCTGATGAACCTTTGAGTCAAAAGTTCCAAAAAATAAATAAATTCTATTCCACATTATCAGATATCGGTGGCTTGCTTGCGTGCAGGGTTTCCCATAGGCTGTAATATATGGAAAGTGATGTTAAAAGAAGAATTTCGAGGTTTGGGAGGTCCTAGAATGATGGCAGCTCTCCACATGGAGGGTTGGGCAGCATATTACTGGTGGATGGGATTGAGGGGTGGAAGTTTTAATGGAGGGATATCATGGTGACAGATTATAAGAAGAGGAGAGCGTCAAGAAAATTATTTAGACATGATTTCCGAGAGGTCCGAGAGGGGTTGAGGTGAATCGATCATTTACCAATGAACAAGATTGAAGTGTAATCTTGATTTCTCTAGACAATAGTGGAGAGATCGATGTCAGTTGCTTGGGCGAGATACGTATTTGGAATATATATCGACGAGTACAAATTGGGCGTTGACGGACAAGATAGGGAAAATTAGTAGATATGTGTCCATGTACAAGATCTCTAAGGATCTTGAAGTTTTCTAAATCAAATTCTATCTTTCACGTTTTTTTTCTTCTGTGTTTCTTCACGATGTTCACGATGTTTCGACCCTCTGCGTTCTGATACATCTGATTATCAATTATCATCCAGCTAGTCAAACCCATGGCAAAATCCCGGGAAATTAAGATTTGACTCTACACCTCCACACTAGATCCTTCCTTCCTTCCTCCGGGTACCTTGCGTTGAAGGCATTTTTTGTGCCAATGTTGGTTGTTTGGGCAAGGGGGCAAAAGAACATTGGAAGGAAGCTTAGAAGGAAGGGTTGAGCTGGAAGGAAGAAAGAATAAATAAATAAGAAAGTGATTGGCGGGTGAGGATTTAGGGTTCAGGTGGTGGGATGTGTAGGTAGGGGCGGTATTGAGACGGCGCGACTTTGATGTCATGAATTTTGTATTAGGTTGATTTTTTGATGATTCGGGTGAAGAAGTATTTACATATATATCATAATATACTCGCTGTTGGTGCTGTTGGAGGAAAGTGACATCAAGAAATCTTGTAAAATGTGGGTATTCGTATGACTACGGGAGTAGATGTCGAAGATGCGAGATTAGGGTCATGCAATGATTCCTCTGTTTTCGGCTTAGTTTAAGATTTCTTATTTAGATTCTCTCATTTAGATTCTCTCATTTAGTTAGCCCTTTAATATATCCTATATGATTTATATGTCAAGTTTTCTGATAGAAGGACGGAAGAATGTCCAAGAAAAGCAAACTCCCGAGCCTTTTGACATGTGGTTTCCATGTTTGAGATTTTGAAGGGATGATCGTCTGAGACAGCAGGAAGGCTTATACTGAAACAGGTTCTAATTTTGATGTCGTGACGACGGCGCAGTATCTGTTGAGAGCGTTAGGTTCGGGGTTCTTGACGCTCGTTAAAAGCTGCAGCCATATATTGATCGGAGAATGATTGAAAACATGAATCCGGAAATATCAGAAGGCGTCTTTGCATGAGAGTGTCAATTTTGAGGGGATCTCACTCGAAGTTCAATGGGAAACTCAGTGTTGATATGGCCGAGCAAAGTGTTGGGCTCTGGTTAAGTCACTGCATGTGCGGTTGTGGTTGTATCCGATAAACCATAAGACTATACCCAATGCTCAAATCATCAAAAGCAATTCAACCCGCCGCTGTTCAGGCCATCCTGTATCCAAACCGCACCGTAACATCGCGTTTATCTCAAAAATATAGATGTATATGTATATGAGTACACATATATATTTATACATAAATTTCCTATCCTGTCTATCCTTTGCGCCCCCTAGATCCAATACTACGCTAGTAGACACCTGCTCCTGTCCATCCGCGGAGAATGGTTATTCCGTTGTGTGTGAGGGTTACAGGTGTGCTTTGGAGTGGTTCTTGGCGGGGAGTGCCTGGGTAGGGGGGAGGGTGCAGGCGTTGAGTTGCG
The DNA here is from genome assembly GCA_002778035.1 of Ambrosiella xylebori. Classification (NCBI taxonomy): domain Eukaryota; kingdom Fungi; phylum Ascomycota; class Sordariomycetes; order Microascales; family Ceratocystidaceae; genus Ambrosiella; species Ambrosiella xylebori. The sequence continues at coordinate 919,469 of PCDO01000002.1, forward strand.
CTTTGGATGCTGGTGAGAGATGGAGTTGGTGTAGAAAGAGAGAGAGAGAGAATATTGATTTGGTAAGAATATCGAGACTTTCAATGAGAGAAAGCAACTATTAGATAGAAAAGAGATTCAGCTTCTACTTGATCACGAACATGCAGTGATTCACAGATTAATTGAGTGACTGTATAATGCCCTCGCCGGACATGCCACTATCTACCCAAATATCTAGGCGGCAAATTCGACTCCCCAAATCGACCATCAGTGACAACAACGTCCCATTTTTTGATAAGTCAACATCCTAGTTACTCTACCAAAAAGGTCTTTGCTTCTCGCTGATGGAACGATATAGACAGTCAATGTGTCTATATGATAAAGTTATGTGTGTAGCCATGTTCCTTTACTAGGAAATTTTCTCCTGTAAGACCCTGCAGGAACAATACATGAGACCATTGTGAGTCGTTCAGATCACCAAGTGCTCTTTTTTAGGCAAGAGGATACGCGACTGGATGAGTGCATATATGATATATGGAAGAATGAGAAATGAAGTTTTACTTGGTGATTACTTGATGAAAAGAACCATAGTGAAGAGCTGGTGATGCAGGCATGGTTGGTGCTGGATGGGAAGGGGGTCAAAGTCAAACAGATTAGTGGGGAGAAGAGTGGAAGGGTGACGATATATAAACTTTGTAGGAGTTTTATGTATATATTGTGTACGTTGTTGTCTACAATTTAGTTAAGCCTTGCGTCAGGATCGACGAGAACAACCAGGATGGAAAGACAGTAGAAAGAACTTGATTTCCCTATTGTATATGTGGATGTGGATTCACTTGGTAGACATGTGAACAAAAACTGCTGACTATGTTTCTTTACTTTCCAATGTTGGTTGGCAAACTTACAAAAAAGTGAGCATAACGACATCTCACCTTCTGATTAGCTAGGCCATTGCCATTGTATAAGCGTCAAGCGTCTAGCGTCCACCGACGTAACTCAGCAAACTTGGCGTTTGACACCGAAGACAAAGACGAAAAGCCTCCAACGAAATCAACAAACGTTGGTCCCCGTGCCGAAGTGAAGCATAATGACTAATAAAATATCACAAAGAGAGATACATCGCCTGTAGAGAGAAGTGTAGATACGTCACTCTTTTGAGGGTGCTCTTTTTGCCGGTTACTAGCCGGCCGGCCAACCATCCGCCCGTATTTTTTTCTTGAGAGAGAAGGCGAGAGAGAGGGTGTGAAGATCCCATGTGAGTAAGATGTAATGGATGGGTCAATTGGTGGGTGGTCTAATTTTTTTTGTTTGTATATTTACAAGGAAATTACCGTCATGGCTGCACACTATCACCGGAAAGCTCCGGGCAACCAATCATATTAGGTTCTCTTCGGCATGAATGAATATCAAGGTGAACTTTTTCGATGCTCCGGCAGGCAAAGTACATAAATATATAGTTTTTTTGGGGGGGGAGGGGGCGGATGGACAAATGAGTTACCATGGAACTAGAGCGGCGGTAAATATTAGCACATGTGTTATATACAAAATAGTTTGCCTATCAAATCGAGATTGTCACCCCAATTTTTTACATTGTGTTTGCCTATTCGCAACATGAACATTTCTAATCTCGTAAATTTAGGATTCTCGGCTTTGCAACGATGACATGCTCGCTAGAGTTACACTCAACCGTCGTTTACCAGTCAGCGGTTCTGACTTACACACGTTATAATCATATTCATTTTAAATACCTAAATGCATTACTGTCATGCTTTAGAAAGGAACTTTGATTTAACAATTCCATTGACGGTAGAGGCCGCACACACTTTTTTTTCATGACTCTAGTGACATAACGTGATGTATTTTCTATGAATAGAATCAAGGTCCAGTAAGAAGCAGTATAAAACTATTAATCTATACACATAAAAAAGTTTACTCACCCTGTATCATCCATACATCTGTGGCTGTGAGCTGCATCTTCGTCTCATCTTCAAGATGCGAACATCTCGCATTCGCCAACTGTTAATTCCGCTTTGTCCCAGGAAATATACGACTGGAAGCATAACGATCACCCATCCATTCATCTCTCCGTTCTATCGTGGCGGCAATCTATCAAGGTCCCCGAGACAGTTTATCAGCCATCTGATATTGTCGTTGTGTCCGTGATGTCCTGGTCGTTACTCGCTAGGCCTTGCCTCGTTTATGCCGCGCTTCTCGTTGTGGCCTTCTGTGCCATGCTTGTATGTATTTGAGATGCAATGACGATAGGCAGTCGGAGGTGAGGCATGGAGGACTGTGATTAAAAAAAATATCAGACTATTGACTCTAGTTTCTAAGATCCTAATGTGGACTTATTGGTGCTTGTAATCGACCTAAGTGCCAAATGTGTGTGGTGAAATATTTAAAGATTTCTTTTTCCTTTTCATTTTTATATAATCTATCAACTTGACTTACACGCACGCCAATAGGGTTAGGGTTCACATAATATCTTGGCTAAATACTCACTTGCATGGATGTCTTCATTCCGGATTTCTCGTTTCAAGAGAAAGCAATGGGCATTCCCGGGCCTAGGAGAGGGTTAATTTCTTATATAGTTGAATCAGGACGGAAATCACAAGTGTATTTAATCGTATTTTGAGCAAAAGTAGTTGAGAAAAGCTTAGTACTCTCAGAAAATGATACGCCTTGTGGGAGACAGTAGTTCCTGACTTTTTTGGTTGATAACTTTTTCGTGGCGTGCTATTTATAATCTTGGGATGAAGCATGGCGATGCTGATGCTGATGTGAGAGGATGTTGTTAGTGGAAGATGGGTTTGAGGCCTTTGGGATAAGAGTAGAGTCGAGACGAGAGGCAGTGGGTTTTTTTTCTGGGTCTCTTGGCCTGTTATGCAATGCAGAGCGGGAGACTTACAGTTGACACTAAGTTGATGTAGCATTGAGCATTTTAGTGTGTTAGTCTTAGTTTAGACCAGCAAGATACATCATACCTGAGAAAGATTGGGAACACTATCTCGAGATCAACAACTGGAGCTATGCCAATGAGGTCATACCGGAAAAAATCTCACTCTAAATCTCATCTCTCGCTCAAAGCCCCAAATAAAACCACCGCCGCCTTTAACGGAATCACAGGATTTCTGACCAGGAAGAAAGGTCCTCAACTCTCCACCCCCATTTCCCTCCTTCTACTCACCCCCCCCCTTGGAAACCCGGGCGGACCATCTCGACTAACCCACCCTTCCCCGATGCTTTATCCGGAAATGGAATGGGAACTTGTCAAAAAAGAAAATAAATAAGAGTAACAAGATGGTGATTTAACTCTTAGCTTACAATGCCGAGTCTATATATCTCCCCCCACCTGCCCTACCAGCATCGATACAAATGTTGTCCGGTTCCTCTCTCTCACCACCTAGATCAGCGAGCGTTTCCAAGGCTCCGTGTCCTTCTTTTCTTTCTTTCATTATTGAGAGTTCCATTCTTTTGATTCTGCGCCGTTTGCAAAACAAGAGTCTCTGCAGTAGAACCAACCTGTGATTCTCTCCCTTTTGCAACGTCATTTCACTCTTTTTGTATCTGCTTCTGCTTTCTCATTTTGACTATATTTTCATTCTTAACATTATTGTTTATATAATACTTTGCTCTTCATCATCAGCACCATGCATTTCTCCAAGCTTCTGGCTCTGGCCATGGCTGTCAAGGCTATGGACAACGCCCACTTGTTCCCCCGTGAGGAGCAAGCTCTGGCCCACCGTCTCGGGGAGCGTTCGCTCGTTGATAACATTATCAAGGATATCGAGCAGACTGCCACTTGCGCTGCTTGCAAGGTGAGAAATCTTCTCCGGCGTTTGCCTCCTACCACATTATGTATAGTTGCTAACCACGGCTCCTTTCGTATCTAGACTGCCCTCGGCCTCCTCAAGGGAATTACCTTCTTCGGCGACCAGGCCTTTGTCGACATCATCCAGGGTGTCTGCCGTACCTTCTCCGTAAGTGCTTCGCCTTCCTGCCTGTCATACATTCCCAATCCAGCAACTAACAATCCCAACCAGCATGAGGACGACGATGTCTGCGATGGCTCCCTCGCCTCCGAGGGCCCCATCATGGCCAAGTCTATCCGCACCATGAGCCTGTCCTCCGACACCTCCGACATCTTCTGCGCCTCCTTCCTTGGCCTCTGCGACTACCCCGATGTTCACGAGTGGGAGGTCCCCATGCCCTCCAAGACGGCCACTTCCAAGGCCAAGCGCGCCCCCTATTGGCCCGAGAAGCGTGCCACTGCCACCGCCGCCGCCGTCACCAACTCTACCAAGACGCCCCTCAAAATTGTGCAGTACTCCGACATCCATGTCGATCAGCGCTACGAGGCTGGCTCGTCCACCAACTGCACCAAGCCCATCTGCTGCCACGCCTACACTGACGCCGACAAGCCCGGCGTCTCCACCTCGCCCGCCGGCATCAACGGCGACCACAACTGTGACTCGCCTAAGACCCTCGAGGAGGCCATGTACGCCGCCATCCAAGAATACGCTCCGGACGCTGCCTTTGCCATTTTTACCGGCGACATCATCGACCACGGTGTCTGGATGACCACCGAAGAGCACAACAAGGCCGGCATTGACGACGCCTACGAGACCATGGCCGGCGCTATCCCACTCGTCTACGGAACATACGGCAACCACGAGTCGACGCCGCCTAATGCCTACCAGCCCAACGACTATGGCAATCAGGCCGAGTGGATCTACGACGTCGTCTCCAGCCAGTGGACCCGCTGGCTCGGCAACGCCACCGCCGAGACCGCCACCGCCGCCTCCATGGGCGCCTACTCCAAGCTGGTCCCCGGTCACAACGTGCGCATCATCTCCCTCAACACCAACATATACTACATCCAAAATTACTACCTGTACCACGACCCCATGGTGCAGGACCCCAACGGGCAGATCGCCTGGCTGGTCTCGGAGCTTGCTGGCGCCGAGACAAATGGCGAAAAAGTCTACATAATCGGCCACACGCCACCCGGCGACTCCGACGCCTTTCATGACCAGTCCAACTACCTGAACCAGGTTATTGCCCGCTACAACGAGACCATTGCCGGCATGTTCTTCGGCCACACGCACGTCGACCAGTTTGAGGTTGCCTACTCTGACTACGATAACCGCAACGCGCAAACCGCCATGGCTATGGCCTACGTCTGTCCCGCACTAGTCCCGTCATCTGGTATGCCGTCCTTCCGCATCTACGAAGTTGACCCGGACACCTACCAGGTCCTCGACGCCATCACGTACGCTGCCGACATGACCGATCCCTCTTTTCAGTCCACCTCAGGCCCCAAATTCACCAAATTCTACTCAGCCCGCGAGACGTACGGGCCCCTCGTTGCCCACCCGCCGGCCGCCGATGCCCCGCTGAACGCCGCCTTCTGGCACGAGGTCACCGATGTCCTTGAGGACGACGACGAAGAGTACAAAAAATTCATCGCACGCAAGTCGCGAGGGTGGGATTCCGGCGCCGAGATCCCCGATAAGGAATCGGAGATCTGCCAGCTGCGCGCGGCTCGGTCGCAGGATAACTGCTTTGAACCGACACCCGGGTTGGCGTTCCGGAAGCGCGAGGATACCCATACTCATGATGGGACAGCGGATTGCGGCGTCTCGTTGCTGCGGACGTTGATTTCGAATGCGTTTAAGACCAAGGACGCATTGTATTTCCTGCAGGATCAGTGGATGGCGATTGCGGGGGATAACTCGACAGCGGCGGAGTTCATGAAGAATATTACCGCGCAGGCCACTTCAGTCACCAATTCTTCCTCTGTTGCTTCCAGCGGCGAGGCCAAGCTGATCTGAGCAGTGAGAGGTTGATGTCGGTGGTAATACTATTTTACAAAAGAGCCTTGTGGTGACTGTGTCGTTATGACATGTACCGCCTGGCTCCATATCATGAATAGTTGAATCATCAAGTTGTTTATTTGCTATTTGATGCGTGCATTTTGTTCTTCATGTTTGCTTTATGCTGAACTATGTCTTCATGAGCTTCTTTCTAGGCTGATTGAGCCGAGCTACTTACAGCGCGTCCGTTTCTTTTCTTGCTGTTCTTTTATATCCACATATATATACATAACTTTTGCCTTGGCGATGGAGTCATGTCATGTAATGAAAATATCTGTTTATTTATCCATAAACCTTTTGCCACCATCTATGTATACCCTTGTCTTGCTGTGGGTATCCCCCACCAATATTTCGTCTGATCGTGCATACGCACTCTTCAATCCGCAAACATTTGTGGATCGTGTTGATGAACTGTCATTCAAGTCTCCATTTTCCCCCTTACCAGCTCGCAACTTCCTCTTTTGACGTTGTACAAAGGTCTATTGTTTTGCCAACACGATGGATTGCCGTTTCGGGAAGGAACAAACGGAGATTTGTACTACCTGATCTGACGTGACATATTGATTATGACGTAGTGATATTGCGACAATCAAGGACTGAGATCTCTATTGTTCATGTCAAAGACTTATAGAATCATTGATAAATTCGTGTGTATATAAATAGGGGTATGTAAAAAAATAATATCAACTATACATATTTAATATGACCAATATCAAACAAAGAAATTCTCCAAACGCCCCGAATATGTGGTTCCATCACCGGGCCTGCTATCCAGAACCACCAAAATGAGAAAACAGAAGCCAAAGCGAACAATTCGAACCGTAGATATCTTAAAAACCCAAGGAAAAAGGACAAAAAGGAAACAAAAAACCACAACTCCCCTTGCTCATCCATCCAATAAATACATATAAATCCACCTCACCTCCTGCATTGTACTGCGCAAACATGCACGACAAGGCTGCGGGACTGCAGTTGGTGGGTGCCGTCCCCTGTCGTTGCCTGCAGTATGCCCGAGGGCTGGGGCGTGATATCCTGCAGAGACGGAGTGAGGGAACGAAGATCGGATGACACGGGGGGAAGTGCATAGCATACCGCCATATTAGACTATCTCCAAGGTAATACCGAGAAAAAAAGTATGGAGTGGTTGATCGACGTCATGATTCCCCCTTAAAACAAAGGCATCATCATGTCCCGAGATCCAGACAAGGACGAATAAGGACACCGATATCAAGACATTGGTATCCGGACGAGTCAGTGACAGTGACAAGTTACTGAACTCGGAAGCACACCGACTTCCGATCCCCCTGTCACGAACCCCCTCCCCCACATACACTTGTCGATCCAACCAAACATCTCCCAACTGTGGTCCACCCATATCGTCCAGCATCCATCCACCACTAGCCAGCTGCATATAGGGCGACAACAACCTTTGTGCAAACGAATGAGCGAGAAAAGAGATCGTCAAGACGCGCATCTCTACTCACCGCTTGCTCTTGCTTTTGGTCCGGCTGACCTTCTTGCTTGCCTCCTTCTGCGCTTGTCTCTGATGCAACGGCATCGCAGTCTTCTTGGCCTCCTCAATCCTCTTCCGGTTGCTCCCCGAGCTCTTCTCTGTCGCCGCTGTGGTTGTGGACACGGCCGAGCCAACTTCGACAATCTCCGAACTGGTACCAACGGCTTTTGCCTCTTCTTCTGCAGCGTCATCATCGGCAATGTCCTTTTCGTCAATGCGGGCCTTTTTCGTGCCGTCTTGCCGAGTTCCAATGATACGGCGCTCACCCAACTTGACAATTGGCGAGGCAAGACCGAGACGGCTGAATGCCCATTGGAAGAACCCTGGTGATGGGGGAGTCCACTGGCCGATGCCATCACAGTAGTGCCGTTGGTCTTCAGGCAGGTTCATCCATACAAAGTTCTTGTTGTTGTGAATGCGACCCTCAATGATGAGGTCGCCAACTTCCTCTGGGATTTTGAGGGCCTCGGCAATGAGAATGGGCTGGTAGGCGGGAATGATAAGGTGGAGTTTCACAGGAAGCGGGTGGTGGCCCTTCTTGCGCTCTTTGCGCTCCCGGCGATCGGCCAGCCGGCGAGCCGCAATCATGAAGAGGAAAACAGTGTCGATCTGGTTGGTGTAGCCGCAGAAGGCCGGCCCCAGCGGTTCCTTCTCGAGAAGCTGGTAAAACGGCGGATACCAGTCATTGTCCGGGTGGTAGACAAAAAACCAATGGCTGAAGTTGGGGTCCCCAGAAGTCTGCCCCATGCGCTCCCGGATCATGGCGTAAACATACTGCGGAAAGTCCTTTTGTGCCATCAAAGCTGTCTGCGCTGCCAGAGTCTGCGAGATGCCCTCGAGCTTTTCGGCAATCAACTGCAGCGCCTGCACGCCCTGGTAGGTCAGGACCAGATTACATCCAATCTGCGCCGTGGCCGCGGCCACGTTAAACTGCGAAAAGACAGAAGCATGGTCGCAGACCGACTTGCCGACAACCTGCATCGCGGGGACGAAGCGCTGTATCTCACGGATGCCCTCGCGGACGGTGCCGACGGTGTCGCCAGCTTGGATACTCTTGACGAGTGGCGAATCGGCGAGCTGCACGGCCGTTTCCCATGCTTGGCGGCGGAGCTTTTTGTCGGAAAGAAGCTGCCAAAGGGCAGCAGACGCCATTGCGGAAGCCGTGGTGGGCGATTTTTTCGGGGGGTGTTGGTGGGTGGGTTCGGGGTGTTGTTTAGGCTCGCGGACTCGACGTTGGAATTGTCGATTTTGCCGGCGCGAGCTTTGGTGGGGAAAAAGAAAATGGGAGGAAGGAAGCGAATGGGGGCCCTTAAATTTTAAAGTTTTTTTTTGTGCTTCAGTTTTCAGTGCAAAGTACAGCGAGAAAGAGGGCGTGGTGTCGTTCCCGTGGGGGGCAATAGTGTACAGTGTACAGGGCAAGAGCTATGCGAAGCTGTTACCTGTAGTTTCCCAAGTAGGCTATAGTTGATGCGATTTTTATGAGCTTTTTTTTTCTCTTTGGCTAGGAAAGAAAGAATTAGGAACGCTTTGTGATGTTATTAATTTGAAAAAAGAGGGCTTCAATTTCCTTCTCCCGTGCCTTGTAACAGGGCGTTGGAGGAAAGTGTTTATGGGGGGCTTGAGGCGCTGTCTTTGGAGGCCGTCTTCTAGGGGAGGGAAGTTCCTCGTTTTAACTCAAGATGCGAGTAATTGATGGCTGGGAGCGTTTCAATATCAAATATGTGGCAACAATGACCAAAATTAAATATTAAATATAAGAGTTATGTCTTAAGAAGGGTCTTGATGGAACGTGCGATACAAGAGACGTGAGAAATACGTGATGAAAATTTCCAAAAGAAGATGAAAGTAAATAAACAAGTGACAAGAGGAGGTTCTCGTCGTCAGTCAATAGTGGAGGGCTGGTGATGGTATATGTAATGTTTTTTGCTGTCTCTGATATCCAAGACAAAGTTTCTGACTAAAACTCACGATGATTTGTCGCTTCAGACATCAGTGGGAGCCCCAGCTTTGATATCCGTTCCCAGATACCAAGTCTCGCATCACGACGAACAAGGGCATTCAGCAAACTTAGTGATCTACGAGATATCAATCTTGTCTCAGTGTCAACACACATACCGCATGTCAGGCTCTCTTCTCTCCTGCTTCATAATCGCATCCCCCGACCATCATTATCATCATCATCATCATCATCATCATCATCATCATCATCAGCAACACTAGTAGCAGCACATCCTTCTTTTGCTTCTTTACACCGCCGCTGCACATTCAGAGACTCCAGCTCCCAATGCAAAAAGCCCCCTTGTCCTATTCCCTCCCGGCTCCTTCTGTAAATAAAGCCCGGCACCGCTCAAAACGATTTAATGGCCCAACTGTAATACATGTAGAATAATAAACTTAGACTTATCCAAAGCTCCATGCCTAGGCTCGCATCTTCCAGAATATTTAATAAACAGATAAAGTCATTGTCACTGTCATGTCGCGACAGGGTCCCTTCCCTAGGAAATATCAAATTGGTGTCGGTCAGAAGGGTGCGTTCCTTGCAAGGACACTGGGCGGATAGACCTGCATAGGAACTCGAAGCCGGAAACGCATCAAGCAGCAGGTGCAGTAGCATATGCATCGTTGCCAGCAGTGGACAAGGCGACAGAGATCCCAAGAACAGGAGACGATAATATATAGATTCGTTTGATTTGTGATGTTGGCCGTGGCGATATGTGATCGACTGTCGGGGATGTTAGGTATATACATATAGACATTTCTTTAATCAACGATGGACGTCGGCTGTTCGCGCATTGCATTTGCATCGTTTGGGAGAGATGAAAGAATGAGACCGCGGAAATTTTCTATGTGTATGTGTATGTGTATGTACATATGTATGTACAGATATGTCTCGGTGTACGGTGCCGGCGGTGAGATCGGCTGGAATCCCCTATCGGATACCTGCTGCAGTGGACATTGGACATTGCTTAGTCGGGGAACGACTCAAGAGTAACAACATCTCGTGCGGTGTGTTTTTGTTTGTTTTGCGCGTATGTCATGGCATTTATTGATTGTGCTTATTAACAGTTTGATAATTGATCCGCAGTTGCTGAACTTCATGCCCAACCACCTGCACTAATCAATCAATTCAAATCACGACACCAGCCAGCCAGCCTCATTTTCCCCATTCCATCTCGTAAACCCGATTAAATATCTTCACCATTCTCTTTATAACATTATCTAAACCCAAAGACTTAACTAACCCTGAACTTCTGGATGCCTCCCAACTCACGAACTCCTTCCCTCCTTCACCGTCCACCACCATGACGTGGCACTCCGGCCAACCCACACTGCCCGTTCCATTCTTCATCTGATTGATTGTTGTTTTTTGTTTCCCCTAAACACGCACCAAGCCGGCCCGTCTGGCGAATCCCATCATGCAAGCTATATGGACTTATTTGTCCGTCCCTGTGACTCAGTGGTGGTGAAAACGACATGTAATTCTTTGTGTCTTTGTTTTTTTTCGTTTCTTTTTATTCAGCAGGTTGACGGTCACGAAAATGATGTCAATATCTCTATAGAACCTTAGCTATTAAGATATAGTGCACAAAGACTAGTCGAGGAGTAGTTTGGCCATTGGTATATAGTTGGTACACAATAACGACCTAATGAGGCGGTCTGTCGGTCTGTCAACTTGTTGCACAAGGCAGCCTTGTTTGGTTCTGTATAGACTTGCCTTATCTATACAACTCCATGTACCTAGATATCAAGATTATTTTCCAAATATAGGGCTTAGAGATTGAGAAGAGGGGGAGTCATACTCTGTCGTATCATTATTTTCCAATTCAGGTACAGCATTACATTATTGACATTCGCATTCAATTCAACACATCCAATCACATGCCCCCAAATTTGGTATAAGTCGGATTCGCTATCATCCAACTTCCCCACCTTTCTATATACAGAAATGATGCTTCAAGATAGGGCGAGATATGATTCATACCTGAATACAATACATCTGTACTCACGTCACGATAACAACATACTCCATCCAATAGCTAAAAGAGAGCAGTAAACACACAAAGTATATGCCCACATAAACACACCAAATCCAACCGCTTCTTCTTTCAATGTGGGGCTTGCCATCACCTTCTCGGAACCACTATCCATCAGTCCATGTCTTCAACCCTGCCTGCCACTCTAGGAACCTCAAATCACATCCCCGTAGATCCATCCCATGCTTCCTCTGCACTCTGACGCCATATCAATCCAATATTCTCCCCCCTCCCCCATCAACCCTCACCAACTCACACGCATCACAAACCCCAGTCTTCAACCCCAACTTCCACTTCTCTCTGCTCTCCCTTTTTCCCTTCTCCCCCATATCGGGCATCAACCTCAACCCCGCTCTTAACCCACCCTTCCTACCCAATCCGCAAAAACCTCACCAATGGGATATGACATGCCATATACTTCATCCTCGCATTGCATCCACGCGTTCCTTCTGACAGATCACAGTCAGTCAAAAGACATCTGAAACATGCAATTGTGACAAGTGAATCATCACGAAGCTAAGGAATCTTTGGTTCTATGGAGTAATGATGATCAGGAGATGAGAAAAAGGTAGTCTGAATAAACATAAGTTGCGTGATATGTTCCGTATTAAGCCTAATTGCACGCACATGGTCATTTTGAATAATTCTAAAGACTGGTAACATTACTGATACTGACCCTAATGTTAGGGTCCGTGTCTCTTGCAAGGTGGATTCGATGATGTAATACACACAAAACCACAAAACCCCCAAGTCGACCTTCACTTAAAAATAGTACTCGACACTTATGGTTAGTGTAACTTTGTATTCACTGCTACCAACAAAACACAATATTCCCTTGGGGCAGCTTATGACTTCAGAGGCCTGGCGATTGCCATATATAAAAAGAAAAAAATAACATAAATCATGGATAACGCCTTTTGACAAACAAGACGGAGATGCAATGATAATATCAAACAACGAAGTGATATCAAAAATAACAGACGAAAAACAAGAAAACAGACAGCGTGGCAATAGTCGATTACTCATCCAACACCGACGCAAACTTCTCGGTCATCGAAGTTTGAATAGCCTCGTACTATGAGTACGTTAGTATACGTCTTCAGAGTAACATAATAGACCACAAAAGTATTGCTTACCTTCTTGCAAATTACGTCCTGACCTTCAGAGGGAACTTCAAATTTGAGTTGACGCAGTTGCGTCAGAATGTCAGAAGTAGCCTCGCGGATCTTGGACCAAGTCAGGCCCTGACCAACGGCCTTCTGGGCCTCGTCATAGTAGCCAATCATCAGCTTCATCATCCACTGAGTCTTCCACAAAGGGCAGAACTGGTCATAGTCGGAGTAACCGTTTTGCTGAAGGAAATCCTCCTTCACCAGAGAGGCAAGGTCCAACGTAATCTTATCGTTGTCGGATAGAGCAGACTTTCCGACCAGTTGCACGACTTGATCCAAATCCTCAGATGTACTGATCAGCTGACGAATGCGCTCACGAAGAGTCCCGAAACCGGGAAGCTCCTGCTCATACCACTTGTCCAGAGTTGACAGATACTTGGAATAAGACAAGCTAGTGTTGATGGAAGGGAAATGCTTGCGTTGGGCAAGCTTCTTGTCAAGACCCCAGAAAACTTGCACGATACCCAGAGTAGAAGTGGTGACGGGGTCGGAGAAATCACCACCAGGAGGAGAAACAGCACCGACAATGCTGACGCTGCCCTCGCGCTCGGGGGATCCCAAAGCCGCGACCTTGCCAGCACGCTCGTAGAAAGAGGCGAGCTTAGCACCAAGATACGCAGGGAAACCCTGATCAGCAGGCATTTCACCAAGACGACCCGAAATCTCACGAAGGGCTTCAGCCCAACGGGAAGAAGAGTCAGCCATCATGGCGACGTTCATACCCTGATCACGGAAATACTCGGCAACAGTGATACCAGTATAGATCGAGGCTTCACGGGCGGCGACAGGCATGTTGGAGGTGTTGGCAATAAGAGTAGTACGCTTCATGATAGGCTCACGGCGACCATCAACTTCAATGGTCAGCTCTGGGAAATCCTTCAAGACTTCAGCCATCTCATTACCACGCTCACCACAACCAACATAAACAATAACGTCACTGTTGGAGAATTTAGAAACAGACTGCGAAATAACAGTCTTACCACAACCGAAAGCACCGGGAATGGCCACGGTACCACCCTGAACAGAAGGGTACAAGGCGTCCAGAACACGCTGACCAACGATGAAGGGCTTGTCGGCAGACAATCTCTCGGTAGTAGGACGGGGGACACGAACAGGCCAGGTCTGCATCATAGGGTACTCAGTGGTAACACCTTCAAACTCAAGAGTGAGAAGAGGCTCCGCAATAGTGTAGCTACCCTCGGGGGCAATCTTGGTAATAGTACCGCGAGCGCGGGGAGGCATAAGGATTTTATGAACAGAAATGAACGAGTTTTCGTAGACAGTACCCCAGATATCACCACCGGAGATCTGGTCTCCAACCTTGGCAGTGGGGGTAAAATTCCACTTCTTTTCACGGTCAAGGGCAGAAGTGGAAAGACCACGGGGGATATAGATGCTCTTGGACATATCAGAAATCTTCTGAAGAGGACGCTGGATACCATCGTAGATGTTATCAAGCATACCAGGACCAAGCTCAACGGAAAGAGGTTTGCCGGAACGAATTACGGGGTCGCCAACACAAACGCCAGCTGTAGACATGTCAGTAGTGCACGGTAGTTGGCACTGAATGATTTCAACTTACCAGTCTCCTCGTAAACTTGAATAGTGGCCTGGTCACCATTGATGCGAATGACTTCACCAACCAAGTTCTCTTTACCAACACGAACCTAGAATACGCTGTTAGCGAAAGTTGCAAAGCCAAGCACTGGTATTACATGCGATAACCTACCAGTTCGTACATGGCAACACCAATCATGTCCTCGGCAACGACGACAGGACTGTTGCATCATCATATTAATAATGTATCAAGCAAGTGCAATCAGCTGGGGATTCAGTAGAGTCGATATAATGGTTGTGCGATCGTTTGTCGTGGCGTTGTAACGGGGAAGCGAGGGGATGAGCTAGCCAGCTATTACATACCCGGAGATGGAGAAGACCTTGCCTATTTGTGGATTAGCAAACTCATATTAATAATTGACTCAAGTCCAATTGATGCTCACCTTTGTGCTCGGCAGCACTGCCATTAGCGATCGCCTTCTGTTATCGTCGTTAGCCGCATATTCGCAAAGTCAAGTAAGCCAACTGTGCGCTTCAAGATGCCTTGTCAGCTATACGCGAACCAGATCATCGACCTACCGAAGCCATTTGGTGAGGATTTATTGGCAAAATAAAAGACTAGAAGAAAAATGGAGGAACAAGAATAATGCGCAAACAAAAAACTGGCGGTTGATCAACAACTTGTCGGTTTCCTGCGATGAGCGAATTGTGAGACAATGCGGATTGTTCATAATTGGCTGGGAAAGCATGGACCTAGCCGAAAGCTAGATATGCAGCCTCGCTGACGCTAACACACAGCAATGACCGAATATGGATAACGCCTCTAACATCCAGGGTTAGGGTTGTTTGAATATGACTAACTGACTTCTGTAAGATCAAATTATCACAGCTCAGTGAGTTGGAGACGCTCATTGTGCAAAGCTAGCAGGATAATAGGGGTAACACTAGTGTTCATTAGTATTGAATATATAAAGCTCAAGGCACTGGAGTTTTATGAAACATCAGGGTGGCGACAATCCTGATATCAAAGACTGCATAGTTCTCTAGAAATGCCTATCATGTGCATCAATATTTCGACAGTTTATTATATTATGATCTAGTAACAAAGCTATCCTAACTTCTTTGTATATCTTTATCCGATTGACATTACTTAATTTATGAACTGACATACTCAATGCGATTCAATGTGAACCCATTCGTTAGCTCAATCTATCTATGGCCCATTCCCACCAAGATTAAGAAGTCCTTTCACTGATCCATGATGCAATATCTTCTTGTGTTACAAGTTTTTGATCTTCTTCACGAAGCAACCCAAAAGTAAGTTCACTTGTGAGAGTCCCATCTCTGAGCCTGAGAGAGTTACGCATGATCCCCTCGAGTTGATACCCGGCTTTCCGGGCCACCGCAGCACTGCCTTCGTTGCCATCGGCTACTTTGATCTGGATGACTTGGAGATCTGGATATTTGTAAAAGAGATAGCTGGAGAACCATCTCACTACTCGGGTCATGATACCCTTACCCCAAAAATCAGGTGTTATCCAGTAGCCAATTTCCTTCCGGGGTGACCACATGTCGTCATTGTGTCGAACGTCCAAGGCACCAATAACCCTACCCTTAGAGTCAACAATGGCAAAATGTGATGGGTTTTCCGTGAGCCCAAGGGAGATATAGTTCAAAGCTGCACTGTCGGTGTAGTTTTCAGGAAATCTACCAGAAAGAAAGAAACGAACTCTATCGTGGTTGGCAGATTCAGAAAGACTAGTAATGTCAGCTCCTGTTGATCGAAATGTCCGAACTTTGAAATCGCCAAAATCTTTCATTATACCATCTTCCGTAAGGCAGATAGATTGAAGAGGAGGTTTGGAGTGCATATTGATATACGAGATGTTCGTCAGAATATCTGAACACTAGAGTATATTTCAGAAAGAAAACAGAAGCAGTATGGATATAGTGACAACGTCTGAGTCAAGAACCGGATGACAGTAGCAGAAGGAGATATATATGTGTATGTCGCAACATGAAAATCATGAACTATTGATCTAACTAAGAAACTTATGACTCAAGTAAAGTCACTGATGTGATTTAACACTGGCAGAATGCTTGAATATTAGTCATGCCAATTAGTTTGATTGGTTTCATTTAACACCCAAAAAATTGAGTTCCCATTTCACATGTACATGAATGGAATCTTACATAAAAATATCTGACTGCAGTAAGCTCATATGCAACATCTGGAACCAAACCTTCGCCTATATTAATGTCATTTCATTAGGGTTGTGATTATAAATATTAACCCATTCAAAACCAATGCAACCAATGCGTTGGGAGTCTGTCGCGACTGCCATGTGAAGATTGAGGATTATCGTGGCTGTGAATCAAATTGGTGGCAAAACACAAAAGGCCTGCTGTCAAGGACAGATTAAGGTTAAACTGGACATTTTACACTGCTTTTATCTTTCATCACACGTCGATTTAATCCGAGTAATAAAACCCATATTTTTCACATTTATATACTTGTTGTCAGACTTCTAGACCACAACATCTTTCGTTTAGCTTCGTTCAGACGACTAACCCCTAGCTTGTCAAATATTCTAAGCAGGGGGCACATTTCCACGGCCAAGCAGCCTTCTTAGTGGAACCGAATGAAGCGAAGAAACGTTTCCACTAATAAACCTCAAACGAAGACATTTACGCCTGGTTCGCAAGAGTCTTCAGACGACTTCAAGATGGCGCAAGTTCAAAGAGCGCGGTGGATCAAGACCACTAGTCTTATCCTTTTGTTTGTCTTATTTTTCTACTGGTTGAGCCCTCAGGGCGCTGAAATCGCGAATGACAAAGGTATGTTTGCCGGTTGATCCTTTCTCGACGCTTGCCGTACCCCGCGTGGTCTTTTTAACTAATTGATCTGCTTTGAAAATAGTCGTGACTCCCGGTCAGCATCAGGCTGCGGCTCCGGCTGCCCCTGCTGCCCCCGTCGTTCCTAAGCCTGTGACCGACAGCAAGCCTCCGATTGCTGATTCTAAACCCGTTTCTGACAGCAAGTCGTCTACCGACAGCAAATCATCCGCTGCCGGCAAGCCCTCCACTGGTTCCTCATCGACTCCCGCGACGAAGCCTCAAGGCCAGACTCCTTCGGACTTTTCCTACGGTACCGACAAGTGCGCCGTTTCCAGCTCCAAAGATAAGCCGATTGTCCAGTATGTTGTCATGATTGATGCTGGCAGTACCGGCTCTCGTGTCCATGTCTACAAGTTTAACAACTGCGGTGATTCTCCCGAGCTCGAGTCTGAGGTCTTCGAGATGCTCAAGCCTGGCTTGTCGGCTCTTGCTGCCGACCCCCAGAAGGCTGCTGAATCTCTCGACCCTCTCATGAAGGCTGCCATGGAGAATGTTCCTGAGGCTCTCAGATCCTGCTCGCCTGTTGCTGTCAAGGCCACTGCCGGGCTTCGTCTTACCGGTGCCAAGGCTGCTGAGGCTGTTCTTGATGCCGTCCGTAACCACCTAGAGACCAAGTACCCCTTCCCTGTTGTGTCAAAGGAAAACAACGGTGTTGTTATCATGGATGGTGCCGATGAGGGTGTTTATGCCTGGATCACTACCAACTACCTTCTCGGTAATATTGGTGGCCCCAAGAAGAATCCCACTGCTGCTGTCTTTGATCTTGGTGGTGGCTCTACCCAGATTGTTTTCGAGCCCACCTACCCTGAGGTCAACGGCAAGTCCGAGACCATGGCTCCTGGTGATCACAAGTACGAGCTCGAGTTCTCCAGCCACAATTTCACCTTGTACCAGCACTCTCACCTTGGCTACGGTCTCATGAGCGCCCGCAAGGCTCTCCACGCCGCTTTCGTCGACAACCTGTACCAGACCAGGAAGTCCGACCCCAAGTTTGCCGACACTCCTCTTGTTCACCCTTGCTTTCCTCCCGGCGTTGTTGAAAAGTTTCCTGTGACTCTTGGATCTTCGCACCCTCTGGGTGAAGTTGTTAACTTTACCATGACCGGCCCTAGCACTCCGGCCCCCGCCCAATGCCGCGCTATTGCCGAGAAGATTCTCAACAAGGAGAAGCCTTGCGTTATCGCTCCTTGCTCTTTCAACGGTGTCCACCAGCCTTCTTTAGTCCACACCTTTTCTAAGGAGGACGTCTTCATCTTCTCTTACTTCTACGAGCGCACAGAGCCTTTGGGTATGCCCAACTCGTTCACTCTCCGTGAGATGCACGATCTCACTGCCGCTGTCTGCTCTGGCGAGGATGCTTGGGGCAAGTTCAAATCGATACCTAGTGCCATCGATGCTCTGAAAGAGGAGCCCATGTTCTGTACTGATCTTAACTTCATGATGGCTCTGCTTCACACTGGTTACGAGATGCCTATGGACCGCGAAGTCCGCATTGCCAAGAAGATCAAAGATAAGGAGGTTGGTTGGTGCCTGGGTGCCTCGCTTCCTCTGCTGTCCGGCAAAGGTTGGACTTGCAAGGTCAAGCAGATTGCTTAGAGAGGACGATTATTGTGCGGAGGGTGTATAGTGGCATATTGTGTGCCTTTTCTTCCTATTTTGTCGTTTTGTATAAGCATTGCTTCCTAGATATAGACCGACTTGTTTCTTTTTTAATTGTTCTGGGTTTACACTGCAGAATACATCATGATAAGCTGTGAAGAGGCGCTTTTTCTCATTACTGGTTACAGGAATCTCTATTATATAGGATATCGAATACACATCTCTTTAAAATTAATATTCGTATGACCACTGCTAAATCGACATGTACAGCGAATCGCTGTCTAAATAATCGCCACTATAACCACCGCGGTCAGATGTCATATTTGTGGGGCAACTAGCAAAAGCTGAAAACAAAAAGAATGTTGACAAGAACGAGATTCGAACTCGCGCGGATTGCTCCACTGCGAAGTTCCCCAGAAAGGTAACCTGAACACAGCGCCTTAGACCGCTCGGCCATCTTGCCTTTGACGTCGAAGATGGCAAGTGCAGCATCTCCTATAACTAGGGCGTATTTGACGATGCTTCTGCCCCACTACGATATATTAATGATAAAGCCATGAGACAAGTGGAATCGCAGTAACAACATGCCCTAGTTTTGGCATGATGTTTGAGGCCCATTGATTTTTATGGCGACCTGACTATACTGGAGCTGTGACATGCGCAATGACGTCTTCGATAATATCCTCCGATGAGTAGCTATCTATCAGACACGCAATAGTTTTCACGTCACTACCCCATTGTATACTGCGTTCCTTTTCTGGAGCGGTGATAGTGATTCGATGGAGGTAGACTTTCCGTGTGGCGAGGACAACTAAAGCCGGGGTAACAAAGTCGATGCGATGTAGAGGGGCAAGGCAGCAGCAGAGTTTTTCGAGATGCTTGGTGGCGGTAGGGGATATTCCGTGGGCGATCGCGTGGTGGAGGCGTAGGAAGGTGATGATATTGGCTTGGTAGCGGAGAACTTCGATCTCAGTAGTGACTTGACTGCTGAGATTAGAGAGGAATTGAATGTCCTGTGGAAGTCGAGACGGTTAGTAGATTGCATGGTAAGTACAATAAGATGGTCTTACCTCTTCAGAAAACGTCGCTTCATCTAGCTTGAAATCATTGACACTCCGTTTGACGACACTAGCGGACGAGCTGACAGATTCACTGTCTGCGAACGGTCCCTTCCCGTCGTCATATAGGTACACGAATCCATCCTCTGGCGTGTGGAAATGCGCAATGAAGAACATGTCGTTTAGGTGCCCATCCAGCTTACTTCCGCCTCCATTCTCAGCTGCGAGAACTGGTATAAACATCCATTGCTTTGGCGTAGTATACATTGTCCTGGTGTACAATGTCCGTGATCTCAGCAACTCAAGCGCCTGAATCTGCACATTTCTCGGCGCAAGATTTAGATCTTTGACAAAAATGATATTCGGCATGAAATTACCACCAAAGTTTGAATGAACACCCGCACTGCTTGGCGTTGGAGGTGCGGGGCCAATGCAGGGCGAGGCAGGTTGGTTGGAACTGGAGACTTCTGGGATTGTCAAGTTGGAGGGGTATCTTTGTGGGACGTACCCATCGTAATCAAACCGGTTCTGGTAAGGCAACGATGTAGGTGCTGCGAATGTGTTTCGGAGGATGGTGTGGGTGAAGTAGTCGATGGTGGTCTGCGGGGTGCAGCGAACAACGACACACGACAAGCCAAATGTTTTGGCTGCGATCTATAAGGCATTAGTTTTTATAATACAACCCTTGACAAATATCAATGTGACAAAATCTTACCAACTGTAGCTCCTCAATCAATTCATCTTGCACAGTTGCAAGCGTGCTAATAATGGGATGCTCATGAGCGACCAAACTCAGTAGCAGTGCAAGTTCAACATCGGAGAGGCCGTGGACCCTCGCGATCACGTCGTCATCTGACATTGGAAAAAGCACGATAGTACCAAATAGTGTTGACGCGCATCAGGTATCTGTTACTGTCTTTTGCGACAGCAATTGATGTCGATACAAGTACTACTACAATAATGATGTTGTCGAGTTGTCGTTGCGCTGTCTAGGGGCTGGTGGGGGACAGTTTTCTCGGTGTGCTCGGTGAATAGACTTGGTTAGCTAACGTTGAGGAATCCACAATGATATCATCGGGATTGTGACCCTGTTGATGGGTTCATGATGGATATTCCTTTAATGGCTAGGACCCTTTTTACAAGATAGTCCATTCAGAGTTCGAAAAGGGTAAAAGCGATGATGTTTCATCCAGTCAATAAAGACCGTACCAAAGGCTTTCTCCCCGATTGATAAGGTCCCATCTCAAGATAAGCGTCTGCATTTTGCTAGGTGTTAATCTCCAATATAATCGTGAGTGTCCCTTAGTCAAGCCATTGATACTCAAATGCTTGATGCTCATGATGCCTAAAGAGGATCCACTGCTTTGCATGTGCAGCTTCCACAAAGCGTTATGGGCTTTGAGTACTCATGCTTTGCAGTGGGTCTGTAGCATGGCCACCAATTTCAACATGCATTGTTATCAGAGTCCGTGTGTCGCTTGCCCATGACGGCGGATCTAGCTTTATGACAACGCAGAACAAAGCGCATTTGAGGTGCATAAAGTGCGATAGCATTGTGTGATCTTACGGAGCTAATGGTGTTGTGGATGAAGGGTTAGTATAGATATCACGGCTGTACATGAGGATGTTAATATGTAGATGGATATGTTTATGTGTGTGCGTGACTGCTGTGTTGGACCAAGTTTATGTTGAGTTGCTGCATTAATGCAAAGGCTGTAGTGTCGTTTGAGGTTCTCTGGTCACAGAATATGCGACAACTCCCAACATGTGTACCATTAGACGCATTGGGTAATCTATACTTTAAACCGTCTTTGGTGAATATTCAAGCATTGTACTCACGCCAGCAAAGCTCAACATGTCGAAATGTTGAGAGACCGATGATCTGGAAATCAATATCACTACTACATATCTCGAATAATTAAAAATTTCCTCCTCCTTTGTCACCAATTTGAAGCATTAGCAACTTTCTCCAGGTAAAGCAAATGTAACTTGGGATGCTCCTTCCATCTTGTATCCTTATAGACAGACACAGCACCCCGACAATGACGCACAACGAGTACTCTAGAAATAACTACATGAAAGTCATGATCAAATGTACAAGGAAAATTCGTGCTAGATACAATATACCAGCCGAATATCTCATTTCAAAGGGTCTCATGATACTGTGTCGCTCAAAATCCTGTCCGGATGTCATTCCGTCATCAATCCATCACCTGCCGCCATTCCTTCCACCAGCTCCTGCCCTGGTGCCGCCAACATTTTTAGCACTTTCAGTAGTTACCGCTCATGGCTCAGCGCCAGAAAACCCCAGAGCAACCCAAAAAAAAACACATCCAAGCACACAAAGCTGTGAACAGCGTCCAGCCTTGCTCTTTGCTTCTCGTTTTTTTCATAGCCACCTTATTTTCTCTCGCATATCCATCAGAGTAATACTATACCGCCGCTTTCTTAATTTTCTGAGCCTTTCCTGATCGAACCACTGCCGACCCTCTAAACAAAATCGGTGCTTAATTTCCGCTTGAGACTTCGCTAGTTACGACCGACTATATTAATTGTTGATTTTGTTTCGACTTCAAAATGTCTAACAGAAAGAAGGTCCTTCTCAAGGTGCGTCGCAAAATATGCGTTCTCTTGCACCAGGAAGCGATGCGGTGTTGGTCGCTAGCCCAAAATCCGGCCTTATCAGTATCGCAAAATGGATACTCGGTTCAAATAAAGAGATGTGAAGCTAAATTCTGTATTTTGTAATTCTAGGTCATTATCCTTGGTGACAGTGGTGTCGGGAAGACCTCGCTGATGAACCAATATGTACGATATTCCCCTTTTTCAGTGTCTCGATTATCCTATCATCCACTTATCTGAGCTTGCACTCTGCCATCTCTGCCCGGCCCGCCTTTCCGCTTGCCCGTTGGCTCCCCGCATGCTCTACTTCTCCGGAAATCGAACAAAAATATTGATAATGCTGGGATATAGGTCAACAAGAAGTTCAGCGCTAGCTATAAGGCCACCATCGGTGCCGATTTCCTGACCCGCGAGGTCCTCGTTGACGACCGTCAGGTCACCATGCAGGTAAGCTTGTTCGGATAGACCATGGACCCGACATAATGGTCGCTAACCTCAACTAATAGCTCTGGGACACAGCCGGTCAGGAGCGCTTTCAGTCACTAGGCGTCGCTTTCTACCGTGGCGCAGACTGTTGCGTCTTGGTGTATGACGTCAACAACTCTAAATCTTTTGATGCGCTAGACAGTTGGCGCGACGAGTTCCTTATTCAGGCATCACCCCGTGATCCCGATAACTTCCCTTTTGTAAGTCACCTTGCGCCAGTTATTATATAGTGGTTTTACTATGCAACTGCCTATAAGAGGCGATGGCACTCTGGTCATCGAGTAACTGGTCCCAGTTTTGTGGCACCTGAGCTAATCATTTCAATAGGTCGTTCTCGGCAACAAGATTGATGTTGAGGAAAGCAAGCGTGTCGTAAGTAATCCTGGAGTTGCTTCACTCGCTATCTTGGTACTAATAATGTTCTTTCTAGATCTCTAACAAGCGCGCTGCTACCTTCTGCCAGTCAAAGGGCGGCATCCCCTACTTTGAGACCTCTGCCAAGGAGGCCATCAATGTCGAGCAGGCTTTTGAGGGTAAGTTTCGTCAACAAGCCTCAGCGTGCCGTAATTTTAGCTAACTCACATAGTCATCGCCCGCAATGCCCTGGCCCAGGAGGAGTCTGAAGAGTTTAGTGGCGACTTCCAAGACCCCATCAACATCCATATTGAGAACGATCGTGATGGCTGTTCCTGTTAAACATCTTAGCATATTCGTTCGATCAGTTGTATGCCTGGCAGCATAATCCAGCTCTGGCAGTTGATGGTCTTGTCTTTTTTTGGGTGTCTCTTGGGAGGGGTAATGGGATTTGCCATGATCTTGTTTTTTTTACAGCGTTCTGGTTAGTAGCCAGATTCTATGTTTGGTTATGTCTGTTCTTTTGCTTTGTCGCTTTTTCTTGATGATTCAACCTGGCCATTTGCTTTCTTGTTTTCCTATATCACCTCGTCAATCATTATAGCATTACATTATGTCTTTGATCTTGTTCATGGAGTGATTGATATAGGGCTACTCATCTTTGGATGTGCTTAGAGTATGGTAAAAATCCGACTTGTCAGATTTTGCTACCACTTTGGGTAGTTGCCAAATCTGCAATGGATCCAGATAACATTTAATTCTTAGACGTCAGTCTTCTACGAGATATACAATATGTCACAATAAAAATTAGACTTCCTTTTATTATAATTCGAACCATTATTTTTCATAAAATCCTAAGCTTCATATATCGCTAACTCAACCCAAAAAAAAAGAATTCGATCATCTCTAAGCAGCATCCGAGGAAATGGAAACAGCCCCAGGTACTAAAACAGGCTCGATATCCGTAAACTTGGCCACATCTGCGGCAATCTCAGCGATCTGAGGCACCGACATGGCAGCCTTAAAAGCGTCGGCATCCCGGAAGGTCATGGTGTTTCCGTATGCGTAGGGGCCAGGATTTCCGTCAAGACCAGGGCCGAAGGCGGCGAATTGCCAGGTGAGGAGGCCAAGGGGCTTCCAGAATTTCTCAGCCATAGGCATGTGATGGGAGGTGTAGTAGTTGAGGTCGAACTTGGCGTTCTCCTTAGTGGGGTAGAGAATGTGGAGAAGAAAAGGCATGGTGGATGAGTTTGTTTATTGGTTATGTTTGGTAAATGAGTGAGTTGAGGTTATATCAAAGGAGACAAGGAAGATAGACAGTGGAGAGATGAGTTGAGTGATGCGGATGTAACTCTAGGAAACAGCAAGAGGGGACTTTATGAGGGCTTTATATGCGTATGGGATATATGACGAGGAGAGTACCCAGATACTCCAAGGCACAAATGCTAATGGGTGACAAGCATTAAGAACAGACTCACAGATTTCAGGGTATCCGGACGCTGGTCCCGAAGGGGCCACGAGGAAGGGGGAAGGGGGCCGGGGGGCGTTGATCTTTTTTTTCACATGCTTAATTTTTTTTGTTTCTTTTTTTACAGATGTCGGACCCGAGGGGGAGGAGCATGCATAAGGGGGTGGGGAGATATTCCCACGATGTCGAGGGTTGTCCTTAGTTGTTGGGCGGAAGTGGACAGGGCTAGATATGTGTGGAGGTATGGAGTGGGTATGGTGGTGGGCTGAACAATGAAATTGGGTGTGGAAGCAAGAGGTTATTTGTTCGTGTTTGTCTGATATATAGCCTGATATATAGCCTGATATATGGTTGTTGTCTGTTGACTTGGTATAGTAGTCTACGTGTGATATACCGTCTTGTCCCGGAATTTGGAAAATCTGGGCAAAGCGAAGTCCCTAAGGGAAAATTACAAAAAATCTCTTATTCCTCAAAGGCCTATCCCGGTGGTGATGTGGCGGGGTTTAACAGTTATTAACATGAAGACAGAGGATATGGCGTCGGAGGATAAGATCTTGGACTAGTGCGTATTGTCTTGGGGGGAAGAGCATGGTTCCGAGGGGCTTTTCCGGGGGGGCTTGCTGTGGAGGTGGGACTTGGGAGTCACTACAGAGTTGAGGGGGGAGGGTACAATAGACGAAGATTTCGAATATCAAGTATCATGATTTAACGATGTGGGATTCATTTCAAATTATCTTGGACAATTCGTGATCATGTCGACTGATATCGAATACCTGGTCTTGGCTTTTGTTCATAAAAATCGGTGGTGAGGTATGTATATAGTTTTGTAAGTCCCTTTTCATATCACCATCGTCATTCGAACGTTGTGGCTCGGCGACCATGGCCTGAGCACTACTAAGTCAACCTCATACTTTTTTTCTCTTCTCCTGGCCAGCCGATTACTTCAAGAAGCTTTATTGTGTCCTGTAGTAAGTATATAGTAAACGGCAAGACTGATGTTATGGTGACATGTTGTTGGATTCAGGTGTTACATGGCCCTTGGGAAGTGCACGGATGTGCTCGAACCAGTTGGACGGTTGAGACCAGCCATGGCTTTATCGAGCATATACGGTGGAATATACCGGTGACATCAGCTCAAAGATGGATATCTTCCACTAGGTAGATATGTATGACTAAATATATATATAATGATACAGAAATTTTGAGTTTGATTTATAGCCTTGAGATTATGCCAGCTTCCCATAGATAGAGTCTCGTCTGGCAACAGATATGCGCCGAGCAGGAGCAGACATAAGATGACCACCCAATGATAATGCCGGTCTGGAACCGGCAAGCAACAACATCCCATGAATAGATCGATATACCGAGATGTGGTTTGTAGGCTCGAAAGGTCTTTTTTATCCGAAAGATCTGGAAGACTTTGAGTGGTCCGGAACGCGCAATCCGGTTGGGAAAATTGCATGAGGGGGCATGGGTTGACCGATGGGTTCAGTGGCGGGTAACGCCGTGGTCCAGGGGGTGGTAGATGTACATACATGTATACTGTACATGTTTATATATGTGAAGCGATAGGAATTCGGGGCAAGATTATGATATCTGATGTGGTCATGTGGTTGTGAGATTTTGAGGCCGAATGGTGATAATGGGTGGTGTCAAATTGATAGTTACAAGATAGTATGTTGGTGGACTGGTGAAATTAACAAATAAGATGAATTTATAGATACAGCTACAATTCCAGGACATGTCTTGCTGAAGACATTCCATGTAATCACAGGTCAAAATTTCCATCTTGGGAATAGTCAGCTCAGAATAATCACCAGCTGAACCACCCATCTCATGTCTCCACACATGTGACCATTTTATTTCCGTCTTGTTTTTTAGGTTTATTCATTAAGACTGTTTTCTTTTCATGTACATCTGCAGGTCATTGTGGGGATTCAATGCTTATAAACCTTTGTTAAGTCGTCTTCATTATGGGTCTTCTACTTTTAAAAGTTCAGCTTAAACTGATGGATCAGCAAGTGGACGTGCCGAAGTCTCATAGGATCGTTAGTAGTCTAGTCATTATTAGGGTTTTTATTCTATGGGTTATGGGCTATAAGAATTTGAAGGAATTTTAAGGTTTCTCGTATGATTGGTTATCATTACTCGTTTGAGGTCTCTAAGTTTCACATTCAAAAAACACGCCATTTATATACAATGTTTCCGATTGATTACTGCGATTTGATACCAATAACTACAATATATACAGTGGATGGCTATTCTTCTTCCTCATTCTTATCAGGAATCTGGACCTTAAATAATCACACAATTGAATCAAAAACAACAGGTCTTCAAAGAAAACCCCTTTAAAGAAGATTTGTTCTACAGACGTTCCATTGGTTCACTTGGATCAATGTGTATCATTTGCCAGTATTTGCACATCTCCATCAAGATACATGCAGTCTCTTATTAAATACAGCATGATGCCTCCCCTCCACTGAAGCTTCAAGGCCCTTTCCTGTCAATAAACTCGTTTCCATCCCTGTCGCTGCGTCTATTGAAGCGGCCCTCAACCACTGGTTGGGTGCTGTCCCTGCATCGTGATAAAGTGATAAAGAACATGATACGCCTTCGTTTCAACGCAACCTGCATAAACTAAACTGCAGTCGCGTGCCCATAAATCATCTTTCCGTTATCATTGTCGAGCTATTTTTCGTTCTTAGTCACTCACAGCATGCAAATAAAAGCTTTACTTTTGTATATTGGTCCGAGCTAAATCTGACCTGACGCTGCATATATAATGCAGACACGAGAAAGCTTTAATGGTGGTATTGCTGACTCTTGACTTGACGTCCGGGCCCTTCTCCTCACCCCCGGCCCGCATAATTGGCTTGGTTGAAACTTGACCAACAAAGAAAGAAACAGCGACAGGCTAGCCGAGAAGTGAAAAAAAAGTTAGGTCAGATCCAGCGTTTTTGTCCGTGTCTGAGATTTAGTGCTCGAGGGATGTAGAATTTGGATTTTCTTTTCTGTTCTTTTCTTAGATTGGAGTTGGCCATAGTCTGCTGTTGTTCATCTTCGGTTCAGTAAATATATCCTCAAGTACATATATTAAAAAAAAAGCTATTCCTGCAGCGCAGGATTGAGACTGGTGTCTTGTATCTTGATTGTTATTTTCAGCTTTTTGTTCGCCTCATCCCATTCTTCGTCATTCACTGCTTTTAGAGCTTCCATTATTTTTTTTTTTGACAGAATCCGGTTTCCGCTTGGCATCTATTCCTCACCTTTCCCGCTGATACCGCCATCTCTCGTTTTCCGACTTCAATTTCGCTATTCTCATCTTCAAATACTTCTGCCAGAAACCTTTGCCGTTGATACCGATTGACCGATCGATCCGTCACTTCAAAACCACGATACCACGGTCCAGGTTCGCTGCAGGCTGAATTGTTCCTTCGATACTGCAACTCTCGGCACACTTATTGCCGTCTGCCGTTTCTGGACATCGTCAAAGTTGATTTCTGTAGCTCCTTCCCCTCTCGGTTGATTTGGGCTCAGTCCCATGCATCCACCACCAGTCTACGTCTGTTTGTCGCACAATACTCAAGATTTGCCTCGTTTGACCTGAGAATTGTGTGCTTTGGTATCGGCGTATTTATCTTGTTGTCTTTTTCCCGTCAGTTATCGTCACTCGCCTTGGTTTTATTTGTTATCTTACATATTTTGAGATTCTTAAGGGAATTCACTTCAATTGCACTACCTATCTCGTGCTCCGTATTTGATTTTAGACGGTTATATCCGACAACACTGCGATCACGCAATCAATTTCTTTTGACTCGAACCTCAATACCCCATCGACAAGTCCGCCAAAAAAACTTTACTAGAAAAAAAACCCTCACAAAACATGGCCCGTGATACGATAACTTCTACTAGCATGACAGAGGTTGAACGCGACCCATTTACCCGAGAGAGAGCAACTATCAGCAGATCACTATCAGTGCCCTCGGAGCAACTGGGCAAGTCAGAACTCAGTATGCTGGCCGAAAGCATCGGCCTGGGAGGTCTCGGGAGACGAACGTTCGGAATCACCTTGTTGATGGTGACAGTTTGTCTATGGACACTCTCTAACTTTATGGCTAGTGTAGGTTTGATGCACTATCTACATATGCAAATATGCGATGCGCCCCATATGGAGTCATATGGAGTCGATCGCATGCGACTCATATAAATTAACCCGCTAACCCTTATCAGTCGATCTTCTCCGATGCTACCTACGATAAACCTTTCTTTGTAGTGTATATCAACACTTCCATGTTCGCTCTTTACTTGGTACCATCATTTACCAAATTCATCTACAAGAATGGCTGGAACGGCCTTTGCAATGAAACCCGTCAAATCTGGAATGAATACCAACACTTCCGCAAGCACACCAGCCGCCACCACCGCAAACTCGACGAGCCGTCCTTCAGCCGTGGCCTTCTTCACGATGACAGCGACCGCGACAGTCTCGATCTTCTCGATGAGGAGGTTTCTGGCACAAAGTTGATCTCCAACGACACTACCCGCCTGTCGTTCCTTGAAACTCAGAGATTGGCGGCCGAGTTCGCCCTTTTGTGGTTCTTCGCCAACTACTTTTCTTCTGCTTGCCTGCAGTACACAAGTGTCGGCAGTGCGACGATTCTCTCGTCAACAAGCAGTGTTTGGACATTGGCCTTTTGTGCACTGTTGAAGGTTGAGAGTTTCTCGGCTAGGAAGCTAATTGGTGTCTTGGCCTCGCTGGCTGGTGTTATTCTGGTATCGACGGTGGATTTGAGCGGGTCGCGGGATGACAATCGGGGTAACTTTCCTCACAAATCGCAGTCGCAGATTGCCATTGGTGATGCCATGGCTTTTACCAGTGCCATTGTCTACGGCTTGTATGTGACGGTTATGAAGAGCCGGGTTGGTAATGAGGAGCGTGTTAACATGCCTTTGTTCTTTGGGCTGGTTGGTGTTCTCAACCTCTTGTTTCTCTGGCCTGGATTCTTTATCCTTCATTGGACCGGAATGGAGACTGTAAGTTTTTCGCTGCTCTTTGTGAACATATATCACGGATGAGAGTGATCAGAATGGTCTTCATACGTTACCCTTATCAATGTCACACGTCTTGCCCATGCACAACATATACTGACCTAGCGAATAGTTTGCCATGCCTCCTGATGGACGCATCTGGACTATTATCCTTGTAAGTGGAGCCCCATGACCTTTGGTGTATCCCCACGAGATAACAGGCATCCGTCTTGTCTGAAGACACAATGTCAACTATTATCAACATAATGGTTACTTGTTTTGAACTTGTCTAACACCTGACTTCTTGGCATAGATCAACTCGGTAGCCTCTTTCATCAGCGACATCTCCTGGGCCTTTGCTATGCTCCTGACTACCCCGCTAGTTGTGACTGTTGGTATCTCCTTAACTATCCCGCTTTCACTGATTGGTGAGATGTTCCAGTACCAGCAGTATGCCTCCTGGGTATACTGGGTCGGTGCTGCCATCGTCTTCATGTCTTTCCTGTTCATCAACAATGAGAGTCATGATGGCGATGTCCCTGAAGCCGCACCTCAACCAACGGATTCTCGAGTGTAGAATACTGGGAAACTCAAGGTTGAGGAGTATGACATTGTACTGTTTGCATTTTCGGGGAAGATGCTCCCGTCATGAGAGGCTTTTGCTGCGGATTTCAGCTTAGATGACATGATATGGTTTCTTGTTGTATTTTCTTGTTTTCTTTTTTTGGTCTGAGTGTTTTGACTTTTGCATACCTGATATCTTGAAGAGATGGCAATCAGCTTGCCGGTCTAGAGTATTAGTACTATTTTGGGCATTTATGGAATTAGCTACGCATGTATTCTTCTCCTTTGTGAATTTCATTCGAGTATTTACTTTTGCTTCATATCATTCAATCACATTTTACGTTTCGAAATTACTCACTTAAAATATCGCAAATACCAACCACCATGGCATTGAGTTTTAATGCTTGATTCGTATACACAGAGAGATGGACAAATTACTTCGTTCTCCGCTATCGTGAAATTGTTGGTCTTTCATTCAAGCAACTCGTAACAAAGTCTCCTGAGACTCTCCTACTATCGCGATTTCCCCCCCTACTACCTTGTTACTACATAAACCTATATCACCGTGACGATCAATGCTAAAACTCTCCTTTATGCGAGCTTTGGGTTGGTTTCAACTCTCAAGTTAGGTTGTTTGCCCTCGTTGTGACTAACTGCCTCAGCCAACGGGATAACGCAAGCACGTGAACAAAGAGTTCATCTTGCTTTTTTTTCTTCCTTTATTCTTGCATTCTCTTTTACCTACTTAATGTTATGGAAGATAATGTTGCCAAAGTATACAACATTGCCCGTAGAGTTGTGTGATGTTGTTGTCTAATCATCCCCCAGATCAATCGATCAAACAGACTATTGCCCCTCAAAAATTCAAAAAGTCCAGGGATAGCCACCTTAACCCTGGTTGATCCCGACACACGGAAAGATGGGTAGGGAGGCCCTGCAGGTCTTAGTCCCGAAATGGAAATATGGGGGGCATTTGAAAAGCATGTTTTTCATGCGGGTTGGTCTGAGCAAGGATGCGTTGTTATTTTTGAATAAAAAGAGAAGCAAAGAAGTTGGAAGAGCTTTGCTGGCATATAATTGTATCTAGATATGGTGTTTCAGAGTATAGGATTTCACGCGATAATAGAGGGAGAGAAAGAAGCGAATAACGGCAATGTGTAATGACAATTATGTACGTGCCAGATATTGTCTGTGGTGATAAACCCAAACGGACCGTCATGATTCCGGAAAGAACAACAATTCCAGGTTAGCGGGTCGATCATCAATGTCTAGTCTCTGGCTGTGCCATGTCCTACTGAATGCAATGGAGCCTTGAGAAGCCAGCAAATTTGCCAAGCCTCACGTTTATTTTTTGTTGATACAGAAATAGAAATGGGCAACAGCTACAAAACATTCGGACAAAAGTAGAACCCACGCCCACTCACCCAACCGCCGTGCACACGCCCACCAGTGTGTTTCCAAATTAGCGAACCGCCCATTGTCGTTCAGTTTATGCTTGCTCGCTTTTCCCCATTATTCAATCCTGGCGTCATATTCCGCCGAATCATGAATAGAACAAACGTAGCTGCCAGGTTTGAGGTGCTTCCATGATTGGTGACAGGTCTTGCGTTACGTATTATTGTACTTGGGCTTGGCTCAGCCATGATAAGAGACAAAAAGGAAAAGCAAATTAGTCTTTTTTTGTTGTTACTGAATGACTATATATGGAGTGCCGAGATGAAGGAGGGGTGATCTTTCTGTTTTAGTCTTGATAACGGCATCAATAGTCATTAAAAAGGAAGTCGCCACCCACTGCTTTTAGTCTGAAAGAGTTCACAGCTTTCCTTTTTCTTTTATCTGATCAAGAGGTCCTTCTTTTCTTTTTGCTTATTTAGGTTTGGTAGCTCTTATCTCGGACAATCCACACGCTAGTTGCAGTTTCCAGTTTCTCGATTTTGCCCTGAATTCGGTAACTATTTACATAGTTGTCTTGTCACTCATTCCTTCTATTTCGTTCCCTTCGTCTCTCACCATTCTTTATCCAACTTGATTATTTCTCTCATTCCTTTTTGCTTTCTCGCCTTCAAATTTCATCATAGCATCTACATTATCAGCATTGTCATCGCCTTCATATTTGAGCTGTGCACATATCTAGACATAGACTGTTCGACTGGTAACCATTGCTTAGCAATATATACTGCTTGCGGTAATTCTCTTCTGCTCCGTTTAATATACAGTATTGTAGAGACACTGGCTGCCGTCTACATCTATATCACACGATTTTGTTTCTAGCATTCAACCATTTGATCTCTCTTCTTTCCTTATTTCCACACATTATTCAAAATGGTCTCCCCGCCCATCTCCCCCGGCGCTAATGACATCGATGAGTTGACAACCCTCGGCTCCATCTACAACTCCAACCGCAGTGCCCTTCGCAACTTTGCCTCCCTCGCCGTGTGCCGCTTCCCCAAGGCCCTGCCGCCATACGCTGAGAACCCCTCTGCCGTTGCCACCACTCTGATTCACTTCCTGCCTTTCTTCTCTAACATCACCGAACAGTGGGATCAGATGCATAATGATGCTCTGGCTCCTGGTTCCTTTGCCGCCACTATTGCCCCATTGGTCGAGATCATCCGTGACCTCGAGACTAACCTGAGAACTGACATCAAGGACCTGTGCCTGTGGTCCGATGATGATCTTGACACTGTCCTGGATGCCAAGTCGGCTCCTAATCCTGCCGTTCAGGAGGACCTGGCTGTCAAGTCAGCCATGGTGACGTTCAAGCAGAATTTCGAGACTGAATTCGGTTCTAAGTCCACCGAAGAATACATTGAGGCTACCAAGTTTGAGCACGAGGCCAAGATCCTGGCTATCTCTTACATTGTTGTCAAGAGTATCATTGAGGCTGCCAAGCAACTTAGACCCAAGTTCAAGGATATCACTCCTCAGGTTGAATTCTGGCGCCGCCGCTGTGTCATCCGCAATCTGCCCTCCGGTCTTGGCAGCAATCGCGCTAGCCGTGTTCACGACATTCCTACCATCGCTATGGCTCTTACTCCCAAGACGGCCGATGCTATCGCCCAGCGTGAACAAGACATCGACACCATTGCCAATACTGCTGATAAGCACTTTGCCTCTTCCCCATATGCACTTAAGTATCTATCCAAGAATGCTTACTGGTACCTCAATCACATGATCGAGACCCTCCAAGAGCTTGACTGTTTCGTCACTGAGCCCAAGGAATTTACTGGAACCCGGTCCCGCACTAATAGCACCCACCGCCGCGGCAAAGACTCCATTAGCATTGCCCGCGCCCACAAGTCCAACATGCTCGGTCTTGCTGAACTTGGTAGTGCCGAGTACGGTCTGCAGACCGAGGCCATTGACAGTGACTCTACTGGCTCTGATGCCATCCCGAGAGGTTCTAGCGAGTTGATTCCTTCGCTGCAGAGGGTTGATAGTATCTCATGCAGCAGACAGCACTCGCCTCAGCGCAAGATTGGCTTTGGGGCTTGTCCGAGGAGAAATACTGAGAATATTTAGAAAAAAAATCACCTTTTTGAGGGGGAGTTCCCACATGACGTCATTGCGACATGTGGGCGTTTCCGGTTTTCTGGATCTTCCTGATTTCACATCTACAGATAAGAAATCATAGCTGTAGTTTATGACATGACATGTTGGAGTTTGGGGGTTTTTGGTTTCAGTTTTGGGATACATAAAGCTAGAAGCTTTCAGTTTGATTTTGACTTTGCAACTTGAAGAAATTTATGCAACTTGTGTTTCTTTAAATGTGATACCATGATGCAAATACGCTGAGCCGCCAGGATATATGATTAAATTACAAATATGATGTCAATATATATGTACATAATTAAAACCTCGGTAACGTCGTCAGCTGTTTCCCGAATCGTCACCACCCAAATAAGCCTTTTGTACATTTAACCCTACAAATAAGTCATGATATACCCTAAACAATTGACAGCTCCTCAATCATCCCCTCCAAGCTCTCGTCTTCAACATCAACCCCCTTCCCTGTATCCGCATAACCATGCGTAAAGTGCACTGGATCTCCCACTGGCGCTCGTCTCGTCTCCTCGGCAATCTTTTCATCATGTCTCCAAAACCGCACATTCGACTCGTCGTCCACTGTCACCAACCCACCATCCGCCTGCCATGCCACCGCCGTTGTCTCCGTACTCGAGCGGGCCTCGAGGCCACTTCGCAATGCGACGCCGTTTGTAATACACGGAAGGGGCTGCCCGTCTTTTGTGGTATCCCACTTGGTGAATTTGTCGTCTAGTGGGGCGAAGAGGTGCCGGGAAGTTTCTGTGGACTTTTGGGCGGCGATGAGGTTTTCGTTTACGGGGAAGAGGATGGGGTGGATGGCGGTGTTTCCGACGGCGAGGATATCGCCGGTGCCGGAGGTCTGGGAAGGGAGGATGGACGATTTGATCCAGAAGCTGTCGATGTGGAGGGCTGGGTGGCGCATGCTGAAGAGGGGGCCGAGGCCAGTTTTGTCTTGCCCGCGGAGGGCGAAGCGGGTGTCAGAGAGCTCGGGGGCTTCACCAAGGATTAGGTGGGGGATGGAGTAGGTGTAGACGCTGCTGTTGCGGCAGGTGGAGTAGAGGCGGGTGCCATCGGAGCTGATGGAAAGAGAGGTGATGCCGAAGGCGCGACGATAGTGGGGGTCGTTGGTGGGGAGGGCGGTGCGGGATAGAGGGGCCAGATATTGTTTGGAGATATAGCGGGAATCCCAGAGGGTGATAGTGGCGTCGACTTCACCGGCGGATAGGAACAGATGGTCGCGGTAGGGCAGCCATTGAAGAGCTGTGATTGAAGAGCGGCTGATAGTATTGGGCATCTTGCCAGTTTTGCCATTCATAGCAATAATACTATGAATAGGTTTGGTATGATGGATGTTGGCGGGTAGGAATCGAGGAGTAGGAGGATCGCCCATATTAAAGAGGCTAGACTCTTGAGAGTCCAATGTGCTAACGGGGGATTTATGGCGAATATCCCAGATATTGACGGTTCCGTCACGGGACGAGGTCATCAAGATATGGGGATCGGATGGGCGGAATTTAATGTTGCGGAGGGCTGATTCGTGGTTGGCGAGGTTGACAATGGTTTTGCCAGTTTCGAAGTCCAGGACACGGGATGTGCGATCACTAGACGCAGTAGCAAGGTAAGGGCCCGAAACGTCAACGGCCGTGATGGCATTCTCATGCGCACGCCAAAAATATTGGACTGAAGGATCTGTGTTTTCATTGTTCTTGATTATCTGGACGCAACCAGTCGAGTCACCGATGACTGTAAACTGTTCAGTGGTATTGTCTATTCTGTGGTCAGTATGATGCAGAATATCATGTCGGGTTTGAGTACTTACAAATAGTAGTTGTCATGCTGAAAGGCACGACAGTCTCTGATTGTGGGGTAAGATCAGTCAGATGGTACACATCTGACGCTGTTGAGCATAATGACGAAATGAAAGACGAGTGCCTTGGTACTGACACGATACGATTCCGAGCAGAAGTCCTTGGGAAAACACCGTATTCTCGCAGTAGTCTCCGGTCACCCATGGATGACGTTCCGAATCTCTTGATGGCTGGCGCTGGTGTATCTCGTTGAATATATATTGGTCTGAATGCCGGTTTGATTGGTGAGTGCAATTCCAAATCTTCCATGCCATCATCTTCAATCTCTTCCATACTTTTCGGCTTGCAGTGATGCATGTATGGTGATGACATGGCCGGAAACCAACCTATGATGTCAGAGTTAGGTTCCACCGCCGCCTTGCCCTTCACCTGAAGATGTCCATCATCCATAGGGCCACATGGCGGGAGTTCTGGTTCCTTTGTTTCCTTTGCTATAGTCTCTGGTTTAGGCGGTACTGGAAACAACCGTCTTTTGGTCGGTCTGGTATTCAATAAAATATTGTCGGTCTCGTCTTCGGCATTGCGCTTGCGCCTACCTTCTGACGAAAGCCCTCCTAATGATGACCTAGGAGTAAAAAAGCGGGCGAAGCGTTTCGGCGTTACTGAGGCAGTTTTCTTGGGGCGAGTGCTGCAGGATTTTGGCGGTGATAGTAGCATAGAGTTCTCATCGGTTTTCATTGAATGCATTGGCGAACTAGAAAACAGTGCAGCATTGGAACGACGAGATGAGCGAGTCATCAACGTTCGTGCCATGATGGTAAATGAGTGTCTGTGACTATTCTGATGTTTTATTTGGGCTTAACAAACGAATGAGCTTGTATGAGATGTAGTTTTTTGTAATGATGAATGAATGACAATGATTTCAACGAAAATTCCTTCAAAAGAAAAACATCTGCTTTGTTAATTTACAGACCCCGGATCCGTTTCCAGGCATCGGTGTTAGGATTCGTGCCAGAAACAACGTCAACCCTAGACTCCAAAGACTTTTTGACCGTTGCCATGCGACGTCAAAGCCATTGAACGCGGAAACTTCCTAATTAGGAAGTTTAAGCGCGTTCTCTTCTAAATCACGCTCCAGCCAATAAAAAGAGGGCTGTCCCATTGTTATCCGCTGCAGCTTATCGTCCAATCAGCGCCAAGTAACAACAAACCTTTGACCTAGAATTTTTCTTATCGATAAAGATTTTCTTGCGCCTAGGAAATCGAAAATTTTGTGAGCATTGGCAGCAATGGCTGGGTCGCAAGTGATGCAGTGAGCGCAAGGCATCGTGGGGTTATCATCAACTTCAGTCCTACACAATCTTCTTCCGAGCTTGGGGGTTCATCTCCAGGCGCACCAACCAATTTTTCTCTAATTTTTATAAGTTGACAGTTGTCGCAGCACAGTCACCATGGCTATTCAGAAAAAGCATGGTAAAGGCCGTCTGGATAAGTGGTATAAGCTGGCCAAGGAGAAGGGCTACAGAGCTCGTGCCGCTTTCAAGCTTATCCAACTGAACAAGAAATATGGATTCCTTGAGAAGTCCAAAGTGCTTCTGGATCTTTGCGCTGCTCCTGGTGTAAGTAAATTGTTCATATTTATGCCCCCTTCAAGCAACGTCTGAAGGAATCCCGTACTAACTGGCTCAGTCTTGGTGTCAAGTTGCCGCTGAGGTTATGCCTTCGAACTCCCTCATTATCGGTGTCGATCTTGCTCCCATTAAGCCTATTCCCCGTGTCATCTCCTTCCAGGGTGATATTACGACCGAATCTACTCGCGCGACCATCCGTACACACCTTAAGACCTGGAAGGCCGATACCGTTCTTCACGATGGTGCCCCCAATGTCGGTACTGCTTGGAACCAGGATTCGTTTAACCAGGCTGAGCTAGCCCTCCAGTCCATGAAACTGGCTACTGATTTCCTAATCGAGGGTGGTACTTTCGTCACCAAGGTCTTTCGTTCCAAGGATTACAACTCTCTTCTCTGGGTCTTTAACCAACTGTTCACCAAAGTTGAGGCCACCAAGCCCCCATCGTCCCGTAACGTCTCCGCCGAAATTTTCGTCGTCTGCCGTGGCTACAAGGCTCCCAAGGTTCTCGACCCCCGCTTCCTGGATCCCCGTTATGTCTTCGAGGAACTTGCCAACCCTTCTCAGAATAATGAGGCCAAGGTTTACAAGCCCGAGCTGAAGAAACGTAAGCGTGAAGGTTATGAGGAGGGTGACTGGACTCAGTACAGAGAGCTTCCTGCCACTGACTTCATCAACACCGCCGATCCTCTCGACATCCTGGCCAACACCAACAAACTCAACTTTGTCGTTCCGCCCAATGGTGATATTGCTATGCAGGCACTCAACAAACTACCTGAGACTAACGATGAGATCCACAGGCACTGTGAGGATCTCAAGGTTCTCGGTCGCAAGGAGTTCAAGGCCCTGTTGAAGTGGCGTCTGCGTGCTCGTGAGTCCTTTGGTCTGGCTGTCAAGAAGCCAACTCTCCAGGAGGAGCAGCATGAGGGCGAGGTTGCTCAAGTAGAGGACATGGATGAGGAGCTTCGTCTTGAGAAAGAGCTCCAGGCTCTGAAGGACAAGGAGAGCGCCAAGCGCAAGAAGGAGCGCCGCAAGGAGAACGAGAAGAAACAGAAGGACATTGTCCGCATGCAAATGAACATGACGGCGCCCATGGATATTGGTGCTGAGCAAGAAGGGCCTCGTGGTGAAGGCTCTATGTTTGCTTTGCGCACGGTAGCTAAGCAGAATGGCGTTCTAAACAAGCTCGTCAAGGGCCGCATGCAGATTATCAAGGAGACCACTACACCCGATCATATCAGCTACGGCAACGAGTCTGGCCCTGATTCTGACCCCGAGGAGGACCGTTTAGAGAGAGAATTAGATGGTCTCTATGAGAACTACAAGGAGCGTAAGGCTTCTACCGACGCCAAGTACCGTGCCAAGCGTGCTCGGGAAGAGCACAAAGACGATGAGTGGGAGGGCTTTTCTGTTCACTGTTCTGAGGAATCTGATATTGAGGAAGAGAAGAACAGCGATGAAGACAGTAGTGACGATGAGGAGGGTCCTAACACTCTTTTGACCGATCTCAGCGATGAAACGGCTGACCCTGATAAGACTGGTTTGTCTAAGAGAGCACGGAACTTCTTTAGCTCTGACGTCTTTCGTGGCATCAACGTTCTGGATGATGCCGATATGGAAAATGCCCCTCCGGCTCCTACCGCCGCCACCGATGAGAAAGAGAAGAAAAAGGAGAAGAAGAAGCAAGAGACAACTAAAAAGGAAGCAGAGGCTAAGGAGAGGAAAGAGAAAGAAAAGAAGGAGAATAAGGAGAATGCCACCAAGAAGTCTGCCGCGAAGGAAGACTCCGACTCCGACTCCGACTCCGATGGTTTTGAAGTCGTCAAGGATGGCACTGAGAAATGGGAGAAAGAAACTCGCCGATCTGATGGCCACATCAACGTTGAGATCGTCACTGCCGAGGCCATGCAATTAGCCCAAGATCTCGCCCGTGGTGTCATCAACAAGCAACAACTCGAAGACGACAACTTCAACGCCAAGTCTTTCCGTGACTGCGATGGTATCCCCGACTGGTTCGTCGAGGACGAAACCCAGCACAGCAAGAAACAGAGGCCCATAACTAAGGAAGCTGCGCAAGCAATCAAGGAAAAGTTCCGCGCACAGAACGCCCGACCTATCAAGAAGGTCCGCGAAGCTCAGGCTCGCAAGAAGATTAAGCAGGCGCAAAAGTTAGAGAGACTGCGCAAGAAGTCGGATGCCCTGGCGAATGATGAGGGTCTGACGGAGAGTGAGAAGGCGGCTACCATTGGGAAGCTGATGGCTAAGGCGGCGAAGAAGCAGGCGAGGGCGCCGATTAGGGTTGTTGTTGCTAGAGGTGTTAATAGAGGTGTCAAGGGTAGGCCTACAGGTGTTAAGAAGGGTCGCTACCGGATGGTGGATCCCCGTATGAAGAAAGAGATGCGGGCGATGAAGCGGATAGCGAAGAAGAAGAAATGAGCTAGTATATTTATGGGTGGAGGTTGATTATGATGTTGTTGATCTTATGTATATTGAGTTTTCTTTGTGGTTGTCTCCATTTTACGGCATGTTGTCATTGTTTTGATTATGGGAATTACATATGTTTGGGCTGAGGTAGGCATACATTCAACATCTAGTGGCGTTGGTTTTCATGAGTTCCGGAGGCGTGCCACGGGCGGCTCAAAAAAGTTCTACACTCTTAAATCACTTAATCATATATACGCATCTTAAGTATATTAAGTTGATAGTTCATCTAAGATTTGTCGTAGTCCGGGTCACAGCTGAAAAGAAACCCATACGTGAACCCTAACACAAACCCCACTTGAACAATTGTCATAATATGTGATCACAATATCATGACTCGTTGCAACTGAAGATTCAGCTATGCTTTACGCAAGACAACGTGAACTACAGTGACATTGGCCACCCAAAAATGCAACCATAAAATCATCAGCCCATGATTCACGCAACATCCCATATCTAAAACATGCTCTCCCGAAAACCTAAGATCCCCAAGTACGAACATATCATCACATGGTTGCATTTTTCCCACCTTCCGTCTGTCCTACAGTCTACATCACGTCATCAGTTATTGGTCAATAGGAATCCCTCAAGATTTTGGAGAGTCATACAGTGATATTTCGTTTCACTCGCTTGTCGTCAGCTTGACATTCAGTGGGTAAAAAGTGGATTTTTGAACTCACAGAAGTCAATAGGCTACAGGGCTTATGATGGTAGGAAAAAAAAGGTCTCTGGCGGATGTTATCTGGCTATCTATGTAAGCACTAAGCATCAATGTTACTGCCGTTGACGACCAAGTGCCAACTGTGGCAATTGCCGTGTTAGCACGACTTCCTCAGAGCCGATTTATACGTGTATGATAAGGAAAGTGCTACAAGACCACGGGTCATTACATCATGGCGTGGGCTACCAGAACCAAGATGATGAAAGTACATAAAAAGCCTTACACACACATGTGGACCGAATCTTCAGTTCTTATGGATTCATGTTTCCCGCATCTGCTTGTTTGTTCCGAGTCTTTGTATCACCTACATTAAGATAATAAGCCCTGTCTTTTGGCGTTATTGTTTTTTGAATTATCGAAGTGTGTCCGTCTTTCATGCGTCTCGGAAAGCCCTGTCGCTTGACGTCCGTTGAAACCTTGCGTCATCAAAATCACATGGTCGTTCTTCATTTGTCCTCAACTCTCATCTGCAACCTGACTCCACCATATCTCTTATCTCCACTCACCAATCAATCCAGCATCAAATCAAATCTTCTCATCCTCCCTCATTTTCCCCGGATCGCTTTTTTTCTGGTCCCTTGCAACCTTTGTGCTCAGGCGCGAATCCTACCGGACAGGTGTCACTTCATTGATTAAGTTACCATCTTTTCGATCCTCTCGCCGCCTTGTGCCCGGACGTCAGATCATAGTCTTCCCACATTACCGCACAAAAAGAAAATCCAACTGTTGGGTTTATAAAGCGTTGATTATACAAAGATTGAATTGTGGTGGAAAGAGACTTTGACTCTGCCATAGACTGATCAAACTTGGCCCTAGCTTACATTTATTGGTGGTGTTTTCGCTTTTATTACCAACTCTTGGATTTTCTACTTTATTTTTCATGATGATCATTGGTTTTTTCCGCTATCCAAATCCATCTAATCGTTAAGCTGCCAAGAGCAATCTCTTCTTTTCAACCATACTATTACTACCGACTACATCGCCAAATGTCTGCAGGCTGAGAACCAATTATTCGGATATCTGATTACAATTTCACAAAGTGTCATGATCTGGTATCTGCTGTACCCGTACAGAGGGTAAGTGCATCCGGCTATCTCAAAAGTCTGTGACATGTCACTTATTGACTGTTGCTTTAGGACCACAGAAGCTCCGACACTTCATGTAAATCATCCACTTCGCAAAGCACTTACACGCTATGCCGAAAATGTGTCCCGGCATGTCACAACGACGTTGGTGATGTCAATCACCCTTGTCACATTGGTCGTGCTTCCCTTCCCTTTTCTCTATACTGTTGATGGCTACAACGGCACCTCTGTGCTTCCGGGCACTAACTGGAAATCAGTTCGTATGATTGAGGATGCCACTCAAGTTAGTCCCGATGCTGTCGTCCGGTCCATGTGGACATATACTATTTTTGATGAGGCTCTCCTTCACGACTCGTTGCGCAGAGCGCTGCCCCTGCATAGCCGTTTTTTAGGACTCTCTGAAGGATGTGATATTCATACCCAGGGTAGCACAAGCCCTGAAACTTGCACCGAATCGGGACAAGTTAACCTCACACACGGCATTGATAGTTCAGTGTTCAATGTGAATGTATCATCATCAGCTGTATTTCACAGTCCTATTAAATACTGGAATTGTTCTGTGGATTCTTACCATGATGATCAGAATTTACGGCGTACCGTCCTCCACCAAGCATTTTGGTATCCTCGAGTGGTTAACATGGTATTTGCCTCCCCCAAATTCTGTGGCCGCCGTTTACGATCTGCGGATGCCCTAGTATCAACTGTTATCCACACGCCCGGTGCAGAAATTGGATCACGGTGGAATGATGCCATGTCTGCATTGATAGACAGTACGTTGGACGAATGGGTATCATCACCTACCGGTTACTCGTCCCAGGAGAGTGACATGTTTGAATTCCAAAAGACTCCCATGTCGACGGTTGATGTAGTCTTACTGTGGCTAGCATATACATTGACCGTCTTGTACTTTTCAGTCAGTTTCATTCGGCTCAAGGCTGTGAGATCAAGGACTGGTCTCGTCATTACGATTGCTTTGCAGACTGTGCTTTCGATGCTTTCAAGCCTGACTATATGTTCAGCTTTGGAGATTGACGTCTCGCATATACCAAGAGCCATCTACCCTCTTGCTGTCGTGGCTTTGACTTTGGAAAACATCTTCCGCCTCATCAATTCAGTGTTATTAACACCTGGTGAGGCAAGACCAAGCAAGCGGGTGGGTTATGCTTTTGGCGACTCTGCTCCCACAGTAATGATGAGCTTTGCTCATAACATGATTGCTCTGTGGATCTCATCACAGATTTTCTCGCCGGCCGTTGCGGCACTTTGCAAATTCGTTGCATTTGCCATGATCTTTGATGTGATTTATTTCTCAACATTCTTTCTAGCTGTTCTGAGTGTTGACCTGCGTCGTCTGGAATTGAGTGAATCTCTAGCCAATAAGACAGCTTACCGGCCCTCTAAACACACCTCTGTTGAGATAAAATTGCCAGTACAGTGGCCAGATTCTATGATAACTGACCGGATTGCATTATCGACACGAACTGTGGCTATGATAGTCATGTTGAATCTATTTGTCTGGGTTCAATATCATCTACCCGGGTTTGGATTCTGGAATGTGCGGCGTTTGCGTCTGATGAATGCCATGGTTTCAAACTCGGATCTCGCCGTATCGATATCGTGGGTCCGCATGGCTCAGTGGGAGGATATGCCTGAGGCATTTAGCGTCATCGATCCCTCATTGACACGATTCGTAGTGCAAGTGATGCAACCGATATCGTTTGTGCCTCGAGAGTGTATCCGGATTAGGCCAGCCTTCCGGTGGCCATTTTCCAATGTCTTTTGGGATTTTGTTGACCGCCATCTTGCTCCCTTCTTCGTAGCTGTGATTGCCATCGTGGGATTTGTGCGCTTATTGCTTAAATTTTTGCTCCAAGGCGAGTCTATAGATGTTTCAGAAGAGGAGCGGGGTAGGGAAAAGGATGAATTGTATATTCGTACGTATCCGGCTGATCACGGTTTGGATGTGACAATGATGTCTTCGGCTCCGGATGGGAAGATTGTCTCGGTGGGACTGGATCGGACTATCAGGGTGTGGGATGCCCGAGGCACTGGATCAAGTCGTGGTGTTGGAACACGGGAGCAGTCACGACAAGACCTATTTCCTGTTCTGGCTTTGGCGATAGACCATGAGTCCAAATGGTTGGCGATTCTGGGACGCAGGAAGGTGATGATATGGAGCTTGGAGAAGGAGTGTTGGGGTCCCATTATGGAGGTTGCCTTGAGCAGTTCTCGACTCCTCAAGTTCTTCTTCAACACAGGCCCAGCGGAGCGAATCCCACCAGTGATCGCAGTGCAGGCAGATGGATCTTTGGTGGAGATGTGGATTGATGCGGAGCAGACAGTTGTCAGGGTAGTGAGTTCGTCTCCTCTCGTATCTGTAGATATTCTAAGAGGCCTGGG
The DNA here is from genome assembly GCA_002778035.1 of Ambrosiella xylebori. Taxonomy (NCBI): domain Eukaryota; kingdom Fungi; phylum Ascomycota; class Sordariomycetes; order Microascales; family Ceratocystidaceae; genus Ambrosiella; species Ambrosiella xylebori. The sequence goes on from PCDO01000002.1 coordinate 963,347, forward strand.
TGAGTGGTTTCTAATATGGAATCGAATTTGTACTCACATATTGCGGGATTACTGACATAATATCAAAGATACAGATATAAAAGCTCACGGTGGGTCAATCATGATATTGGCAGCCTCACAAGTGGGGACTGTATTTTATGTCGCCAAAGATACCAATTCTCAATGGCAGTCAAAACAAGTCTCACTCGATTCCGAAGATGGCCCCGTACACCAAGTTGTGGTCTTGACTGATATCAAGTCGGCCCTGGCGGTCCGCTCCCGTAGTGTAGATCTGATTGATCTCACTAGTCAAACTTCCATTCACACCTTTACCACAGGCTCGATCCGATACCGAACTCTCCAATGTGGTCACTTCCCGCATCGCCGACGGTCATGTGGGGGTATGGGCATTAACTCGCTTGCTCTTGTGTACACATGCGCCGAGTCTGGCGACTGTGTTATGCAGACGTATCTGCCAGGCAAGGAAGGCGACAGCATGTGCTTTCAATGTTCCGGAGCTCACAAGCTTAACCCAGACATCAGGGCAGTGCCCGGATGCTGCCTTTGGACTGAGGCTGTCGAGACGACCAAGCATGTAAGCAATCCTGGTTCTTGGCAAGCCTTGTCTTGCGGTTCTATTATTGGCGTCCGTCGGCGCTACGGTCGAAGTGAATATGAGGCTATTGACAAAGGTCGTCCGTCATTGGCGCGCTCGTCAGCCGCGAAGGTGCCGGAGAGCCCAAGAAATAATATTCGTCGACGCCCCGGACGCATGGACCATGAGGCCTCTGGGAACTCGGGTGCAAAACTTTCTTTGGGAGTTAGGGGGCAAAATGAGAATCGGGGGAGTCGGATTTGGGAGGCATGGATGGTGAAAGATTTGGGGCGAAAGGAGTTTTACGAGACGGGGCCATTGCATGTGGAGGAGAGGGATGGCGAGTGGTTGGTTATTAGTGAGTTGGGGCCGGTAGTGAGGGTTGGGGCTTCGGTGGTGGCAGTGGGGTTTGGAAATATTGTTAAGGTGGTCTCGGCCGGAGAAATTACGTTTGACGAGAACAGGGAAGATGAAAGCGTGATCAGATATCGGAGACCGGTGAGGCAGAAAGGACATATTGACAGGTCATGACGTCATAATCAGTGGGTGTAACCAAATATATATATTTATACACATGGATACATATCGGACACTATATATCTTATATGGTTATAGACGGTCAGATCGGCTGGACGGATTCATGTGGCAGGCAGGCAGGGCAGGTTGCTTTGCGTTGCAGTGCAGTGGTGTGCACGGTGATGAGCGTTTTTGTTTCTTCTAGAAGTAGCCCGGAGGGCTAGAAGGGGGCCGTGCGGGCGGGACCGGGCGGCATGCGTGATGTGTGGATCATAGACGGAAAACGTTGATGGTTTTGGAATGTGAGGAAGAGGACAGTGGTGATTGGTAGATGATTGGTTATCGGTGATCGGGCTTGGCTGGGCCTGGCTGGGCTAGGCTGACTAGCGATGTCAGTGTCAGAGGATGTCTGTCAGGGCGGAGGATCGATTGGGTGGGTGAAGTGGATTGGATGAGTGGTGGCGAGGGAAGTGTTTCGGATTGAAGGCGGTGAGGTTCAGGCGGGATATTACCATGGTGGGAAGGAAGTTGGGGTATATATACATATAGATGGAAGGAGAGAAGATAGGAGATATAGGCTAGGTGGGTTGGTGTTAGTGTGAAAGGCGGAGTCGAAGTCGGGCTTGGTGTGGTTCGGTGAATTATTAGACGATGGGTCGGGGATCTATGGAAAGGCAATATGTGAGATATTTGTATTTGGTGGTCTCTATAATATTTTACATATGATCGTGATGAGGATTTTGGGGGATCTTGTGTGTATTTCACGGTGAGGTTAAGATGGAATGGGTATGAATATGTTTAATAATCAAGTCAATTCCAGACAATTATTACTTTTGTCTAAGCTAATTTTTGTGAGAAACAGATAGAAACCAAGTGAAAAACAAAAAGTCTATACGCTAGGAAATAGATTGAGACTAGAGTGGCGAGGACATCAATCAATGGGGGATTTCTATGATTCTTCCCTCAAGACGTGAGATTATTGATGATTGTCGATGGTCGTGAATAATGAGAAAAAAGAAAAAAAAGAAAACGCTGTGATATTGCAGGTAAAGGAACAAAAAAACGGAGTAGATGGTGATAACCTCTACATTGGTGTATATATACATGTATATAAAGAATAAAAAGAAACAATAAAAGAACAGATACTGTGGATCTGTCTAGAGTTTACCAAAGTACTTGTGGTAATTGTAACGATGAGTGAAGGTAGAGATAGAGGTTAGAGACTCAAAGTACGGTGGCCGCGAAGCCATTACGGATGATATCGTGTCTAATAAAAAAAAGAATAACAAAAAAACAAAAGATTATAGAAATCAAAGCATCAAAGCAGAAAGACGAAAGACCAGATCGATCTGGTCTTCTCGTGCTCCCCCCTCAAAGACGCCCCCCACACTGGCGGTGCCGGGGAAACTTGTCAGGAAAATACATAATGCACTCCTCGCAGGCGTCCTCCATACCAATAGTCTGCCAGATGGTGCGGTCGGAGCACGGGGTTTGGATGAGGCCGGCGCGTTCGCAGTAGCGGGCGAAGGAGAGGGATTGGTGGTTGCAGAGGAAGGAGTGGGCGTAGTATTGGCACATTTTGGGGGGAGTAAGGAGATGGGTAGGTTTGGTGATATGGTAATGGATGAAGGAGAGATTTATATAAGATTAAGAAAATGGGATAATGATAGTAATATTAGGTTGGAGAAGAAAACAGATACTTGTTTGAAGAATGATGAAGACAAGAGAAACGCCTGAAGTAAAGCTTTAAACAAATGATGTAGAACATGTATAGATGTGTACTATATATATAATTTAGACAAGATGTTGTTGTCGATAGAGAAACGAGGAATCACATGCCCATCAGGAACGAGGAGGTCCTCCGGTAATTATATATCTAAGAGCAAAATTATCGTTGTACAGTCCAATCCTCTCAAATCGACCAGACCAACCAACCACAAACAATGTCAACGAGCGAGCAAGCAACGCTTTTCGGTCCGGCTTTTCAAATCCAAAACGTTTACGGGATTGGGAAAATAGTGGGGATTCGGGAGTGCTAAGTGAGAAGAGGGGAGGGGTGTAGGTCTGAAAGAGATGAGGTAGCTTTTTGCTTAGGTGTATATAATGTGGATAAATCTGGGGAGTTTTAAATGGGTGATGGTGGAAGTTTTGGAATATCCTGGTTGTGGAGTCGGATGGTGAAGGTGAGTGAGGTTTCTCTTTTTTCTTTTTTTTTAAGGGGGGGGGTAGAGATATATTATGCCTTTCTTTTCTTAAATAATTACACTGAGATTTTGTATCTGGGTAAAGGTCCTGGATCATCAACACCAAAGCCTCTATCTTTCTCGTGACTGCTCCAAGCAAAGCATCGTAATCAACTAAATATTATTTACTTGGAAATATATTCCCATACACCGTCACTCTCGCCACAAAAATCACCATCCATATTCCACGTTAGAAATCGTCTAGCGTAAGCTGCCTTGAACTAGTCCATCAGCAATATAGCTTTCTCTCCTCTACCTCCTTCTCCTTCTCCTCCCCTCCGCTGCCACTTACTTCCCTGACTCTAGATCCCAATGTCTCGGTTCAGTTTCCCCCTCCAGGCCAAGCCTACAATAAGTGATGACCCAAGCCTCAGTCAAGAATCAAGGCAATATATTTATCAATTCGGTGATTATTTTATTTTTGTCCTATATCACAAAACGTATATCAAGCCCGGGCGGCTCAATAAAGCCATCAATATGCAAAGAAAAGGGAAGCTGGGCTCAAGTTGGGATATTGTCTGACGACATTATGCACATTGACATGCACGTAAACCAATAAATAAACCATCTAAAAGCCATTTTTGTGCTTATAATTCGACCTGACATTTGATATTCTGTCCCAACCTCGCCCCCAAACTCTATATACTGCGGATCACAAATAAAGTCACGCACACCATTTCCTTTCTTATTGTCTCGTTTCCACCCTCGTCTTCTTATTCCCATGTTCTCTCTTTCTACATTAACTTCAATCCAAGTCAGCCTATAGTTCACCACCACTCATCCGACTTACCGGTAACTTCCCTCCATGAAAAACGATTCCTAACAAATATGTAGAAAATAGAAAATTAATAAAATAACATATCCCCGCTCATTTATCGTCTTAATGTTCTTCTCTCTTCCATTAGCTTATTTCCTGGTAGTCGACGACCTCGATCTTCATTACATAATGGCAAATATCCACGCTGCGGATCCAGCCAACCAGAGATGTTCGAACTACCCGTTAATTCCTAGAAATCTAAAAATCCACATTCCCTGCTTTACCGTTGGCATTCCGTGGATCAGTGTTCCTTTATAAAAGTGTTTGAATTGTCAATCATGGAGATAAGCATTGGACAATGAATACGAACGTGTATTTAGTATTCCTAGTTATATCGAGGTATGATGGAAAAAATGCATTTTTATCTATTTGACGATTCAACCATTTAAACATTCGTGGAGCGTTATTTCAGTTCTCCCCAAAATACGGAACTGGACAATGCCCCCTTTGCCGTCTTTGCCATGTGCCGCTCTACAAGACTTATATGGCGAGGATTCGAAGCTAAACCAAATAGGGTTTGCAGTAGTGTGATTGCCAAGGTTGTAAAATAGTGGCAACCGGCGGGAAAGAGTCAAAGTGGTAGAGCAGGGTTGAAAAAAAAAGGTCCGAAAGGGGAAATTGGGCAGAAGAGTCGATGGACGTTCGAAAGGATTTTGGGGTCGTAGTTTGGGAGGGAATTCTTCAGTGGCGAATATGTAATTGGTTATTGTTGATATCGTGGCTGAGGTGCTGACTTTTAACAGACACCAAACCAACCGGCAGCAAACTCTCGGATAGCCAAGTTGTTGTTGTTAGTTGATCGTTGTCGATTTACTTATTATGTGGTTGGGGGGGGGGGGGGGGGGCTTTTACTTTGCTTTTTTTTCTTCTCTCATTGGTCGAGTTACTGTTTTACATGTATAGTTTAGAGATACTCTGCAGGGCACTTTGACCGGTCGACGGCCTGGGCTTTCGCTTATTTCTACGTGATTTTTCAAGTAAGTATGCGTGGTGACGGTGTTGGGGATGTACTTGTTTTGCTTTATCAGGTTTACATATGTGCAAGAAAAAGAAACCAGATGTACAAGATTTCAGTGTTTACGTTAGCTTATTTGCGTTGGTCAAGCCAACATATGTATCAATATACTATCTATGCTGCCATTGTTTGCTCATATCTACAGTATCATTAGCAAACGGAGCTCTATATACATTTTTATATCAGTGCTTCCATATATTAATGTATCAATATATATATGTACATCAGCTTCGAGGATCGACAACCCAAAAAGTGGAGAGTTGTATCCAATCGACTTATTGGTGGTCCACCAACCCTTTGTCCGAATTGATAATCACCGTCTGAGAGTCTTGAACGCTCAAGCCAAAGTGAACTGGCAGACAGTATAATATATAGCTGACGGCTTGTCTTAGGTAGTCAAATATGTGATGAAGTTGTCTGCTAAATATATATCTGCCTTTAAAAAAGATCATAAAATCTCAACAATGATACAATAGTTGTCATTGCAATATAATGTGAGGAAAATAACAGGCAAAAAAGTTCCTTGATGTATACTTACATATGTACGTCTGTCTAGGCGTTGGTTTCCATACCACCATACCATCGGTATCTTCACGGCCTAGAATATCAATGCTATGTTATTGTATTGCTTCCTTCTATATATATTGTCTGCACCACCGTAACATCACGACCTTGCACCTCGGCGTGAACCGTATGTGTCAAATGTCATAATGCTTGACCGGTTCTCTCGCTCTCCGCCTATTTACAACTTCAGGTACCCTAACAGTCCCTCTGTCGAAAATAATACATCTAGAAGCATGCCATTATGAAACCCACCTAAAGCCAAGTTCCCACAAATAACCACCTCACTAATACCAAGCCTTTTGGTTTCTCCTTCCCATGATCTCCCCATCCTTCCCTTCAAGCCTACTGATTCCCAAGGCCTATACACTACTTTTTTGTATATTAGAGCCTCACGTGTCTTCCCTTAATCGATCATCAGTCAAGGAACCGAGACAAGCAAAATACTCAGTTCCGCTTGGCCGCTTATTAGGATAGACACTGTTGATCTAGATGGCATTTAGTATATCTTGAAAAAGGTAGGACTATAATCACTAGCTGTTTTGGAGTTTTTACTACATATATATTTACACAACAGCTCGATGTATTTTCTGATACCCGCTGGTTTTACCGCTGCAAAATAATCGCTCTGAGTTTGGACGGATGTTAAATAACACTGCGAACAGAATGAGGCCTAAAAAATATATTCCTTTTTCTATGAATAAAAATTAGGAACACCAGTAGACAAAAATGCCCACCATTGTTATTCTGTCCATGGTTTGATAGCCGTTCCTATTGCCGATCACCAAATGAAGCTTATTCTCCACACCTGTCTCAAAATCTGGTTCGAAACCCTTTCGTCCTCAATGGCATCTCGATAACCCCACCTACCTGAATTAAATGCCCTGACCAAACGCATTCTCCTATCCCCTGTCCACCCCATCCGGAGCCTCACTATCCTTCTTGGCAAACTGTCACAGTGAATCTTGTCCCAACGGCCAATCTTCTTCACACAACTACACTCTCCAGTAACTCGGATATGACCCCCGTCCCCCTCGCATTACTCCCAATGACGAAATTAAATATCCGAAATCTTGATACCTAACCCGCCCACTGTTCCCTGTCTATTTATTTTAAACATAAAATATATATAATCACCACGCCGGCGACCGGTTACAATGCATAAAGATAACGACAACGATGCCGCCACCGACGCTGGCCACCATAGCCAATCACCACAATTCCCATTACCCTACAGAAACAACCACAAGCATGATTGCCAGGGGTTGTCCACCGAGTGGGACCGTTTTTGGCTGCTACGCTGTGCGTTATTTCTCAAGAGGAGGCCTTTGAAAGAAGCGGGCAGGCTTTTTGGTCACTAAATATTTCAATTGAGGCTTATGGGACTTGCGTAGCTGATTGTAGTTGATGTTCCATTTGTCCTTCTAGACTTTTGTCTTTGTATTTGAGCCCACTCTACGCTAAGAAATCCTTATGAGCACAGTAGTGAAGCAGGAGTAAGAGTTTTTTGTTAAATAATTAGATTGGAAATTGTCAGATTGAATGATGAGGCTAAGGCTTCCCGGCCGTTGCTAATTGATTGATTCGTGTGTATAGAATGGCCGATCGTCATTGATGGAGACATTGACGGGAATGTAGAGTATACAAGTCGTATGCTAGATTGCCATTTTGGGATGATGGGGACTACTGCCTGCGTAACTAGAATTTACTGGCTGTGGATCACGATTGGATGGTGCAGCAACACCGGGGGTTAAGAACGTGAGAGTAACAAAGACAGATGCATACTGGGGTAGATACTTAGGTTTATTGAAGATTCAGGCTAGGTAATTGGGGCCCGTCCTAATCATAGTCAAAATTAGAGAGAGCTACATACATGATATGGATTGAGGTGTAGAAATGAAATAGAGGACTGACAATAGAGGGAAAATGGCAGTGGAAGATGTTCCAGACAAAAGCAAAAAAAAAGCTAGTTAGGCAAATGTTAACACTCATGGTTTATTGCCAGATGTTGCCAAATTACTAAATGATATATGCAACCTACACAATCCTGCTAATTAGACTGGATGACCCTGGCAAACTGAATAACGAGATTCGGTGCAACTTTTAGCCGTCAGCCGTTCGTGGTCATTGTCCATGGTTGGAATTTTACATCAGCTGTAGACTATTTGTTAATATGAATTATTACCTTGGTGATGTCTAATTTAGGATGGATTAGTGAGATGTCGTCGAAGTTTAGGGTTTAGGGGAAGGCGCGACACGTTTGATAATTTCCGGATTCGGTACATCAGGTCGAGTATTATGTAATCATTGATAGCAGTTTCCAACCTAACAATCAACATAGGATTATCATGATCGAACATACACAATCTCAGCTCGTTGCTAATTTTCCAATGCCCAAGCTTCAGGATTTGCATAGGCCTTGAAAAAGGCCAAACACTTACCTTTGCCATCGACCTTGACAAATAGACCTCTCTCACACTCTCTGCCTTCCCCTCCTTGGCAAACACTTTCATTCTTGCCCCCAACATGCACCTCATCCTCATCATGCATCTGAGTTTTCATTCGGCAGACTCGCTTGCAACCTGCCAATTCCCACTTCAGCATTCAACGTAGTCGGCTAGCGAACGATGTCCACCTTTTTTGTCATCTGGTTGGTATCCGTCTGTCCGAAGGAAAGAAAAAAAGCCTTTTCTTCATTTTAAGGATATTACTATCTTTTTGGCCTGATATTCATCACTGACATCAGCTGTTTTTCTTGCCCTGTAAGATCTGGATCATAAACTTGCATTGGGTAACTTGCAGCCGGTGACCGGAAAGGAGACCACAAGAAGGGATCCTATTCTGCTGATTACTACCACATGTAGAGATGTGTATCTTTTTGCCTAAACTACAATGACATCTTGCCACAAATAACTAGATATCCTCTAAAGAAAAAAAACAATTCTGTTAATAGATTCAGATTATCATTTGACATCTTGCATCTTGTACTAAACAGGTAAACGACACGTATCTATGATCGGCATCTCCGCCCATCGGACTGCCGGTGTATATGCGGCAAATTCACACGGACTGCATCAGCGCGTCTTACTTGTAGATAGTCTCCCTAACTGTCCGCATTTCAGACCTCTCAGACGCCGTCAAGTAACCATTGAGTTATTATTGTCTGTCTGTTCTATCTGCGGGAATCTATTTTGTTGATGTGGCCCATGGCGAGGTGGCAGCAATGTGGGGTTGTTAGACAGCGGGATTTGTGGTACTATATAAGTGTGTATGCAGGTATTGGTTGTTCGTAAGGTGGAAGGAGCGCTGCAAAGTACAGCGTGCAGAACCATTAAACAAGATTGAGGAAGTCCTTGCGGTGAGTTGGTGATGGTTCTGGAAGAATGAGAGCTTTTTCAGGTGGGCTTCTATTTCTTTTTGTTTTTAGCCGAGTTGAGTTTTAGAATCACATAGAAGAAACCTGATGGAGACCTAGCGACAGATCAAGGACGTCAAAATCTTGAGAAATAACAATAACTCTAAAACTCTCTTGCATCTCTTGGTATACAGAATTGTTGGTATAACCTCTTCTTAGCTAACAGGAATATCAGGCACCAAGTCCAACCTCATTGACGGGACACCATGTAACCACATCTCCCACCCATCTCTCCTTAAACTCATTCGGCGACCAACTTTCCTACACCTCAAAGTTCACCGACCGTGAATTTCATTTCCGGACTGGGTAGGATTGTGGTGTTGATGTCTGAGGGTATCTAGGCTACTGCAGGATGCAGGCTGCAGATGTTGTTGATGGTCCTGTCTGAAGTAAATAAATATTTATATTGCATACATAGAAACTTAACATGATACAGAGACTGTGGTAGAGAAACATAATCCATCCATTTGGATGTGTGGTTACTATCGTTCTTCTAGTGTAGAAAAAGGTATAGATGTAATCCCGCAGTTCCTCGGGAGGGGATCTGAAAGGATCGCGGCGGGCCATGTCTTGTTGACCGACTAAATGTTTCCACTGTCGCTGGACTATAATACAAGTGTTAAGATTCACTCCCAATTCGGATGTGACACCGATCTTTATCACCGCCATCTTCAAAGGTTCCATTTTTCGTTCAGCCCGTTGAAGAAAATATACTTATTTTCGTCTCGAATATACACGACAAAAGCAGAAAACTATGCATATAGCACCTTAATAATCTCTTATCTTTAGCCACGGCCTAGACAAATTCTCTCCAAATGTTCTTTCTCCACTCGACAAACTTGCACAACGTGGCAGTGACGAAAAAGGCACTACGAAAGCGCAGCACAAAAAGATTAATACTCCTTCTGTCTTGGCTTTTGGCTTGAACTTTATCCATCGACAAATTTCCCGTACATGAAGCTAAATTCTACTTGGCTGTATTCTAATCATTCTCACAACTACGAGCTAACCCAGCCAAGTAACGTTTGATATGTTCCGTGGCCTCCTTGAACAACGTCTGTGGCAGTGGTAATCGTCTGGGCGGAAAGAAAAGCCTGTACACTCACAACTTGCTTCTCGATTTGACCTTTTAAATCGCAACCTTTGCTACATTCCATCTGGCTGTGTGTTCAGTAATATTGCCCAACCGCAGCATTCCATTTTCGTCAACATCATACCATAGAATGTCTGTGCTCAAACCCTTATATCCATGCATCGTGATTCCTCACTTCACCACCGTCTGTTCTACACATGCAAAATCTGCAGTACCTGCCCATATTCCCACCATATAATTGCTTGTCATCGTGATCTGCATGTCCAGTTGGTACTGCCACCGGCATATTACTTTGTTTACCATAGTGAAATTTGCCCACTATAACTCTCACTATAATCCTCTCCCCCGCATCACACGCCTTGTGTCCATAATCATCATCAATTTGCATGTTGCACCAGCCCTTTACCACCAACCACCATCTGACAGGCCACAATTACATCTGCCAAGTAGATAGATATATATTATACATGTACACGTATAAGAATGCAAGGATACCTGCTTAATATCATCCATTCTATCTATGTCCCTTTAGTGAATCCAACATATCCAGCACAGACAACTCTTTGTCAGATCGCGCATGGCCGAACTGCATGAATGCAAGTGAGTTATGTACTAACAAAAGAACCTCCAGAAATTCAGAAGCCGTTGCCGAACAAAGCGGTCAGGCCGGCCGAGTGCCGTGGTGGGGCTAACTTGTCTACTAAGTATGGCAGGAGAGTGAGGTGTTTGTCTAGTGGGGTGTCTGAAGGGTATATACCAAAGGAAGTCACCGATCGCCTTGTAAATGGATTCGGAGAGGGCGATTTTCGGTGTCGGGTTCACGTTAGGTATTGTTTAAGTAAACAGCTATTTTTTGCTGGTAGATCTGGGATGAGTGGGTATCTGTGTTGTGCAGATGGGGATCCTGTAGTAAATGTGTTTTCCTGGTATTAGGTTTGCTGAAGTTGACTTATTAGTCTGATGTTTGCCCATCTTGGTTCAATCTTGCTCTGGAGATAATCTTGGACGTAGACATCAATAATCTTCAACACCATTGATATGGATTCACCAGACTTGATACCACATGTGCATATGTGCCAAAAGTCACTTCATAATCTCACGATCCCGATCCCGATCCCCTAATAGAAATACCTGTTACTAACAACAACCCATACTCCCCTTTCGATATTCACACATTTCCTTCCTTCAGTTCTCGGAGTTTTCCACTTGTTCTAAGCCTAATTCAACTTCCAGACCAACATTAATCCTTCAAACAACAATCCAAACCCCCTCTCCCTTCTCCATCCTCTCTCTAACTATATACAGTATAACCTTCTGAATAAAGAGAAAGCCAGACAGCCATTACAATCTAGGAAAACTTCTAGACTCTTGCCCGGATCTGGGGGCATAATCTTGTCTTCTTGGAACTAGGTACTTACATGAGTATAATGTTGGAGGCGGTGGACAGTCCTTATGCAGCTTCAACATGTGAGGTCCCGGCAATCGGGGATGTCCATATTTGTCTTGGAAGGTTATCCTTGATGACGATAGTGATGGCATCAGGGATGGACCTGAAGAGCGAGATGTGGACCCTATTAAGACCCTAAACTCAACCCATCAGCTTTGGTCATGTGATATTAGTTGTACGACATTATCGATGAATTGTTAACGAGTACATGTAATCTTTGTTAAGGTTGGTATTCACACATGATTTTTGATAATTATGTAGTCTACAGAAATCATACACATCAAGAAAGTTCGGGTTTTAATATTTGGTAAAGTTTAATAAGATTTTAAACGTGTTACCTTGATAGTATTACCGTTTGTTGTGCTCCCTACAAGTGGTGGTCATTAGTAGGGTTAGACACATTATACTACATAACCGCATGATAAATGACCCACTAAGAGTTACTGCTTATACGACTCGATCGCACGTCACCACCAACACACCATCAACGGACTAGGCTTAAATTACTTTTAATGGGAAGATTACACGTGATGACACGTCTAAAAAAAATGAACCACCAGTGTTATGTACTTGCATAGGAGCACACAGAGGAGCTCTGGCAAAAAGGTCAGCCGAACAGTGAGTAGTTGCACAGTTACAGCATCGGAGGTTGGTATCACGTCTGGTTTATTGGATCTTATGATTCAGTGATTCTGGTGTCGGGGAGTAATATCACAGAAAGTAGGTGAGTATTGGGGAGGATGACTATAATATGCTTAGGTGAGATGAAATTTTATGTCGCAGTTCTGAAGTTCGATACTTTAGGTATTGAAATAAGTTCGGGTTGGGGTGGCGGCATACTGAATAAACCATACAGGAAATCCATAATGTCAACTACCATTTTGACATTCGGGTTCATTTTGTATCCAATTGTAAACAAGATGAACCTGGCTGTACAGAACGCATATATCTATTCATCCCCAACCAACTAAAAATATCGTATATCGTCACATCAGCGCAAATCCCCACAAACTATCAACGTCCACGGCAACACACGCTGTGACTTGTCTACTAGCTTCGTGTAATGCAATTTGTTCCTTGTGAAATCAATGCTCGCACATGCGTTCTATCGATATGACGGCGGTGATTTCGGGGTTGGGTGAGATAGAACTGAGTTAATGAGAAGTGGAAGTATCACTTGTTCACAGGGTTGAAAGATGGGCAATATTAAAGACAAAGGAACAGTACAAATGCACTGTATGTGTTATATTTCCTGTGGAAATAAAGAGAGTTGATCTTTTGATGTTAGGAATTCGACACAATTGTTTAAAGATTGTCTTGCTGCGCGTCGTGATTAATGGGAAATCCGTCGCACGACACATATTACACAGATAGAAACATCCCGTATCACACAATCCCATTATTACTACAACAACTGCAACTTGCAAATCCCAAGTCTTATTACCCATTAATCAACGTATATATAAACATATAACCCTCAAACATATTATGTATCGTCCATCATCCACCCGCCCGTCAAACTCCTACTGCGACTCCCCACATGTACCATATGTAAGCTCTATAACCCAAAGAAACCAACAAAACCCACTGCCGCAAACCACAGACCCAGGTGCGGTTGCACTTAGCAAACGAACAGCGCGCAGCTGAGCTCATGTGTAGCATGGAGACGGGGGTTGAATTGGGCAACCGGGGGGAGGGGGGGGGGGGGGGGAATTATCCTTCAATTTGGTTATTGGCTTGCTGGGGGATGGTGGACGGGCTCGTCGTCACGTTGGGCTGGGGCGCGTCGAGAAGACTTGGTGGTTTTATTTCCATGTAAATAGACAACAACAGACTTAAGATGTTACTCTAGAAGATTGTCCTTTATGCTGAAAATCTGTGGTTATTCATCCGGTTACTCTGTATGGTTGACATTGTTTCTCTTTCTCTCTCTCTCTCCGTAGACATCTTTGACGTCTAGGCCTTTCTCTGCTTTTTGACCACTTACAATTGAAACCGCCCCTACATCGACGTCCAATTCAAGCCCAACATCCTCTTACTTTGCAACCTCATCTTCCTAACCCAACGTCACCACGAACTTAACATTGTCTATCCATTATCCATCCGCCAATTCCACATCATTGGCGCCCAACGTCACCACACAGCCCGAAGACAACTCTACTTTTGCCTCCCCCCCTTTTACCATAAGGGCCGCCGAAACACCTTCCCAACCACTGGGATCTTACACTTACGGCCTTGTTTATCTCGATTTGATCCGAGAAGAAGCGCTCGTATCTTTTTTTCTTTTTCTTTTATTTTTCTTCAAAGACGATTCTTTGGTGCGCCAATCATTGACTTTTCGAGTGCAGAGCAATGAAACGGGATTATATTGTTTAATTGTTCGAGCCGCGACTTCCATTCCTTCCATTCCTTCCATGATTCTAAGCAACGCTTTAATATTCAACACCAGCAGCCTTAAAGTTCCGCGCCTGTTTGTTTGGTTCGAGAGCATCTTGAGATTTTCAATTGGCTAACTTCTCGTCTCAATTTTTTGTCTGCGCGGCGGCAAAGTGAAGAGTGAATTTACGAGGCACTCTTATAGACTTACATGTATGTGTTTTGAAGTACAAAGAAAGGTAAATAGTGAAGTGATTCCTCATATTCTCGCCTTCACAAACGCAGAAACTTGCTGGTTAAAAAGGGTAATCTTTGCCCCAATTCCAAGTCCCATCTCAGATCAGATCTCACAATCTCAGACCATCTCGACGCTCTCTCGTGTCTACCTGCTACAAAAGGTAGCCACTCGCAATCCCGGCGCCTCAAAACATACTTCACAATATTCTATCCCTCTCCAAGGGCTTTGCCCTTTTGCCCTGATCAAGTGCGACGGAGTCCATCAGAAGCAATTGCGTTTGCGACAGCGAACAAGTTCTTATTAGGAAATTCGCAGTGTTTTGTGGATATTTGATTGCCGACGGAACGGACAAGGGAAGGAAAGAACACCAACACGCGACTTCTCCAAAAGAAAAAAAAACGAAACCACTGACAAAATTTCGCTTCGACGATATCACTATTCTCGAAAATTTATTCGTTTTTCTTTTGATAATATTTGAAGAAAACAAGTTCAAATTGCACAATCATCATATTTCACACAAGTAGTCGCAAATTAGTCCCTGGTCACAAATCTGCTGCTGAATACAACTATCCCTCCTGGCTTACTTGCATCCACGCCCTGCAACTGCATATCCGACTTGCATGCTCGTTTGGCCTGACAGCGCACCCGACCTGCCAACTCACGAATAGACGAAACTCTGGTTCATTGCCCTCTTCTGACTGGGTTCTCCAAGTTGCTTTTTTTTTTTTTTTTGGCTACTTGGCTACTTGAGACGGACACAGAGAGATCGTCCCCGGCGTTTATCTTCTTCGACATCTGGCAGGTTAGCGCTTGTAGCCGCTGACAATTTGCCGATGGTTGTAAAGGAGACTAAAAGATAGACCCTTGTTCAAAAGTTCTTTTTTTTTGAGGGAAGGACGTCGATTTGAGATCGCGGTTAGAGATCGGCGCGTTGAAAACCAGATTTGGGGTGTGTTGTGTTGTATTATTATTGCTGTCTTGGGCTTTTGTAGTGACTAGCGGGCTGTGATAAATACGGAAGTCTGCCTAAATCGTGTTTGGTTTAATTTTCTCTTCCGATCGGTAAGTTTTGCTCACGGAGCCTTTAGCAATATTTACCATATTCAATATTTCGACCTCCAGCATATTCTATATATCGTATTCGAAAATCCAGCCATCATGACATCCATTCCCGCCTCTACGAAAACCCCCATAGGGTTCCCCCGACATCTTACCGAGGAGCCCTCATCTGTTATTCGGACTGCCACAAGACTAACAATCACACAGAACTCACCGCCGCCATCAATCACTTTTGCGAAAACCACATTAGCTTTCACCATGGCGTCCACGGAAGTCGATCAAAAATATCTCGGGCGTCTTGCCAAGGAGGTTGAAAAGGACAATCATCTTCTTGCAGAAATGCTATTCAAGATTTTGGGTTTGTCGTTAAACCTGGGATCGCAGCTTGTCACTGCCAAGAAGCAACGGAGGAGGACAACTGTGAATTCGCCAGATTATCTCAAGCGGGTATGGCATATCCTGTGGCTGGCCAGAGAAGGATTGAAGATGCTGGAGCAATACGTCATACCTATGATTGGCATGTACAAAGAGCTTCAAGTTCTTACCTACAAGCTCCGCGCTTCGTTTTACCACATTTTTGTTCTTTTTTACAACAACCCTGTTGTTTCAAACCTCAGCATCTCTGAAGCTGTCATCACCCATCCCTCCAATCGTCCCCGCCGGAATACTCAAACCAAGACTAGACCTCCGGCTACCACCACTGAACCGCAAAGTCAGTCCAATTCACCTTCAGTTCCTCAGGACTCGCCAAAGGACCTGAAACCCCCGCCAACTGGCTTTTCCTTAGTAAATCACGATACCATCGAATTCTCTCCCAACTTTCTCGTTTCTTCCACCGACTATCTCCCCATCGCTCATAAATGCTTTATTGAAGTCCTCAAGCTTGCCGAGGAGCATTTGTGGCATTCGCATTCGTTACGACTGGCTATCAAAGTAGAGTACATTGCCTTTATGTACGAGTGTTTGCATGAGCGGGAGGCAAGTCGGGAGGAGGCGAAGAAGACAATTGCTGAAGTTTATGAGGCAAAGGAAGGGTTGGACGATGAGATGTTCAAGGATAGTTGTTTGTTGGTGACAGTGCTGGGTAGGGCGATGGAGAGAGGGTTGAAGGGAAGTAAGAGAGAAGGCGCAAGTCCAGTACCCGCGGTGCCGCCGCCAGGAATGGAGAATCCAATCTAGAGGAGACAGGAGGGTGAATATATATGAAAGAAAGAAAGAGAGAGGTCTTTGCATATTATCATTGTTTAATTGGTTGTTATGATCCCGGAGTCCTGTCTACTATCTATAGACGGGGTTGTAATGATGTCTTCTCAGTCATCATGGATGGGATCGTTTGTTTCTCGGGTTATTCGGGTTTCTTCAAGTCATTTATACTGCGTGGCATTGGGATGGGGTTTGCATTTGCCTTTGTTTTGTTTATCTGTTTGATATTTTCGGCATTTGCTTTGTTTCTTTTTTATTTCAGTTTTATAGAGATGACAGAGTGAAGCCCCTTTTCAGGGCATCCATATTTTTGTTGATATATACACTTTACATTAATTTAATAATTTTCTGATATCAAATTGGTTTTCGTATAAGCATAAGCATGATCTATTCCGCTATATAAATATCTATAACAAGCACAACCAAAAAAAGAAAAAGAAAGTTTTTTTCAACATCGCAATATAAACAAGCACAAGAAAAACTCCCATCAGCCAATGACCAACCAACCGACCGCCGAAACCAACCATCTTCTCTCTCTAAACTTCCCTCTCCCTCTTCACCCCACTGCCCCGCCCTCCAGCCCCCGAAACCACCCCACTCCCCCATTCTGTCATACTCTCCCACTCCCTCCAACTCGCCTCCGCACTCTCCACCTCTTTCTCCGTCGCATTCAAAGGCCGCAAAAATGGAATCGTCTGCCCATCCTCCATATCATAATCCCTTTTCACCACCTGCCACTCACCCCCCTTGACCGCAAACAAATAATTCCTCCTCTCCACCTCGTGCAACGGGCCCACCCCCGTCGGCCAATCGTCGCCGAAAAACCCGTGCAGGACCCCCGGGGCGTCGAACCCCGTGGCGACGAGCCGGCGGATGTACGGGAGGAGCGCGACGTACACAGCGGGTGGCGGGACACCGGGGCGTGGTGAGGAAGAGGAGGAGGCGCCGGGCCCGGGGGAGGGGGAGGCGCCGGTGGTCTGACGGGAGGAGAGGGTAGGGGGGTGCTTTTGGAAGGGGAGGTGGATGTTGATGAAGGCGGCGACAGCCTGAACGGGCGGGGTGTATTGGGCGATGTCGAGGAAGTAGCTGGCGCAGGATTGGAATTTGAGGTGCCAGTCAAAAATATCGCCGGTGCCGAGGAAGGACTGAGCGAGGAGGGTGTTAGCCATTTGTTGTTAGGGTTTTGTGGTGGGGTGGAAGTAAGCGAGTGCGTGAGTGAAAGGAAATTTTGGTGTCGTGTGTCTGTGATGAGTGTTGTAGGTATATAAAACGAATGAGTGAATGAACAAGTGTATGAGACATGTGAAGTGGTTAGAAATCAGAACAGATGATGCAGTTTGTAATAAGTGGTCAAGTAGAATCAAAGTGACTGCGGGATAACAGCCTGTTTATACACGTCCTGTTCTTCCCACTCAAAAGGGTAATTTCTATTTATATCCCACCATTACACCTGCCTTTGAGGTATGGAAAATAAAACAACAGCAACTTCCCATCATGACAATCACATGACTACTTTCTGCCTTGGGACTGAACTATGTGGGATAAACTGTTTGGCAGCCTCAGGGCATGTTTATGGGCTTGTGGTGGTGGTCGGGAGTAGGCAAGAAGCTAGGGAAAAAGAAAAAAAAAGGAGTATTGTGGGTGTAGGTGAAGTCTTTGTAGAAGTCGCTCGTTGGGGGACCTGAAGAGCTGAAAACATGGGATAGTAGTGGTGGTGGGGTGTGCATAATATGTAGAATAGGCACATTGCGTGAAGATGACCACTGATGAATTCCAGTGGGTGAGAATGCAGATGATAAAGAGCAGATAATGCAAGGGGAAGCACAAGTCAGAAAACCGTGTTTGGTGGATTGGCGGCAAGGGGAATGAAGTCTGGATTGTTTGATTGAGTGTGGAATTGCAGAGGGAACTTACCGGTTGAGCTGAAGTAGCCATTGTATTGAGTCTTGACGTGGGACAGAGACACGATGGTAACAAGAGAGAAAAGCAAGAAAGTACAGAAAGAAATAACAGATCACAAAGGAAAATGAAAGGGTAACGGGTGTTCGGTGGTAGTTTTTTCTATGTGGACAAAGGGAGAGACTGATGGCTAAGTGAGCTGAACAAGATTTGAAGATTGACGGACGAGTTATCAAGTGAGATTCAAGGGATGGATTGACTTGATATTATCAGTGACTGTGATGTGCTTGTTGTATGGCTATAATATGGTTAGCATATATGGAAGACATGTAAATTTGGCAAAATGTCTGTTTATGATAGAGTGGAGGCATGGATGAAATATCGAGAGGACAGAGTCCGCTCGGTCATACTTGCGGCTGAATAATGAGGATGCGGGAAGATGGAAAATAATGGGGATGACGAAAAGAAGTAGGATTGCCCTAGAAGGTGGGGGTCGGTAATGGTATCATGGTAGTTGGTTGGTTGTGTGGGAGAAGGAATGTTTGACTTACATGACTGCAGACGAAGGGTTCAATCGATATCGGAAGTTCCCAGTAAGAACACTGAGATATAAAAGAAAAAAACGACACAAAAGAAACTATGAGGAGGGCCTCGTGAGCTTCAACGTTGACCAAACAACGAAGAAAGAAAAAGAAACAAAAGAGATGAATCCTGATGATCTTCAACTATCTTGACAAAAAAGAAAAAAAGAAAATAGAAAAACTCGGGGATCTCATCTTTATATAATCATTCTCCCACCGTTTATCACGATCTCCAGTAATCACCACCCCCAGTGAACAACTTCCTAATGTTAGACTCCAGATGAACACAGACCGTTCACCATCATCCATCCATATTCGCCTCTCTGATCGAATCTGAATGAATGCTTGATCGGGACATTGCGCGCAGAGGCCAAGGGGAAAGACAGAAAGCAAGAAAGACCAAAAAGAATAGAACAAAGTGTTAAGCGGGAGTGAGAAGGGGGGTGGAGAAACAAGAAAATGTGAGCAGTTCGCAATGATTGACGGGTTAACTGGGTGGAAGGGCAAGATGAAAAGAAGAGGTAGAATAGTGTTAGTGGAGACACGGGGCACTGGGGAGGGACACGGGGCGGGGGTTGGTTCGGTGAATGGCAGGGGGGTGGGGGGACGAGATGGGAAGGAAGGAATAGGAAAATACGGTGATTGCAGTGATTGGCGGGGTTCATGGTTTGAGGGAAGGTACAGGACGGAAGGAAGGAAGGAAGGAAAGAGCTGGTGTTAGTGACTGGCCAGTAGTAAACTTGAGGAAGACAGACATTGTGAATATTAATGATCAAACCGAGTCATCCAATAGTATACTTGGGATGACGGTGATAATCATCATCAACTTCAAGACTTCATTCAGATTTCTTACATGTTGCAATAAACAACCATGGCTGTCCTTTTTTGTCCCCATGCACATTACGAACACCCAAAATAAACAACACTAATTACTCATTGTAAATGCACGCCCTCGCAGAAACGACCACACTGCCCGCTCACTTACCTACTCGTCAACTTAAGATGATTCCAGAAAAAAAAACTATTTTTCTTGTCTTTTCTGCATCTGCATTAACTAGTTTAATTTGTGCGTCTGGAATCCAATGTGTGAATTTGTCTCATGCAGGTTCTCAAAAGACCAAGATAAAAAAAAATATGGCCATGTCCATGTATCCGTACACGAAGATAGATATTTCTATCTACCGATATGCAATGCAACATCATCCATCATTCCATTCCATCACACACACACACACACATCAACGACATCCAGTAATGACTAAGACAAGAGACATTACCACACACTATTGACATCAGCTGAAAATCGCCACTATAACTAAATCCTCCAAGACATCCATCTCTCGAGAAAAGAATAAAAGAACATTATATCTCTTGACTCTCACTCCAATTTCACCACTCCCTCACCGAAAATCCAAGACACTCCAGCTCCCATTGACAAAATCAAGCATGGGGCACTCCAATGCCCAGGGACCCCCTCCAAGCTAAACAGCCCGTGAACCATACTATATTGAGATTGGCAGATGATGGGGGGGGACGATGGGCGACCGTGGTTGGGGGCGATTAGCGGGGCAGGGTTCAGAGGGTGATGTTTGCGCTGGGAGATGGGACGAGGGTTCTTGTAGACGTTATGTGAATATAGAAAGGGGACTAATATATATCGATCGTGAGTGGTGTTGGGACCGGATGGACGGATGGGTGAATTAATGGAAACTAGATTAGGATACAGATGGGCCTTTAGGGTGGTATTTGGGTGTGACTTTTGGTGGTCAAGTTGGTTCGGTTGGAAAGGCCGAGGACGCTGGTGAACAGTTGTCTCTTTTTTTGCAGGTTAACGAAAATGCCCACGACATGACGATGTCATTTCGTCTATCGTTACGATATATAGACTTACTTTATATAGCAGCTAAAAACATCAACATGACATCATCCATATCTCTACAAAGGCCGAGAAAAGAAAGATCGGATTCAACATGTATTCGTTCAACATCCCACCATGATTAAACACAACAGCAAAACATCCTTCAAACATCTGAACTCAAACACTGTAAAAGAACCCATCCTAAATTATCAAACAGATAAGACTCCATGTTGTCTTGTGCACATATAGAAGTTGAACAAACGAACACCATCTCTATTATCTACACACACACTTCATCATTATCATCCCATCTCATCCCAATCCCAATCCCATATCATCTCAAACCAACCAGCCCCACACATCTCCATTCTCAGGTCCAAAACTATTCCTATACTTTATCTACCCACGATTTCACTAAGCTGAAAACAACCACCCATGCCAACAAAAGAAGTTCACCATCATAGACAAGATATCCTCGGAAACATGCACTAATTCGAAAGGGTGTCCGCGGAAAGAGCGATAGAAGAAAGATAGAAAAGGTAGTAAAATAAAGTGTTAATGAGGGGACGTGCGTGTTGCGCGGGTTATTTTGGGCAGTGAGCAGTGATATGCCGGGGGAAGGGATATATAGACGCGGGTTCACAGACACACGGGTAGAGATTAGTGGTTGAGGGTGAAAAGCCATGGGAGGGGTATAATATTGAGAAAAGAGGTATGTTACATTGATTGGAGCGGAAAGAAAGAAAAAAGAGAGTTGACAAAGTCGGGGTGGGCGATTCCGGCGGCGACGGGGATGGACAAGCCACTATCGGCGAACACCCGGCACATGATAGATCGCACAAAATACACACACCATTATTGTCACTACAAATCTAACGACATAGTTCTTTCTTATTTGTCCAGTTCACTTTTTCTCCCTTTTACTTCTCGCCCTTTCTCTTCATACCCTCACCAACCTTCCCCACCCCCGCCCATCTGAAACTACATCTGCCCCGTGCCCATCTATTTATTCCACATCCCTACCCGCTACCGCACCGCACCTTACCATCAAAGACATCAGGTGATCGCCGTCCGGCATAGCCGTTGTTCTTTTCTTTTTTTTTCACCCCAACGCTGCCCAGACAAAAAAAAAAGGGACAGAAGAGACTATTTGCTAAGAAGGGGGTGCGGAAGGGAAAGATGCGCAAAGAAAGGGTCGATCAGAGACTGTTTGGGGGGAGAAAAGAACAAGATGTGGATTGATCGGGTTAAAAAGGGATCGATCGGGGAGAGGAGATGAGGAGAATCGTGAGATTTTGAAGGGTTTCTGAGGTCGTATTAGATATTAAATGCCGATAGGTGTGATGTCATTAAGGAGGTAGTTGCCGGTCACGATATTGACCAATAGAGATTTTTATACTTGGATATATACCAGTGCGGAATTCGGGATGAATTGCAAGTAACGATCAACACCGTTAATTCCATGACATTATAACAACAAAAGATATCAAGGAATACAACACCGTATTCCTGTGCTCTACAAGCCATATCTGTATTCCTTTTCACACTTCTGCTCCAAAATATAACTACATCTTCCTACACTCCCTTGACATAAGCCCAGCCTTCATAGCTCAGTTGGCAGAGCGCGACACTAGTAATGTCGAGGTCAGCGGTTCAAATCCGCTTGAAGGCATTTCTTGCATTGGGAATATATATCTTATCTTTGTTTTTTTTTCTTAACCATTATTTTGATGTGTCCGTCCGGTCTGTGCTCTTGAGCTACAGGAACCCCCATATCAGCTAGCGCGTCAGTTGGGTGCACTGAGGCACAGTTGTAGTAGGTAGATTCATTTTGACGTTTGTAAAAGTCGAGAATAACGGAACATCTTACATATATTCAGCTCCATGACAAATAATCCAAGACCACGACACAACATTCATCAGAAACACAAAGATCTAGAAATTCAAAAGTGTCCACAGCTCCACATAACATCCATTATCTATCCCCGTCTATCTGCTACATCCTACACTCTACCACACAATCTATACCCAAAAATACACAAACGCCCCAGACCCAATGCCGCCACAAGTTGTATATACCCGCATGACAATGATGCTGGAATGCCGAAAGACAAAAAGCCCGTAAGAACATGGAAAAGATAAAAAAGGGAGCAGACCGAAAACAAATCAGGACATCTAGACCAAAGGGAGAAAACAAAAAAGAAAAGACAAGTACAAATCCCGAAACCAAAAAAAAATAGCAGAATTATCAACATAATGTCCATACGATAGACAAACTTTAAGCGTCAAGAAAGATCGTCAAGACCACCAGATGAAATGCTAAAGATGCACCAGACTCAGTTGAGGAATCCTTTGCAGGCGGCGGTGCCACAGAGGCAAGGAATACGATCAAGGGCACCAATCTCTCGTTCAAACTTGTAGTCGTATGTCAACTCTTCGTCTATATGCTAGTTAGTAGACCATTTTTGACACTTCGTCCATCCCAAAGAAACTTACTCAATGCAATATCCCGTAGTGCATAGATGACAATACGCTTACTTCCCTCCACCTTGATAATCTTAGCCGTACAGTTGGGCATACAACTATGATTAATGAAACGGGCAATACCGCCCTTCTTCGTCGCATCAATAACCGTGTCATCGTCAATCCGGAAGAGATAACTGCTTCCTATGCCGCTCTTTAGGTATCTCTTTTCCCGGATCTCCGAAATTTGCTGCCGGACTTCCTCGCCGACATACTCAATAATCATGTCGTCTTTAGGAATCTTCTCCATGGCATATAAACCCCAGTTATGGATCGCTGAGCGGGCAAATTTGACAGGCTTCTTGCGCTTCTTGAGCTGGTTGAACTTGAAAACGTCCGAATCTTGACCCAGTGACTTCTTCTGGTCATTCAGATCTGCAACATAGCGACGGTTGTTAGCACGGTTAGCACGAGAGTTGCCCTGCGTAATGAGCTTCTCTGCTGCTAGTTTAGCTGCTTCCGCGGCAGATGTTGTCGGATCCTTCCCATCCTTCGATACACGGGCTTGTCTTTCCTCGCGAGCCTTTTGGACCTTAAGATGGTGGGGTAGATACTTGGACTTCTCTGAGTTGAGAATCTTCTTGTACCCATCGGTACGAGCGCAACTAGTAACGCTAGGGACATAGTAACCTTCAATCTTCGCGCCACCTTCAGGATCAGCATCGTTAACTGACAGTATACGCTTGCGATTCCACCACCACAGATTCTCATCGCCAAGATTGGTAGCCTTAACGCCCTTGTGTATAAATCTCGATATATCCGGACCATCTGTAGCTCCAAGGTTTAGATCATTAAAGTTGTTCAATCTAGAAACCAAATCGTTGATTGACATATTCAGCGCAGGTACAGGTTCGAGTGTGAATTTGTCAGGGTCAAGAACCTTGACAACCTTGTTTTCAGGGTCTACAGACTCGGCTTTGACTTCCTCTTTCGCAATGACCTCCGCGGCGATCGCCGGTTCAAAAGCTTCGTCACTAATAGTGACTTCAGCCATACGCCGAGCAGTTTCTGCTTCCTCGAGCAGCTGCTTTTTGGTCTTGCGTTTTGGTTTGGCAGACGCTTTTTTCTTAGGGGCAACCTTTGCAGTTACGGGAGCTGGTGCAGGTACTGGTGTCTCGGCACGGGACGGTACATCGGTATCGATATCCACATTTCCATCCTCAGTCGGCGCGATTGAATCAGTATCCATGGAGTCTTCGTCTGAGGCCTTCAGACGCTTTGTTGCCAGATCAGGGCGATGGTCAAGCTTTCGCTTGCGGGCGACTGAGCCATCTGTAACAAATCCCTCCGTACCAGTATCATCATCACCGACAATCCAAGTGTCTTCTCTATCTTCAGTACTTAAGCGGCTGCGATCTTCAAGTGCATGACGCGGAGGCGGCGTTTCATCCTCCGATTCGGTATCGCTATCGTGAAGTCGATGATGTAAAGAGCGGATAGCTCCACGATGCTTGACTGGCTTGTGAGTAGTCTTTGTGGTCGAAACGGTAGCGCCCTTGATCTTGCGGATCCTCGGAAGCGCATGGACGTCAAATTTGCTGGTTCTACGTTCGATAGGATCGTTTCGAGAGGGTGTACCGGCGCGAGACGAGTTTTCGCTCTCAAAGTAAGCAACGGTGTGATCGGTGAGTTCGAGATTGAGTTCGCGGCGCATGGCGGTATGGTTGGATGGCTCCATGAATTCAAGGACAGCAGGCGCGGCCACCTTGACCCGGATGTGTCTGATGAGGTGCTCGAGCAACTCACGGCGGACCACTTCCACGGCTTCCAAGACAGGGTCAAAGTTTTTGGCACGCTGACGCTTCTCTTCTGCAATGTCTTCCTCAAGATCTTTTTGTTCTTGTTCGCGCTCCTCTTTTTCCTTTTGGGCGGCCTGGGCCTTCAGTTCCGGTGTAGATGGCCTACGGTAACGAGTAGAAGAGCTACCGATATGATTCAACAATTCAGGTGGAACCGAAAGCTTCATAGACATGCGATAGGTGAAGAGTTCTGCATCGTCACATTGTTGGTGGCAACGTTCAGCCTCGATACGGCCATAGTTTGACTTTTCAAAAATGATGAAATATCCGGTCTTGTCGAGCTTGATATCGTCAAATGTAAAACTTTTGAGTCGTCGCTTCAGATGCGGGATAGTTGTGACCATGACAGGAACAGCAGAATGCGGGATGAAAATATATGGGATATCCCGGAGTTGCTTTGACAACGGCAGGTCTTCTGCAGGTGGGGGAGCACGGGTACTGGCTGATCGTGATTCCACATTGCGGTTGCCCTTTGGTAGATAAACAGACCCATCACGAGCTGCTGATTTCGAGGAAGGGGTCTCAGAGCTCCGAGACTTGTGCTCTCGGTTAGCAGTCGCAAGAAGTTGAGCATGCTTTTCGCGACTCTTCTGTTCCACAGCCTGCATCATCCGAATGCTGCGTTTGCTATCGGCATCAAATCCCACCTTGATACGGTGAGTGTCGATTCTCATGCCATTAGCATCACGCACGCAATGCCTAGCTGCATCAGCTGCAGTAACTACAACTGGTCTGAATGATGTTGGTTGAGAATCGCGAAACCGGAACGTCGCAAATCCCAGGTAACTCCCATCATCTGGATGCAGCTTATTGCTGCTTTCTGCGATTTCACCATATTGCGCAACTACTGCGGAGAGCTTGGCGAAGGACATAAGCGGGTTGAATCCTGAGACTACGATTTGTGTAGGAGGACCAGACCCGATTGACGTCTTTGGATCATACGAGTACGGCTTTAGATTATAAGGCGCATGCCGTAGCCGGGATTTGGGAAGATGGAAATCTACGTTGATGTACCCCAGCTGACCGCCTTTCGCCAGTCGCGGATCCGCGGGAGGGGTGTCATCTTCCTATTCATTGAGAAATTTATTAGCTATGAGTTATTACTCAATCTCATCCATGCACACCGATGACACCCCTCACGCTGAAGAGCAAGAGAGGATTTTTTGTTAAGGTTATATATGTATGGGTATAGGTACGTACAGGTCCAAATTCTTTGAACTCCGGTCCGATATCTCGCCTGTTTGTCTTTGCGGCCAAGGAGCGGTCGAGGTTTGGGTCGTAGATACAGCGTTGACCGAGTGTCGAGCGAGTCGTGTCACGGGCAGGAACGCGGGGGGGCAGTTGAGGGTCAGATGTCGAGGACATAGGTTCGCTGATGGTTTGAGGCGTCAAATATGTGGTCGAGGAATTCTGACATGTGACCGAACCATCCTTAAAATCATAGACACGTGCGGCATTGGATGGTGATGCGGCAGAGCTCATCGGGGTATCAATTGTAGCGGCATATGAGAGACCAGGTACTGACGAGCTTGTTGTTGAATAATCATTAGAGCTCGATGAGGCTGCATTGAGAGTATCGCTGTTTGGTGAGTCTTGGCGGTCGGATGTGGTGAGCGACGGGTCAGGATTTTGGATCGCGCAGGTTGATATTGAGTCGCCAGTGGCATTGGACACAGACGGGGCTCTCTTTAACAACCTTTCACGTTCCAAAGCCCGATCTTTTGCTTTACGGGATGCCGAGGGGAAGAACTCTGCGAAACTAGCCGTCATATCGAAGTTCGATATCGCGGTGTAAGGTAGGGATATATTGATGATGGAATCAAACCAGCAAAAGCCGATATTTGAGAAAAACAATGAGGGCGTTCAACTACCGCGGCAGCAGAGGCATAAACTATGCCAAAGCAGAGAGGAGTGCTCACGGGTAAGCCCTCATGTGAGATTCCACCTTGTGTCGGTGGGGACAACTTATGATGAGATGAGTCGAGACAAAGCCGATGAGATAAGGATAAGAAGTCAATTGGTCAATATCAGCGCTAGATTGAGGTCACAAACGATGCGGCAGGGCAAATGTAACTATTAGATGCTGCAAATTGGAGAGGTCAACGTCAAGCAACCAAATTGAATAAAGTGAAGGAAAAAACGGCTTTACGCGACACCGACAAGTAATTCGTGACGGCGGAAACGCGGAACAGACAATGAATGGACCACCGGGGCCTGTAAAGATGTAAAAGATAATTAACAAATAGCAGCAATTGAATGAGTGCAGATATGCGACTGTGGTTCCAGTGTCAAGATACGATAAATAGTGTTGTGAAGGACGTTATCCAGAGCTGAGTATCAGGAGGTGGGCAACCGTTGAGATTTTTGGTGGTGGAAAAAAAAATGCGAGATGCGTGAGCTTTTTCCGCTGAGTTGGAGGTGAGAAGGCTGAGGATTTCTTTAGAATTCAAAATAAGTCGAATTGACGTTCAGGGTGCTGCTAGGGTAGGCCACAGGGCCTGCATCTGTTGTCATCGACAGGGGTATGTTGAGATGGTTGGCTGGAAAGCTAGCTGTAGATAGCCCTAAGTCGGTTACTGTATAAGAAAAGGACCTTGGGTTAGCGAAGGCGGAAGTCAACTAGAAACATCCAGTGATAGTGATATTGGTTATTCCAAGATTTCTTCATCATGCTTTCATGCAGCAAGCTGTCAGGGGCCGCTCTGAGGAGGTGCAGGCGGTATGTTGGTTTGTGATGACCAGTGGTTCAGTTGCAGTCCGTCGACCAATGAACGTCCGCGATATTTGAGCTTCTTGATGCGGAAGACAGCGGCCGCAGGGCCGCCACAATTCAGGAACAGAAATCACAGGTAACCGGTACTGGCCTGTAAGTCACTTTCAGGTCCAATACCGTGGTAGGTATTGCGGAAGTTACAACCACAAGTGCTTGTAATGAGTATCAGTGACTAAGCTATATATGAGCCGCATTTTCCTTATATAAAGGTCGCATTTCACAACCCAAGAGTGAAATGTGGCGATCTGAATACAACATCACGGCTCATGTATCTATGAGATACTGCATTACATCACACATTGTATTTAAAATCATTGTTCATAACATACTCACGCATCATAGGCTATGATATATGCACACAGGTTGTTTGGGCTGAGTTCTTATTACTTTCATCCAATACGCTCAAGTATAGCCCGCTGTATTCGGTATCGCCACATCATGAATTACACTTCCGAACATGCAGCATCGTATAAACTTCCTGTCCATATTACCATGTTTATTACAAGATATACAATCGGAAACAGGAATATCAGCTTAGAACAGTCTACATAGAAAACTGGTAACCAACAAGAACCTGATCAAAACTACTATTGCTCAACTTAAACTTCAAACTCACTACCACAAATACGACAATATACGAATAGGTAAGAGAGCAAGACAAAGAAAATGATACGACCAGCGATCGTATTTCAAAAGACTCAGAACTGGGAACTTTGTGATTATGCGGCTGCGATAGCCAATGGTAACACAAATGTTAATGAGTAGAACTGTAAGACAGCCAAAACCGAATATATCCAAACGCAATTCCCCAGCAAAAATCGGCATAACAAAAACCCAAAGACAAACAGGAAATGAAAGGATAAAATAAAAAGGAAATCCAAGCAAGCCAAACCAAGGCATAGCTCCCAATAACGCACCAAACACCACTTACAGAAACAAAAGAAAACGAAATGGTTTTTTGTTACCTTAAACCAGATATCCTGTGTCCACTATCTGGATATTTTATGATACTAATTGGATAACATAGAAGCAAAACGACAGGACACAGGACTCATTAAATCAAGACGGAGGGTAACAGCCGGCTTTTCGTTAGAGTTGGAAGTCATCATCGTCATAGTCGATGGTCTGGTGGCCGGCCTTGAAGCCGCTCTCATCATCCGACTCTTCAGCGACATCAAAAATGGACACAAACTGAGGGCGCGCGGAGGGCTTGCGAGCTGACGATGGCGCAATGACAACGTCGTCATCCATATCGATATCCATATCCATATCCATGGGGGTTTGTTTGATGGTAGCAGATGCGGTCCGGCCCTTAGTATACCCAATGGTTGTCCGAGAAACAGGCTTGACAGGGTCACTAGCATCGCGCATCGTCATCTGCCTCGGTTGGAGCCAGGAAGGCGTCCGGGTATGGCTAGAGGCGACTGCAGCGGCACGGGTGCGAGGCATGGTAAGCGACGTCGTAGAACCAAGAGCAGCAGCAGCGGAGCGAGTGCTCATGGAAGACGCAGCGCGGGTATGGCGGACGCGAGTGGTGCTAGCAGCACTACCGGGACGAGATAATGAAGCAACGCTCTTCTTCTGGAGATGTTGTTGGGATTCGGGGATATCGGCAACTGTCCAGTCCGTGTTCTCGATATCGCGAAGAATCTCACGCTCGCTAACTTTTAAGGCCTTTTCAAGGTCCTCTTCCAGCTTGAGCTCTTTCAAACGTCTACCATTATCATCAACCGGGTTAAGGAAACGCTCATAGTAGCCGCCGAAAAGATTCTCAGGCTTCAGGTGGTCAAGAGACAGACCTCCAGCGGGGAGTATATCTGATTCGTAAGGGATCTCGGGGGCAATGGAGGCAACTTCAATCTCGGACTCGGGCTTCGCGGGCTTGGTGTCGCTGCGAATCTCAAGCTTTGGAGCAGCAGACACCGGCTTAGGCTTGGGCCGGGCCATCGTGCTCTCTGGATTATCTTTGTACACCTGCTTACTACCACCAAGTCCAGTTCTTGCCTTGGCGTTAGTTGTCTTCATTCCGAGCGGGGCGCGGCCAAGACCGCCACCACCACCAAGGGGAGTTGCAAAGGCAGCCTGCTTGCCCTTGAAAACGGCGTTTTCATCGCCTTGGCCTCTGGGAGGAGCACCACCAAGGACCTTGCCCATTGTCACGGCATTTTCGTCATTCAGGCGGCGAGCACCAGGAGTCTTGGGCGCCATACCGCGCGGGCGCAGCACATTCTCGTTATGGGAAGCCAACATGTTTGATGATATCCACGAAAAACTGGAGCCCAACGGTCGTTGGCGAGAGCAGGACTACTGATCGTTTATCGAGTCGGGATTAATGTAAACAAGTCAATGAGGGGGAATGGGTTCGTGTCAATGATTCTGAGGATAAAAAGTCAATAGACAATGAGGAGAAAGGTAATGAGTGATAAGGAGTTTCAATAATGCAAAATGAAGATTTGAAGGTCGACAAAGTGCAACCAGAATAGACTTTTCTACATTCCAGGTAGAGACTGGGAGATAGAGCTATTTCCTTCAAGGGCTGCATATAAAGCGAGATTGTTTACATAGCTATTCTACGTGAAGTGTCTGAGTGTACATTTTGATCTCCACTTTTATCATCCCTACAGCAACCACCTTTTTTTACCTGCCTTCACATGAAATAGGAATTTGGTATATATCAAGGCGCGTATTCTAGGGTTGTGGTTAAATCTTATACTCTGTCTGGTCACACATGGACCTAGATAAAACAAAAAAAAAGTTACTAAAGTTGTTGAATTGTCTGTGCTTGAAGACAAGGCCAAAACAGTGAACATTCCCCTACCAAATGAGACCCAGCCATATTCTAACAGCAAGACCTGTACAACAATACTAAAGACTTCTGGACGCGACGTAGAACAAAGACTAATCCTACCAACAATTCATTGTCTCTAAATCCACTATAACCCTAATGATTTATCTGTGTAATGTGTTATTGTTTGGAATTTGAAAATCAATCAGGGGACAAAGTACAAAATTAAGAGGCCTTCTTTACTTTTACATGCCTCCAATAGCAGGAAGGGATTCTCTTCAATACGTAAAGGTTGTCTGTATAAAGTCGCATCTGACAATACCAGCTGCTCACAAGAGAATCCCGCATAGGACTTCCCAAAAGCGGGGTCAAAGTGAGGGGCCGACTAACGACGCGCGCTGCCTATTGCGACTCGGCTCGCTGCCAACTATAGAGCTCCCCTTAGCTAAGGACGAAAGGACTGAGACTAGCGAAATGCTACGGTTAGTGTGAGGATCATGGTAATCCGCCAAGGGGATTTGCTGCTAGTGTGGTTAATAGTTGTCAAATCTTGAGTTGGGTAGTTTTCCAGAATGGCTAGTTGGAAGAAAGGCAAGCTTGCCATGTTGCGGCTGATGCACTTCCCGGGTTCTACATCACCACATAAGATGTGAGTATAGAGTGCCTCAAGCGTTATGTCTAAAGCTTTTGTATATATCTGGAATATTTATGGAATATCTGCCCCTCGTCCGTCAGGAATATGCGGCGTTGAATGCGTGATGTTCATGCATGTGAGGAAGGAGGGGTGATGAAATACGGTCCAGAGTCTCTAGGACTGTGAATCAGGAGTATATGCATGTAGACATTGATGACCACATCTTGACATGCGGACATCGCGGTTGACACATCCAGTGTTCATTGCCATCTACATGATTTCCACTAGCCGGTCCCGGGAAAGGGGGGCTCGTTACCTGGTCAAGTTTGGTATGGTGGGCTGGTCATCTCCAATTATATCCAATTGATCAGATCCAGCCCAGCCGCCAGTAATAGCAAGAGCCATTCTGGGTCCCCTCCTTTGTTGAATGAAGCAATAACCAGCATAAAGCCAGTCAGTCCAATTCACCTTATACTGGGTTGCGCCTCCTGTATCAAGTTGGCACCTCCTGTGTACTACTGAAGCCTGTCTTCTGGGTGATTCTCTTACCTCCTTAGCTGGGTATTAAGCCAAACCCTTTTCCTATTCTTATTTCTTGAATCTTTCCTACATGCTTCTCTTTCTACATCAACACATTGCTTCTTCATATCACCGTTTTTGTAACGCCTACTTTTTGATCTCGTCTCTTTTTAATTCATACCACACACATCTATCACAATGGACCGCATCAAGGAGGTACTGTCACTATTCTTCCCTATTACAGTCGCTCGACATAATACACTCAGTCCATAGCTTCTGAAGCTGTCTTCCCAGCTTACCCCACCATCGCAACATTACCAAATCGCTTCAATTGGTGGAGTTTTATCTACAAAGATAGCAATCTCGCATATTATCTGTTATCGCAGCGAAATGTCAACTATAGATTTGACTAGACAATCGGTTCGGATTTTGTAGCTTTTGGGATTTGTCGACGAATACGCCCGTCAACTTCTGCGACTGCAGTGCCGCATTCAATATGCTATAGCCCCACGAACACCACATTTTAACTTCTATCTGCCAGTCAAATATATATAAAGTCCATAATCCGACCATGCAAGCTAACAGTATTTACCCTACTATAGAAGCTGAACCAGCTCCGCCTGGAGGCTGATGAGAACATTGCCAAGGTTGAGGAGCTCCAAGCCAAGCTCAAAACTGTCGAGCAGGAGTCCCTTGCCAAGGAGCAGGAGATCACCTCTCTGCAGCACAAGAACAGCGTCCTGGAGGCTGATGTTGAGAAGCTCGAGGAGGCCGTCAAGGACTTGAAGAAGTCCGCCGAGGAGGGAAGTAGCCACAGCACTCAGAACGAGGCGTTGCAGCGGAGACTGCAGCTCCTTGAAGAGGAGGCCGAAGAGGCCGACAAGACTCTTCGTGAAGCTAACGAGAAGTAAGTTGGTGATCCCAATACCCCCTATTTACAAACCAATCCCATTTTTACAATCCCATATTCCGCAATCGTGGGTCTCCCAACTTTATCCTATCTCAACATATACACAGGGGTTCTTTGCATACCCTGCTTCTCCCCCATACCTCTTTGCATATGGACCATCAATCGCCCCTGCAAACCCGGGAACATAACTAGCCTATTTTACCACAATGTCAGGTTTTGAACATGAATGCTAACTAAAACTATTGAAGGCTCCGACAGACCGATGTTAAGGCTGGCCACTTCGAGCGTAAAGTCCAGGCTCTCGAGGTCGAGCGCGACCAGTGGGAGGCCAAGTACGAGGAGATGGCCAAGAAGTATGCCGAAGTCCAGAAGGATCTTGAGGATTTCCAGCGCGAGATTGGCAACATCTAAATCACCAACAACTCCGTCATACACCACACATAGACTCGGCATCGACATGTTCTTTTCTGCTCTCCCACCAGAGAGCTGCGCCTCAGCCAATCAGCACCGGCGCCATGACATACCAAGAGGGATATGGGTATTTATAGAACGCTATCGAACTGGGAGGGAGCTTAATACATGGAGGGTAGGGTGGCCGTGGTGAGAGGAAGAGTGCAGTTATTTGCAGCAGAACATTGATGCAGAACCCCACTTTCTGTTTCGCTTTTTTCTTGATTCCCATTTCCTTGTGTTTTCTGTTAGGTAAATTTGTAGATTGGTTGAGAGTCTGCATAGATTGGGAACCCCGTGATATGGGGCAGTATGTGATTCCACCGATGTGCTGTACACTCCGGTAACATGTCTGGATGGTGGATGGGATTAGTCAATTGATCTGTAATACATGCTGTCACATAGACCATAATATCAAACCCTGAAGACTGCTAGCAATGCGATGTATCGAATTGTGGTATATTGTCACCCAGGATTAAATGCAAAAAATGCCGAAATGAAAAATATCGATCGCTCTAGTCCTTATTTGTGAACCTGGCCCTCTTCACCTTGTTTCGGGCTTTCGCTCTGTCTAATGACCGTTCAATCTTGTTCTCATATCTGAACTTATTCTTGTCTTTTTTCGGCCAACTCTTCTTCTTCTCAGCCTTCTTCCTCGCCTCCTCCTCGGTCTTCTTCTTGGCTTCGGCAACTGCCTGTCTCTTTTTCTCCGCCGCCTCTGCTTCAGCTCCAGGTTTTTCCAATCCGTCACGGGTGATCGTTACGGATTCGACCTTGACCATGATGAAGCGGTCCTCGTCGACGTATTCTTCTTCAATATCGACGATTGCATCGTCGGGGGCTAATGGGGTGATAACTTTTTCTTCTTGGGCGTCGTCGTCGGAGGGAATGCTGTTCCATTCTTCGGTTTTATCAACGGCACCGGCGACGTCATGGGTGGCGAGAAGGGATTCTACTTGGCGGACGTGCTCTTCAACTTGTCTTTGGCGCTCTTCTCGTAGCTAAATGGGTGGCCAACATATTTGTTAATGTCGCTGTTTTTACTGGATCATTTGTAGGCTTTTGGGTCCGCACCTGTTTTCTAAAGGCAGCCTTCTCTTGCTTTTCGCGGAGTGCAGCGGCTTCTTGGGCAAGTTTTTGTCTTTGGAGCTTCCGCTTGTGAAACCCGGTTAGGAATTCTTTGCGGGCATCGCGGTCAAAAGTGACCTCCTCAACGGTAGGGGCCTTTCTTTTCTTTTTGGGAGGGGGCCCAATGAGGCCTTCAGTTTTCCGACGGGGTTTTGGTTGGACGAATTCTTCATCTTTGATAAACATTATTAGGTGTTAGTGGGGATAGGTCGAGGGGGGAATTAGTGAACGGGGAGGAGGGGTGGTTGTTCGGGGCGGGTCGCAACTTTTTTTTTGGTTAAGCCTAAAATGGTAGGATGTGGCTTATCGATAAACACGCGCTAATATAAGTATATATGTGGCATTGAGAAATAAAAAGCTTCATAGAAGATATTGAGTGAGTGTATGATTTGACAATAGGTTCTTCTATCATTTCATGATAAGTTTCGAATGTATTTGGCTCTACTAACTTTTGCCGTTACTATATTTCTCTGCACTCTCCTTCTATTGCACAATCAAAATAAATCTCTAGGTTAGTGGATTGTCAGGATATAGGATTCTCTTATTCAAGTTATCATAGAAGAAATGAATAGACTGTCTAAGCTGTTTAGCTAAGTTGTAACTTTTGCATGCACTGTCTGATTCCATGTAGACTAACTCTGATATAAATTAGTACTGATTCCTTACCTCTTGAAATTGACATTATCGTCAAGTAACTAGGGTTAAATGCTTAGTCAGATACATTTACTGCGCATGACGTTGATGCAACCCCTGTCAACTCCAGACGCCAGGAATGAGAGCTTTCTGTGCGTCGGCTTGTAGCCTTTCGAAAGCCGCTCACGATATCAACGACACCAATCTAGACTATAATCATAGTT
The DNA here is from genome assembly GCA_002778035.1 of Ambrosiella xylebori. Classification (NCBI taxonomy): domain Eukaryota; kingdom Fungi; phylum Ascomycota; class Sordariomycetes; order Microascales; family Ceratocystidaceae; genus Ambrosiella; species Ambrosiella xylebori. The sequence goes on from PCDO01000002.1 coordinate 998,620, forward strand.
CCCATTGATCGCGTATAAACACTATGCGGATATCTACTATTTCCAGCACAATTGCGCTCTGCGCCAGCGTCCAGGCGTTTCCAGATACTTCGCCCTTCATCCTGTCGTCTACCGCGCCGTAAGCCGAACCCGTCAACAAATTGCGCGACAACAATATTCAGGAAATTGCATAGCCATAGGAATATAATATATATAAAGCGCATTATGGTGAGCTCTCACTGACTCTATCTCCTGAAAATATAGTCTCAACATCCCCGCCAATGTCGACCAACTCCAATCAAACACTCGAGTCCTCCAAACCGCGAAAGACCTCCTTGCTACCTGTCCCACTGACAGATACGTCGTCATCTCCCAACCTAGCCTGCACTCCCGTGACCTTGCATCTCCATCCTCATCTCCCACTCTCCATTCCCTCATCCACGGCTCCATGATCCAGAGCACCTACTCTGTTGCCGGTATGTACGGCGAAATCGCCTCCGAGGACATCCTTTCCTACATCCGCAAGGCCTGCGGCACCAAGTACGACGAGGGCAAGATTACCATCTCGTCATTGCCTCTGCAGGGTCTTCCTGGTGACACCAAGGTGGAGGGTGAGGCTGAGAGAATGGAGATACTGAAGGAGAATGATGGGATCATTGCGGATGTGGTAGCGACGAAGCCGTTGGATGATTCGTACACGATTTTGTACCTGTCGGATGTGCGTGACATTAAGTACGAGGCGCATTTTGGGAACATTATAGCGGCGGACTTCAAGCGGGATGGGCGGGTCTCCAACCGCGCTAATGCTACGGACATCCGCAAATTCTTTGAGAAGTACCAGTTGTTCAACTCTGGTAGGCATCCATTCGTGAAAGACAAGAAGAAAATGTTATCACTAACTTTGTCACAGGTATCTACATGGTTCTTGTTGCCTCGTTCTTCATGCTTACAATTCTGTACGTTGGTGTCAGCGCTCTTAGTAGTCTCGAGGTCTCCACTGGTGCTTTTGAGGCTGGCCAGGTTCCTGTTGGACAGAAGAAGAACCAGTGAAGGCATCAGGGGAAAGATAGAGACAGGATGTAGACTATTGGATGTATGGATCCGTATACAGGGTATTGCTATTGTTTTAGCATGGAAGGTTGACAGACTCCGGCTGGTGCTGGCTCTCATTTTCCGGCTGCTAGTTAGTTCTTTAATTCATAGGAACTAATTGGGGTATAAAGTGCATTCTTGTCTTTTGTTTGTGTCATCAAGTTTTTGTTACATCACTGGAAGAAGGTATATTGCAATAAATCTGCTTCAAGTTCAAATCCATTGTTATTGTGATATCTCCAAAGCCACAACAACCAATGTTGTGACCGCCCCATCTATCAACTTCCAAGATCCCACAAACAAGAAACTCTAAGAACGCCAATAATTTTGTATCCCGTATCCACATTACCCCGCTACCTAAGTATCGCCTGCCATCCCTTTCTACACCAGGTGACTAGGCAGAAGGAAGTTGGTGATGCCCTCACGGACAGCATACTCGTGCTCGCAGTTCGAGCAAACTAACTTACCTTCCATCATCTGGGTGTTAATGAGAAGGTTGTGCAGATCCTCCAGGGCCTTTTGGTCAGCCTGGAGTTGCTCTGGCGTGGGGGCCTCGGCCGGGAGATCGGGGAAGCCAAGCTGCGGAGTGTCAGTATCATTAGATCTCATAACGCATCATGTATCTATTAACTGCCAATCATGACCGGCAAGCTAGATGATTGAATGACTATAGGAAAAATAATTCTCACCTCTGTAGCTGTTGTCCGCAAGGCCTCCCAGCCAATACGGGGAATAAGATTCAACAGCAACTGAGTGTTGAGCTCGACATCGTCCTGCATGAGTTCGGCGTCCTTGGGGTGAAGAGGGAAGCCTTTGTTAGAAGCTCTGCAAGCCTTAGCAGCACAGCACAAAAAATTGAGACTGAGGACCTTCATTTTTTTGTGATTATGTATGTGGGGGGGAAGACTATGAAGCGAAGTTCACCAAATTATAGCGTTGATAGGCGCTGGCGGATTTCTGTAGATTTTTTTTTGGAGGGGTGTATGTTGTAACCCTAGTTAACCCACTAGTACGGATTGTAGTACATTATATCTTATTTATCTAAAATAAATCAAATTATGTCATAGACATAAATCAAATGTTTTCTTTAATAGCAATACAAACAAATCGCATAGCATATTGAACTATCACTACACACTCGGATTCAAGATAGCGACATATTCATCCCGCTATTATGTGACCCATGCTTGTTGTGCTAATCCAAACGCTCAAGATGCATATCTCACTTAAGCGCAGTTCTTAGCATAGGAAAGATCCTGGCCGTTCTCACGTCTGAGGCGAACATAAGTGTGTACAGCACCAATAGCAATGAAGAAGAAGGCCTTGGCCACCAGAGAGTAGCTCTCGTCAGCAACAACGGCAGCGTCAGCACCAGTAGTGGGGTCAACGACCTTCTGGGTCTCGGGAACAGCACCGTCGGCGACACCGCCGTAGCCAGAGGCAAAAAGAGAGCCGCCTTCGATGCCTGGAAGATGAAGCATGATAATCAGCAGGAGGTTCTAACATAGACACAGCGAAAACAAAGTAGTAGACACTTGAAAAAAAAAGTTGTGGGCAAATGAAAGTGATTTATTTCCCGGAAATGCGATTAGCAAAATAGATTCATTGTCTCCCATTTTGAGCGAGACCGAGATGTATCTGATTGCAGAACCCCAGTTACAGAGAGAAAGGGAATTACAAGACTAGGGAGTTGATAGCATGATCAAGGCATGTCGTCATGAATATCGTTTTTCATAGGTAACCAGGTGTCTATTTCTTTGCGCTCAGCATTTAGAGTTCGACGTGAATACCTTCAGGGGGAACCTCAAGTTCGCCAGACTTGGCAACCTTGATAGCCTCAACGGGCTTGTCGCCGGGGCGGGTCTTGGTGTTCTGGATCTTGTCAACGATCTCCCAGCCTTCAAGGACCTCGCCGAAGACGACGTGACGGCCATCAAGCCAACTATAGTGGGATTGTTAATTTGATACTGTTACTAGAGTTGCGAAAGGTAGCAGTGGGAAAGCATACGAGGTAACGGCGGTAGTGATAAAGAACTGAGAACCGTTGGTGTCCTTGCCGGCGTTGGCCATGGACAGGAGACCCTTCTTGGAGTGCTTCAACTTGAAGTTCTCATCAGGGAACTTGCCGCCGTAGACTATAGAAGAAAAAACAGTTAGTGGGCATCATCCCGACAATGCGCCATTGTTTTTGGTCGGTCTAAACTTACTGGACTTGCCACCAGTGCCATCATGGTTGGTAAAGTCACCACCCTGGATCATAAAGTCCTTGATAACACGGTGGAAAGTAGAGCCCTCGTAACCGAAGCCCTTCTCACCAGTAGCTAGAACGCGGAAGTTCTCCGCCGTCTTGGGGACGGTCTTGCCGTATAGACCCAAGACAATGCGGCCCAAAGACTCATCGCCCTGCTGGATGTCAAAATACACCTTATGGGTGATCTTGGGGCCACGGGCAGCCTCGACAGGTTGGGTGAAGAATATGAGGCCTGCAACGAGCAGGAACAAAGAGAGGAAGACCCCTCTGAGAGAGAAGCTGGTCATTTTGATGGTTATTTTGATATTTTGGGGAAAAGAGGGGGGAATGGAAAGAAGCGAAGTGGCTGAGGAGGGATGCGCGAGGGTTATATAAAGGCGTGATGGTGTAATGGTGATGGCGATTGGAGCTTAGGCCTCTTGCTTGAAGCTACGTTTCAAACAAGGGCCGGCTGCAGGCGGTGGGCTTGTGATTGGTTGCGCTGTAATTGATCAAGCCCAGAAGATTATAGGGGCATGAGGTTCTGTAACTCGTTGGAGTCGCTAACACAGCTGATACAAGTTGGTCCTAAACCAATGCTACTCAATCCGGATGCTGAGTCCGTTACCATGGGGTTATAATATACATTCTTGTTAGGGTTGTATATAGTGGGGCTAATATGGTCAATCAGTGCAGGCCTGCTAACCACCAAATTTAAAGTTCGAGACAATGACGCTTATGGGATCTGGAGCTTCTCTACTGTGATTGTAATGCCGGATTTTTGCGATTGTCCAATTGCGTGAGATTTTGTCGGTCTACAAATTCATTACTTGTTATTCTTTTTATAATCTAGTTTCATCGTTGGGGTCGCATCTATTTGCCCATAATGGTATGTTGAATCTTCATTTCCGGTTATTCATTCTGCAATCATAGACTAATCCGCAACTGCAGGTTTTCGTCCTGGGTGTCAACTTCCACGAGGGCAAACTCGTCAATGTACGTCCCCCTACCGATTTCTCAATCTTAAGCCTTCCGCCATTCATTGCCAACCTCGACCCTACTATACTAAATTTTTCACCAGAAAGTTCTCACCTCCTTCTACGCCCTCGGTCCCACCCTGGCTAGCCGCATCATGGCCAAGCACACCATACACCCCCTCGCCAAGATCGGTTCGCTCTCCCAAAGAACTGTCACTCTTCTCACTGCCGAGCTTTCGCAGCTCAAAATCGAAAACGACGCCCGCAATCAGCTTCGGGAGGGTATCCAGAGATTGAAGGATATGGGTTCTTACAGAGGCCGTCGCCATGCCATGGGATTGCCTGTTCGTGGTCAGCGGACGCGCTGCCAGATTAAGACGGCCAAGAGATTGAACAAGCTGGACAGAAGGGGCTAAACAGTAGTTGGGAAGTGTGGAAGTGGACGATGATGTCTAAGCGTTGGAGGCATTGTCAGGTTTTTATAGATATATCGGTGGTTTGATTACGCTAGATTCTCAGTATCAAGCCACACAGGCTGGTGCTATGTACAATATTAACCGTTTTCTGTTTCTTTTTTAACTACACCACTTCGTTCTCACCATGTCTACCAGAGCTTGCCCAGATCATCCTCAAGGACAGGGAAATCTTCAGCCTTGAGTCTACGAGAAACAGCCTCTACATCAGCCCAAACTCTGAGGATGTTGTTACCAACAATCTTCTTTACATCCTCAGCAGAGATGCCCTCTTTAAGCAAAGCGGCAACCAAGTCTGGGTACTTGGACACATCCTCGAGACCCTCAGGGATACTAGTGATGCCATCAAAGTCACTTCCGAACCCAACGTGATCGTATCCGATACGCTCGCCAATGTACTTGACATGTCTGACAACCTGCGCCAAAGTAGCGTTCCCCGGCACAAAGTCCGGGACCCCGTTCGGGTTATCGCCAATCTCACACGAGATAAAGTCTGGGCTGAAGTTCACCATGACAATTGAGTTGGTCTTCTTCACCAGATCTAACACATGATCCTTGACATTGCGCGGGTGAGGGCACACACCAAACGCCGAACTATGACTAAACATCACCGGCGCCTTACTCCCTTCCCACCCTTTACCCCCCAACACGTCCAACATAGTCTCCTCACTCGTATGCGACAAATCTACAATCATGCCAATCCGATTCATCTCGTGCACCAGCTTCTTCCCTTTGTCACTCAGCCCATGCCACAGCGGCTCGGCCACCCGGAACGGACTCTCCTGTAGCGCGGCATCGGCGTAGATGTTGTGGCAGTTGTGGGTGAGGGTGGTGTAGCGGACGCCGAGGTCGTAGTAGCGGCGGAGGTTGGCGACGGAGTTGCCGATTTGGTGGAGGCCTTCAACGCCGAGGGGGGAGATGAGCTGGCCACGGTAGAATGAGACGAGGGAGTGGAGACTGTCTTGGTTGGGGGCGAAGTCATGGGGGTAGGCTTCTTTGAGGCGGGCGACGAGGTCGATTTGCTGGAGGGTGAGTTTTACGGCTGTTGTAGGGGGATGAATGTTAATTTTTTCGTTTCATGAGAGTTAAGAATATTGGGTTACTTACATGAGGCGTAGTTTTCGTCTGAGTAGTCGGTCCCGTTGGCGGGGCACGGAGTAAAGACACTCCAGAAGGCACCTCCATTTTTCCCCTCCCTCAGCCTTGGCAAATCAACATGTTTCGCCAATCCCCCCTGGCTAAATGGCACTGAGAAATTCTCATTATAAATATGATTCTGGAAGTTCTCCAAGATCCAAATAGGCAGATCATTGTGTCCGTCAATCAGCGGAGTAGTCCGGAGAATGTAGTCGACGGTGTTGGCGATACCAGGACCACCTCTACTACCGTGGTGGCAGCCGGAACGATGGGGGAAGGGGGTGGTGAGGGAGAGAGTAGAGTTGGCAAGAAGGAGCCAGGTGGCGAGGGCGCCGGCGACCAATTTAGCGACGATGATAGGGAAACGGCGTTTAGGACGAGGGGTTTGGAGAGTAGGGATGGAGACAGGCTCCTCAACTAGGATTTTTTCAAAAGACATGGCAGGTGATCAAATTGGGAAGTTTCCCTAAGCGAAAATAAGAAATGTAGAGTGAAAGATCGATATCGTAGCTTCAATGTGTGAACTATATATATGAGCGCAATCTCACCTGCGCGAATGCGCACTGATTACAAAGTAAGGCGATATTGTCTCAAGATAGTTCTTTAAAAAATGCAAGTATTAATGTTAAGTTATACTTGACAACGAGAACCCACAAGAGAAAGCTGGTAGCTTTGTGTATTTTACTTTAATAGAGTGGCTTTTTGTAGTCGGACGTCGTTATCGCGAGCTGATGAGTTGTGTAAGATTGCGTGCCTTGTGTTTGGCTAGGGTATAACCCTATTGATAAAAGCGTTGGACCATATCTTTTGAATAATTGATTTATAACTTGAAATCTAAGACACTGCTGAAAATATATGAGTCGCCGCCCTGCATCCAACCTTCCGACTTCTCATCCACGGAACATATGGCATCGAAACCATTCTAGCCAAAAAGCACCCGCTAGGATCGCCGAAAAAAATAGGGTAAGATTATCACCACCGTCCTAAGCATATGAAGCCTACCCACCATAAGCTACAGCAACCCTTGACTGTACACATTCCATCCTGTAAACTTAACCAAGCTTAACCAATGTGAATAAGAATAGGAGACAGCCTGAGACGGGCTCGGTAGAGTTGATGGTTTACGGATAGGAAAGGGCAGGGCAAGGGGCTTTCCGGACGATACGAGTGAATGGACGGTGTAGGAGACTATATTTCAAGTATAGAGATGGGGAGGGGGGGGAACGAGTTACGACGGGATGCAAGTTTATGCTTTTTTTTTTGTTTCAAAGAGGACGGCCAGTGGGAACTGACCAGAACGCCACATGAAAAAGATATCCAGAGTTCAAGGAACTTCAAAAGTCGCTGGGTTTGTAGATTTAATCAAATAGATATCGTTGTCCTAACTGTCAAACAAACGAAAAGGAATCGTAAAGAACATACAACTGATGCAAGTAACCCACCTTTGGGACACCGGGATGCCAACCGCCCGGGGCCCTGGCATCACAAGGGAAATTTTGCTCTTTCAAGATTTTGGAAATTGCGCCAGTCAGTAGCAACAGGATCTTCATAGGGCCGTCTTCACGTGATTATTGATGATTTAGTACTGTAATCTCCTAAAGGAGCTGTTATCTAGATATCTTGATCGCACATGCTTTGAGTTGACGGTTTCGGGATGCGGAATGAGAAAGAAAAAAAAGGCAAGATTGGGGGTGCTTGTGTCTAGACTTGAATTGGCAGCTGCAAAGAAAGCGAACAATGCATATTTTGGGGGGGTAAACATTGTCTGAAGATACTTCAGGAAGATGCAGGGATGGACTAAGAACTGTGATTCTGGTGGGGTTTGTGTGATCTTCTGACTTTTTCCTAGGACTGTGCCTCAGAATTTGAGTTTCCCGCGTAGTTTGCTTGGAATTGTTTAGGCCGGCGGTTCAGATGATCACTGTGGTAATTATTTGGCAAACATTGACTTGATCTGCAGAGAATATGAGTGGGCTTGTGACTTGGGAAAGCCATCGAATGGAGCGCGGGTGGCAGGTGGTATGGCTTCGAGATCAATGTCACTTGGGGGAAATGCTGCAAGACCATTCACATGTACATCTACTGATCATGGAGACAAGTTGTATGGGAGATAAGCAGTGAGAATCACTGAATGAAAAGGGCCTAGTTCCGACCTTCACAATGCAAAAAAGGGTGACATCGTTCACATCATGATGTGATAGCTGTCGCATCTCAAACACAGCCAAACTGTGCTCACAGATATTTACCACCATGGTTATTTAATCAATAGAGATTACATCACAGTTGTTAATGCAGAGAACCCTTTGTTGTTAACGCATAGAATTCACCGAGGCTTAGACGTCGGTAGGAACAAAAAGAAGGGCACAACTCTAAATCTCCGTCACTAGAATCAGTGCTCTTTGCTTTTGTTATATGACTTTTGCTCCAGGGGGCTCGCCGTGATATAAGAAACTAAGAAACTTGGCGAATCACGGCGATTTCTAGCCACGTAGGACAAGACCAACCCGATCGACCTGTCCCTCCAATTCCCTGGATCCAGTCTCCTTCGCTTCAAGATGTTGTCTTTCATCATTGATCGTCTGAGACTAGACCCTGTTTTCTAAAAACCCTCTCAAGTTTCTGCCTATAGAAGGCGATCCCTATGTCTAGGTCCGTGATCTCCTCGTGCACCCCCCCCAGTCCGGGCTCACTATTCCTTCCCTGATGAGATACATAAATGGATTGCCGAATATTCTTTTCTCGTATTAATGGGGTTGTCAAGCCATCTATATAGATAGCGCCGCTTGATTTTTCATTATTGTGTAGAGCGGTGCTGTTGGATATTCGTTGGTTGCTTGCTATATGCTAGAGTGATGCTCGGCATCATATTCATTGGAGTAGGCGGCCAGAACAGCGCCAGGGCATAGGGGCGCTTATTGGTACATATCTAAAAAATAAAAATAGTATCACTAGAGCAAAGAACCACAAGACTGTCGAGCTGGCCAATAGCATATCGCGGTCATTCTTGTCGTACACACCCCACTTTATTCGAACCCCTCGAAGCCACACATATCTCGCCTGTTGACTGGCCCCTCGCTGCGTTAATTGTTCGATTGTCCTGGATACAACAACGCCTACTAAAAGCAAAGCCCCGTCCTTTGTTTTGATTTACTCACAGATTTATATATATCAACAATTGAGTCGCATCGATATATACCAGTTTTTGCACATCTACACTTGATGTTCGTTTAACTAGCTCCTAGTGCCGTCCTCCCCGAAAGCTGTTCAGAGCCTGCTCCACTCTCTACTGCCCGTTCAACTAGAAGAAGGTCCTGACTCTGCTAGCTTTCTGTACCTGTCATTTCTCCATATCCAACCATTGATTACGGTGCTGTCAACAACCTCCGGCAACAAAATTTGAAACCAAGCTTGCCGTCTTCCGTGCCTCCTTTTTCCTTTTGATTTTGCCTTCTTTTTTTTTTCTTTTCTTTTTTTTTTTGCTGTGCTTGTGTTCAAGAGTCATCACACTACTGACCGCAAGGTCGATTCTGAAGCCATTCGTTCCTTTCTTTGCGTTTTTTTTTCTTGTTTCACATGACTCTGGCTGTTCCTTCGACCCCAGATAAATACGACTGACGACTAACGACGGCGACGACGACGACTACGGACGGAATCTCGACCCTATATCTGACGATTTACCGTATAATTATTTCTATCACCGTACACATATACATTTATTCAACACTCAATCTCTATACTTAATCGTTCACAATGCCTGGCCCCGGTTTTGCGGATGCCTTCTGGTCTGCGGACTATGCCGCAGGTGAGTTTGTCTCAAATTCTCGGTAGTTGGCAAGCGACTTGGAATCTAACAAGAAATCTGCTTATCTGATCAGGTCTGGGTGTCCTGTTTTCCAAGCTTCAACAAGGTTCTGCCGAGAACCGTCAAATCTTGACAATTGCTCGTATGCGCGCTGAGGCTGAGGAGGTTTACGGTCTCAAGCTCGGTGAAATCGCTACCGCTGCCGACAAGATTAATGGTGGTTTCTCCAAAGATGACGGTGCTACTGTGCGCAAGGTATGTAGAACCCCCTGATTGCCCCGCACGTGCTATCATAGAGCATTGCGACATTGCTAACTATTAGATCAATCTTTATAGGCCTATGAGGGCGTCAGATCCAACATGGAAGAAGGCGCCAGGAACCACAAGAAGATTGCGCATAGTATCCGCGATTTGGTAGTCACTCCCTTCTCCCGCTGGTGTGATGCTCACGATGCTCGGATCCAAGAGTGCCAGGACGAGTTGCAAGGACGTATAAAGGCCCACGACACTCAAGCGGAGCTTGTGAAGAAGTTGCGTAGCACTTACTTCAACAAATGCCGGCTGGTTGAGGATCTTGAGGAGGAGAACAAGCTTGCTTTCCAGGACCCGGAGACGAGCCCGAAGAATGCGATTCCTGAGATTAAGGTTATTGAGAATCAAGAAATCAAGGAGGTTGTCGACGAGACTGTTTACGAAATTGGCGACGAGGTTTATCAGACGGAGCAACTCAAGAAGATTCTGGCACATGCCCTGGCTACTGTTCCCTTGGGTGAGACCAAGGTTCCTATCCTCGGTACCTACCAGAACACCACTGCCGGTTCCGACATTTGCGAGTACCTACGCGAGCACCTCAACGCCACCAGTATCAGCCAGACCGAACGTATTGGTCAGGATCTTGTTACCAACGGTATCTTGCGTTTGATTGGCAATGTTGGTAACACCTTTGCCAACAGCTCTAGGCTCTTTTACCAATGGCGCCCCAAGGCTTTCCAGATTGCTGGCATCCCGGAGAAGAAGCAGTCTCTTATCCGCGCCTTCTCTATTCCCATCACCGGTAGCGATGACAGTACCTCTTCGCCTGTTGTTGGTGCTGTCAGTGAGTATCTTTCTGGCTGGAATGTTCTGGGCAATGCCAACTCTAATGAGACTCCCGCTGAGAAGATGCGCTGTGAGGCTCGTGAGGCTGATGAAAAGTACAAGGCTGGCGTTCGCAAGCTTGATGAGCTCCGTTGCGACCTTGAGGAAGCTATCATGGCTTACCTCAAGTTCCTTGAGCGTTGTGAGTTGGACCGTCTCAAGGCCATCAAGACTGTCATTCTCGACTTCTCTGGCGCTGTAAGCGTCGTGATCCCTAGCCTCCAGTCCACTGTTGACAACATGATGCTTTTCCAGGAGACTATCCAGCCCGCTAGTGATCTGAGGTATATGCTTGAAAGCTACCGTACCGGTAGCTTCATACCCCGCGTTGTCGTCTACGAGAACTACTACAATAAGGTTGATGAGCAGACTTTCGGTGTTGACCTCGAAGCGCGAGCCCGTGCTGACAAGAAGCGCGTTCCTCTTATTGTTACTACTATTCTGACCTACCTGGACCTTCACTATCCTGATCTTGAGGGAGATGAGGCTAGAAGAGGTGTCTGGTTGGCTGAAGTTCCCCTGGCTCAGACCCACAAGCTTCGTGCTCGGGTCAACAATAGCAAGCCTATTGCTCCCGAAGTCTTTGCTGATTTTGATATCCCTACTGTTGCCAGCTTGCTGCGGTTGTACCTGCTCGAGCTTCCTGATTCCCTGGTTTCTTCACACGTCTACGAGATCATCCGTACTGTCTACAACACCCCCACCTCCGAGGGTACCGAGATTGCTCGCATTCCTGTCCTTCAACAGACTTTATCCCAACTCCGTCTCACCAATATTGCCACTCTGGATGCTTGTATGAATCATTTCACTCGCTTGATCGACCTCACCTCCGCGGACGAGACCTACATCTCTGCCCTTGCTGCTTCTCTCGCGTCTTGCATTCTGCGGCCTCGCACCGAGACTTCTCTGACTATGGAGGAGAAGCATGCCTACCGTCTGGTTCGCGATCTCTTCGCCTTTAAGGATGCTATTTTCAGTGAGCTCAAGCGCATGGCCACCCAAAACAACTCATCCTCTTCTTCTCGTCCTCGTGCTATTTCCACCAATGAATCCAACCGCAAGGCTCTCGTCGAAGAACGCAACCGTCTTCTTATGGAGAAGGCTTCTGGTTCTCGTTCTCGCGCCACTTCTCCTGCCCCTGGCCCTCGTACTTCGACTAGTCATCGCCGCGACCGCTCCGTTGGTGGCCCTGAAACCCGCTTCCCTATTGCTTCACCTACCTCCAACCCCGAACGTCAACGTTCATCTCTTGGGTCTGCCGCTTCTAAACGCCAATCTCTCGAGGTTCCTGGCGCTGGCTCTCCTACTCGTGTTTTAAAGGAAACTACCCGCGAGGTTGCGTCCCCACCTGACTCTGCTTCTTCCGTCCCTTCTGAATACAACACTTCTAGCACTCCTACCGGTACTGGCTCTGGCACTTCTACCCCCGTGCAATCCTCAGTACACCCTGCTCGGCACGCCGAACTGATGGACTCACCTATTCAAAAGCGCAACTCATTGGGCCGTTCCGGAGCGACGACAGGTTCGTCCCGGTTCTCTACTGGTGGGTCGGCTGCGCCGAGACGATTGACAGTTTCGTCGAATGGCGGGGTTGCCGCGGCAATTGCGGCGTTGAAGGAGAAGGAGAAGGAGGCGAATGTGGGATCGCCAGTGGTGAGAGAAGCGTCGAGGGGGGTGACATTGGAGGATAAGCCGATGGATATGTAGAGAATGGTATAGGGTTGGATAAAGAAGTAGATTTAGGTTTTCTGGTTTGGGCCGGGTTTACTTTGTGATTATGAGATATGAATTTATAAAAACAAGATATATATGAATGATCAATCGTGGCCTGTTTGCCTGAAATTGTGACGATTAAGATATTTGAGTATTCATTTTACCGCGTGGTTTGTAGTTACATTAGATATTCTATCCCCTTCATACTTCACTCCCCTCAGCGACTGCCTCCTTCTTTTTCTTCTTCACCTTGGCAACCTGACCCTCACCTCCTGTCGTTACACCCTCTGTTGTTGTTATTTTCTTCTTCTTCTTGACCGACTCACCCGCTCCCGTTTTCCCTCCTGCTGCCTCCTCACCGGCTACCACCGCCGTCCCTGCCTCCTTTTTCTTCCCCTTCCCTTTCTTCTTCCTTGCCACCACAACTCCTTCCACATCAACCCCTTCGGCTACTGCCACTCGTTCACTAGCCCTCTGCATTTCCAAACGCAACCTCTCCACCTCCTTGACCGCCTTGGCCATCTCAGCGTCTTGTTGTTGCTTTTCGTAATTGTACGGGGAGATCTGGGCGGATTTACTTGGCGTTGACACTCCGGAGAGGCTCAAGTCAACAAGGCCACAGGAATCAACTTGCAGCAAGGATGACTTTACAGCAGCCTTCTTTTTTGTCTTAGGGCGGAGATCTTCGGGAGTTGCTGAGGTTGGTGACCCCAAAGTTTCATCGGAGGCGATGACGACGGCCGGCCGAGCTTTCGGTGCTTTGGTTTTGTGGGAGGGCTTAGCAGCGGTGGGGATACTGTCAAGGTCAAGTTGCATGACCGGAATGGCGTCGATGTCCAGGTCGTTGCCGTTGGAGTTTTGCAGAATGTTATGGATAGGGGTCGTGGAGCGGGAAGGCGGTCCAATGTAGAACGGGTCGTCCTTGTTCCTTTCGGCGCGTTCAGCTCTGCGACGAGCGATAATGTCAGGGTCAAGGTACGAGTCTTCGGTGTGTTGATAGCTGCTGACAAAATCTTCGGAATTAGCCGGGATTGAGTCAATAGCCGGGCGGTTAAGAGAGATTGTCTCCGATGATACCGATATTGGCGCCGGACGCTTGTGGTAGTAAAGATCCCATTTGTCGGACTCGGTAGTGCCCATGTCCATTGGGATAGTTTTCTCAAGAAGATCTTGAAGATTGGGATGAATGGGTTCACCAAGGTCGAGATCCGAAGGAAGTGGGACGTTTCGTTGAGCGTTGGCAGCCATAGATTTGAGTTCCCAGCCAACGAAAAGCGATGGAATAGCTTGTGTCAGGAGAAGAGGAGGATCCTGCTCTAACTCATCGGTGGTGAGAGGTTGTCCATTTACAGCTTCTGATGTGAGCTTGAGAAGCTCAACAAACTGGACTGCCCGCTCCTGAACCTCAAGGTTGGGATGTTGAGTCATAGGTTCGATAGTATGAAGTACCCGAGCGAGAAGCAATAACACTCGGGACTTCCGCTGCGCTGTCCAGGCGTCGTTCTCGTCAGCTGTCATGGCTGAGAAGATCTTGACGACAACCTGAAGACAGTTTACTAAGATGATCGGGGAATCAGTTTTGGTGATTGCTTTCAATAATGAGTTCAGAGCATCCTCCTGAGATTGCAAACTCTCCGGGAACTCGCCTAAGGTCCAGGATATAGACTGAAGCGCCGAACAGGTGATCACGACACCAGTAGCGGCTACTGCCACAATCTCAACCAAGATTTGTTCCGCTGCCCGGACCACGTATGGACGTAAAGCTCTGACCTTGACAGCGACGTTACGCAATTCATCACCGATGTGGCCCATGACGATGTTGGCTGGATTCTGCGAGAAATCTCTATCGGGGCCTGCATCTGACAGAGATGACGAGGGAGCCACGCGGAGTAGCTGGGTGAGAACATCAATGTACCAATCAAAATCTATAATGTTGCCATAGTTATTGGCCGAACACATGTTCAGAATCTTGGAGATGATGTCGATCTGATATTCCACCGGTAAAGGCTGTGGCTGATACTTTTGCTTCTTCCGGGGTTGAGGTTCCTCGTCTTCGTCGGCTTCGCCATTGAGAGCCGCCTCAGCTGCATCAGCCAGAGATTTTGAAGACCGCAACTGGGCCATTAATCTTCCTACAATAGCCATCAAATTATCTTCGGATACCATCCCCTGGGCAAGGTCCAGAGCCTTGATCCGGATGGTGATGTCGGGATTGTCAATACATTCCAGAATGACATCTTCTTGTCTGGCAACCAACCATGGATGTGTGACTACAATTTTGTTGAAGGCAAGTAGAGCGACGTATTTCACTGCGCAATATTAGCATGAGGCCATTGGAAAACACGTGTATCAGTCCACTCCACTTACAGTTAGGATCGCCGTCTACCATGATCATACTTCGCAACTTATCCACACAGAGAGCCGCAATCTCCTCTCTCCCCGAATCATCGCCATCACTCCCCAAAATTCCACCCTGAATGATGCCATTGATACACTCATACAACAATGACATAGCTGGTGTTGACTTGATCAGATCCGTTAACGGAGGTAGTAATTTTCTCACCAGTCTAGGTTCTAAGGGGGTGAGAGTTGCAAACAACTTGATCAACTTGATCGCCATCCAGTTGTTCCCACCCTCTACCAACAACTCGAACAACCTTGGTGCTAATGGTAGGAAATCATGTGGTCTTCGCCAGCCTAACTCCGTGATGACACTGACGATTGCCGCTGTTACGCTAGCGTCTTCGTTCTTGTCCATTAAGCGCTCCTTAATTTTAGGCCATGCAGCAACCAGAGTTTCGGGGTATACTAGGGCCATCCGGTATAATGTTACGATCGCCTTCTTCCGGACATTGGGATTTGAGTGTGCAAGTCTGGGAACGAGGTCGGTTTGTGTTGACATAGCGAGAGAAGGGTTGAGAACGTGCGGCAGGGTCGTTATCGGAAGTGTCATAGTAGGGACTGCTGTTGCGGCAAGATCCTGTTTGTGATATACAAGTTAGCTTCTGTTATGTAGACCAACAGCGTATGCGCCGTCACATACCTTCTTGATCAAGTTTGTCCCCAACATCAACACTTCCGTGTCCGACCGGAAACTTTGCGCCGCTCCCAAATATCCCACCCTTTTCTGCCTAAACTTAGGCGAACTCATCACTTCCAATACATGAAATGACGCCCACGACATATCAAAACCCAACATCTCGAGGTATATCAATTTTAACAGCGCCGTGGCCTTTAGGTCTACCTTGCGTTAGCGTCCGCGCCGATCATTGTCTCGCTGGTGCTCTGGAGACCTACCCATATCGGCACCTTTGATTTCTGCGCGACATTCTTTCAAGCAACTCTGGATGTATTGGCGCTCATTGCCTTTATGATTCCGCAAACCGCGGATGAGATCATAGAGCGACTTCTCAAACCTACAATCAGTCAGCATTGATTTCGCACAACCCCACTATACCTCCTGCTAACTATTTCATACATAATATATTATTCGTCGTTCGTCTGTATATATTGTGCTATGTCCAATCGATTGTTATTGTTTCTGTCAGAGCTCCCCACCGCGGGGTACGAGGCTGTATCTCGAGGTTAAAATCAATTGTGCCCTGGAATCAATAGATACTCGCTTGTCGTGACAGATGGTTGATTGATTCGTCGTGTGAAAACCCACAATTTGGGTTTTATTGTCGTTGGACCGTCTGTAATTATTGTGATGTCGTGGATGTTCATCGCCTGCAGACACCTGCAATCGATACTGCCTGTCAAGCTCCAGCTATTGCAAGGGGCCCCTAAGCACTGATGCCAGGGCCGTGCATGTGATATACACACTGTCTGGTACATATCATGACACACAGTATACACTGTATATGCACTGTCTTCACTAAATCATTGGTGATTGATATGTTATGCATCTACTAACAGAGCCAAGTATAAGTTGATGAGGGAAGGCACTTCCTCATAGTCACATGGAATTTGAGACAATGCTAAAGTTGAATTTACATTCGCAACTTCCTTCCATGTTTAGACAACTTGACAACCAAATTTAATACCATTGATAACGCGAAAGATTTCTAAGATTTCTTAGTCTTGTCTTACGCTTGTTTTCTTTCTTCTTTACACATCAGTGCCAACTGCTCTCATCACGTTTAACCGTCTACTTGACGCTCTTCCTTTTTCCTCCACAAACCCGCAATGCCTATCATCCGTTTCAATCCGCGCCTCCTCCGCGCTGCAACGCCCCTTCGGGCCACGCCCCTCCTCTCCGGCCGGCCGGCCCCTCTTCTCCCCACCCTCACCAACACTAACCCCAGCATCCCCCGCACCTTCCTGAACCTCGGCGGCTTCAACCTCGGTGGCCTCCTTGACTCCTCACCTGTCACCATCACCATCACCCGTACCCTCCCCTACACGCCGTCCGCCCTCTACCGCCTAGTCTCCGACGTTGACTCCTACTTCAAATTCGTGCCCTTTTGCGAAGATTCCAAAGTCACAAAGTGGACGACGGTTCCTGTCCCCAAGGGGACACCCCTAGCTGCCCTCTCTGATGTCTCTGCTGATGTCAAAAACGGCGAAACCCCTAAGGAAACCAAAGTCCCCCTTGAAGCTTATCTCCGCGTCGGCTTCCTCGGTGTCAACGAAACTTTCACCTCCCGCCTCCTCTGTACTCCTGGCCACTCCGTTTCTGCCCTATCTGGTGCTGCCGCGGTTCCCTATGGAGGCTCCCCGGCCTCCTCTTCCGGTCCGCTCAAGAGTCTCGTGACCAAGTGGACTATTACTCCGCTTCGGATCCCGGGATCATCGCCTGATGCAGACGCGAACAAGGAGGCGGACCGATGTTCGGTGCAGCTGGATTTGACGTATGATTTC
Source organism: Ambrosiella xylebori (assembly GCA_002778035.1). NCBI lineage: Eukaryota > Fungi > Ascomycota > Sordariomycetes > Microascales > Ceratocystidaceae > Ambrosiella > Ambrosiella xylebori. The sequence continues at coordinate 1,016,023 of PCDO01000002.1, forward strand.
AGAGATCCGGTGAAGAATATTGCGGGGAGGGCGGTGAGTGATGCAGTGGCAGAGAAGATGATTCAGGCTTTTGAAGCACAGGCAAGACAGGTGATTAAGGGAGAGAAGGTGGATGTTATTCCGGGACTGGGTGGGCTGAACATTCCGGCGCCGATTAAAGCTTTTGCGAAAAGCCAATTGCAGAATCACATTGGGAAGAAGTAATTGGTAATAGGCCGATCAAAATGAAAGGCGAAATAGAACAAATTGCATAGATTGTACGATATCATAACTTTAATACACTAAACTTTACACAAACTAACGGGTCTCAGATCAAATCATATTATCATCTCATAAATCCAAGCAATATCCAACACAAAGATAAATATTCAACACCATCAACCCCCCCTCCCTCAAAGTAAAAACTTTTTAGTTGACTCCGAGTCCTCTCCATTATCTCCAGATAAAACGGAAGAATCCCAACACTCGCCAATGACGTGAACACCAAAAGCAACCCAAACGATTAAAGAAACGCAAAACTAGAACCAATGTCGAAACCAAAACAAAACAAGAAAAAAACAATGAAGATATCATGCCAACGCAAATCAAAGTCGATGAACATAAGTCGTCAATCGTGCAAGACCCAAAGATCACAAGACCTCGAATCCACTTATTACCGCTTGCTGCTCTTGCCCCTACTTAAACAGTTAGTAAATATTTCCCATATAACTGATTATTTACTCGCAACCTACTTCTTCTTCTCCTTCGGCGGCGGCATCCCCGTAATCCACGATGTGAACCCACTGCTTTCATGCTTCTTCTTATCCTTGTGCGACGACTTCTTGGATTCCTTTGGCGTCGCTTGAACAATGTTGGCATTCATAGGGAACCCGGGCATGACTCCTGGTGGGAATTGACCGGGCCTCATCATACCAGGTGGCATTCCCGGCATCCCGGGATGCATCGGCATGGCTGGCGGAGGTGGCGGAGCCCCCGGAACAGTGGCACCAGCCGGACGCCCATGCATACCAGGAATCCCTGCACCGGGCATACCAGCGATTGAAGCGCGGACACCGGGGGGTATGGTTGTAGGAACAGCGGGGCGGGAGGGACGGGTTTCCTTGGGCCACATCATCATGGTGACGGACCAGTCGGGTTGGATAACAGACTCCCAGATAGAAGGCAAGATAATTTCGCCATCGGGACCGAGGAGGTCGTAGTGACCGGCCTCGACTTCAGGACCGATGACATCAACTTGCTGGAAAGCTTGGTGGATAAGCTCTTCCATGCCCTGTATGAGTGATGTTAGTATTGTAATCTTTGAGCCTTCTTTCAATAAAAGGACCACGACTTACCTGCCAGGTTGAGCAGTGCTTGAAGGGGAAATTGAACTTGCGTCCAACAGCATCCTTGAAACGAACTGGGGCTTTCTCCTCGTCTGGCTTCTTTTCCTCAACCATGCCCTTTCGAGCCTCCTCGGTGATCTTCTGCCGCAGAGCTTTCTCCTCGGCCGCTTTCTTAGCCGCCTCTTCAGCTGCCGCAGCCTCGGCCTTAGCCTTAGCCTCCTTCTCCGCCTCAAGCTTCCGCTTCAAGGCTAGCTCGGCACTAGCCCGGGCCTCGGCCTCAGCCTTTCGTCTGGCCTCAGCAGCTTCTGCTTGTCTCTTGGCTTCAGCTTCTTCAGCCTCCTTGGCAAGTCTCATGGCCTCACGGATTCTAGCTTCGGCTTGAGCTTCACGCAGGGCAATCTCTTCAGCACGGCGCTTGTCCTCCTCCTCTTTGGCCTTCATGGCACGTTCAATAGCAAGGCGGGTCTCTTCAGCAATACGTTCTCGCTCAGCAGCTTCCCTAGCACGAGCCTTAGCAGCAGCTTCCATCTCGGCCTTGATCTTTTCTCTGGCCTTACGCTCAATCTCTGCTGCTTCTTTGGCTCTCTGCTCCGCACGCTGAGCCTCCAATTGCTTCTCTCTCTCAAAGGCCTCTTTAGCTCTTCTCTCAGCCTCGGCCAAAGCCTCTTTGTGAGCCTTCTCACGAGCAATTTCCTCTTCACGCTGCCGCTTAATCTCCTCCAAGGCCCGACGGTGCGCCTCTTCCCGGGCCTCGGCCTCCCGCTGACGACGTTCCTCCTCGGCTTTGCGCTCCCGGTCAATGTTCTCACGGGCCAACTTTTCGGCTTCAATTCGGGCTTGGAGGATCTTAGCCTCACTCTCAGCTGCAGCTTGCCGTTGCTGTTCCCATCTGATCATGGCACGTTGGTTTGCTTCCTCCTCCAGGCGTTTCCGCTCTTCTTCGGCCTCTTTCTTCTCCTTCTCAACCCGAAGCATCTCCAATCTCAAACGTTCCTTTTCTCCAGCTTCGCGTTTCTGGCGCTCTTCCTCCAAACGAACTCTCTCCAGTTCAAGGCGTGCCTTCTCCTCAGCTTCTCTCTTTTCGCGCTCTTTTTCGGCCCGAGCCCGCTCGTCAGCCTCCTTCTTCTCCAGGCTCATCTTCTCTATCTGTTGCCTCAAAAGAACAAGTTCTTGAGACTCAACGGGTTGCTCCTTAGACTTATCAAGTTCTCTAGAGTCCTTGTGGCGGTCAGATCGAGAGTGAGACCGAGAACGAGAATCGTGGCCTGGCGGATAACCCATGTAAGGTCCCACGGCACCGGGAGGACCAGCCATCGAAGGGTATGCACCAGGTCCGGGTGGCGCTCCAGGATACTGGCCATAGCCTTGAGGACCATGACCCCAACCCGGGTGCTGCTGTCCATACATTCCATTTCCGTAAGGGTCCTGACTGTACCCTCCATATCCAGCCTGATGACCGTAGGGGTTTTGAGGGTAGCCATTGGCAGCATGGCCATAGCCACCTTGCTGTCCATATTGTCCATAACCAGCTTGCTGCTGTTGGCCATAGGGGACTATGGCCGCACCGTTGTAACCAGGATGCATGTTTCCGTATCCGGCACCAACAGTACTTTGGGGGTATGCACCAGCTTGTTGTTGGCCGTAGCTACTGTAGCCTGTCTGTCCGGCGTAGCTGTGGCCGCCCCGGTAGTCCTCGGAAGGATCCAGACTGCCTGTTTGAGGGGTGTACTGAGAGGAAGGGTGTGTTGAAGTGCCGCCGTAAGAGCTGTGATCACGACGGCGAGGAGCTACTTGATAATCGTGGTTAAGGTTGCGGGAGCGAGACTTGCCGCGATGGGCGTGATGGGAAGCAGACTCGGAGGGTCGGGGACTCGCGGACAGGTACGAATCGTCGTCGGAAATGGAATAGCTATCGCTATCGTTGTCGTAGTCGTCGTGGTAGCGCTGTGGGCCTTTGTCACGGCGGCTACTTACGCTGTAGTCTCGGTATCTACCGCTATACGAGAGCAAAATATGGTGTGGTTAGAAGTTGCGAGTAGACAGCGAGTGATGATGCGACAGTGATGTTAAGGTGAGTACAATGTTTATAATAATGATAAGTGCCAAAAATAAAGCCAAATGGCAGTGTATATGCTAAAGTAGCTTTATATACAAGGGAATAAACAAAGACATGACACAAAAATAGACAGAGACAATAAAAGTCAGAAGTAGGTGACAAGATTGACAAAGCAGACTAGTCCGGTTTTGTGCAGTACTTGTTGCTTTGCTGAAGTCTTAGAGACAAGGGATAGGAAGGAGGGGAGAGGATGGTAGGGGTGTCAATGGGAGCAGAGCAAAGCATAAAATGATACAGGCTGACGACTATCAATCTGATTTGTTGATTCGCATAGGCTAATGGGCTTATTTGGGACAGCAGTAACAGTGACAATCCTGAGTAAAGGCATAGTAGCAAGTGTACAAGGAACATTAAGCCAGCTCAAAATTTTTCTGCCTTACAGATGTGGTGATATTGAAAGGGGATCATCAATGTATAGAAGTGTGTAAAGTATATGGTGGGGAGCACAGAAGATTATTCATGGGCTCGTCTGGCGATATTAATGAGGGGGCGTGAGTGTATATAATTATGGACGATAGCATCACTAGTAAGCCTTAGTCCTGTAGAAAGAGAATTATAGGTGATTTTAGGGGGAATATAAGACATAACCAAAGAGCTTCGGAATAATAAGTAAGTCATCAGTTGAGCGTGCAATACAGTGAAGACAAGGTTCGGAGCCAGCGGAGGAGCGTCAAGACGGCTATGGGCAGTCTGTGTAAGTCAAAAAGTCCAGGCATAAGGATACTTACTGTGACATTATTGATAAGATGATATCAAGAATCAGTAAACGGTAGAATTGGAAAAATAGGAAAATTCAGAAGAACTGGATGTCGGCAGTCGGAATCTTGGTATGGGCGGCCGGGTACGAGATCTAAAAGTCGCAACGGGAAGCAGGTAAGCTACAGACAATCAGACAGACACAACGGGATTAGTTTATGGCGGTCACGATATGGTGAGATGTGGTATTGAGGCCGTCAAGGTTTATGTGTTGGGTGCAAGATGTGGAAAAGACGGTCGACCTGACACCAATGGGTAGAACGACGATGACGTCGATAACAAATGGATGAAGTACTCAAGTAAACAAAGAAGAGAACGAAGACAACGGCTTCTGAGTCAGCTGGTCCAACTATTCAAGGGATCGACTTGTGGATGCGGCTCTAGGAGCCAGGCGGTGAGAGTGTTAGCAGCGATGATGTTCTCCAGAGTCCTAATAAGTCTTTCTTTTTTCGGATTTTTTTTCTTGGGGGCTAGGTTTGGGCAGCAGCGTGATCAGGGAAGGATTATAAAAAAAAGTTGCGAGAGAAGGAAAAGAGAAAATGGGACCAGAGTATGTGAGGGCATAAGATGGTGAGAGCCAGCCAGGCCTCAATGTTACAGAAGACAGCCAACACAAATTCAGGTGCGTAGATGCGAGTATGAATGCGACATCCAGTAAGAGGGACACTAGAGATAGTAGTGCTACTAATAACGAGATGGGGGAGGGATTGTGGGCAGACGTAAGAGATAGCCTGCTGAATTAGAGAACCAGTGCAAAATCGAGACTCTGTGTTTATGCATGTGGGTATGAGTGGGCAACAAGGTTATGAACCACTGCTACCCAAGCAAGTACAGCAGAGCTCAGATACATACAAAAGCGTAGCAACGAGTCAGGTTAATTGACAAGTCCAGCTCATGACCACGAGTGTAATACTCGTCTCATGGAACCTGACAACGCCCGATTTGTCTTCATCTTCTCAAACCCGCCAACTGACCGCCCGCAATCAATCGCCAAGCTCTCACCAATCCTGTCTTCCTCCTCAACTTTAATGATGTGTGTGTTGGTGCGTCAGCTGCAGGCTAGACCAAGCCTTTTTTTCACTCTGCAATCTCCTCAGTCTACCCGTTCCGCAGTATTTATGTGCCATGAGGGGAAAATCTTACATGACGAGCAAGAGAGGGATTTCTCTCATGCTGCAGCTGCAGGAGACGCTCAGGACTGACGGACTTAGAATCTTGCTGCGGGTGGATGGGACGTGGGGGGGAGGCAGAAATGGCACCTACATATGGAGATGATATACGTGCGTGATTCGAGTCAGGACGCAAAAGCCAGTGCAAGCCGGATAATTATTCGATCGAAAATAGCGAATACTTGTTGCTTGTAAACACTAACTTCCAGTGGACGGAGATAGTGGGGAGAATTAAGGATTGTGACAAGCTGGATGACGGCGGTAGTTTAGTATAGGCAAGAATTGGCCCAAGTGTCAATCAAAGTTTGGACCCAGAAAAGATGGGTCGATGTCGATGCCAATGATGGAATAGATGCTTGATAACCAAAGGTAACAATACTGGAAACAATGATGGAGACCTCTGAAGAACAATGATACCCAAGTTCCAAGACAAAGTCTCATGATGCTACTGATACAGCCTTGTCATCCCTTTACAAAGTACAGCAGAATGTTTAGAAACTTCTATCTGTGACACCCTAAAATGTCCCCACCTTCCCTAACTTTTTTTCTCAGTTTTACTTTTCCCACTCACTAAGCCAAAGTGTCACACCAGTGATATTGTGCACACGCTAACAAAAGAGGCAAGAAGCAGGGAAAAAAATATATCATTGGGTTGTGGAACATTTGAAAGTGGACCCTGATTCAGCATAAATTTGGGAATTACCAGGTAATCGGTTGCCATTGATCAGACAGCAGCTCTCCCTTGGATTTTCTGTAAAGGCCTATATTTCAACATCTGTATCCAACCACCTGGCAAACACTGCTTTGTCTGAAACATGTCAGCGCTTCTACGTCTGCGGCTATCCGTTCTTTTCTATTTTTCATAATGATCATCCGTTTGTGTGTCTGGCAGCGGCGCATTCTCTGGATTCTATGATGCCCAATACTAATGAACCCAAGCAAAATATTTATTACCTCCCCCGGAAGCCACGATAATATTTAGAATCAACACAAAATATCTGCTCTCACTGTCTCATCACAACCATGAACCAACCAACCCATCTCCGAACGAACACCAAATCCAATCGTCTGTTCCCCCATCCTTGAAAAGAAAGACCCTCCAGCACTGCCGACCTCTTGTTTATCCACATCAGCGGTGAGGCCCTATCACTCAGACCCAACTCACCAAACCACGCATATTTAGCCTGTCCCTCCACCCTCCTTCTCCGCCTTTACAGCACAAACTAACAACACAACCGCCAATACATAAGGGTTTCTCACGTTGCTCATTAGCTTGCCCCGCTTTTCGTCGTCCCCTTGTCTCTTCCCCGTTCATTCCACACCAACGTATGCATGCCGGCCACTGTCTTTATACCACCAGTCTGCGCTTTTTTCTTGTACATATAAACACAAACAATACATGAGGCCAGATCCCTTTCCGACCTATCTTTTGTCTGTGTCAGCTTGGCAGCCAGTGGCTGATGTCTTATGGCATCAATGAATTGTGGTGTTTCCATGGCCTGCCATTTTCGGAAGGTGCGACACAAAAGTTGATTACTTGTAGGTAAATAAAATTCAGAGATATCGTTGGATGGAGCTATCGAGTTATAACTTGATGTTAGTGTTGGCTTGGTGTGTTTTTGTTTTGTGATTAATCTACGGTTGACTAGGTGAAATGTATAGACAATAAGAGTGATAACGCTAGTGACTGAAGGAATGTGACAAGTGAAGAAAGTCGATGGTTGGGTTAAAACCCTTATCAAACATCGTCAAAATGAGCCTTCTGGTAGCAATGATCAATCCAGCTTAAGAGTCATTGTACAACCATCCACAACACTCAATTTATTATTTATTCTACGCTCACATAGTCAATTCTCGTTGTCGTTTCTACCAATCACCCCCTAGTATCTATCCTATCCCGCCTCCGCGCCGCATCTCTGTAGTACCAATTCATAGTCATATGCTGCGTACCACCATTCAGCTCACCTCGCCAACATCTTCAGTCGCCAGATCTCACTTTCCCCCCCCAAAAAAATCAATGGCGAAATAACACCAGCTGGTTGCTTTCCGATCATTACTGTAAATTTGTAAAGGATTCAAAGACATTTACTCGTAGAGATATGCACCATTATGATGAATTTGTAGTGTGAGGTCGTACGGAGGGGAAACAGGAAAGCATCGGCGGTGTGGGGCCGACAGATCGGGGGCAACGGCGGGTGACGCGATTGATTTGTGGGGTAACGGAAGAGAAAAAGCCTAATGGATGCAGCTGATACAGAGAGGTGATGTATCACATACAGAACTAATACAAGAATACAGCTGAAGAAATAGGAGGGGCGAGTGAGCGATGGGAGGGCCCGAGAACTGCGGCATGTTGTTGGTCAGGTTGCTGCACGGCATGCAGATATCGAACAACTGGTCCCCGCCATCACGATTCCTGTCTGATAAGCATCCTGGCATTGACGTCTGGTTCCCAAGAACCTGAAAAAAAAACAGTAGTATATAGATATTTCTGTTGCTTTTTAGCCCGTTTATTGTCTGGGCAGGATTACTTTATTGCTGTATATGGTTGCTGCTGTGTAGCTAGAATAAGGTCTCACGGGCGTGGGCTCTCGTTCTTGCAAGGCACAGTTGCGGGGAGCTGTGGGCTGGTTGATTTAACTAGCTAATGAAGAATCTAACGAGGTGCGTCGGTGATGCAGATGGGGTCAATGTGCATATGGTCTTGTTGTTGATGCAGAGATGTGGAGACGACGAGACTTTACATGTGGGAAAGGTCTGGACTGTCTGTCCATGATGGATAGCCGGGCCTCATTGCGCTATTATAATTATTGCAGGCCTCATTTGTGAAGAGGCATAAACAGACGTACAAATTGTATACATAAGGTCACATGTTAATGTGGGATACAAATAGGGAGATATGTGTAATTTACAGTTTTCCAAAGTTAAGAGGACTCATGATGCTATAATTTAGAACGGGCTTGTCGGGTTAGGCGCATGTGTGTATATTGGGTCCCTCGATGATTGGGCATCAACCACACCTCGCTCCGATGGGCTTGCCTAGTGATAATTGTTTACATATACAGAAATCGAAGACCAGTAGTTGTTGTATATACATACTATTGATTACACAGTCTCCGAGCCATCTAAACAATTTACTATCGCACTATGAAATTCAGCCTTGAATCCAGCCTGTGGCCTCGACAATTCTATGATCGTCAGCCCCAATCACCCCGATATGCGAGCTGCGGTTTATGCACAGTAGGCACGAGGTTATGTGCATAGAATCCTGTGATGTGATAAGCATCCACTCAATGTTAACGAGAACATATCAAAGAATATGTCGAAATTTCAGCGAGGAGTCGAGAGCGCGATGGTAAATGGGCATATAAACACATACATGAGCTGCACTTGCACATGCATGTGATTCCGTGAATGAGTGTGGCGGGGCGATGGGCATACTCTGTTTTCATGGCGTCGGCCGAGAGCTATCATCACTCGGTGCGGTCCGTGGCGATAATGATATTGGAAATGGGAGAGCTTAAATAAATGATGAAAGCCATGTCGGTCATGCTATGTGTTAGGTAGAGTGCCCGGTGGCAAAAAATGGCTGCGACCCAACTCCTTCACAAACACCTGTCCAGAGCCTTACTAGACATCGTTACCTACTAGCAACTGAAACGCTTTATCACCAATGTCGCTTATAGCCTATCCATTTTCACATGATCCTTCCGACACATACACCAAGCCTCATTGCAAGGAATGTCTATCATTACCATATCTTATGCTACACCTAACCACCATCGTAATATTTACATACATTACCTCACCACCTTGCTAGCACTCTTCTTTACCAATGCCTTGGCTGCCTCAACCTCGGATTCCCTGTAACCAGTCCATCCCTTTTCCTTTGTACCGTGCCGTCTAACAATCTCAGCCAACTTCGCCGTCGCTGCCTGGTTCAATTTAGCGATGGCCTCTGGAGATTGAGGTTCAGTGTCGTCGTTCTTGGAAGTTTTGTTGAAGTTAGGGTTGGCAATAAGGTAGTCGGTCACCTAAGAGGAGTTAGTTGTGGAATAAGATATACGAAGTGGTTGGACTAACAATCTTAAGGCCGTAGTAGCCACGTAGATAGTCATCGCAAAGCTCGATACTTCTACAGAAGCGCTTCACGGACTCAGTGAGATATCTGGCAACAAGTGCTTGTTCAGAGCCCTTGGCAGTTGCAGCCATGAATAGCACCTCACCCAACCGGGCATATATCTGTCTTAATATTAGTATTTAGAGATCCAAATATCAGATCGCATTGTCACTCACGTTCCAAGCATTCGGTGCAAGCAACAGAACCTCCTCGAGCGCATAGATGGTTTGTGCATATAGCCCTTCCGACAGATACATGTCTGCCAACTCTGCCCACGCCTCTCCATCGGTCGGTATAACCTTGAGTAATTCATTGATGTGCGCAATCGCATGCTCTACTTTCCCTATTGATCTCGCCAGTGCAATTCGTCTCTTGGCGATCGGCTATAATCATGGTTAGTCACTTTTGATTCTCAATGCACCGCGGGCCTGCCAAACTTACCACATTCAAACTCTTTCCCTCACCTGCTTTCAATATCGCCAGATAATCATTCAAAATCTTCTGTACATCCGCCTCTGTCTGGGCCTCTGCCTCTTTCACCAAACCCTTCAATGCCATAATCCGCTCATTATCGCCGCCAAAACGGTCCACTAATCTCTGCAAAATCTCGTGAGCGGACTTGTCGTCACTAGTCCGCAAGCAAGCGAGGAGAAGGTTCTCGTAAGCAATCCAAGTTTCGGGGGTTTCTGTAGTACCAAGAAGCGAAGCAAGAGGCGACGAGGAGTAGGATTTGGGGTTGTTGAAGAGGAAGCGCGGGGCTTGTTGGGCGAGTTGGAGGGTTTCCTCCGGGGTCAAAAGACCTTGGGGCCAGACCAGAGATGTTGACATTTCGCTAATAGGTATATGGTGTCGTGGGGTATCGATGAATGTAGGGGGTTGACTTGTAGAGTGGAGAGGCGTGGATTGTGATGATAATTTGGCGTTGATGACGATATTGAGCTTTCGCTTGCGCTTATGGTTGTTGCACAAAACAAGCCAGCTTAGAATTTACAAACCCCGGTTTAGACCTCTAGTAACCCTAAACAAACACTGGGCAGCTTTTAAGATTACCCGACATTACTCCCACTTGCCCCACTCCCACCTTCCATTTTCGTGCTTGCAGAAAAAAAAAAATTTAAAATAGCGCCCTCTATCAAGATGGATTTTATCTTTCTTTTGTTACCCTCTCTATATCTTCTTGCGCTTGTCTCTTTTCTTCCCCCCGAAGAAATTTCCTGAGTCATGTACGCTCGAAGATCCATTATTTTGTTTCCGACATGAGCACTACAGCTCCCGTTCAGGACAATACTAAGACCACCGGCCTTGAAGCCGATGCTGCGGCTTCGAATCTATCACCTGACTCAGCTGCTGTCGTTATTGCCGATAATCCCACTGAGAAGATTGAGGATGTGACCGCTACTGTTGCTGGAAAGGGTAACGAGAAAAAGGAGGAGGTCCCTCCTCATCGTTCACACGATCCTAACAACAACTTGAAGCGTAGTGATCCGTTCCAATTTGGGAGTCGGTATTTGAATGAAGGAGACAATGTCTTCGAGTTCAATGCCTGGGACCACGTTGAGACTAACGAGGAGTACCGTCAGTATGCCCAAGAGCAAATTGAGAAGCAGCGTCAGTCTCCGGTCTCAGACTTTGACAAGAGTGAGTTTTCTTCCATTTCCTAACCTATATTCCCTAATGTCGATGTTGTGATGATTTTAAAAATATAGCATAGTTCATCTGATATAGAATGATGACAACTGCACCTTTTAGTCTTTCGCTCCCATCTGATCTATTATCGACACCTTGTCTTTCGTCATCAGGAAAGCATTTCTTGAGCTATAACTAACTCCCGGCTCAGGCAGATTTAACAACGACCCCGCAAAGTGGTGGAACCTGTTCTACAAAAACAACACGGCCAACTTCTTCAAGGACCGTAAGTGGCTGCGTCAGGAGTTCCCTATCCTCTCTGAGGTCATTAAAGCCGATGCTGGTCCCAAGATCGTTCTTGAAATTGGTGCAGGAGCAGGTAACACCGCATTCCCTCTCCTCGCTGCCAACAAGAATCCACAGTTTAAAATCCACGCCTGTGACTTTTCCAAAAAGGCCGTTGAGATCATGCGTTCCCAAGAATCCTACGATATGATGCACATGCAAGCCGATGTCTGGGATGTTGCGAGTAAAGACTTTCCGCCGGGTCTGGAGGAGAAATCAGTGGATGTTGCTATCTTGATCTTTATATTCTCTGCGCTATCGCCTAAACAATGGGAGAAGGCAGTGGAAAATGTGTCGCGATTGGTGAAGCCGGGTGGCCATGTTTGCTTCCGGGATTATGGACGAGGTGATCTAGCTCAGATTCGTTTCCGAAAAGGACGGTACATGGAGGAGAATTTCTATGCCCGTGGCGACGGTACCAGAGTTTACTTTTTTGAGCAGGAGGAGCTCAAAGGTATCTGGGGTGACAGGTTTACGATTGATAATTTGGCGGTGGATAACCGGTTGATTGTTAACCGGGGGACTAAACAGAAGATGTACCGGTCTTGGATACAGGGACGCTTCACTAGAAAAGAATAAATGAAATAAAATGTTAAAAACAAACATAATGTGTCTTAGTATCATGTGAGTTTCTATGGCATCATTCGTTATTAATGATAATGGGTATAAATTAGGTTTATGGTTTGTTGCCTGACTAATCATCAGGGTTACCACTCTATCTTTTCCATCTTCTTGGGCTCCTCACGATCGTCATCAATAAGGACCTGTCTCAGTCTTATCATCTCTTCCTCTGTCATACCACCCCTTTTCAAGAACTCTTCCACGCCTCCATACTCTCTTTTGAAGTATACATCCATTTCTTCCACCAATCCCTCCGCCGTCCTCGCAAACTCTTCTGATAGCCCATGCTCCGATAACCCCACCAACTTCTCTGACTTCATCAGATCTAATTCATTATCTGACAACCGATAATCATAATCGATCGCCCTTACCGGAATCCTGAGTAATAGCAATAATATGGAGATTACAAGGCCCGTCCGGTCCTTCCCCTGTGCGCAGTGAATCAGAATAGCGGATGGTTTGTGATCAGGTGGCGGAATCAGGGACCGGAGAATCCCGGCAATCTCAGGAATGGCGTAAGCAAGGCCATGGATCGTCAGGCGAGTGAGACCCCAGGGGATCAAGATGGTCTGAGACAGGTAAGCCTTTGCGGCGGAGGACCCGTAGAGGACGGCAGTGGTTAGGAGGGTGAGGAATTGAACGAGGGTGAGTTGGGAGAGGAGGGAGAGCTTGTGGCGGAGGGTTGGCAGGGGAATGGAGATGCGGGGGAGGTTGATGGGGTTAGTGGTTGGGGGGATTTCGGAGGGGGAGCGGAGGTCGATGGTGTGGGTTATGTGGAGGATGGAGATGAGGTAGGTGCGGTCTTTGTCGGAGGCGTCGTCGGGGCGGGCGGAGCGGAAGAGGAGGCCAGATTTGAGGAGGCTAGTGGGGGAGTTAGTAAGAAGATAAGTGGAATGAGGTGAGATGAAGGAGCTTACGGTCTGTTGAGGTAGTGGTTGACGGTGGAACCGACGTCGCGGAAGTTGAGGATTGTTGTGGGCTGTTGTTGGTAGGTCATTTTTGGTGAGGTGGCAGGTGAGACGATAGCCGGTTGCAGAGTGAGCTGAAGAACTTCAATTATGGCGAACAGGATGCGAAGAAGCAGCTTCCATTCCAGACAACATGACTGTGTGAGATGTGGACTTTATCTTTTCTTTCCTTGACTTTACCAATGACTCGGATAAGTGTGATGTCGTCCTGTCCGTCTTGTTGTTCATCACCGCCGCTTAGTACAGACGCTCGTGTCACCTAACAACCTCCCACAGATCTCTTGTATTCGGGTTACTTGAGCTCAACTCTGTGCCTCGAATCGTCAGAAATTGCGATAAGGTCTCCTCTTCATTTCCCATGGTATTGCTACCAATTTTGGTGTATACCTGGATACATTCCTACGAAAACTTCAGTTCTCATTGTAAAAGATACCTTAACCCCAAACACAATGCGGTTACTATCAGACCCTAACATAACCAACCCTAGTAATTGACTAACAAAACGCAAGCGGTCGAATGCCACATTTGGATAGTAATACTTACGATGGTTATTTTTGGGAATAACAGGTCCGGAATTTTCGGGGTGTTCATCTCCAAGCGGCTAACAATGAACCCAATGCAGTAATCAACTGACAGGTTCTCATCCTTCATAACTTCTACATGAATGACGAAATCTTGGCCGGCTCGTTAGTGTGACGTCATCAAGACTAGCTGGAAAAGGGTTCCCTGGGGGCCGTGGCGAATGGGAAGGTCCCGTGGGGTGGAAACGGTAATTATCAGGATGTTGAAAGTTTAAGGTAAATTTATAGATAGTGAAAGAATGATGAGATTAGGGACAGAAGGCCCTTCAGAGAGACGAGGTGCGGGTTGGGTCATGTAGGGAGCGGCAAGAAGGTATAAATGAGGGCGTCCGTCAGTGGGGGGAACGGCTGCATTTATGTTTTTAGACTAGTTCCGGCTTTTTCAGTTAGTGAATTTCTTAACTTCTTAATCTTTTCTTTGGTAAAGAGTCACGAGGTCGATGTCTTATCTTTGCCGTATTTCTCTAAGTGTGATTCGTATGTGTTAGTTACTAACGGGAAACACTAGCAAGTAACTGACTGCTACGGGGTTTACGAATTATTTTTTTCAGATTTCGTTTGTTATTTGGACATGATAGCTTAATGATTTTTTGCCAAAATTGTTTTCTTGACTCGACAATAACGATAACAATATATTTGAATCTCCTTGTGATATAGCCCAGTGCCATTGTTCTGGGTATCACTGCCACTCTATTTAAACTTTACTGTAACTTTAAATCTTGTGTTATTGTTACATTATAACCATGACTTCCAGTAAGTCCCCACCCACTCATGCTTCACTTTCAACCTTACTTTCCCAATCTACCTAGTACTAGCTGACCCCAACCAAAGACCGCATCAGCAACATCAAACAACTCGACACTGCCGCAGCTGCTTCTGCTGCCGCCACCCACAGCTGGCGCGTCCCCCAATCCGTCTCTCCCCATGCCCCCCCTTCCTCCTCCATAGCTGCTGCCAATGCTGCCCTCCGCAACCCTCCCACGCTCCCCCCGCACTCGTCCTCGTCATGGTCTCTCTCCGCTGCTCGGAACGTCTCCATTTCTTACATTTGCAAGACGTCCTTGCGCACTCGGTCGACTATCGGGTCCGCCTCAGCGACGTTGGGGCCGTCGAGTGGGAAGACATCGGTAGAGTCTTGGTCGGTACAGGAGCAAGTTTTGCACGCGGCGGTCGCGGCGCACAGGCCGTTTGATAAAAGAAGCGGCAAGGGTAACATGTATTCAACTGATGGCTTGCCTTCTTCGCATCCGATGAAAGGCGTCGCCAAGAGGGGGCAGAAGGCCCGACAGAAGAACATGCATGCGGATGCCCTGGCCTTGGCGCAATCTATGTTTGCCGAGCAATCCAAAGGGAGGAATGTCTACGAGACTATCGATGACCAGGCGGCCCGGAAGGTCCGGGAGGAGCTAGCCCGCATGGATGATGAGATGGGCTTTAACCCCAACCTCACCAGGTACGGCACCAAGAAGCAGGACAGCAAGAGGTTCAGTAGAGGGCCGTCCCTGTTTGCTCGCTTCACCCGTAACAACACTGACAGTCGCAACGGCGCCGAGGATGCTGACTCTTATGGCGAGCCTGCGCCCTTCTCCCATCTTCGTGCCGCGCGTAAGAATCCCGGAATGAACCCGGACAAAGTCATGGACTTGGCTCGTCACAAGGTCGACGCCGAGATGGCTATCATGGATGAGGAAGGCGCCGTCTTTGACTACAACCGCGCCAACGCTCAGATTGAAAAGGCCGCTCGCCGCAAGATCCGCCGGGAGAACAGGGACTCTCCTCTTCCTTCGGCTGTCGGCAAGGACAACTACCACGTCGGTGGCGGAAAGCTTGTGGCCAAGGATGACATCATCGCTATTGCCAACTCGAATCTGCAGCCATTCTTTACCGAGATCCAGCAGGATGCCAAACAGCAAAAGGAGGCCCGTGAAAAGGCCAAGGCTGAAGCGGTGGCGAAGAAGAAGGAGGCTGAGGCTGACAAGGCTCGCAAGAACAAGTTGACGGAGATCGGTAACATCTTTAACTCGAAGAAGAAAACCGAGGGAAAGGAACTCGAGCAAAAGGAGAAGGTGGAAAAACAGGAGAAGAAGGTGGAGGAGAAGCAGCGCAAGTCTGAGGTGAAGGAGGCTCACCCTACTGTCAAGCAGACTGTTTCCGGTGCTACTACCGGTGACGCTGCTACTGCAGTCACTCATGACATGGTCGCTGAGCTCCCGGCCAAGGCTCAGGAGGCCAAGGACAGGGAAGCCGCTAAAGCTACCACCCACGAGGAAGGAGCTGATGTCTCTCCTGAGGAACTTAGCGGATTCTCTGCTGCCCAGGACGACCAGAACTTGAGTCTAACTCCGATTGAAGAGCGTAGTTCACTCATTGACAACGTGGGTGTTGCCTCCAGTGTCCCAACTGCTGGCCAGCAGCTACAGTACTCTGGTCACACCATCGAGGAAAGCAAGACGTCGCTGCCACCGGTTCCCCCAGTTGTCGTCACAGACGAAGACGAGCCTAAACATTTTGTCGTTGAGGCTACCAGCGGTTCCCTGTATCCTCTGCAGCCGAACTTTGCTTTATACGAGGTTGATGCCGCCACGGAAGCCCAGGCTGTGGAATGCACTGCCGTCGCGCCCTCAGTAAGGGATGAGCACGGCGACGATGTTGCCCCTCCGGCAATTAGTACTACCTACAGCGCTGCTAACGAGTACCCTGCTATCGGCTCCGGCTCTGGCCAGGTTACTACCGCTGTCACTCAGACTTCAGCCCCCGCAGCCCCCAGTGTCTCCTCCACCGCTCGTACTGGTGTCTACGCCGTTGGCCGCGGCACCAACAACACCCGTGACCGCAACTTCATCAACGCCGGCTACATGACCTCCCAGGAGCCTAATGTCCCCACTCACTCTAGCCAGGAAGGTCAAGCGGACTTGGAATCTCCCCCGTCAACACGGTACGAGGATACTCCCGAGATCGTCAATGCGAAGATCCCGCCGGAGTCTGGAGCTTCGGCGATGGACCGGGTGAGATTGTGGTTTGTGCGGAGGAGGAGAAGGGATATTTCGGAGGCGGGCAGGTTGGATATTTCGGATATGGTGGTGCCGGAGTTGAGTAGAGGGCTGGCGGAGGAGGATTTGAAGGCGAAGAAAAGGCGGAGTTTGTTTGCTCGGTTGGGAATTGAGAAAGATAGGGCGGAGGGGTTTGAGCACAAGGTGAAGAAGGGTAAGGATGTTCACGAGGGGCAGGGCGGTGGTGGGAACAATGTGGAGAGCCGGTTCAAGGAGGAGATTTCGCCGTAGACTTAGTTTTAGGTTTGTTGTATATGTTCAAGAATATGGAAAACATACAAATGATATCTTGCCCTCATTTCAATTACATGTTCACTGCAACCATTTAAAAGCCATGTTTCTTTCATATTGCACTTCATTATACGTCATGATAAACTCTCTGTTAAAAATAATTTCCCCAAACCAGAAAATAATCCTAAATATAACAAACCCTTAATCCTTCTTCAACGGGATAAACACCTCCTCAATGCCGTTTTTGGTAATGGTCATCATCTGCAGATTGTCACCAACCTCAATGTGTCTTTCAACCGCACCGTCAAACGCATCCTTGACCAATCTCTCCACCGCATCTCTCGGCAAAGGCTTGCGCTCTCTCTCTTGCAACTCGTGACCCACGCCGCTCCCTGGCACATACTGGTTCTTGAAGTTGACCTGGTTATCCAAAAACGGCATAATCAGCGACCCGGCCGCACCACCTGCCCGGCACTGCTCTCTCTCGTATGAGCCCACCGGGTCATACGAGTACACCGCACCTTTGCCCTCTTCGTCCAACCCCGCCAAAATCGCATGCGTATAGTAAGGAAAGAAGCGCTTCTGGTACAGGATGGTCGACAGGCGCTTGGCGCAGGCGTTGACAGTCATGGGCTTGCCGTGGCGGTAGCAGTACATTTTGCAAATCATGTCGAGGCGGTCACGGAGGGCCTCGCCGTCAGCGGCGTACCCGACGACGGAGAGGATGATGGTGGCATCAGATTGCGAGGCGGTGGTACCGCCAATGCGGAAGACTTTGGGGTGCATGCGCGAGTTGATGTTGTAGCCGGCGGTGTGGCGGGTGTCGCCGGCGACAATGGCAAAGTCAGAGCCGGCGATGGCGAGGGTGGAGCCACCGTTGTCAGTGTAGCTGTGAGAGCGAGGGTTTAGTTTGGGTTTAAAAATGAGTGGAAACGAGATAAGATGGAACATACGGGTAGAAACCGCGCTGCTGGTGACTGTCGTTGGCTTTCTGGGGGACCTCCGAGAAGGAGTAGTTGGGACCATTCATCAACGGGTTCTGGCTGAACATGGCCATGATGGGCGATATGCGGCGTGGCCCGAGGGGAGGAACTGAAGAATGTGTGTGATAGGGTGCTTTTTAGTGGAAAGCAAAGAAGCGCTCAAATCAATTAGCACCTAGGGTATCTCAGAAAAAGCAAAAGGTCAAATGGGCAAATGCTGTGATGGTGATGGGGTGGTGGGTTCTCAATAGGCCATTTACGTAGCTCCATCAAGCTCCAGGTGACAGACACCACCCAAGCCTAGCAAATGACGATTGCATTGGCAGCCTTCCGAGTAACTTACTGACGGCCCGGCACTAGCTGATGCGCCTATTATTCAATGAATCCTGGCACCTGTCAATTAAACGTACTAATAGCACTGGCAGCGCACCGTGTGGGGTTGTACTTGGGTAGTTCAATTATCGTTAGGGAAGGTGGCAGGGCCCCAAAAGGGGAAGGACTGGGGTTCTAGCTGCAGCTCCTTCCAGGGAAGCTGCTGTTTTTGGGTAATTTTTTTGGCTTGTGAAATAGCTTCCTTCCTGACATGCACTAATCGTGAAGCCACAAGATTTGCTCACTCATGACCTGCTTACATTCGTTGTCGTTTGCGTCATTCTTTTTTAGAGATCTGTGGATTCTGTGAATTGTATAATAAACACAGCATCGTGAGTTTTCTTTATTTTCCGTCTAGTTTTCTTTGTTCCTTCGTTTTTTGTTCTGTCTATTGTTTCAGTTGTTTGATATCCCGTATATAATCCAAGATATCTAGAGATACCCACCACCACCATCACCAACATGGTCCGTGACATCCGCCAGCGCGCTCTAGAAAAGATTGCCGCTCTGGCCGCCGCCGGCCCTAGTACCAACTATGAACGTTCCGACCTTGAGCGTCTCTGTGGCGCCTGTTCTTCCGCTTCCCGGGCCAAAGAGGTCTCCGTGAGTGGAACTCGTTCCATTGACGGCTCTCCCATTGCGCGGGTGCCTATGGTGAGTCCATCTGAGGCGGAGCTAGCACAAGTATTCTGCCTATGATATCATTGTATCACAGTCTGTATTCTTGTACACGACTAACACGCATCCTTCCGCAGACTATCCGCGAATTCGAAGTGCTCATCTCCCTTTGCAAAGCTGCGCCCAGCGTTCGGAAATTGCAAAATGCTCAACGTCTCGTGTACCAGCTATCCCCGTACATCCAAGAGGCCCACCTGCAAGTCTTTTCGCTCTCTCCCTACTTCCGGCGCATTGAGCCCTCGCCGACCGAGGCTCTTGCCTTCTATGTTACCGCCGCCCTTCTCTATCTCGGCAAGGCGTACCCCGAACTTAACGAGAAGATCAACGGTAGCCTCTCCGCCTACCTGCTTTCCTGCGAACAGGCAACCGAACGCATTGAACCACCGCAAGATGATGATGAGCCCAATCTTGACGATGCGATGCGTACAGCAACCATCGCCGTTTCTCTTCTTGGTTTTCTCGAAGCCGCGAGTGCTCAGGCTGATTTTTGGAGAGCGGGTAGCCGGCTAGTATTGGTGCAGCAGCTGCGCAAGCTACTGTCGGACCACTTCTTGGTGGCAATGGAGACGGCATTCTCGACGCTGCGCAATGCGCCAACGGGTGACCGCGCGGTCAAGGAGTGGAAGAGATATTTGAAGCACTACACGTTGGCTGGTCGGCCACTTAGCTCCATGCTGATCCAGCACAGCTTCACGCTTCTTTTGGTTTCTGCGACGTCTCTGCTTGTTTCTAAAGCGGAGGATCTGAGAGGGTCACACATCCTGGATGTTCTGCTAGGGACTTCTAATTTTCCGGACGTTGAGGGTATCAAGACCGGAGATGCCGAAACCGAGTCCATCTCAGTTTATGCTAAGCTTGCTGCTGCCTTGATGAGTTACTTTGAGGCCGGTGCCGACTTCGTTGTTCAGCTGGGCTCTTCACTTCAGCAGCGGTTGGCTTTTAGTGTCAAGAGCGCTGCTCTACTCGCTTACATCAACTGCACCATCCTCAATGATGACGCCGCCGACTCAATCCTTGTTATGGGCTGGCTCGAGGAGATCCTTGTTGACCCCGTTCAGATGGCCGACGAGCAATTGGCCTCGGTCGTGCTTCGTGGCTTTGCTATGTTGTGCCGTGTTTCTCCCGACTATGCTCCCAGCGTTAGCCGTCTGCTGCCCCGTTTCATTGTCCAGAGTACGCCGAATCAGAAGATTATTGCTCTTGCTTCGCATAACCTAGCCTATGTCTTGCAGCTCATGTCTAAGGATGCCGTCATCACTACTCTGTATTCTCTAGGCAACGTTTTGAGTCCTTCATCGGAGGGCGTTCCCGTCGGGGCAGATAACCTGCTGGAGCCCGCTGCTCTTGGTCTCTATGCCGGTGAGGGAACTGTTGGGTCTACTATTTCCCTCCAGGTTGATAACCCTGAGCAGGCTGGAATCATTCACAGTAATGTTGTCCAAGCTATCTGTGGTATCGCCCAAGATTGTAATGACGAAAAGATTGCAGCCTTGGCTCAGTCTATGCTGTTGCAAAAATTTGGCAAAGTCAAGGGTTACCAAGTTGACTACCAACTTATTGCAGCTGCTGGTGCTCTTGCCCTTAAGTCAGGAGTCTTAGAGTTCAAGTCGCTGCTGAAGATGTACTCTCGGCTGTGCCACCAGGGAGTTACTGAGAACAATGAAGGACTGCTGGATGCTGTCACGAAGGCTCGCACCTATCTTTCCGCTCATCTTGAGCAGGATTCGCCCTTGTATAGAATCTACTGGGCGCATCTGCTTGACAGTGTCATTGCCCAGGGAGATGTCAGTCGCCAGGACCACACCAAGGAGTCTGATGTCCAACTTGCCGCTCGGGAGATTGCCCAGCTGCTCCGTCCGTTGGCTGTATTTATGTCTACCAGCAACCCCGCTCTAGCTATGAGTGAAGATGACGAGACCTTTGGCCTTCTCCGTGATGCATGGTTCAACATTGCTGTGCACGGCTTCCTTCCCACCACGGAACGCGGCAAGCAGTACGCCGCTGAGCTCCGCATGATAGCTCTGTACTCCCCGCCACTGGTTGCCGAACAGCCCGGTGAGAAGATTGAAAGTGACATTGAACTGAACACGGTGCTCCGCCGGGCCATGAGCAGCGAGCGTGAAGCTCTTCAGAAGAAATCATTGTCGGAGCTCATCCCGAGCATTTCATCCAATATTCGTAGCCTCAGCTATCGCAAGGTCATTTTCCTGCAGGCCGTGTACCTGGTTGAGAGCTTCCGGGCTGACGGTGGTGACTGTACCAAGGCCCTGGCCTACTTTGTGGAGCCCAGTATGCGCAAAGGCGATCTGAGCGCCCCTATGGATGCGATTGCGGCGTCGGTTGTTGAGAAGTACCTGCACAAGACGCTTCAGGCCACCGATCCAGCCTTCTCTTCTCAGTATGTTGCAGCGCAGTTGGCCCGGATCTTCTGCTCTTGCTGCCACCGCGTCGAACGGGTCCAGCAGGCTGCGTTTGCCTGTGCAGACCGGATCCTCCGAGATGTGCCGTCGGCTCTGTGCTACCAGTCTTCCCTGTTTGCACTGCTCGAGTTGTTGTCGTTGATGTGGACTGGCTGTCTGGAGGCGGAGACGGATGTCTACGACCCGCGGGCGGTGTTCACTTCGGCTCTCGGTAATGTCACGATTGAGCTGTCACAGAACTACCCGCACCGCCGCTCGACCATGGATCTCTTATACCGTCGGGCCAAGGCCTGGGTCACGAGTGCTCTGGCTCTGGCACCCGCTGATGTCAAGGGACTGCTTCAGACTTACCTCTCGGAATACGATGATGCCGGCGCCTACGGGCACATTTCTCTGGGGCGCTCATTTGCTTTGGAGATGGGCTCGCTACTTCCAACTGCTGACCAACGGCTGCAGGCCATGGACCAGATCGGCGATATCTCGGTCAACACTGCGTCCGACTTCATTGCACAGTACACCACCCGCCAGGAGTACCGCTTCGGTGAGACTCTTCCGGCCCGAGGCATGGAGCTGCTAAGCTACATGCGAGCGAAGGGTAATCGTGATTCCTTCCTGCCATCTGTCGGCACTGGCAAGGGCATTGATGATGCTGCGCTAAACGAAAGCGCTTCGGCGGCCACGGCGCTACAGCACATTGAAGCGCGAATCCTCAGCAAGAAGCCAACGCCGCTTAGTGAGGTGCGCGAGATTCTACGTCGTGCTGCGGCTTTGCTGTGCCGGAGTCCCCACGACGAGACGGCGGCTGCTCACCACCTGGTTTCCATTCCGTTTGCTATGTTCACGCGGCGCTCGCTGAAGCTGGGTGTCTCGCTGTGGCTGGGTGTCTTGAACGAGAATGCTCGGCTGGAGCCGCGGTTGCTGAACGAGATTGCGCATCATTGGGAGGCCACTGTTTACAAGAAGCAGGGCATGTTCAACCCTGCACTGACCCACCCGGATCCGTTCTTCCTGCGGGAGGAGTTTGGGCCTTCGGATCTAGAAGCATTAGCTAAGCGCAAGCAGCTGATGCACAACCTGCTGTCGCCGCACTCGAGCCTGCTGCAGTTCTTTACCTCACACTTCAACGCCACCCGTCTCGGGTCTCCGGACACGCAGCGCATCTTCTTGCGTCTGCTGGATGTCACGCTGGACGCCATGCGCCACACTTCGGCGCATCCGCTGGCCCGTGAGCTGCGGTTCCAGATTGTCCTCTTTGGTCTGAGGGTCCTGCGTCTCTCGACCACCATTGGGGCCATTGCTCAGTGGCGTCTCAAGGACAGGATTCTATCAGCGGCCCTGGGCTGGTTCCGGTATGCGCCCCGCTGGTCGTTTGGCACTAACCTGCTGCAGATGAAGACTGAGATTCGTCTGCTCGGCGATGTTATGGCGGCTCTCAAGTCAGTCTCGGCCATCGGAACCCAGGGCGTTGGCAACGTCCGGTCGCTACAGGCCAAAGAGCAGCTATTGCAGTTGCTGCTGGAGAACGAGCAGCAGAGACTGGCCGTTTGGGTGTTCCCGCTGCCGGATCAGGCCAAGATGGCGCACATCCCGGCTCCCCGCAACCGTAGTGCTGTGGAGGCTGAGCTGATTCAGTTGGTCCGCACGGCCTGGTCGCAGGACCCGAGCATTGCGGTCGAGTTGGTGTCTCGGTTCAACTGGCCGCGGATCCAAAAAGAGGTTCGCTGGCTGCTGCTAAATGTGCCATCTAAGGCCATTGACGAGCCGGAGGCCCTATCGGTGCTGCTCGGCGGCAAGCTGCCCGATGATGTCAATTTCATGCAGCTGAAGCATCTGCTGTACTGGGCGCCGGTGAACCCTCTGACAGCGGTGACGTTGTTCTTGCCGGACTACAAGAATCACCCGTTTGTAATACAATATGCCATGCGGGCACTAGAGAGCCATTCGGTGGAAATTACCTTCTTCTATGTGCCGCAGATAGTGCAGACGCTGCGCTACGACTCCCTGGGTTATGTGGAGCGGTACATTCTGGAGACGGCGCAGTTCTCGCAGCTGTTTGCGCACCAGATCATCTGGAACATGAAGGCCAATGCCTATAAGGATGACGATGGGCAGATTCCCGACGAGCTGAAGCCGACGCTGGACTCCATCATGGACAAGATGGTTTCTTCCTTCTCACCCGAGGACCGCTCGTTTTATGAGCGTGAGTTTGCCTTCTTCGACGAGGTGACGGGCGTCTCGGGTAAGCTCAAACCGTTCATCAAGAGCAGCCGTGAAGTCAAGAAGCAGAAGATTGAGGAGGAACTACGCCAGATCAAGGTCGAGGTCGGGGTGTACCTGCCGTCAAACCCGGACAGCGTCGTCATTGGCATTGACCGCAAGTCGGGCAAGCCGCTGCAGTCGCATGCCAAGGCCCCATACATGGCGACGTTCCGGGTGCAGAAGCGGAATGTTGATGGGCCTCCGAATGAGAAGATGCTGTTGCCCATGGACGACGCGGACCCGGTGGCTCCTGCGGATGCTACTACTACTGTGGGGACTGCAGCTGTGGCTGTGGGCAACGGGGTTCCAGTCACTGCTGTGGCGGGCCCTACGGCTGTTGCTCCTCCGGCGCCGGTGGAGGCCTGGCAGTCGTGTATGTTCAAGGTGGGTGACGACTGTCGGCAAGACATGTTGGCCCTGCAGATGATTGCGGCGTTCCGGGGCATCTTCAACTCTGTGGGACTCGATGTCTTTGTGTTCCCGTATCGTGTTATCGCCACGGCGCCCGGATGCGGTGTCATTGAGGTTCTTCCCAACTCCATCTCGCGTGATATGCTAGGGCGTGAGGCGGTCAACAAGTTATATGACTACTTTGTGTCCAAGTATGGCAACGAGGACTCGCTCCGGTTCCAAAATGCACGGGCCAACTTTGTCAAGTCGATGGCGGCCTACTCGGTGATTTCCTTCCTGCTGCAGTTCAAGGATCGCCACAACGGAAACATCATGGTGGACGACCAGGGCCACATCATCCACATTGACTTTGGCTTCTGTTTCGACATTGCGCCCGGCGGCATCAAGTTTGAGCGGGCACCATTTAAGCTGACGACGGAGATGATGGATGTGATGGGCGGCTCGCCGGACCACCAGGCGTTCCGGTGGTTCGAGGAGCTGTGCGTCAAGGCGTTCCTGGCGTGCCGGATGTATGCGCACAAGTTGGTGCAGATTGTGCAGCTGATGATAGACTCGGGGCTGCCGTGCTTCAAGCCTGAGAGTGTGCGGCACTTTTTGGAGAGGTTTGTGCTAGAGAAGAGTGAGAAGGAGGCAGCAGAGTTTATGCGGGATCTAATTAAAAAGAGCTATGCTTCTTATTCGACGGGGGTTTACGATCATTTCCAGTTGCTGACGAACGGGATTCCGTACTGAGGGGGGGGAGAAGACGATGGTATATATAGATTGTTGAGATGTAATTTGATATTTACGGCTTATGCTTAATGCTTGTTTTTTTGTTTGGTAGAGACAGATTGTGAAGAGTGATTGTGAAGAATGATTATTATTATGCAACCTATTTCGGGTATTTTTTCTAGTCTACACACATACTAAATCTATGGTCCCACATCGGCCCCACATTTCCGGTTCAATATAATGACTATGCCTTCTCTATCTCTTCCCTCCTAGTTCAACCGACTCCCAGTAATATGCGTCGGCTGATGATATGGCAGATAGTCAACATGGACATACGCTCGATCAACAATTGGCACGCTCTCTAGGAAATATGTCAGCACCTCACTCAGATCATGCGAGTCCTTCAACGGCGTGTGGCTCGGCAGGACAATATCAACCTCAACGGCCAACTTATCGCCGGTGTGGTACGCCCGCAGATTCTGAATCTGCTTGATGGTGGTGGCAAAGCGCATCGTGAGATACAGCAGCAAATTGCGCTCATCGGGGTCCGCCGAGAACCCGGTGAGGTTCCGGGCATGGTGCATAGCAGTGGCGGACCAGTTAAAGACGACGTAAAGCGATAGCAACAAGCCACCGAGAGCATCCAGCCACCAGATCTTGAAGAAGAAGCCAAGGATCGGGAAGAGGATGGATCCGGTGTTGAAGACGACATCGGTCAGGGCATCCTCAGCAAGCGCCTGCACCGACGAGTTCTTGACGAGGCGGTACCAGAGCCACACGGCACCCTTGATGACAATGGTCGAGACCATGATGACGATGGCGGGGGCCCCGAGCTCGAGGATCTCCCGGTCCGTCGACATCAGATGCCCGATGGACTCGAAGCCGACCTGGAAGAACGCCGTGATCATGACGATGGCGAAGACGAGGACGCCCAGCGGCTCCAGCTTCTTGCGGCCGACCGGATACTGTTCGTTATCGCCCTGCGAGCGCGCGACCAGCCGCGTCGTCGTCCAGACGATGAACGTGGACAGGAAGTCAAGGATAGCGTCGACGAGCGAGGCAAGCACCGACATGGACGGGATCGTGAGGACAATGGCGAGCTTGCCAGCGAGGAGGATCGCATTGGCGAGAAAGTTGACCCAGATGGCGACCTCGACGATGGGGTCGTCCGAGTCGAGTTCGGCGTCCTCGACCCAGGGGATCGACGGGATGGGCACGTCGGGGGCGCCGACGCCGGCTTCGATGTCGGGGGGGAGATCGGAGTCAGAGTCGGAGTCTTCGTATTCGATAGGATAGCCGTTGGTGGTGGCATGGTGGTGGGGAGCGAGGAGGGGGCGTTCTTCAGGGGCTTTGAAGATATCTTTGGGGGTTCGTTTGCGGGGGGCGGAGGGGGAGGGGCCAGTGACGGTGAGAGTGGGGGCGGACAGAAGCGGAGTGGATGATGTGGCGTTTGCGAAGATGGATGGGGCGGTGACATTGGCGTGTGGCGATGTGTCGTAGGAGTTGGTGGGGGACTCGGAGTGTTCGTGGATGGTGTCGGGGATGGCAACGGAGTGGAAGGCCGAGGCGTGCAACTCGGTGGAGTATTCCTCCAGCATCTCGTACGGAATCGGCGAGTCCAGCAGCTTATCGATGAAGAGATACTGCTGGATCAAATCGTTGATGCGCTCATAGTACGCCCGGAGCCCCGGGCTGCTGTAGCTGGCCATCTTATCCTTGGTCGTCCAGTACTGCGCCCAGTTGTACCGTGGATTCTTACTCCCGCCAATCATCCGCATGCTCCGCATGCCACTGCCGGCAATAATCTCGCTGAGGCGGCGCCCGTCGGCAGCGACGCGCCGGGCATCTTCGTCGGGGTTGGGCGCCACCATGACGATACGGCCGTTAGTGGCGGGGGGCACGGTGGTGGCGGGGCCCGGGGTGGGAGATTCGTCGGGGAAGATGGTGCGCGAGGTCACCGAGCTAGTAGACCGGGTGCGCTTGAGGGACATGTGAATTGACATAGGAGGTGGGACGACACGGGAGGCGGAGGAGCGGCGGGAGGTGGGGTTGGAAGAAGAGGGGTGGCGACGGCCAGCCGGGGTGGAGGGTTCGGATGTGGAGGTAGGTAGAAGGGGGGAGTCTTCCTTGGGGTCATTGTTCGTGGTTGTTATTGTTGTTGTTGGAGGGGGTGTGGCAGAGAAGAAGCGGGTTAGAAGGCCCGGAGTATTGATGGATGGGGGGGTTGTCATTGTGGAATTGCGAAGATTGGGAGATTTGGTGATGGCAGCGAATGAGAAAAGAAGCAAGAAAAAGTTAGGTGGATTTGGAGATAAAACGCAGTAGCCAAATACGGCAAAGAAGATGGACGCTTTTCAAGAAGCACAATGTTTGGCTGATCCCCAAAGCGAATGGGAAAGAAAAAAAGAATTTGATTAGATAAACCAAAGAAAAGAAGACAAGACGCGCCAAAACCCCGATACCAAGAATTGTTTTTTTTTCTTGTCAATTCGCCTTTTTATTGAAACTCAAACTCAGGAACAAAAAACGCAGCCAATCAAAAGATGTGCGTAAAGGGAAGTTCCTCCCGGTTTTAATGCGGGATCCCGGCCGGCGCGCCCTGGGAAGGATGTGACTGGGCGGGCACCTTTTTTTTTTGGCTCTCTTAACCTTACGTTCTGCCGTACCAAATCTTGATATAGCCCGCACTAAGAGAAAAAGAAAAAAGAAAAAAAGTTGAATAACAAATATATATATATCATGTCAATCACCACAACCTTCCCCCCACTACCACTAATTTGTTTGCTTCAGAGAATGCAATTTTCCTCCCCATCTCACTGAAGCCTTGGCATCCCAAACGCAGGCGGCACCAATGGGTTCCGCTTCTCAATTCAACTCCAGGAAATGAAATCATCGTCAATGTATGTATTTCCTCAACGGCAACTTTAACCGGGAGGAAAAGGATCCAATTACGGCTGTAAAAGCTTTAGCTGTTTTGGGAAATTGGCTGGGCTGGGCTGGACTAGGCTGGGGGGTTGAAGGTGAAAGGGTTGGTGAGGTCATTACATCAGTAAGTGGATCAATCTCTCAACCTCACATCTTTTTTTATCATGAGATGAGCGAAATTGCAGCTATAATATATTAGTGGTTGAGATTCTATGTATATTCAGAACTAGTTCTTGCTGCTTGGAGACTCGACTAACACACAAACCCGTTACACTAACCTCGAATTCCTTCCTCAACTGTGATCTCATCCCATCATGACCTCCTTTTTTGCCTTGTAGTGTCGTGTCAATATCATAACCTTAACCCATATTTGCGGTAGTTTTCTGTAACCCTAAGCATTTTAACAAATTGACTACATAACCACTTTCAAAGTGATATGAAAAAAATATCGCAATGTGTGTTTCATGATCCCGAATTATACATATTTTCGGCAAAATCCCGAACGGCATGCATACCCTATGGTCTGAACTAAAAAGATGCAAAAAAGGACGTAATGTTGTTTTTGGCCTTTTGGTTGCAGAAAAAGACAGTAACATGAAAAAGAGTATCTATCCACAAGGGGTATCATGAAATAACAGTCTTGCAACTGGGACTTCTTTTTTATATATCTTTCTATATATCTCCCTGGTACTTTTTACATCATTACCAAGTTCTCAATCACTGACTATCCATATGCCCGAAGACGCAAATACTGTAGATATCTCCGAGTTTTATCACTGTCTCCCCCTTGACAAAGAGATCGACGGACAATCATTACTTCCTCCACCCGATCAAAAGCAACAAAAACATGACTTTGTTGGAAACAGAAAACACAATCAATAGTCGACGACCTGCTATTGATCATCGTTGTTCTGCACATCGGTGTCATTGATACTGTACTTGTGAACATTCGCTGCAAAAGGCCGGCAATGGCCATGCAGAGAGCCGATGGATGATCAACAGGTTAATGAGGGCTATGTCGTATTTACTGTTCAAGATTGACGAGCTTCTTGTGGTGTTATATAAGTAGAGATACTTATAAACTCATGGTATCTAGGGAAAACACCCCCGCAGTATACGTCACCTGATTGTCATATCGGGCACCGACAAGCCGGGGTGTCCATCCGTCCTCCGTATCCATCGGCTTCCGCACCCATTCCCGCCTAAAAATACCAATACAACCAA
Source organism: Ambrosiella xylebori (assembly GCA_002778035.1). NCBI lineage: Eukaryota > Fungi > Ascomycota > Sordariomycetes > Microascales > Ceratocystidaceae > Ambrosiella > Ambrosiella xylebori. The sequence goes on from PCDO01000002.1 coordinate 1,044,914, forward strand.
TAAGAACACGACTCCTTTTGGAATCCACTATTTGAAACCTTTCCTATTTGGTACGTCAATGCTATATCCAAGGACATTCTTGTATTTAGTCTATAATTTTCATAGAGTCGATGTAATCATCATTATGTATGTCACTAGTTTAGTTTGTATACAGAGTCCATAGGACCCCCGATTTGATCAGTGCTTTGAGATAGAAACGTCAACTTAGGAAAATCATGGACACAACCTCCGGAAGTACTTCCCCGGGTTTTCATCATCCGCATTCAGATCATTTTGACTCCGTGTAACGTCTAATCTGGATACATCCAAGGCCACTCAGGCAAAACCAAGAGAGAAAGAGAGATGTGAGACATGGTGATAATCTAGAATTGGTGTAAATCATCGCGTGAAGATAGCAATGAGGATAATCTCAGATTAGAGGCTGTGTAGTTGAGTGATGACTTGACGGTTGTTAACGGAGGTCTTGGGCGAGGTGAGACGGGATGGTTGCCCGGTAGGACAGGATCTAAGACTTTGAATGCGGAAGCCGACGAAAATAGGTAGCACAGGACCCAAAGCAGTTCCTTGGCACGGGGATATCATGCCACAGCTACAACCTCTTCCTTGACACATGATTAACCACACCCATATCTCATCTACATTGGCATCGGTATCGGAGTCCCCCAGGAGTCCACTACCGTCATCCTATGCCACACCTAATCTCTACTTGACTTTCCACCTGCGGTCTTTTTTCGAACAACCCACCATTAGAACCATTAGCACTGTCGGCCCACGCGTCCTTGAAGTAGCCGTGACGGCGGTTGCTGGATACACGACATCTTCTAAGGCCCAATCTTGACCAATTATCACGGACTGGTTACACGAAGAGGTCATGGGCATGACAAAACAGACACGCGTCCAGTAACGGTATTGCAGATTGAAGAGGAGTCTAGAGTCTAGACCAGAGAGTATCATTGTTAGATTTACGGTTATTATTTTTTTCTCTCTTTATTGTGAGGTTGCTCAAAGAGTTGGTCATAAGATTGAAAGCAGGAGTCATGTCAAAATGCTAGATGTGATATTTAGGTACCCTAACCCTAGGCTTCGGTTTGTAGCATCTCCTGTACGCTACCTTCATCCTGTTTCCTCAATTGTCACATCGAGCTAATATTTGTAATATTATTTGGCTTTCTGAGCCAACATCAACGGCCAGTCTGTTGCATTCAACAGAATCTATCTATCACAGACATCACATAATCAACAATTCAAATTTAATGAAGCAAATATTTTCAGGAAACCAAGCAACCACTAATCCAATCGATCGATAAATTTTCATCACCGTTAGAGACAATGACAATGACAAAGAAAAACAAGAATGAAAGAAACTCTTCTCTCCTGCCGCTTCCAATGCCACCTCCATCATACAAATCTCCTTCTTTCGACAAGCGACGTCAAAAGGATGTTGGCCCCTCTTTTCCTCCTCCTCTCCCCATGCCCGCGGCTACGCTAATGCTATGAATATAAGGCAGGGCACGGTATAAATCGATGTCTGTTTTCTGGCCAAGTCAATAGTTTACCTTTAAGAAACGCATCCCCTCCCAACCTTCTGTGGAGTTCTCTATAATGGGACCATTATATATTGTGTTTATATATATATGTAGACGTCTATAAAAGACAATGGTAGCGTGCTGTGTTGTGTCAAAAAAAAAAGGTGGAGGCTCCATGGGCCTATAGGGAGGGTTACGTTGATTACGTCGGGGAAAGGGGGATGGGGGGTTGTCGGACATGGGATTGACCGTTGTGGTGGTATCGAGGAACTTGCCTTCAGACTCGCCATGATAGGTCCTGATTTTATGTTGATTTTTCCTTTCCTGCTCCTTTATGTTTACATATTCAGGTAAGGAAACCTGCGTCTTTTTTGGAGAGACCATTACGTTGTTACGCTATGTTTGATATTGACATATGGATATTGTTTCTGCCATTTGTACTGACGTTTTGATATTTTGATATTTGGCTTTTGAAGCGCTGTGCCGAGGGAAGAGAGTCTTGTGCCGAGGGCTGTGCCCATGCTTAGTTTTTTTTTGTCATAAAATCGATTCAGTAAGAACAAAACAATAGTTTCTGTGGTTATATACACACAGGCATAAAATAACATCATAATTGCCACTCTTTCATCAATAATATACATATATTTTTTCTTATAACAAAAACAACTCCACTATACTTGACCACACAGCCACCTTCAATACGAGGTTGTTCAAAAAATTTAGGGGTTGCAAACTACAGGTTCGAATAACGCAAAGAAAAATAAAGGGAAAAAAAGGCCGACCCTCCATTACGCATAGAATTTCCCAGATGATGCCCGCTTCCTGTTGTCGCCTTGGTTCCTGTCTTGAGTTCTCGACGAATCGGAAGCGGGTTTTGGGTGGTTAGGCGAAGCAGGTACAACAAGATGATGAGGGGATCAAGAGACCATAAACGATATGTGACTTCTGGAATCTTTACGTAGGGCTTTTTGTATTTTTTGTGTGTGTGTGGTGTTCATCGTCTATCATCTTGTATGAACCTGTGGAACAAAGCCCACATGACTGACCAGAGGGAAATTATCCAGATATCTCGTCTTATCCTCTCCCGCCGAGTAACCGATAAGCCAAATTTCAAATTTCACACACTTCACACTTCACACAGTTATCATATGGCGCCCGGACAAGCATATATCCCCACGCTTGTCATCAACAGCTGAAAATGCTCGACAGGCCCGGCGATCCTTTCTTGTCTCTGTATCCGAGGGGTCCGGATATTTTTGATGTGGATTTTGCTGACTTTGATCCTGTTTGGTTGATAATTGTATTTTGTGAGTGAAAATATGATGGGATCTTTTAGCATGCAGACATAGTGTCGGTGCCAACCTCTCTAGTTTTTTTTTTGTGGTTAAAAGTTCAAGATACACATAGTAATGGTTGATAAGGAAACTGAGCTGATGGGCACGCTGAATGGTTGGTGAATGTCAAAGTGATGATCATTTCTTTTTTTGCGCCAAAATGGTGCTGTTCCTAAATAAATCCCGAATCGATCGGCAATCGAGAGTTGGTAAGGGTTACTTGCGAGATCCCAGGGTTGACTAGGTTCCATAGGATTTGTTCTAGAAAGTAGGGAAGAGGGAAAAAAAAAATCGGGGCCACGACATCTTTGTGGAAGCAGTTGCGGGTGGATAAGATCTCGTGATGAACAAAAGTTGAGTGGTGATATGTCAGATTACGAAGGATGCAGTGACACACATTTTGGGGCTTTGTACACTAATGATTACATATGTGTATATACTTTGTGTTTCCGGCGAAGGAATGGTGATTTTAGCAAGGTGTGAGTTGTGTTTATGTAAATCCATGAATCATGAAGTCGTCGACAAGACGCCACGGGTTCACGGTATAGGGTGTCTAGTGAAAAGTGCAGCATACATTGCATTGCAGCTGCATTCTACATTCTGCATTCTGCAATGCAGACGGAGTTGCAGAGCGATTGATGAATGAATAGAAGAGGTTGGTTGGTTGGTTTTGATAGGTTGAATTGAAGAAGTGCAGCTGACGATGACGAACAATGGTGATGATTTGGAAGGCCATTGCATCATGTTATGGTCATTAAGTCTTTAGATGGACGAGGCAAAGTAGACAAGTGACATTATTTCACTAGAGACGCCGCCGATCGTTAATGGGATAAATGCTTAGCGGAGGTAAAAGTTAAAGACAAGGCTGTGTTTTCTAAATAAGGCGAGAAGCTAAAAATGCATACTTAGTGTCAAAATCACTATAGGGCGTCAGCAAAAGCAATAACTTGGAAATTCGGCTTTGGCAAAAAGCCAAAGGGAGAATGGTATTTTTTTTGTTTTCTTTGTTATGACAGTCTAAACCCTGCAAGCTGCTGGGTTGGCTGGCGTTAAAGGTCTGTCACGACATTTAGAGAGATGATTACAGAGCTTATTCAAAATTAAAAAAAAAAAAAAACAGGTCACTTTTACACCACGTCTCCTCTCCAAGTGAGAATATTTTCATTTCACGGGCCATGGGCGGAGTACCCTATGTCCGTGCCGCACGCCGTGGCATTGGTATCAAGAGGAGGACGCAGTGTTACTGCCGGCCATATCTGTTTTCGGATCAAAGTAAACAGAAACGGAAGAATAAAATTAAAATTAAAGATAGCTAATGATCATGAGTGGTGGTGGGTTATCCCTTTTTGGTGGAGGACAATTGGATGAAGCAGTGGGAGGATGTTTTCTTTCGGGTCCATGTTATGTTTATTTTAATCATTCTTTAGAGAGTATGTTATTTAATTGCTTGTTGCATTGTGTATCCACTAGACAGACAATAGAGACTAGCCCATATTTACCTAAATATATACCATTCACGATGCTATCTCCATCAACTCCCCTCCCCCCCTCCAAAAAAAAAGAATGAAAAATTCCCCCAGTCCACTTCACCAACACGTGCAGCTCCTTATTACTTCATATTATCCTTTCTCATGATATTTATATTTTTTGCCTGAATTTTTTTTATATTTCTCCCTTGCTCACAAAAATAATATAGGCCCCTCTTATTCCTGATAGCATTTCCCGCATTCACCGACGAGGTTGTTGGTCCCGTTGCCATCACCCCTTCTCGTATTCATCCTATCGTTAACAAGAAATAGCCACTAAGTATTTTTAAAGCAAAGAAAAAAAAGATGGATAAATACGTACCATTTCCTTCGGGTTGTTTCCTGTGGTTGAAGAATAAATAAGTGCCCAGCTCCAGCTAGACAAGGTGGACAAGCGAGCCAATAATTCTGTAGTAAGAGAGCATTCTGGATGTCTTTGGTTATTGTGAGAGGAAGCAGGATCTTTGTTCATTCGGTGTTTATGTCTTCACCATTTGACAATTGCTCAGACCGCTTTTTTTTCTTTGGTGACAGAGGAGCAAGAAAGGAACTATGAGTTTTTGTTATTTTTTTTTATTTCAATCTCCATTTTAGGAAACCAGGGGAAGTAAACAACAATGTTTAACCTAATCAGGAAACGTATTGATTTTACATCTGGTTTGAACAAATGAGAATGAGCTGCTGAGAGGAGATAAATAGGAAAGGGGCCCCAATTTCTCAGAGGGAGTTGTATGGAAACCTTTGTCATGTTAGCCCAGAATAAGTTTATCGGTTTATGGATTCTTTTTTCCGAATATCGATGCTCGGAGTTGAAGAGGAGACCAAGACCAAGTATACTTCGTCATTGACCATATGGATCCTCATGTAAAACCTGGGTTCCCACTCCTACAAAGTCTTTTTACATAGCGATTATCTCCTTGTCATCGCCGGTATGCAATACTTTGTGTGCAAGTAGTTTTGCTGTAGAGGACATTGGTTACCTAGGTTCTAGATTGATGTTTTTGGGAATCGCTCTTTAAACCCTTGTTCGTGTGTGTGAATGGTTCCTCGGTTTCGTGAACGACGGAGAAGATAGATAGGAGGAAGAGAGAGAGAGAGAGAAAAGAGAGATAAAAGGAGGTTCTGACTATATGTTGTGAAGGTTGTTTTCTTGAGTGGGAATTGTTCATCTAAATATTGAGAAATGGAGAACTGGACACCACACACACACATTTATACCGTGGTTTCTAATATTTGTAATATTTCGCTCCACGCATAGCCTTTGCATCTGTCTGTTCGATATGGGAACCTGCATTCTTTACTTTGATCTATATAAAAACGACTGCACACTGTCCACCACTATCGACCCCACTGCCCCCGCCCCAACATATATTTATTCATATATCTATATACATGACGGAAACGTCACTTGGATGTTCTATATACTACTGTCAATAGATATATAGATACATAGAAACATGATCAGATAAAACATTTAGATGCACTCTAGAGTCCCCTACATCGCTCCAGTCCAACGCAGCCACGTCAATTGCAAATTGCAACCTGTGCATGCCAGTTGCAAGCCCCAAACTAAGGGTGAACCATGTATTTATTTTATCTCCATAGCCTGATGATTGTTGAGCCTGCATCCGGCATATATACATACACGATGCACCGTTTTGGTAGAGATCTATAGAACAGACGAAAAGAAGGAAGGGGAAAAAATGCCGAGAGAAAGCTATGAACGCCTGTGGATAGACTGCCCTGCTTGACAAGAGCCCCAGAATCTGTGACTGTTGATGTCTCGATGTACGGGTAGGTGCTATGTATTTTGGTGTAGGCATATATTTACGTGATGGCGGATCTGATGTAAACATTATGCCGCATTTTGACTTTGGGGGTTGTTTAGAGACATCCTACGCCTCTGTCGATGTGAGATTTGAAGATTTGAGTGTCTAGAAGCTGGAAGCAGCCAATGGCGAGACGGATGACTGTTTCACTTTTGTCGGGATGACTTGACAATTGCAGTTTGTGATTTGTGTGATTGTGTCTAGATCATACTGGCATTTTCTACGGACATGCAGATTCATGAAGTCTGCCAGATATTATATAAAATTACTATATACAGGTCACGGCCACAATATATATATATATATATATATCATCATCATCATCATCAATCCATCTTTAATTGCTGTGAAATCTCAAGGGACGTGTAAACAGGTTTGTATACATATTCGCTCCACGAACTATATACTGCATAATGGTCCGGAAATACATACCACGGACCTAGACATGGCTACCCTGGACAAACTATGCCTATGAAGTCCAACGTACTGTCTTAAGAATCTGTACTATATCATCCTCCGACCTAACCCCACAAGCCACCAGCAGTCATGCTCGTAGCAGGACAAGAAAAAAAAGAACAAGTCAACCTTGCGGGGTACATAGTTTTGGATAACACAAACCTCCGTTCAACCATGTCATCACCACTTAACCCGATATCTATATATTCATATTTCCGTTGAATAAGCAAGTGAATGTCACATATCAACTCGATTTTTCCATCTGCGTGCGTTGTTGAAGACAGAAAAAAAAAGATGTATACATTGTTATCTTGTATGCATTTTGAATATATGTGTTCCTCATTCAACCTGCCGTTTAAATCACATACACATACATACAATCCGTCCGCTCGCAGGAATCAATAGACGGACCGTCAGCCGTCCGTTCCTCTTGTAACGCCTTCTCATAGTGTTGCGTAGGCATATATCTATATACACAGACACACCCACATCATACACCCGTCTTTTGGCTGTCAGTTTCTTTAGTTCAGTGGGCAGTCAGTGCTATCATACCGAGTGAACGAATCAATAAACAGGAAATAAATGCTTTACCAAGACGGAAGAAACAGAACTAAACCAAACATGTCTCTGATTTATGTGGGACCGATACTGCGAAGTGCAATGTTGGTGAGAACGGACATGTTCTAGAGAGAAGAGAGAAGAGAAGAGAAGAGAAGAGAGAGAGAGAGAGAGAGAGAGAGAGAGAGAGAGAAAGAGAAAGGCCTCTAACCAAGTACGGCCATGAACCAACATATGAATATGTAACAAGATCGTGCTTCGTTGCTTTACTTGGAGGCCTTGAAAACAGCCGTGGTTCGTGTTTGAATCTTCTATATTTTAGCTTGCAGCTAAGTCAACGCTATAAGCGCTCAATAACAATCTGATATTCGTTTTCAGCAACACTGCCTCTCCGTTTTCACATCCTTTTTTAACCGAAGAACACATTATTTTAAATGAATGCTTTTTTTCACATCCCGTGAGAGAAATTCATATATGTGACCTCGAGGTGATTCCTCTGTTCCTTTTCTTTCCGGCTGATTGTTCATTTCTTTTCTGTTGTCCTTGTCTTTATATGTACCCTGCTTAGTCGGTCACACTTTGTTTTTTTTTTTTGTTTTTTTGTATACCTCGTATCCATTCCGCCTTTACAACAGCGCTCACCACAAAACAACACAACGTGCAACACTCACGGGCCTCAAGCAAAGAAAGGAAGACTCACCAAAAATAAATCCGATAAAATAGGACAAAAACAGAAAGAGCCTGAATGGGAAGCACTGACACTTGGGATTCCTACGAGAAAAGAGACCCACGAACATTCGAGATTCTCAGCCGCTGCTTGTTTGTAAGGGCGAGAAATTTAGAGAAATTCAATATTCGAAGCAACCAACGGATATTTAGTTTAAACCAGAAAAAAGGAGACATGATGTGTCAAGACAGTGTTGCCTTTTAAAAAAAAACTTTGGCACAAGGCTAGTTGGCTAATTCAAGCAAGACAAGACGACGACGTAAGGCAAATTCTGTCCTTGATACATACATAGTCTTGATTTTTTTTGTATTTCTCTTCTTCTGAACACATGCTCTCTTATTCTCTTCCCTTTCTTCTTGTCTTCTTCTTTCCCATAACTAAGAGACAAGCTCCATCACCACTCGCCACTCTCACCTATTCTCTGTCTCTCCTTCAGAGTCGTCGGACCACAACCGACAGGCCCTCAGTCTGTCTGCCCATCGCATTGCATCCTAATCGCAAGCATCCCCATCTGGAATTTCTCTTATTTTCCTAATTTTTTTTGTCTCTGGCTTTTTCTTGTCCAGCACCTGAAAATAACCTTGGGAACATATACACATATTTACATATTTACATATTTATATTTTACACGCCAATCCGTCTTTGGCCTTGGCCTGGCATATATAAGCAAAAGCATCAGTAACTTGACGAGGCCTTTTGTCCGACTCGCTAGTTGTGATCTCTGTCTCTTTCTTTTTGTTATCATCGTCGTCTCCTATATATAGATATATATTTATCTATTTTTCCAAGCCCAAGCATTAGCCCTGGCTCTTTTTAATATTTCTTTATTTTTCATCTTTTTTTTATTCATTTTTTATTTGGACTCAGAGACCACCACCACAGACACGCAGAACACAGACAGATTTTAGAAGCGCAAAAATCGACCCACGAGCTTGACACTGAGCCTTTTATTATTGCTACTGCCAATTCCTTTTACCAAAGAAAACTCTCTCTTTTGTCATTTTTGTGTCTTTCGCTATCCGATTGAGCTTTCTGTTGTGTGTATGTATGTGTGTGTGTGTGTGTGTGTGTGTGTGTGCATTCGGCGCGCAGTTTTTTATTCCTTTCTTTTTTTTCCGAGCAGGCTGTTGTTGTGTTGCTGGAATACCTTGTTGGATCTCTAAATAGCCTCCGACGTTTGGTGTTTTCGCGACGACGATAGCAACGACAGCAATAACTGATTTTGTCCTTCGTTTTTATTTATTAATTATTATTATTATTATTATTTATCTTGACATTACTGAACGCGCGACCAGCCTCATAAACTACTCTCAAAATTCTCGAAACTATCACTAAAAAAGGTCATTAATGCAAAGGACGAGAGCCGCCTTGGGATAGCTTCGACCATCACCTCCCGTTAGTTTGGGCCATAGACTCCACGGCTTCGGCGTCATCCTTTTCCACACTCGTTCCTGACCTTCCCCTTTCCTTCGTTTCATCCACGACTCTTTCTCTACCTGATTCCGAATTTCTCTCGATACATACACATTTCTTCCAAAAACAATGGCTCGCTTCAGCTTCACCAAGCGCAAGACATTGGCACCAGAGGAAACTGCAGCGCCGTCTTTTCGGGTCTTGGACCGCTCCGAGGTTTCCGGGGGCTTTCACCCGCCGCCCAAGGCTGTGACGGCTCCCGATGGATTCCGGAGCTTGACGAGTTCCGGGGGGCGTGTTGGGACGGGAGATAATGGGGATTTGTATGATAATGATGATAATATCTTTGCGGGGATGAAGATGAACAGGTATGTTTTGTCTTTTTTTTTTGTTTCTGATGTTCCTGATGAGCTGGTTCTCTGGGTGTGATGTGACTTTGGAGGTTGGAACTACGCCGTCGTTTCTGCAAATGGCCCGAATCAGACGGAGAAACTCGAGCGACTGAGTGTCTCTGCACTCCATGTTTCCGGACTACATCTTTTTTCTCCAGCTCGGACTGGGCTCCACCCACTTCGATTCTGTTCCGGCCTCCGCAGCTTGGCTTTTTTTTCTCTATAATTCCCACGGGATTCACAACATGGTTTCCCTGGTGTGTTTAGCGCTTTTGCTTGATTAAATATGATGGCCCAAGCTATATAGCGCAGCCCGGAAACATGGTCCGTTTGACCACGGCAAGATCGCCAGATTCTAGCAAGCCCCCTTCCATTAGCCACTACATTGCCAATGCACCTCTTTTTTTTCCTTCTCGTTTCTGTTTCCTTGACAAGCATATGTGTGTCTCAGAGAAGCCTCAAACACACACACACACATATATATATATATATATATATATATACAGAGTTTCTCATGACATTTTCTACAATCGACACTTGCCCTCACTATGCCCCCCTCGCCTCTCTTTCCCTTTTCTTCCCCTCTCATACCCCCAAAACCTACACAAAACACAAGCTTTGGGCCTTGGCGCATATCCACCCTGGACCGCATCGTTTAGCACGATGCTAGCCCTAGGCTTTGTTGCCTCTTCCCCCCGGTTTAAGACTCTTTTTTAGCTTCAGCATCCAGGATTCATGCAGCCCCAGGGTCAACTTATCGATTCTTGTTAACAGGACGTCCCTTGCTGGGCTATATCAGGCTTTTCAGAGTCTGTCGTGAACTGCTGTTGCTTGTATTTCGGTAGCATATAGCGCTACATCGGATAATTAGAACGCCAGCAAAGTCCGTGCCAAGTCTCTTTTTCTCGCCTCTTTCTCTCCGCTCCTTGCCCCATCTTCTCATCTTGCTCCTCTTATTCACCAGAAGAAAAAAAAAGAGAAAACAAAAACCCAGCCATTGAACCGAATCACATCCACTTTTGGTCCAGGCCTCTCGTAATACTTTCCCCAACCAACCAGCACCGCTAACCATTTGAGTCAGGGGCAGCGGCTCATCAACTACAAAGACCGCCTCCACCGACGCTTCCTCTAGACACAGCGGCGCCTCCACTGCTCCGTCTTCCGCCGCTCACAACTCTGACCACGACGACCCCCGCAACACCCACGGCCACGGCCACGGCCATACCCATACCTCTTATAAGCCGCCCCCCAAATCCTCCACCGGCGGCCTCCTCAGTCGTGCCGGCCGCACCTTCTCTTTTGGCAGCAAGAAGGGCTACGAGGAAGACCCGGACGTGCCCCCGCCCGTCCCGCAGATCCCCCACGACGTCGAAGCTTGCCCGCGTGGTATGACGGCATCCACCACGACCACCGCCAGCACCGCGATGCCGCCGCGTGTTGGAGACCTGGTGTCCCGTTTCGACCTTGGCGGAGACTTTGGGTCCATGTTTGGCAGCGGTGGAATCGACGGAAACGCGCAGGTTCCCACTAAGAACCCCATTAGCCCCTACGAAGAAACCTCGTCCGTCCACGACTCGCCGGCCCAGTCCATCCGGACCGCCACTAACCATAACAATACATCTGAAAACCGCAACAGCATCTCCACTGTCACCGGCCGTTCGCTTACTACCAGTCGCTCCGCCCAGTCGCAGCCGTCGCCCCTCCACCTCGACCAGCACACCAAGGTCGAGCCCTCCCCCTTCTCCTACGAATCCCGCACCTCCCACGATGGGCTCCTCCGCAATTCCTCCCCGAAACAATCCATGTCACCGCAACTCCACTCCAAACTGAATCCCTGCTCGCCACCCCCGCCCGACGAGGACGAGGATACAGCCCTGCTCCGCGGCACCCTCATGGCCAGCTCTCTCCTTACGGAGGAGTCGACGACGGGCAGCCAGAGCCCGCGGGTTGCTGCGCACGACCGGGACCGGTCCATGAAGACGGTGCGTGAGGCCGGCGAGGACAACATGTTTGACAACACGGAGGCCGCCTCATCGCGGCCAACCCCGCGCTACGGTGCATCTTCACGTCCGTCGCCGACGTCACGAAACAGAGTCATGACGCCGGCCCAGTTTGAAAAATACAAGAACGAGAGACCGGCCTCCTACGACAAGGGCTCCGCCAAATCAGACGACGAGGATGATGTCAACTATGACGATGACGATGACGAGCTCGAGAAGAACAAGCAGCTGTCTAAGCAGCGCAAGAAACAGGAGGCTCACATGGCCGTCTACCGTCAGCAGATGATGAAGGTCACTGGCGAGCCTGCCCCGGGCCCGCGCCCGCCCATCACCTCGTCGCTCTCGGCTACCAACGGTGCCTCGCCGAGCCCCGGTATGCCTAGCGACGCTGGCTCCGACGAGGACGAGGAGGTCCCTCTCGCCATCCTCGCTGCTCATGGCTTCCCCAACAAGAACAAGCCGCCCACACGCCTGTCGCAGATATCGTCGAACCCCAACCTCCGCCAGTCGCTGCAGCCCTCGTACCAGCGGCCCGGGTCCGCCGCCGGCCAGCAGCAACAGCAACAGCAGCCCGGTGGCGAGGGACAGCCTGGCAACCAGTCGTCGACGCTGCCTGCATTTGCCCGTGGGCTGCCGCAGGACCCGTTTATTGGCGCGGGTCTTGTGAGACATGCGCCGCGGGAGTCCCTCTCTATGAGCGGGGGGGCCCAATTGCCGCCGGTGGGCGCGACGCCGGGCGGGCTGGTTGGCATTATTGCGAGTGAGGAGCGTGCGAAAGCGCTTCGACGGGGCGGCAGCCCTAACATTGAGGCTAACGTGGCTCGCAATGCGCAGTTCCAGCCCACGGGGTTGCTAGGGAACCAGTATAATGCCGTGAGCGGCTCGGGCCATGCGATGCATAACAACATTAGCATTGGTAACGGGTTCGGCGGTGGCATGGGCAACATGGGAATGGGTGGTGGTGGTGCCGCTAACCCCCGTAGTAGCATCTATAGCATGGGCGGAGCCCCGTCGATGCCGCAGCTGCCGATTATGAATGGGCAGGACCAGATGGCGCAGATGCAGCAGTTGATGCAGATGCAGATGCAGTTTATGCAAATGCAGATGGCCCTCAACGTCCAGCAGACCCAGGCCGCCGGGATGCGCCCTATGTCCACCGTAGGCTCCATCTCTGGCATGCCCCCATTGATGCCGCCTATGAACATGGGTATGTCCATGGACCCTCACGCCTCCTACATGGGGCCGGAGCCTTCCGCTGCAGCGGCGGCCGCTCCGCCAAGAATGGACAACATGCGCACAATGAGCATGGTGCAGCCCAGCAGCGCCAGCTGGATCCAGAAGCCAAATTTTGCACCGTCTATTAGGATGCAGGGTGGATATGCCCCAAGTATTGCGCCTAGTGAACGGAGTAACATTGGGTTGCCTGGGCGGTATCGGGCGGTGAGCCAGATGCCGGCGTCGGCGCCGGCGGATGGCACAATCAGACGGGTGAGCAGTATGATGGATGTGGGGGCAGGGCTGGGGTCGCAGGTGGACCATTTAGGGATGGGTTTGAACAGGATTGGGGCCAATGGGGCGGCTAAGAATGGCGGGGGGGGCCGCAGTGGGAGTGTAACGGAAGAGGAAGAAGATGACGATGACGATGAGGGATGGGAGGCGATGAAAGCGAAGAGGGAGAAGAAGCGGTCGTTATGGAAGTCGAAGAAGGGGCTTAGCAAGGACATTGGTGCGTTGATCTTGTAAGCGAAGCGTTGATGGAAAGAAGGGATGATTTTTATACGGGATGTGGTTTTTATTTTTTGGTCTTTTTTTTTGGGATGTTTTTGTTTTATGTGGGTTTACGTGATGCATATTTTTACATATACAGTTTGTCTTTTTTTTCTGATTTTTTTTTCTGTTTAAATCTTGTTCTATAAAGCATGGATACTTAGGAAAGGAGATTATAATTGATGGAAGTGAGTAATGGGTAGTTTCTTATATCTAGTGGTTAAAAGTATTTGACTCATGAACTCCGGTGTATTTCCTTGTGTGTGTATTTGAATCATCATGGTTTGATAATTACCGTGTGTAATGTTAACTGTATCTTGTCCACATGTCGTCCACATTCCTTCCCAATTGTCCCATCGTGAACTCGACATCCTGCCGTAAACATGAACCTGTTCTTGCCCGCCCTCGAGTTCCTTCCACGCGGGAAGGGGAAAGCCCAGCAGAAGTACCCGCTTTTCCGATTTAGTGCACAGGTCCACAATTGAAGGATTTACAAGGGAGGGGTCCATTTTGGGTAAGAACATTTACAAATATTTGTTACTGTAAGCCCGTTATCGATAAGGAGCCCCGTTTGCGGAATGTGGAGGGGGAAGTTGGTGCGGTGTTTTGGTTATATTTCAACAAGAGAACGACGGTATCTGGAAAAGAATCATTTTTACTTGACTGATTTAGGACCGTTTATTCTGTTTTAGATACACTTTTCTTTTAGAACCACTGTCCAACATGTCAACTATCAAAGGTCCCAATGCGCAGAAACTCGACGGCTCTGCCCTCAGAGTGGCGATTGTCCACGCCAGATGGAACTCGACCATCATTGAGCCGCTGGTCGCGGGCGCCAAGAAGGAACTGAGAGGCTGCGGCGTTAAAGAAGAGAACATTGTGGTTCAATCGGTTCCCGGGTCGTGGGAACTTCCCAGTGCCGTTAGAGGGTAAGTAGGCAGCAGGATGACCAGACTAGATTCCAATGACACCTATGGAGTTGTCTTGAATTTTTCTAGAAAACCCAACAAAGCTAACGCTCCCTTTCCTAGCCTCTACGCCGCCTCCCAGGTTCAATCCACCGCCGCCTCCACCGGCGGCGATCTCCTCTCCTCCGGCACTCTCTCCCCCCAGCCTACCGGTACCGCTTTGTCCGCCGCCCCCTTTGACGCCATTATTGCCATCGGCGTCCTCATCAAAGGCGAAACGATGCACTTTGAGTACATTTGCGACGCCGTCTCTCAGGGCCTGATGCGCGTGGGGCTGGATGCGGGGATCCCGGTCATCTTTGGCGTGCTGACGGTGTTGAGTGATGAGCAGGCGAAGGCGAGGGCAGGGTTGACGGAGGGGGGACATAACCATGGGGAGGATTGGGGGTTGGCGGCGGTGGAGATGGGGGTTAAGAGGAAGCTGTGGGCGGCGGGGAAGATTGAGTAAGGGAAGGGGGGTTATGGGTGTTTGATATGAGTTACAGTGGATGAAAACGTTGTGTGGGAAAGGAAAGGAAACGAAAAGAAACAAGTTTGAATATATTTGATCACAAGCGACGAACACGCACAAATGCTCTAGCTAAGCTTCCGGACTTGCACTTTGTAACCTTCTTTCCGACTTCAATCCTGTCTTTCTCAACTCCCCTCACTTCTTCAAACACACAATTCTCTTACTCTCTTTCTTGTCCAAATTTCTCCAACCTCTGACTACTAGCCTCATCCCCCCACAGCCACAAACACCGCCACCGATCCAAACAGCATGAAAAAGAAAAGCAAACTCTGCCCCATAGTTTACTGCCCTTGTGTACCTATAGTTGGTCCCGTAGACCACCATAATCACCTATTAGTGAGCTGATCTTGCCTGTAGCTTTGTTCAAATGCTGTGGCATGTGTACAGGCCACAAGTCAGGAAGATTTTGATGGGGATGGTCAGGGTGAGCGTGTTTGTGTTAAAGTAGAAAGTAGAGTGGCAGAAGGCAACGAAAGCGTGGTAATTATTGAAGCTGGGGCTGTGGAAGCAAACATCGAGGAGGTACAAGTACTTGTTGCTTTCCTTTTTCTAGCAAGAGAGAAACGCAATGAGGCTTGTCTAGAGAAGTAGATTGTCAGTAGCGGAGTAGGGAGTTAGTTGGTGTTGAGTTGTCAAGTAGGTGTTCTGTGTGTTTCGGAGACAGTGGCTGTTTTGGACTTTACTTGCAGCGAGTACAGGCCTGAATCATACAAGAATATTTTGAGGATAAGGCTAAAAGGGTCTGGGATTGCCTGGATCTTAGGACCATCGGACAGATGCCGTCGACAATAATTTTGCATTTGTTCTGATGGAGTCCTTCAAGGCCACGCTATATCTCTCGGAACCGATATGTCTCTTTGCGCTTAAGAGGCCAGAAGCAGACGGGAGGGATTATGAGCAAGGAAGCAAGCATGCAGTCCCAACTGTTAGTATATGACTATCAATTACAGCACCCTGCGGCAATGTCGATTGGGGCCGGTAAAATGCGAGGTGGGTAATGAAATTTTATTGTGTGTATATTAATAAAGTCATGCATATGAATGCACGATGTGAAGCTGGTGTTAGCATACATCGGTGTAGTATGTACGTTTGGTTTATAGGAATGCGTTATTGCCTCTGGTAACAACAGCTGATTAACTTTAGTACTACATAGAATGGATAAAACACCCACCTAATAATCCCTAGCAATGAAGAAAACGCACACAGCTTAAGGCCCGAAAGTATTCCATTCGCAAATTTAAGCTAATTGATTAGTTTCTTTGATCAGTTCTGTATGTCGCGTAGCCAAAGCATATCTGCTCATCTGTCAACCTTTATCATTTGCGCATAGTCTAGTGTTGAGAATCAATTTTGCAGTCAAGAGGTTATGGTGCTTGGGTTGATGCCTACAGGTAGATCGCGCAATATGTGATGATCACAGAGCAGATGGTGATAGCTGTATTCAAATAGTATTGACTAGTTCTCAACAATATCTACTGTGATTTGCCTTGATGTGATAGGCATGTTTCTTATCAGATGGATTAGTCCACTGTATGTGCCTTGAGATACCTACAAGAGACTCAAACTTAGATCTAACCAAAATAAAGCTTACATCAGTGTCAAATTTTGACAAATCATCACATTTCTGACCTTGATCCCAGTGATAGACTTGGCGATTTATACATCCAAGCCAACAAGGGCTTGAGCTACTACAGCTCTCTACTAAGCATATGATACTTGCATTAGGTCAAATTTCCGTCTCATTCCGGTTTCTATAACTATGAGCAAACTCCAAGCAACATGAAGCCACATCCACATGCCAATTATTAAAAAGATATCAATCTTTCATCCTACTTACCGCTAAATAACCCCGTTTATCCACAACCCTAAAGAGTCTGTACAAGACTGCTACTTATTCTATATTATTTGGTTCTTACAGATGATAATTCCAAGGAATCTTTTAAAGCAAGTCTAAAAGATACTAGAATCTCCGCCCTACTGATAGCGATTGATCATTGACTACCCTCGTAACCAACGACATCACTAGATAGCAACCATCGCAACCAAACTTCCAGTCTATCCTATATATTTCCAAATTCAAGAAAGAAGAAGAAAAGATGATTTGTATCATATATCCCAAGTCTGTAATCGACGTCAATTTTCCCAAATCACCGCTCTCTCCATGCTATGTAACCAACCATCACGCAGAACCCTTCCTTTATCTATTATTCGTTGCTCTATTCGCGAACATAGGGGATGCATAAGAACACAGGATACACAGACAATACAAGGTACTGCGGCTACCATCTATATATCTGCTCTGTGTTGAGAAAATATAATACAGGCCACTATGATATAGGTTTCTGGTCCAGTAGGCAAGTAGTGTTATCATTTATATCGTCTTTTACCTTCTTGTAAAAGAAGCACAAGATTTTCTCCCCTTCTCATCCGATTCTCAGGACAGCCAATCTAGTTTGCAAATTAACCACGATACTGTCAACCCCGAGCAACTCCTCCCCTTCAACACCGCAGCACATCCGGCACACTAATTCCTAGGGAACCATGTCTTTCGACAGGGTGGCCCGTTATACGCTCGTGACAATGAGGGGACCGTAAGGCTGGGGGATGGTTTGATTCACTCTTCAGGCCCTCGACCCTTGCCTCACCTCACCGGTCTCCACATCTCCGAATGCTTGTGTCACCCGGGCATACCAGGGTTCTTAACCCTAGATGGAAAATAGACCCACCGGCTTAGACGCGGGAGCCAATCAGAGCGAGATAATGGTGGCGGGATGACGTTAGGATTACCTATTACGGTAGAAGCTAATATAACTGTGGGAGGTGATGAAGATTGAGACTATTTACTCGGTGTTTGTCTCTAATAATCCACAACACAGACACATCTTATATACTACAGCATACACACTCACCATCATACTCAAAATCCTCTTCGCTGTCAACGTCGGATCTTCATCCATCAAGATCTCCATATACGGCCTATCCCCCTCTCACCCCTCATCTTCTCTCGCTACCACCTCATTCTCTGGCCTTACCTCACCCTCATCCAAACTCGCCCTCGGCTTTCCCGACAAACCTTCTTGTGGACATCCCCCTGCAGACCTCTGAAGTCACTCAAACTTCGGCTGTCTCCACAACCCTCTCCACAACCCTCTCCACCATCTTCAACTCCGACGACATTCCCGTCATCATCTTTCCCCAAGACATCGACTTCTTCGCCCATCGCATCGTCCACGGCGGCGACTACGCCGCTTCTGAAGTCGTCGACTACGCCACTTTCCGCCGCCTCCAAGACCTCATCTCGTTCGCCCCCTTCACAACACCGCCTCCCTCTAAGTCGTCTGCTCTTGCTATGAAATGTGCCCCGCTGCCCGCAACATTGCCTGCTACATCCTCCGTAAATATGGCTTCCACGGCCTCAGATACTCCTTCATCACTCGCACTGTCATTGGGTACCTCCAGAAGCTGCGCGGCCGCATCAACATTGTCGCGCTGTACTTCTGCCCGGGGGGTATTGGTGAGGAAGGGGCCAAGTTGCGGGGGGAGGTGGCCAAGAAGGCGGACTGCCTGGGATTTGAGGTTGACTAGAGGAATAACGACGTTAGTGTCAAGGCGGGCGATGTCAAGTGTATTGAGGAGGTAATGTCAGGCAAGACGCTGGTGTATGGAACTGCCGAGCAAAAGGAGATGGCGCTGCTGGCTCTGGAGATGAAAGAGCTGTGGTGACTGAGTAGCAGCACTAGGGTTTGTAGATCCAAGTTGTATGCAGTTAAGGTTAATAGTAACAACAAGTCAGCAATGTGAACAAAGTGGGCTTCCGACTCAACATGACAATTACTGCTCAACATAGTGACTAACACGGCCGACTTTGCCCTTCTTCCCTTTCTACCCCCGATAGCACATACATAGCATCTGCACCATCACCGGTTCCCCGACCCTTGCGCATTCTTTTTGGTCTTTTGGGGAGTCCCTGGGTTGAACTTGGAAGCGGGTCAATGTGACGGGGTGGTGGCGGTGTTGGGTTGGGGGGGGCGGGTGGGGAAGTGGTCTATGCAGTAATAAGTTGAGGTGAGGTGAATTCAAAGGAAGAGCGATAGAAAATGGAGGGGGAGTATATATATTGGATGACAGTCGAGGGTGTATTTGATCCATATATGCATGTTCGATGTTCGTATGTAAGTGATGTTTCTGATATGTGATAGAAGTGGTAAGAAAAGGATTGTGGTTTCTTTTGGGCGGAGGAGTAGGGCAGAAGGGCTGAATAGTGATGACGTTTTTGGGCGTTGAGTGATAATGATAGTTATGGGGCATATCGTTATAGTGGTATGGACTATATAGATAGGTAACCATGAAAGCATATGTGTGTGAGTGCATGCTTATGTGCGTAGAGGTTTATACCAGTATATATATATACGGGGCTGACGATAGTGGAGAAGTAACATTGGCAATTGGGTAGTGGACAGTGGGCAATGGTTGGAGCTAGGGGATGGATATGTAACATTGCCGTAGCATTTACATGATTTATTGATTCGCCATGGCAAAGGCAAAGGGAAAAAGGCAAACTGTTTTTTTTCTTTTTATTGCTTGCCCACTTAGCTGGCCGACTGCTTGTTTGTGTTGTGTGTGCTCAAGCTCTTTCTGTCTCTCTCTCTCTCAATGGCTTTGACGGTGAAATTCACGTAATGAGCCGGCCACACGCGCGCTAATATGTGGCTAAGGAGGAAGCAGGAAGACAATCATGAAGGTTCTTCAGGGTCTCTCTCTGGCGGCCAGCCGTTTTTTTTTCTTGGACAGAAAGACGCGGAGAAGAGAGAAGGAGAGAGAGAACCAAGGGGTCAGGGTCACTTGGAGTGAATGGCAGGTGATGAATAGATGGACGGACGGACAGTGGCTGTGATACTTGTCAAGACCATCATTATTGGCAGAGACAAAACAGAAATATTGTTAAAATATTTACACTCACAGGGACCCCCGGTTATCCTCTCGGTCCAACTCTCGGTGAACAAATCTCTGTGCTGTTTCTTTTTTTTTTCTGTGTTCCACTACTACATTCTCCCGTCTCACATTTTCCTATCTAAATGTATGTCTTCCCCATAATTTTTCTTTTCTTCTTCTTTCGGCCTGGTTAAAAAAAATCACCCATTAGGAAATTTGCTAATCCCACCCCACCTCACACTACCCATCCTTGTTATTGGTCCATCCAGAATATTGATTTTTTGGGCGAAAAAAAAGAAAGAACGGGTATGCATCCCCTGACGCCATGCGAGGTGGTGGGAAATTACAGGTTTTGGGAATATTGATTCCTGTGGGAGGTGGGCAAGGTCGGAAGGTCGGTGAAGGCGGGGAAGAGGCTCGGAGAAGGGATAGAAAACAGTGTCGTGAGATTTGGAGAGGCAAATTTTGGGACAGGGAGAGACGAGTGGCATGTATTTCATGTGTTTATTTCTTTTTTCTAGAGCGAGTCTTGGAGATGAAATATTCTTGTTAAGTGGAAAAGACCAGGACTATCACTAAGAAATATTTACTTACTTGGGTAAATAAGGTCAAAGCCCCTGCCTAAGTTCCCTCCGAACCCGGCAATGATTTCCCGCAACACAGCTCGGTGCCACCATCCGTACTTGTACAATTTTGGGGCATATGTTGCTCGCTGGCAGCGCTTGATGTGATCCTTTGATTTTATATACCATATGTCATATGCCATGATTTCTTTCTATAAAATTAAATTCCTGATATAGTTCTTGAGTTGCTTTGTCTTTTAAGCCCTTTGGTGGGAAAAAGAACAAGATTAATCGAGAAAGAAAATGGCAAGATAAACTCCCGCATTTAGCCCTTTTTTTTTTCAAGCGCGCGCCTCAACACAGAAAACACAACTCAACCCAACCATAACCACGGGACACACAACAACCATAGACACTTCTTAGCTACAAATGGGTACATATCTGTGTACCGCCGGGAAAAAAGGAACAACGACAGATCACTACCTCATTCGTATCTAGCCATATTTACCACCCTGAAGGAGACAAGAAGAGAAAAAAAAAGCACAGATGCCGAAGTGACGGGATTGGGATTAGGATTGGAATTGGGATGAGACGACACAGGATCGGTGGTTCTCGCTTGTCGGTGGGCCACAAGTACGGAGGACGGGAGAATGTTTGCTCACCGAGGTGAAAAGGGGAAGAAAAGACGAACGAGATAATGTAATTGTATGAGGGGAATATTGACGTAATGTGGAAAGTAACTAGACAATACACAATCCTATCAACTGATACGAAGCGAGGTGTCGTGTCTGTTTTTGCGTTGGCTTTGCCATTGGGGAAATCACGCACAGTTCCATTTGACCTTTCTGACACACTTTTTTTTCTTTTTTCCTGTCTACGATGATGCTTTTGCTCCACAGCCATTAACTCCTCCTTCTCCTCTGACCCTCTTTACATTCTCCCCACGACTCAAGAAAATAAAATACTACTACCACTCCATCCATCATTCAATCAATCAATCACCGACCCCCTCACCGACAAAACCCCTCACGCACGTCCCCTCAGCTTGTCGCCTCCCCTTCCCCCTCCCCGTTCCTCCACCGATACCCCGATACCCCCCTCTCTCCCCGCAGCATTGACCTGACGTCACAAACACCACCTTCTGCAACGCCTGCCATCTTTATCTTGTAGTTGTTATTCCATGAACAGTGTTTGATTTTGGCCGTTTTGGTTTTTTTTTATCTTGTAGTTATGTGAACGATGGCAGTGTTACCCTATAGGGTCACCGGAGTGTCTAATATAAATTAAAACGATCAAGATTGAGAAATTGCCCCAAGAAGCCACCTAGTTGTCATTTAGTTAAATCTACCAGCCCGACTGTGGGCCTGTAAGTAATGGAACTCTCCTGTAGAAAAAGCAATATACAAACATCAACCAAGGTTATATCATCCTTCTTCTACATATATATGCATAAATATATATATCCATCCATATATTCCCCTATTCCCCATTCCCCATTGCCACCCACCACCCTCCCCATCAAGCAACTATCGACAGGTACCAATCACTTCTCACTAGGGTCAAAAAAAAGCACAGACAAATCTCCATGTTTACCTAAATACCTGCACAATATCCATACATTATTGAGCAAGGGCCCACGGATTCATGTCGTAGAGGGTTCCTTCGTTGATGTCATCGTCCGAGTGGTTGTTTGATCCTCAGAGCGTTACATTGAGTTGGATTGCGGATTTGCTTTGCTTTGGGGTTGGTAGCGTGGCAGTTATATTCAGTTTTCGGCGTTTGGGCTTTAGCTGTACTTATAGTTAATTATGTTAGTGGTGAGGGTTTGGGTTTATGCGTTTCTAATAGTGCATGACAAGAAATCACAAAAAGATGGCTGAGTTCCAAGTGACGTCTGACAAGTATTTTACTAATATTCATATAGACAATGTAAAGATAAACAAAAAAGCGATTATCCAAATCAAAGATTGATTCCAATTATCCAAAACCAAAAACATTTGGATCCCAAATCATCAAAATACCAGTTGTAAAAACAAACAAAAGAAAATCAAAATCCTTGCGGACCGCCTCTAAACGCCAAAAGATCCCCTCTCCCAAAATCATTACCATCATATAATATTTTCACCACAATATTTTTTGTTTCTTCCCTTGTTTACACCCCACACAGTTAATTCCCCCCCATCACAAAACCCAAAGACATCATCCGATTCACCCTCCGCCTCTTCCCCTCCACCCCCTCCGACCCCCCTTCCCTTTCTCTTTCCTTCTCACTCACGGCCACTCTCGGCACACTCCACCCATCCCGACTACCGAACCCTCCTCCCTCTGACCATCTCTGACCCATCGCCACCGACTCCACTGCATATTCTGCCGACCCATTTGTCGACTCCCTACTCATCGCTACCGACTCCACACTAGCCGCAGCCCCGCCATCATAAGCCCCCGTAAAGTCACACCTTATCGCCGGGATCTCTGTCACTGACCCTTTGTGTCTCGGTGACGGGTCCGCATACGTTTGATGGTAGTTAACCTCGGAGAACCGTGGGGCCTGATGTTGCTGTTGTTGCTGTTGCTGTTGTTGTTGTTGCTGCTGCACTGGGATACCCTGTGCGTAGAACTCAGCGCGATACTGCTGCAGACCATGTGGAGCTGCCATATACCCTTCTGGAGCCGCTGGACGGAATGGCAACGGCTGCGGCCACTCAGGCAGCGGCTGCTGCTCAACAAATGTCGAGTCCTTGGGAGACTGTGACAGACTCACCGCTCTCTCCTCCCGTTTCCTCGCCCTCAACTCATCATGACTCCGCGTCCGCACCATGCTCACCACCTCCCCCTCCGTGCCCCTCCGCCTCTTTGGCTGCACCTCATCGTCGCCTGCCCGCTTCTTCAACTCATGTCTCAACAACGCTGCCTTAATGTCAGCTTCACTCGGCTTCGCGTCAAAATTGATGCCGTGGGAATTCCGCTCGTGCTGCTTGCCATTATCGGCCCGCGTAAACAGCTGCCCACATGTGACTAACCGGCACTTAAACAGCTTTGCATCCTTCACGCACGCCTTGAGATGCCGAGAACCATGCCCGGCCGTTGACAATGACAGCCCGCACTTGAAGCAGCCCCAGAAGCGGCTCAGGTGGTACCGGGACGCCTGGTGATCGTCCACCAAGCCGAAGCCGTGCCACGTCTCGCACCGCTTGCTTCCCGGGAAGTAGTGCTGCGTGAACTTCTTCATCTCCGCCTGCGGGCCGTTGGCGCCCATGTTCTTGGGCTCCACATAATGCACGCCTGTGACAAAGTCAAAAAGCCCTGTGTACTTGATTAGGTCCTCCACGCGGTAGTACAAGAGCACTCGGTAGTCCGGTACCGAGATTGCTTTGCCCTCTCCTTTGTCGCCCTTTTCCGGCGGCCAGCGCGCTGGGTTCAGCCGGCTGCCGAGGTGCCGGAGCATTGTGTCAATGTACACGGCCTGGCTTTGTGAGATCTTGAGGTGGTTGATGAGGGCGGGTATGCGGGCGGCGGAGTCAGAAAAGTAGGGGAAGGTGGCCGAAGTATAGACGGATGGGCTGGGCAGAGGGCTTGGTTGCGGAGGGGGAGTGCGGGGGGCTTCCAGGGGACAGTGTTCCTGGCGGGTCTCGAGGGAATGCTCCCGGTGGGCCATGTGGTGGGAAATGTGAGGGTGTTCAGAGGGGATCTGGGAGGGCCAATGGGAGTATGAGTGGGTGGAGTGGGAGTGGTGCATGGTGTCGGAATGGTAGTCGGCGTAGTCATAGCCAGGATTGTAGTAGACTTTGGTCATCTTGACGATGGTCATGTGTGTGTGTATAGACGAGAATAAAGAGATGGTGATGGCGATGTTTGTGTTGGCTGTTAATACCAATAAGTTCCAACAATGAACTGGCTCCTACAAACAGCAAGAGATCAGGTATTAAATAATCAAAAAGGATAATTCGTAACAATATGAGAAACAAGGCCCGTCAAGTTGATTTCGCAACTCGGACAAGGTCAATAACTCTCAAGAAGAACAAGGACAATGGAATATCGGGCAAACTCGACTCGAGGTGCAACAAATTGTAATATACACTCTTAGTCTGTTTACTTGTCTCTCTTGCTAACAAAACTTCTAAAATATCATAAAATAAAAGTCCAAAAAAAATTAAACAAGAAATGAATACCAAGATGAAGAAGAAGATTATATATCTTTCAACCCTCCTCAAGAGCTCTTTCTTTCTTTCCTCGTCAAGATCAACCAACACCAAAAAATTGCCGGCGCCTTCCTTGCTCTATATATGCCGACTTTGCCCTCCTTCTTTCTCTCCTCTTGCACTTGCGCTGAGCTGTAAATGTAATGACCGCACTTGGAATTTCTTGCTAAAGAGCTTTCCTTTAGACAATCGCCATATTCAACACATACATAGGAAGGAAGGAACTACACCCCCCCCCCCCCCTTCCATCCTTTCACCGCCCACCATCCACACCCTCCTTCCTTCTCGGTCTCTTGAGTTTGAGTTTGTTGTTATCAGCACGCCCCAGGTTGAGACCCTTGTTCAAGTTGGCTTGGCTCTTGATAATATTTGAAGAATTTATCTTTTCTTTTCACTTTTTTTTTGCAATTTTTCATCCTGTTTGACAAGAACGAGATACAATCTGACGATACGACGGGGTGAAGGGGTGGGCATTTTGGAGACAGCCGGGTGGGCAAAGGTAAACGCACGTCACCATTACCCTCTGACTGGAGGCGCTGCATACTTAGGTATTTTGCCTGCTTTGGATCATGAGTTTGTCATGTTAGGTTGTGTATCTTCTAGGGTCAACCACTAGCTTGACCTCCACCAAAATAATCACCACCTTACGAAACCCTAGACAACCACGCACGCATACATGGCCGACAATGTCTTTCCCCACTTATTCTTCCCCCTCCCTTCCCCCCATCAAACTATTTCAATCTCGCCATCTCAGAATCTCAACTCATACCCAAACTCACCAAATCGCTCCTCTAGGGATAAAGTCTCCCTGCTGCTCTAAAAGCCTTTCTTGACAGCCCTTCCCCGAAAAAAAATCCCTCGAGAACCCTTACCGGGCAGCCGCTAACCCAATTCTTCTGCTATTTATCCAATCCATCGTAGCTATCGTTCTTCCCGCCGTGAGAGAGAATATCGAGAGAAGATTTATTTATGTGATTGGCCAGGAAACAGGACAGTGGGGGATTTGAAAGGTTTTAATGCTTGGATGGTTAGGTATATAGTGTAGTGATGAGGAGGTCATGGTGTGTGAGATACAAAAGTATGTTGTTCATAGTCTTGAAACAGTTTGTCAACTTGTCATCTGTCAACCATGAAACTTAAATAACAACCCTAATTACACAACCCAAAAACCCTCATGCCATGTAACCACACCCGATATATGCCGATCGACGCAGATATATAATCGTTTGCACCAGCGCCCATCAACTCACCATCATGCCACATGCCCCAAATCAAAATCCCCTACCGTTATGATAACCAGGCTATATATTTATCTCTTACTCATCTTAGTGGCAAACATGCCAAAGCCAAATTGTGACACCCCTATATTTTTGGCCTAGCCTTTCCTAGGCTATGGGAACTAAACATATCTTAGAAACCTCACATGAGCTCTTCCCCCTCCTTCCCAATCCCAAACCCAAGATCTGACATCCAAACAAGCAAAGCGGCGGGCGGCCTGTCCCTCAAGACCCTTTTGTCTCCAAAAAAGACATCTCCATAAACAGCCCTAGTCCAACTCAAGCTAGAGCATTTATCTACTTCTCAGGACTTACCTTTGGACCAGCCAACCAGCGAGAAAGAAAAAAAGAACCCCACCCGGCAAAATCCACATTCGTCCTAGTTCTTACTTAGCCTCTCCTTGCTAAGTATATAGATAATATCTTGGAGAAAGCAAAGCAAAGTAGCTACCAGCAGCTGAAGCTTAGTTTTTAGAACCCTCTCGAGGCCTACTAAAAACCATCGCTTCTTGTGTAATGCCGCTTTTTAGCATAATCCTTTTATGGGGCAAAATGCAACCTACTACTAGGAGTACCCTAGATACATCCTGAGATGTTCTTGAGGTACTTCCGTGGCAACAAACCCGCAAACCCTCTATGTATAAAAAGCACAATGGCACTGTGCCTACAGATTATTCTAGCCCTTAGGGATATAGGTCATATAGTAGAAGGTATCTACATTAATTTAGGTGATTTCCTTCTACTACTATGTAATGATTCTAAAGGAAGATTTGACCTTGGGATATTGTTAAGACTTTATATTACTAGTTCCTCCTAAGCACAGGTACTATAGCAGAGGTCACAAATCCATTATAGGCTATATACTTCATATGGGACCATATTGGTACCATGGAAAATTATAACCTGGGAATTTCTAATATAGACTATAAAGAGTATATAGGGTAATATTAGAGATTATTCTAGAGTATCTTTTAGTAGCATATCTAGTAGTCTTAAAGAGGTATAGGTTCACTTATCCTTTTTGCTCTACTTCTTCCTTTTTACTCTTTTCTTTTCCACTATTTGTAGATATTAGTTAGGCTTAGGGAATTAGGCTATATTAGATTAGATACTAGATAGACTAGTATGCTATTTTTCTATTAGAGAGGGAGATATTAGTATTATAGAGACATTAGAACCTTCTCCAATATCCCACGAATAACGCTCATAAGGGTTCCCCCATGACTAGGGGAGTGAGTCATATTTACAACTCACCAATTTCCCATCTCATAGATAGCCTAGAATAAACCAATCCTCTAACTACTTTTCTATAAAGGCTACAATTTGGATATCTAATGACACTACATAGAGCTTGAGGCACCCCAGCCCCAGCTGTGACTAGGTGATGGTATAAGTATCACCATTAGTGAAACAAAAGTGTGGGGAGTAATCATGGTCTAGACCCTATCATTAACACAATTATTGGCTACATGACCTGCAGACTACACCAGAAATCAGACATCTTCAGACAGGAGGATACTATGCAAGTTAAAACATGTAGACTACCTCTAGGTTATTCCTCAGAATGATGACTTGCACCTCCAGAGAGATCCCTCCACACCTTTCAGGCACTTGTTCCATGGTAGAGGGCTATTAGTTTATAAGGCTGCAAACCCAGGGGGAAAGGGGAGATATTATGGCAGACTTGTATGGAAAAAAAGAAGGTAATTACTAGAATAGAATGGAAGATGTTGATTAGCTGGGAGGGGGGGGGGACTGCACTATTTTGAGGAAGAGATCAGAATTCTCCTCTCCTTTCTTCTCATTTTTCTTCTCTTCTTAACCCTCTTGTTCTGTAGTTCATTGCTAGTTATTAATCACACTTTGTTATAATTTAAACTCACAGTCAAGGAGTTTCAGCCTGTGTGCCATTAACTTATAGACCGTCCCGCACTTTTTTCTTTTCATTTCTTGTCTTTTTCTCTTTTTTGTGTTTCTGGCAAAGGGTTCTATGTGAGATGGCCGGAGGTAGCAATGGGTAAATCTATCTAGAGTTGTGGAACAGACATAGATACGATTCATAAAAAGTATATTCTAGATTAGGATATGACTGAGGGGAGAGGGGAGATGTGGAGGGTGGGACAGACAGGGTCTGACAAGGCGGATGGTGTCTTGTAAGTGTGTTGTCTAAGACGGGAATTGGCAGAGTAAATATGCAGTTTTTGACCCGATAATGGCTATCTCATGGCATGCTTCAAAATTCTGAGCTCGGAATGTCTCCAGAATGTCTTTTTCTGCCATTTGGGATTTAAAAACAGCCAACCCTCACCACACTTAGGGCTCGATGTCACACACTGATATCACTAAACATCCCCGAGTCCATGGTATATGTTTGCTTCCCACGATCTCATACATGCCGAAAGACAGGAAAACAACACGGAAAGAAAAGGGAAAGATTAAACCTTGAAGATACATTATGCACCAATGAGGTGGTGGCTTGATGCAAGTTGGCGCAGATCACGTTGGAAGATATGCAGATTGATTAATAATTGGAATCGCTGAAGGGCTTTCCGGGATGCTTCTTGGGGCCGGACGGGATTCTACAGGCAGATTGAGTTAGTTATAATCATCATGAGAAAGAGACTGTTTATTCATTACACATATAGATATATATATATTCAACACTAATAAATTTCATCTAACCATTTCTCTGTCTCTGCTGTTACTTACATACCTTCTACACGAATCATTTCTCCTCTCCTCTCTCTACTTCCCCCAAAACCTACCCACCACAAACTGATCATCCCACCCTATTACCCCATCCGATCAATACCCAACTCAAATCATTACACCCACACACCACCGGCCGGCCTGCTTTTCTTTCCCCCGCATTTTTTTGACGCAATAATTATTTAGGGTTTCGGGGAAGCAAAGATAGAGAGTGGTGGGGTGGGTTGAAAAGAAGGGGACATGATGTGTAATGTTTCTTTTTATTCTTTTTTTCATATTTTCTGCTCATGTTTGAGATGAACTAAGACATGTTCACAAAAATTATTGGAAGATTCACATGTATTGGAGATGGTCATTTGGAAAGACAGCGTTTGTGTAATGGCCTCTGCACACATTGTCCTCTCCCCCCTTATGAAGTCATTTTCATGTCAACATCACTCGCATATCAGCCTCGTCACAAATAACAATATCCACCACACCTGCACTTTCTCATCGTCATCGTCATCGTCATCACCACCAAAATAAATAGAAAAAAAGAAAGCAACATAAGAATCAACAATCCATCAACATCAGTCGTCATTGTCGCTCACACGTCATCACAAACCAATAACCCGCCATCCTTCGCCCGCCTCGGTGAACAGGTTCTTTACCGACAATAAGACCCTCATGACATCATTTCCAAAAGCACACCCGTACCATCATCGGATTCCCTGCCACCGTCAACTTCGCCAACCTTCCATGCATCCGGTCCTTCGTGTCTTCTTTCCCTGTACATTATGATTATTTCTAATTGTCATCTTGATATCTCAGAAAAGAAAAAACCCCCAAAAAGCAATCATATATATATAATGCCAAACATTCAAGCGGGCCGCGGATTTCTGTGATAAATTCTATGTTTGATTTGGCCCATCAGCAAAAATCAAGTATATCTACTTCAAAACACAAGAAGTTAACACATGATGGTAACTATCTATATTTTTGACAACTTCACTCTCTTATTATGCAAAATATTCTATATTTCAGTTATATTTATATATCTAAAATAGACTTTTAGAGTAGAGCCTTAAAATCCCTACTAATCATGAATCTAGAGTCAACCTTAGATAGTTATATATAGTCAAGATCTCATTAAAAAAAAGAAAAAAATATAGATTTATAAATCTGGTCAATTTAGAATCTTGTTATGCTATCCTTTCCATTTGATATCAAGTAGTTGTATAATTATAACTTTATGAAAAATAGATGTTTCGAGGGGATGATATCTTTTAATTAGAGGCCCTAGTTAAAATTTCAGAATATACATCTATAATGGTATTAAAAATTTATGGAATAAATTAAATAAATACAGAAAGAGCTAAATTATAGATTTATAATATTTTTATTCTTATTGAGATGAGCTATTGTGGTGTGAAAAATATTTCTTCCGGAGGTCTGATGTAAGGGTTTCTTGAAATTTATCCCAAGCTTGTCATAGCCCGCTTAAATAGTCGCGATTGTACATAACATATATATGTATATACTGTACACAGACGCATGTCCATATATATTCCCACCACTATCACACCATCGTAGCCCTATCTCACTCCCATCCAACCTCTTTCCTTCCCCCTTTCTACTATCTTTGCCATTTTTAGCTCGCTATCTTGCTTTTCATCAACAAGAAAAAAAAGAAAAAAGAAACCTTTATCTGCAAACCCGCATCATCGTAACTGTCCCCTTCGCTCGCCCCCACTGCAACTACAAGGTCCTATTGAAAAATCAATAATACTCCGGCAACGTCAAAAAAAGAAATATTCAAGGAATCCAACGGGTGGAATACCGGGGGACCGGTGGCGGCAAAAGGGGGGTGGGGGGGTGTAATGATGGTAATTATGGTGGAGGACCTCCCATTGATGGTAATGTTTTGTATATACAATCTTGCTATGTGAGATGATGATACTGTTGGCACTGGTTAAAAATTGATATATTGAAAATACCAGTGAGTCCTGAGTACATAGCTTTGACGATTTATTCGCCATAAATATTCATACTATTTAAAACAAAAACGAAGAAAACTAAACGAGCCACACAGCCAACCTATCCACCACTTGGTCTCAGCGTCTGATGTCCTCACGATGTCATCAATGTAAAGACAGACAAGGCTGAACACCACCACAGTCGTATCTTCCAGCTAGTACTGGACACAGTATCGTGTTTGGATATTCAATACAAATCCACTCGTAATTTCTCGTGTCTACTTTGCCTTGCCTTTACCTAATATGTAGCTGTTACACTGGCTGCTCACCGGGCCATCCAAAACAAATCATTCATCTTACCACCAATATATATCATCCCATAATAAAAGAAATAAAAAAAGAAAACATCCTCAAATCCAACAACAAACAAACAATCTTACTTCAAACAATGACAAGGTTAACAACTCACTCCCTCCCCACTCCACCACCTCTCCATCCCAGAATACACCCATAACCCACACTCAACCCGCCGTCAACCCCGCAACCCACCCAAAGAATTTGACTTCTTCCCAATAACTACCTATATATACCTATATAGGCTTCACCGCCACTCCATTACACCCGCCCGTTTCATCCCATCCCATATCACCACTTTTTTATTCTTTTTTCTTTTTCTACGTTCGTCACTCTCTCCTTCATCCCCGAAACGGTCATGACCAAGCTGTATGAAGGGTTACTTTATAGCGTGGTATTCGCAACGTCGAACACCGTAGGTGACAAACTGCGGGGGACGCGGCTGTAATATGTATGTGCATATATGTTGTTTGACAGTTGGACATGAGCAGAAAGGATAGTTGCCAAAGAAGAAATCATGAGATATCATTTTGAGAAAATATGACAGACGCTTGCTGTGAGTGGAGTTGGCGATACACAAATGATGTGACCATAGGTTGCGGCAATTCGTGATTTGAGAAAATAACTTACAGAAATGGAAATGTCAATATCGATATAATCGTATTTTCCCCTACAACGCCCAAACTCCAAGCCAAAAACAAATAAACAAATAAAAAATAGATCCCTCACCAAAAAAAGTTCCCTCAAGAAAAATTCACTGAAAACCCCCTTCCACCCCGGACCCATAATCCGGGACCCTCTCTACTCATGTTCATCCGTATTAATTCACAACCTTCAACAGGAACCCTATATATACCGTAGTATACATATGTACATGTAGGCAAACACCCACAAATACACACATAAATCACCACCTGCCAGTACATGTTCCAACACCAACCCACCAGCCAGCGTCACCGTCGCCACATGACCGTCCATCAGCACATTCTCGTGTCATCTCAACCTGACACCTCGAAAGCGCCCCCCAAAAAGTCGGTGAACATCTCGCTAGACCCGTCTGTAGACCTTAACTTCCATGACCTAGCTGGCCCTCCTCAATTCACTCCCAATCACTTCACTTCTTAGACGGTAACGGCGGCGGCCCCATCTTGCCCGCACCTGTGTCTACCTTCTTGCTTGCCGGCATATCCGGCACCTTGAATCCCCTCTTAATCCCCCCATCGCTGCCTCCCACTTGTGTAAACGTCCCACTCTTGAACCACCGATCTTGCTCCGCCTCTCGCTTCCTCTTATTCGCCTCCCTCAACTTCGGGTCCACTAACTCCAACCCTTGCACTGGTGTAAAAGCCAAGCTACTTTGTAACCCAGAGGTACTGCCCACCGTCGTGCCAACGCCCGAGGTTCTGAGGCCATTACCTCCGAGCTGAACACCACTAAGCGGCCCACCACGCAACGATGATGCAGATCCGTTGTTGACAGACGATGCAAAGCCACCCCATCCTTTATGCTTCTGTCCTAACTTTACCCTCGTCCGGTTATCAACCTGCATAGTTCTGATCCGCCCATCATGTGAAGCGCCAATCATCCCCATACCCACAGTGCCATCACTCATTCCCAACCCGACTTCCTTTTCTTCTTTGCCGAAGGCCATCCGGTTTTGCGCTTTGCGAAGCTCTGTCATCGCTGTAGCCTCCTTGGCCTTTCTTGCCCGGCGACCACCGCGTTTACGTGCGGGTTTGTCGTCTGGGACAGGAAGGGCCCGGGAATTCTTCGATGATGGTGGTGCTGAGATCTTCTCCAGATTCTCAATGACTTGATCATGTAGTTGGAGACCATAAGACCCATCCGCAGGACTCCGGGCTTGGTCTGCGCGGGCAGCGAGCGCAAGTTTGGCCGCAAGTTTCTTCATGGCTTTTTGCTTCATATCAGTAGTGATGCCCATAATAAGGGGGCAATGGTAAAGGAAGCCTTGTTGGCGGATACCGGTATTTGTAGCTTTTCCCGGGCCATTTTGCTTCTTGGAGCCCCAAGCGGCAAGGTTGCAAGCGGGAGTTTTGAGGAGACCAGCAAGACCGCCAGCGGCGTTGAGGATTTGTGCGGCCGTAAGAGAGCCGAGGAGAGCGGTGAGATTGGGCGCAAACAAGTTCATGCGAGACTGCACATACTCAGTGAGAGTAATCTTGGCCTTGTCAAGGGAGATCTGAAGTTTGCAGGCAGAAATGACCCGCTCTAGTTGCTCGGCTGACATCTCGACACCTTTTGTCCGAGTGGCTTCCATCGTGACAATGAGCATGGTTGGACCATCAATAACCTGTTTTAGTGTCAAACCAAGCTGGTTGTTCGTAGAAGTCTGCATCCCCTTCATAGAATCGGCATCCATTGGACCATTGCCAATTATAGCCACGGTCTTGGAATATTCTAATGGGTTTGTGACCAGATTCTCTAGCTCCGGAAACCGAACAGAATAGTGATCCCGGATAAACTTGTGCACGAAGACAATCTCTCCGTCAATTTGTGTCGAAAGGTTATTGCTCTGTGTCAAGAGATCGTATTCGGGGTGGTCCTCAATGTTTCCAATGATACGGGCCTCAGGCTCGGACCGGAATTTGTCAATTTTCTAGACAACATTGAAGTCAGGTCTATATTCCAATGTAAA
This sequence comes from Ambrosiella xylebori, assembly GCA_002778035.1. NCBI lineage: Eukaryota > Fungi > Ascomycota > Sordariomycetes > Microascales > Ceratocystidaceae > Ambrosiella > Ambrosiella xylebori. The sequence continues at coordinate 1,078,566 of PCDO01000002.1, forward strand.
CTCAGTTCAATTAAGAACTAGGCAAGCGGGGAAACTTACCTCTAAGACAGGCTCCAACTTTGCAATCAAATTGGCAACACTTCGAACATCTTTGACGCCACCCAACTTCATCTTCTCGATCCTAGCCTTGGTCCCATTTTCCCCTTCGACCTCACCAACATATGGAGAGTCCTCGCCCATAGCAACGTCCTCCTCTTCCTCAGCATCTTCGTCCATGTTGTCCTCGTCCCCAATAATAGGCTTGAGCCCGGTGCCACTCAAAGGAATCTTTTCCAAGCCACCATTATCGAGCTCGTCAAATTCGTTGCCACCCTCGTCGCCAGAATTGAAGTCGTCTAGCAGGTCGTCTGCGTGAGTAGCCATGATTTCAACAGATTAACATCTACGTCATAGAACAGAAAAGAGAGAGTGAAGTAACGCGATCAGCTAGTCGAGTTCATATAGTTGATGCGATAATGAAACATTCCAAAATTAATGATATCAAATTTTCGTTGTAATCTAATCTGGTAAATTGGAAATCCACTGGCAAGGCTGAAATTACTTCCATTGATTGCTTGCAGCAAAAAAAATGATGCCTACTTACCGCGCTGGCGCGAAAAGCGGGGCGTAGGGGTAGATCCCAGCTTATCCATTGGCCAACTTGTTATCAGAAAAATTCACCGACACACACCGACAGCCTTGCCATCCACTTTTTTCTTGCTGTTACGTACTATCGCATCTGCTGTTCTGGAGCTTCATAGTCTCACATCCATTAAACTGCCCGCAACCCTAATCAAGTTCCGACCCCGATTGTCGACCTTTCTGACTTGATCCAGGTCATCTTTCAACATCCGAATCTTAAAATCCCCTCTCAAGTCGACGACGACGACCTATTGCCTCTACTACTTTCCTCGACTCAACCCGCCACCATGGAGCCCCGCGGCCCTCCCCGCATAAAAAACAAGGCAGCAGCCCCCATCCAAATCTCTGCTGAACAACTCCTCCGTGAAGCTGTTGACCGCCAGGAAGTCCCTCTGAAAGCGCCCACCCAGCGCTTCGAGGACCTCGAAGAACTCCACGAATTCCAAGGGCGGAAGCGCCGCGAATTCGAAGATTATGTCCGGCGCAATCGCATGAACATGAACAACTGGCTGCGCTATGCCGCCTGGGAACTCGAACAAAAGGAGTATGCACGCGCGAGATCGATCTTTGAGAGATCGCTGGACGTTCATCCTAATAATGTGCAGTTGTTCGTGAGATATATTGAGGCGGAGATGAAGACAAGGAACATCAACCATGCCCGGAATCTGCTAGATCGAGCGGTCACAAGGTTACCGAGAGTCAACAAGCTGTGGTACAAATATGTCTACATGGAGGAGATGCTGGGTAACATCCCAGGTACCAGACAAGTCTTTGACCGCTGGATGCAATGGCAACCGGACGAGGCCGCATGGAGCGCCTTTATCAAATTTGAGAAGCGCTATGGTGAATTTGACCGGTGTAGGGACATCTTTGAGCAGTTCACTACGGTGCACCCGGAGCCTCGGAATTGGATCAAATGGGCCAAGTTCGAAGAGGAGAACGGAACTAGTGACATGGTACGTGAGGTCTTTGGTGGTGCTGTGGAAGTGCTGGGTGACCTCTATGTGGACGAAAAACTTTTCATTGCATATGCGCGTTTCGAGGCCCGGTTGAAGGAGTATGAGCGTGCGCGCGCCATCTACAAGTATGCCCTGGATCGTCTGCCGCGGTCAAAATCTCGACAATTACATGCCGAGTACACCACGTTTGAGAAGCAGTTTGGTGATGAAGATGGCCTGGAGAATGTCGTCTTATCAAAACGCCGAGCCATCTACGAGTCTCAATTGCGTGAGACGCCACAAAACTATGATGTGTGGTTGGATCTGGCAAAACTAGAGGAGAGTGCGTTAGATATTGAGAAGGCGCGAGATGTCTACGAAAGAGCCATTTCTCAAGTACCACCAGTCGAAGAGAAGCGATATTGGCGACGGTACATATACTTGTTCATTTTCTTTGCACTGTTTGAGGAGGAAATTGCGCAGGACATTCCCAGAGCACGTGAGGTCTACAACGTAGCACTGGAACTGATTCCGCACAAGAAGTTCACATTCTCCAAGTTGTGGTTACTGAAGGCACAGTTTGAAATCAGACAAAATGACCTCAAAGCAGCCAGAAAAACCCTCGGCACTGCCATAGGCATGTGTCCGAAAGATCGGACATTCCGTGGCTACATTGAGCTCGAGCTTAAACGTAAGTCCTCTATAATCCATCCCCCATGACGTTATAGAGACCACATATTAATTATTCTATGTAGTCTTTGAATTCGTCCGCTGCCGCCAGCTGTATGAAAAACACATTGAATGGAACCCCTCCAACAGTACCACCTGGATCAAATTCGCTGAACTAGAACGCGGCCTCGACGACATTGAGCGCTGCCGCGCCATTCTCGAACTTGCTGTCTCCCAAGAATCTCTCGATATGCCCGAGACCGTCTGGAAGGCTTACATCGACTTCGAAGAAGAAGAGGGCGAATACGAAAAGGCCCGCGCCCTCTATGAACGCCTCCTGGAAAAGACAGACCATGTCAAGGTGTGGATATCCTACGCCCAATTCGAACTCAACATCCCCGAAGGCGACGAAGAAGACGAGGAAACCGCCACCGTATCCGAAGAAGCCAAAGAGCGCGCCCGCAAGGTCTTCACCCGCGCCTACAAGAGCTTGCGTACTGAGGATGAAAAGGAGGACTGCATCACTCTATTGAACGCCTGGCTGCAATTCGAACGTACTCACGGCACCGATGACGCCCAGGAAAAGGTGCGCAAAATGATGCCGAGACGCGTGATGAAAAGGCGGGCGGCGGAGGATGGGAGTATCGAGGAATATGTGGATTATGTGTTCCCGGCGGAGGAGAAGCCAGCAGGGAATCTGTCTGGGCTTATGGCGATGGCGCAGAAGTGGAAGCAGGATGGGAAAAGTGTGTAGAGAAGAGGGGGAAGGGGGGAGGTGTCTATATCGTGGATATACCACTTTTGAATTTTATCTTTTGAATTTTGGGCTGAAATATATTATATGTGTTTTATTGAGAAAATAAGAATAAACAATACTTAAGCGTTCATAATTGTCATAAAATCACAATTTACGTCCAACCCGGCCTTCCCCGCTCTGATCCGATTTCACCACCGAACCTCACATCCATATTGCCGTATCATATACCTCCCTGTACCCCGCCCATCTAATAACGATAAGCAGCTACCGGTGGCGGTGACAAAACACTTTCGACAACGCCTGCATCGCAAATAAAGGTCAGCAGCCGTCCATCAAGATAATCTGATCATATCATTTGATTTTCATTCATTAACTCAAACAAGGCACACCACGACCTCACTTCAGCCGTGGTAACTTATCACTCGACACAAGCACGGAAATATCGAATCTCAACAATAAATGCAACGCAAAAAAAATTGCAGAAAAAAAATAAAAGAACAAATATTCCACTCAATCATGATACCATAACTCATAAATAAACAAAATTAAAACAAAAATCAAACACCCCTCTTATCTCCATCCGCGAAATCCCCTTCTAGTATCTATCAGGGTACTCACTTCTCGTCCGACTCGGGCTCCTATGCCGCCCCCTCAGATATGCCTCCCTCTCATAGTCATCTTCATCACTATAATATCCTCCGGCCCCCCTTGCTGTCGGCCCATCTCTCGTCGCCGCCGTCGTCGGCGTCCCTGCCACATGCGGTACAGCCGGATCTTTGTCATCAAACGATCTCCGCTCCATGTACTGATACGACTGCGTCACTCTCTCAGGGGTCCGACCACGTTCCCGGGAGATAGAACGGTCTCGGGAGCCAAGGCCGAGTTTAGATAGGGCGCGGCGACCCACGGATTGGCTGCGGCTGCGGACGTGACGGTCGCGGGAAAGAGAGCGTTCCCGGGAAACAGAGCGGCCACGAAGACGTCGAGGGGCCGTGTTATCTTCACCGTAAGCAAGGTCATCTTCATAGTTTTTTCGACTCTTATAGTCTCCTGAGCTTAGGAGCTTCTTAGTGCCAATTGCTGCCGCGGTGGCACCGGCAATTTTCTTCAAGCTACTGCTCTTCCGAGATGATGATCGGGATCTCGATCGGGAGCCATGTCGAGGCCGTGAGCGTGAGCGGCCCGTATGCTCGTCGCGGTAGATGCGATCCTTGGACCCATTAATGACGCGGTTGCCGACGAGACCGCCAACGACAGACTCAAGGAGCGAAAGTTTCTTATGCTTCTGCTTCTCGGGATCCCGGACTCTGTCGATGGCACCAGCACCAAGAGCAGCGGTGACAACACGCTTAGCTTTGTCACCTTTCCAATCGCCGGGCTCCTTGGCAACGCGGAAAGCCTCGGTGGCCCCAGCAAGGAGAGAGGCAACGGCGGCCTTTTGGGTGCGGCCCATGTTGTGAAGTTTGCTGTTAGAGTGGCCGTGTTCACGGTGGTCATAATGCTCATGGGATGACGACGACGATCCAACAACCTTCTTGGCCAGGGCACCGAGAGCGGTGGCACCAAGGGCCGATTCAAGGAAGCGGGAGTGACCGCTGCCGTGACGGTCACCGTAGTAGTCTTGGTAGTCATCTCCGTAGGCAAGTTGCAATTGCTTCTTCTCTTTTTGCTTCTTATAAAGGTCGGCACCTCCATAGGCCACGAGGCCACCAGCAGCAGCAATTGCGGCCGAGCTGAGAAGGTTCCGATGGGGTGCACCATCTTCATGTTCCTTGGCTTCGCGCCGATCGTAAATCTCCTTCACCCCGGCGGCACCGGCAGCACCCAGGACAGCGGCCAGAATCATGTTTTTGCGGTCGAGGACTTTACGCTGCGTGTTAGATCTGTACACGCCACCCGAATAGTAGTCATAATAATCCGGGTCTGAGTAGCGGTGACCATCTCCATAGTCCCGGGTGCGGTGAATGGTGCGAGTGGTCTTGACAGAGTCAAGAGCATAGTCGTCGTGATGGGGAGAGCGGACAACGAGGGCATGAGAAGAACGGTGGTTTGGTGAATGGCTGTGACGGGAAGTGGTAGAGTATGTGTCGTAGCGGTCATCATAGCGGTCATCATAACGGCGGTCGTCATAACGATCGTCGTACCGGTCGTACCGACCGTCGTAGTCGTAAGACATGGTGGAGTTTTTCTTGAGGTGAGGAAAAAAACCTCTTGTGTGGGTGGGATAAATGATGAGTAATAAGTGGTATGTTATAACTAGGTAATTGCTCTGAATGAACAAAATCTTGATATGGAAAGAACCACTATCACGATGGTAGACTTGATGTTTAAGTATATATATATAAGGGTTAAGAGCGTGGGTTAAGCGTGTATAAGTGATTGAAAGAAGATTAGATGAAATTTCGATGAACCAGGAAAGGAAAACTAAAGAATGGGAAATTTTCAAAGTTGTATTTGCCTTCTGTAAAAGAACAAGATCAAGTAGCAACCATCAAAGTGTCCATCGCGCAGCGTCCCCATCTATTTATACCAGAAGCACCGTGCCACCTCCCCTCCTGTCACATATCCCATCATGGTCTGAACACGGAAATGCTAGTCTAGTGTCCCCCTCCACAACCCCCCGTCCAAGCCGCAAGTTTCCAGGGGTCTACACACTTATTTTTTCATAGTGGTCTATCCTTCTGTGGCCAGTTCCGTGAAACCCCCTCACCTTCACAGTGTCTGCCAGCCAGCCAGCCCATCCCATATCTTGGGATGAGAGAGCTACATAATTGATGGTGGCGAGACGGACCACTGGGTTGTCGTGCAGAGCACGTCACATTGACACAAAGTATAGCGTCATTAGCTTTTCTGGAAAGTAGAGGGACCACTCGGGGAAGAAGATGGCGGATAGGGAACGAAGGAAGGTCGGCTGTGTGGATGCAGGAGAGTGGGGACTTTGCGTGTGCAGTACACTTGGGAGGGGTGGAAGGCATTTTTTTTGTCTTACAAAGTGAGATGTGTGAGTCTTGGTAGTGGTGTTGAACATTTGGTTCGTCATTGTTGAACAAAGAACTGCCGTTCTTTTGTTGGAAAAAAAATTAAAGGCGGTTGGTTCTAGGCGTTCATCGGTCACCACGATAGTGTAATGAGGTGATGAGGCGAGTGCGGGGGTAAGCCGGATAGTGACACCGAGGGCAATAGGCATATCACGAGATGTATTCGCGACGATTTTTTTTCTTTCTTTTCTCTTTGTAAATCAATATGGGATCATTACATCCAATAATCTGATATCATTCCTTTATCTTCACAATTCAAATATACACATACGATCTGTATATCCCCGGCCGGAAGCTACGGTATCATCGAGACGGGATGTGGAGACATCAACACATTACAATTGCAGCCTGACGATGGAAGCTTCTACCAATCACGATGCTTTGCTAGAGATGATTGTAAATATTCTTTTATTTCTTGCTTACAATTTACATTCTTCTACAGAAGTCCTAGAATACCGGCCCCAGAGAGCTTGTATGTATATACTCCGCCGAAGCTTTGTCCTCCGCTTCATCCTAGTCCAAGCGCCCCGTCGCCACCCGTGTCTCAACGTCCCAACGAAAGCCATGTCCAGCCATCTATTAGTCCACACAACATGATACATCCCCCTTCTCCTCATTGTCAAAAAACGAGGCCAATGATACCCTCTATGCACTGCGGCCCAGTATATATTGCTTATAGAACCCTATTATACACGATCCCCGGAGGATAATCTCCTCTCTTTCCCGTTCTCTGGCTGCAAATCTATTGGCGTTGATTCCATCCGCTGTGCAGCTATTCTTAGTCATACATGTATGTATCTACTTGAATCTCTCTGCAAGTACTCTATTTTTCCATGCATGTAAACGACCTGCACATCCATTAATTCCCTCTCCCAATATTGTCTTTTTCTGTTTCCTGTCAAAAAGAAGAAAAAAGACAAAATAAACAAATCACATTCGTGACTGTGACCGAACGCCTCGCCTCTCATGTACGATGAAGTCATGCTCGCCACGCCCTGCGATCTCCTCTCCCCCCATATTTCCTAACTCAGCACTGCATCACAACGGGGTTTATATGATGTTTAAAAGACTTTCCCCTAACATCATCATCACTATCAGTTGGTCTAATTTTTTAAGTGGTCCCGTGATATGTAATATGCCCGATTCTGACCGGAAGTTTGTGCTGAGAAACCGTAGTCTCTTATTGCTTACTTTTTTGTGGTTCGTTCCTACATAAGATATTTCCGGTAAACAAAGGGGGACAGAGAAGAATAAAAAAACAATTACAAGCTAATTTTTTTTAGTTATTTTCTGGGGCAATTACCATGACAATGCCGTGACATCCTCCATATAACCCTAGTCTTACTCCGCTTTCTAGAAACCCATGGTTCCATGACGTCATTATTAGACTTTATACTTTCAAACACGAATCCGCCTCACCATTCCCACAGAAAATTTTTCTCTTTTTCTGTGTCAAAGACTGCATTCTCATTCTAAATTCTTTGTCTGTTCAGTGATTGATGTTTGTCCCATGTTAGTTCTATTGGACTGACCATCGCCTATATGTTTGGAGGAGCTTGGCGAGTTTGATATGCAGTTTGGAATCAGTGGGGCAGACGTGGTTGGTAACCCTGAAGTCCGGATATATGATATAACCCTAAAAATAGCCATTATTATGATGAAGAAAGAACAAAGAGTCATACGAAATGTCTTAGTCTATTATTAGGAAAAAACTTGACAAAAAAGAAAAGCAAAAGCACCAACATTCGGCACCGCCTATGATACTCCATAAACAAACAAAACCCCTTTCGGCTCCCTCACCTTTGCATAAACCACAACACATTAATGCCCTAAAGAACCCTCCTGTTTCACACCCGAAAAGTCATCATCACCAAAACACCTCCCATCCAAACAACCTCCTTGCCAAAATTAGAATCCATGCATATATGTACCATAAAATATGTAAATCTAAACACCAACATCATTGAATCCCCATTCATAACAAATTCGCTCGAACATCTTCAAGTCCTTGGCTGTGATATTCAGGCACATCCTCCACCACTGGCCACACGCCACCAACCGCTCTAAGCCTTCCTCATATTGCCGTTTTCTGTGGACTCACCGGAGCTAGACATCACTCAAAACACCCATCACCATATGATTCCAACATGATTCCTATAAAACCAAACATTATGCTTTTTTATGACTTTTGAATTTGTGTACAAGTGTATGCAAAACGAAATCCCTCACAGATCTCCAGAATGCCCTTCAAACCCTTCAACACAGAAAACCCATCCGCAAACGAAAAAAAGGAAAAAAAAAGAAAAAGAAAAAGGAAAATAGAGCCAAACCAGGTAAAAGATACTCAAAAAACGCAAATGATGAAAAAATAAACTTTTTAACCGACGATATATCTCTAGTAATCCCTCTTCCATTTCCCATATGAACGATGAACGAATAATGAATAACTACCCAAAGTCCGCCGACCGTCAACTGAGAAGAAACTCAAACGAGGAATGACGCCGTGACTGCGCAAATATGAAATGTGCAAACAAAAAATAACCCAAAGATAGATAAATAAAAAAAAGAAAAGCGTCAAAAATTGGAAACCCGAAAGAAAAAGAAATCATGGAAATAACCAGTATGATACCCACGCCTTAAAATGTACTGAAGAATGAACAATGAGGGCCCCGTCCGGAGATGGGGGTTGGTATCATCAGGTAGAATAGTATGGTCGGAAGACATAGGACGTAAAGAATAAACGTGTACGCAGAATGGCAAATTTGTTCGGAGCCAAGGGGACCGTACCTCAGGTCTGTCTTCAAAAACATTGGGATACCGATATGTAGACGATATGGTATAACCCTACAAGGCAGCTGAACTATGCTGTCTTCCTTGCTACCGTGATCATACCTTATGACTAGCGACCCCGAGACTAAAGACAAAAAGAAAAAAATAGAAAAAAAGTAGAGATAACAACAAAGCAGAAAAGAAGATGGCCCAATATAAAACTCCAGTAGTGAAAATGAATCCAAAACCTTTCTCTCCATGACACCAGAAACTTTTGCGGGTTACCCCGGGAGAACCTTAGGCTCAGTAAGAGACAACAGATGTTCCAGAAGTGAGACGCCAATGTTTTTATCAACAAGAAGGAGCCTCCGGCAAAAGTGGAGAGACCCGTAGGCTCGACCAACGCTTCACCGGAGCTGGAAATTATCGTAGGGAATGTATTGTACAGCATAGAAGGACTACCAACAGCTCACTTACAGGTGAGGTGAATGGCAAGTCGAGCAGCATGAGATAGTAAATTAGAAAAAGTTAACTCTGATTCGGTTCCAATGTGAACTTGTATCCCAATCAACACTGAAGTTGGACCATGAGACAAACAAGCCAATTCGAGCAACCAATATTATAACTCGACATCACCAGACACCGATGAACTAGAACACCACCTTAGGCAAATACGTCTTAGTTCTGCACCTCAGCAGGAGCGGATGCCTCGGCGTCAGAGGCAGCGCCCTCAACGGGGAAAGCAACCGCAGAGGGGGAGAACGATGGCACATTAGCCGACAGAGGAGCACTATTAGAAGCATTGAAGCTAGGAGCGTAAACATTATTCCCCGCGTTCATAGGGGTATACTGATAACCATTGTTAAAGGCCCGGTAGCCCTGCAGCGGGTAGGCCGGGTAAGTAGGAGACATCATAGGGTATATGGATGCGTATTGCTGCTGTTGTTGTTGCCATATCATAGCGTTGTTGATCTGGGGGTGAGGCTGGTATGCGGCGGGGCCTTCGTTGCGCTGGGACTCGACGCGGTCCTCCACAGGGACAATGAACTTATCCCAACTATTGGCAAGACGGACACGCTCAACATTATCATCACCGATAACAAGCTCCAAAAGGGCAGTACCCTCGGGAGAAGGCAGAGCAAGGTGGGCGCAGGCCTCGCGGATGGTTTCAAGAGAGTCAGCATCGTTGGCAGTGAACTCGCTGATACGTTTGAACTGGGTGAAGAGCTTCAGAGGGACGAAACCCTGGGAGTCCATGTGCTTGCGGAGGAAAATGTCCTTGCACAGATTGTCAATGGAGAAGTAGTAGCTGAATTGGTTTATGACGTGGGGAACGGTAAACATAGCAGCAGTCTGGCTAGGGTCGGGGTACATAGGGTAAGCCGGAGCCATGCCGTGCATGCCGTAATCAGAGGTGTAGTTAGCGCTCTGGCGGTTGTTGCGCATGGAGATGGAGTGGTTGCGACCACCACGATGACTACGGCCCTGGTAATTACCAGAGTAAGACTGCCGGGAGGGGCTCACAATGTTCTGACGAGAGTTTCCATTAGTGTAGCCGTTGAACTGCTGAGTATTAATCGGCGAAGGTCCATTGTTGTGGTAGCCACCCCGAGAGCGGCCGTTGCCACGAGGGGGTCTCTCGCCACGGTTCTCAGAACGATGAGGAGTGGACTCCTGAAAATTATGTTAGTTGCTGTTTCAGTTATATTTATTTACTATAGGTCTGGATGCTCAGAAGTATACGTACATTAGACGCATAAACGTCTTTGGGAGCAGATTGGAAGGAGGCGTGAGCGGGAGCAGACTTGCGGTGCTCCTTCTGATGGTCACCTTTTTTAGGAGGTTGAGAGGTGGTGCGAGGGGTAGAGTTATCGTGGGAGCGCTCTTTGTGCTCACCCTTGCCATGGTTAGAGACAGAAGGAGACTTCTCGGAATCCTTGGTGCCATTATGGGTGCGAGAAGAGTTCTCACGAGGGGGGCGGGGAGTACCGCGAGCGGTGCGAGGACCACGGTGGCCAGGAATTTGGGTCTCAAAACGGGCGGTAGGAGTAAACTCAACCTTCTCCCAAACCTTCTTGTTCTGCTTGCCCTTAGCAGCGTCATCCTCAGAGACTGTCTCGGAAGGCTTCTCAATAGGCTTGGGAGCGGCCTTTTCGACGACCTTCTCCTTCATAGCAGTATCGGGCGTGGGCCAGTTGGTGGTATCGGCAATGATTTGCTCGGCGTTCTTCACATCCTTGTCACCAGACCGAGGCGCACGAGATTTACGGGAGGAACCCTCAGGAGCTTCACTCTTATCAGCCTTAGTAGAAGCCTGCTCAGTCGACTTGGGCTCAGAAACAGGCTTAGACTTCATTCTTTGTTGCCAGATGTTGACTTGCGGGACAGGAGCCTCAGTGAGCTCAACCTTGACAGGCTCAAGCTTAGCTTCAGACTCAGTGACAGCAACATCCTTCTTCTTTTCCTGACGACCCTTCTTCTCCTGCTGGCGACGACCACCGGAGTGGGAGCCAGCTTCACTCCGGCGAGCAGAGGTATCAACATTTTGCTCATCTTCATCCCGAACAGACTCCGAAGAGCAAGTAGCACCATCGTTGGCCGAGCTGCTAGTTGAGCCAGAAACGCTGGCGGCAGTGTTGGGGTGATTATCAGAGGATTCGTTAACGACGGCATCGATCTTGATGTCATTCGACTCGATTATCGCACTATTGGTAACAGCGGGGGTGGTGCCCTTGGCGGCTTGAGCGTAGGAGAAGGTGGTCATGGTTATGTATGACCGGACTGATGTGCTAATGTTGGATACACAGATATAAGTAGGGGTTTCTGAGAGGCTCGAATCCGACACTCGCTCAAGAACAAGTCGAATGAGCAAAGTAGGAGAGTCAACTACTTTTTATATAAGTGGATGACAATCGAAAGCACTGGACGATACTGCGCAACGCTAGGCTGTCGTACAGAAAGTCGGTATGATTTTGTCGAGGAAAGTCCTCCCCGCACTTGGACAGTCAGCGCTGGGATATGAAATAATCACTCCAGACGTGGGTGGAAAAAAAATAATCGAAGCAAAGGATGTGCTTCAACGATGATAATGTCAACTCAGTAACGGAGACAAGTCGACCGGCAACTGAATGAATGGCTGGTTAGTCGCTGCAGACGCGGGTTGAGTCAAAGCAATATATATCGAAATGTCAATTGCGTGGATTCGCAAATAACAGAGGTTGGATCGACAGATGCAAGTGGCTGAAGAGAAGAAGTGTGGGTGTGGGTTCGGTGAACGGATCCTCGGGGGAAGAATTTTTCGACGAGAATCGCAAAAATCCAATGACAAATTTGAATCCGTCCTAGTCCTAAAGAGAATACTGACGTTGTTGAATGGGAGGGGCAAAAAATTCTGATGCACTAAAATGGCAAAGCTTTTTTTGAGTGCCCGTTTAATAGAATACACGAGACGGTTTAAGCACGACACTGGATTGTCCTGGATCGTGTTTTGGAGTATTAGGAGCTGCAGTACTGAAGTCAAAAATTATGTTGAGTGTCTTGTGACGGTGAAACTGGGCTTGGGGAAGAGGAGTATAGAAGGAATATTTCTAGAAAAAAAATAGTCTAGTGGTGAGGGTTTGTGTGAGGAAAATTTGGCCTGCGGATAAGAGGAATTTTTTTTGTCACTCTGCCAGAAAAAAAATCACTAAAAACTAGCACTCTAAGAGCTAGTTATTGGAAGTGGTATGGATTTTGCGGCAGGTGCGTAGCGTTGAAATGAGCTTTTACGAGTTATATTCCAAGCTTTTGCAACCCGGCAGTGATATGCGAGTCTGAATACCAGAAGAGACGGACACAACAAGATAGCGACATGAAAATGGCTAAATCCACCAAGTGAACAAACAATACTAGTCCGCCCGGAGGTTGCGACAAAAATAAATTGCCAATACAACGTCAAACGAGTTCCTTTCTATCCTGCTGACCATGAATTTGTTCAGACTTTAGCTGATGTCCTGACCAGAAGAGTCCAGACGATAGTGTGTTATAACAACTGGTCTCCACTTAACTTACACATCCCACTCGGAATACAGTCTGCTGGTGTCGACACACTTGTGTAGCAGTTAACGCAGGGACAAGATACCAGCTAGGTATTGCAAATGCCCAAATACCTGATGCTCAATTTTTGTACTGTTTGGATTGGTACAGAAAATCTGGTCGGGATTCACCGGGCCGACAACACAGGTCTGTTTTGGTAATGATGCAGAATGATGTATCGTGACTGTATATTAACCTATATGTCGGTCAATCGGTTATATGAAGGCTGTCTGGTCTCCGCGCCTCTGCATAAGCGCACGACGGACCACTGGAATACACCTCCAGAGATACGAACAGGTCAATCCGCGCAACTGAGGCAACAAGGACACAAATAAATGGAATTTTTCCTTGGAAGCGCATCATTCCCGTCCGGTCCAATCCTAACCCAGGTATCGAATGGAACTTTGATCTTACGCAGACTGCCAGCAAATCGGGTTTGGCGGGACTCGTTTCATTATCACAATGCTCTTTTCTTCATCATGTTCACATGGAACACATCCGGGCTCCTCTGGAAGGCCCGCTGCAGGACAACAGGAACCGGATTCTGACTGACGCACTCGTGCAGCCTTTGTCCAGGGACCACTCGCAACCATACAAGCCCCGAATTCCAAAAAGTAATCGACATCACATGTGCATTCCACCACTTACCTGAGTAACAAGTTACAGTGACGCTAGAATGTGCTCGCCAACGATAGAACAAAAAAAAATGTCGCTGTGAAAAGTGCGCCTTTCGTAATCCTAGAAACTCGTTTGGGTTGTTCAACGAAGATTGCTTAGTGAGGGTAAAGACAAGAGTTGACAAGAGCCAGTGACCTGTAGGTTGGAGGTTAGGTTGTGTGGTATTCCGCGATGAGGAATACTAAGTAGCGAAGGACTAAGCGAGACCTGGAATTTCAGATATGTGCCGTGAAATCGAGTTGGAGTAGTAGGCGCCAATATCAATCATGACGTTGGAAATCTAGATAGCGCATTAAATCTGGCTGGTCGGCTGAAAGGTGCTATCGTGTGTTAATAAAGGTAACAAATTGCAATGAACACACAGGAAAGAATTTTTTCATTAGAATACTCCGCGCACAATATTTTTTATAATTTGACTTTAGTTTCGTTCATTTACGGTAGGTACTCTTGATATTTGGGAAAGAACGTACGGTTACCTGCGGCCACACAACTTCAGTCTAATTATTTTTGCAAGTCTGCATTTTTTGAATCTGATATGGTGATATAGGGTGAAGTGCACTGTGAGGCTGCAGAATCACTAGTCATAAGTTTTGGAAACTAAAATAGCACCGCGCATTTTCCATCTTCAAAGATATAAATACCGAGCCTCTCACCCATCTGATGACTGGGATTCTTCCGTGCATGTAGTCCATGATGGATCTCCGGGGCCTAGCCACCTCCAAACATCGCCACCGTTGTTGTGTTGGCTGAATTTGCACGCGAATAATCTGCCAATGACAACGTTTTCACCTCCTCTATCATACATTGATTATCTCATATCTAGAGACTAACACACATTCCAACAGAGCCTAGTATATCTTCCTTCATCCAAACTAATATCCATTCGCTACTGCTGGCTGCCAGCCACGGCCAGTATAGAACCCTGTGTATCTTCTCCCTCTTTAGCACTTAGTGCGCATACCCGACAGGGTTGTCCACGAATCTCGTAACACAAGATCCAGCCCTCAAATCACTGAATCACTTTATACATCTATCGCACATTCATTGCATCGCCGTCGTTCCATCTTGTATATAAACCCATCATCGCCAACTTAACCCTGGTTTGTAATCTTTGACTACTCCGGCAAAACCCCGGCAGCGCAAATGAGGGCTGTCAACCCCACAGCCCTTGCGGTCTCCACAATGACATGACGACAGACTTTTGGTCTTCACACACACACAAACCACTTTTACACAACAACCCCACTACCCCACTACCGATGGTGATGGAAATGAGGGGCAGTGATAAAACGCGGTAAGAGGCTGACCGTGATAAGATGAGGGGAGAACAAGTCAGGTTGCTTTGTTGTTAAATTCTATCTCTCATTTGCGCAAAGTGACAACATAAAATTCAGCTGCATTCGTACTTAGTGATTCAATATTGTAGACTGGAAACCAGCATCTTTGTAAAATAATCGCACTTTTTGTCGGACGAAAAGTGGGTCTTGGTCACCTCCGGTGCCCCACAGTTTAAACTTCCGCTGTATGGCAGGTACCCGCTTTAAATATAGTGCTATCCCGGCTTCAGCACCTTAGTCATCATAATCACGGACATCTACTTACGATTCATTTCAAAAAAGGGACCACCTGTATCTAATTGGCAACGACTCTATATTTACAAAAGAATGCATAAGCTTATCCAACACGGCTCACCTATATTGATATTGGTGACTCACGAGGTCATCAGGACAGTACTTTGTCATCAGATGCATATAATTAACCCATCCAGGAAGTGGCCTGTCTGATACCGAATGAAGAGAGGAAGCGCATGCCAGCGCTACCCATGGGAAAGTATGAGACCAAGTACCACAGGAGCGCACCGATTTGTACGAATGACGACAACAGAGTCAAAATGGTAGAGTGAAGCTGGTAACATGTTAGTAAGATTACTAAATGACAGCATTGCCGAGGAGAACTATGATTGAACTTACACCAAGAGAGAAGTAGAGGGTCATAAAGATGGAACCAAAGTATGCTGCAGTGAAAGGTAGTCTCTGAGCTGACATCAGATGACGAAGGTAGGTCATAGGTCCCATGAGCGCTGCGAAAGACGTCATGAAAAGAATAGAACCAAGAGTCCAGCTAAAGATAGTGTTAATACTGATATCTTAACACAGTCGAATTTGTGAATCTGAAAATCTCCAAACTTCTCAAAACGTTCCAAGATTATAGGATGAGATCTGGAATTTCCAGATCTTAAGAGGTCCTTCATATGGAGGATAGATAAGTCGCAAGATGGCTTGACCCAGGCATCACTTGCGGCATGACCCTTCACATTATACTGTGACGGCATACTCGGCCCTCAACCTGTGCAGTGCCGAACCTCGAAAACTAAAACTGAATATTCCACGACGCCTACACATTCCAATGACGTCTATCATACGAAATACCAATCCACATGTCGCTAAATAATGAGACAGACACCCCGCCTCTGCCAATCTGCGATAACGACCGCAAACCCCGAAAAACACAGCGTTACCATCCGAGCCTTCCTATCCCCCCCTCATGCAAGGCCCCGGCCATCTACAAAACTGACTCGCTGTAGTCATCATGATTACAACTCGTCAGCCTGTCTCAGGTCTAGGCATTAATGCAACAAACATCGGTCGGGAAGCCCTCAAAACATCTGCAGGGGAATAGGCAAACCACGAGGAAAGGAGGGATTGCGTGTGCCAAGACGCTCACACGACGACATATTGCAGATTATCTAATGGGCGATGCAGTGGCGCGTGAACATGGCAGATGGTTTGGAAGGATGACAGTGGCGTGGGGACAACAGTAGGCTGCGGCAGAGGCGTATTGTGTGTGTGCGTTGGATTCTCGGTTGTGAAAACACGGCGGTAGGTAAGGACGGTTAGAAAGGAATTGGTGGTCAACATGCATGCCGATGGACGGATGCATAGGGACGGGAATAAAGTAGTTCCATGGTGGGAGTGAGGAGTGCATAATGGTCGATGGATGATGACACGAGGTCTGATATGCAGGTGGTACTGGTGGGACGGAGAAGAGAAGATAACGACAGAGGAATCAACGTTTAGGAGGGTCAACTTACAGGATAACAAACTTGCGAGGGCGAAGGGTGATGACGAGAAAACTCAACGAAAAGCAAGCAAGAGCGGCTATGTTACAGGCACCGAAGATCAGTGTGCGATCCCATCGGCTCACTATACGAGGACAATGTGGTTAGATTCGGTCAATCAGCGTGATGATATGGCAAGCGTCGAAGTCGAGGCATTACGATTTCGAGGCAAATGCCGGTAATACAACTACAACAGTGACATTATGGAAAATCAACACATGAGTGGTGAGTTCAACGTCTCAGAAAAGCATAACCATGCAAGCTTCTAATCTTTTCATAATGACAAAGCGACCAGTCAACTGCTCAGATCGACGGAACATTCGGGTCTGTGTGCAAACATGTCGTGTTCATTGAAACCAAATAAAGACAAAGTGGATGCATCGTCTTATCCACGACCTTTCTGCCGTCCAACTGCAGATTGCAACAGCCAGACCCCACCACAGCAGTGAAGTTGTTCACATGAGCACATGCAGCTTCCTTCGCTAGCCGCCATGCAGGCGGTCTAGGTGGGCACCACGGGGGGGAGGGATCTTGAAATGACTAATGGCACACCCATCCCACGATTCACGGAGAGCGGGGCATCACTTGGTTTCGCCCGTTGTGGATGAATTTGTCGCTTGCCTGAGGGTCGAAATGGGGACTGGGGTCTGTGAAGCTGGAGTGTATCATGAAAATAGAAGGTCGGTACTTGTGTGGTGTGATTGGATAATGGTGAATCGACATAAATGTGACAGTTCAGGATGAGATTCACTAGAGCTTCCCGATATCAAGATAGGTAGAATCCAATTTTGAAATCACAAATTAGAGCTTTAGAAGTTCCATATATCCTGAAAATACAATGTGAATTGTAGAGACAATCACAAAACGCCGTTAAGCTATTTTGATTCTAAGCCAACACTACCCGCCAAGAACTTACAATTGAAAACCCCATCTTCCATGTTACTAGTTGCTGGAGGAGGGAGACCCTGATCAGTAGGCAACTGAATATACCCGGAGTTTCCAAAGGGATTGAAGGACTGGAGGGAGGCTATGAATCCGGATTGCGGTGGTACCGCGGTGGCTATCGGTGCAGGCTCGCGACGGGACCAGCCCAGGGAATTCATAGAGTCGCGGAAAGAAGCTGATGCCATTTTGCTAGTATGGCATGAGGATACTGATGAGATGAGAGTAGGTGTATGGTAAGGAACTGTAGAGAGGCGCAGGCAGAGGAGATTATGGCAGGTGAAGTCGTGCAGGAAGTTAGGCTGATGAACAGGAGATGGGGGGTATTGTAGAATAAAATAGTCACAAAAAGGGTATATAGGCTAGCAAAGAAATATAGTTTTGTGGACACTTGAAAGGATGTAAACAAGAAGAGTCAGGGCTGAGGGGACTCCTGGTTATTGTCACAACAATGGGATGGATAGGAGCTCTTGAGTAATGCCTACCGTGATAGTTACGTCGGAATTCCTCAACAGCTCCCAACGTTTCAGCCTAGCTTCTGATTGGGGGTTAGGGTCTGATCTGATCCCTGTTAGTGCGTTAATGTGCCGGGGTGTGACGTCAGTAACAGCGAGCAGTTGATTTAGTGGAAGTTTAGAGATTCATGTACAATCTAGATGATAATCAGATTCATTATGTTATATTTTTCTTTTTCGAGCTTGTTCAAAACACTTAGCTTTGCAGTACATAAACATGTCAAAGTGGTTGTTCATGTTAATGTTTAAATTAACAGGACCATAACAGTCTCACGATATCCATACGTGGTACCACCTCTACAAAGGCATTTACCATTCCTTTCTGGCTCTACGCTATCCCCAATAAAACCAATAATATGTATCTCAACAAGTAGGGCGTGTATTGTAGAATGCGGGAAGACGACGCCAAGATTATAAGCAATAGATTCTACGACAACCTCTGTGCCACTTGATCTATTATCAATTCGCAAAGACAAGATCTCTGTAAAGCGCCGATGACGCGCAAGACAAACAAAGTTTTATTGCTCAGTATATATAATATATCTATACTTTGGTTGACTAGCATACAACAGTAATCATGGTGGACATTCTACCAACAAAATCTCTTAACATACTAGATATGTAGGTTAGACAGTAACGAGCTACAGTGTCCAAGCACCTGTTGTCAGTCTTGCAGCATGCTATTAAACTGGGATGCGAGTTAAAACTGCAGGCAAGAAAAATTGTAATGGCTTGCGCGCAAGTAACAGTAACTGTGGTATCCCGACGTACCGAAGGAATTCAACTTTGATTACCATTTGGCGTGCGTGGTGTCATAACCAGGCGATACAGGATGCATGGACGATGAGCAGTATGTCCGAATATGATGATGATCGGCGGGTAGTAGAGAGGCTGCAATGAGGGCGAAACCTTCTTTGTTTTCCACTAAGAGAACTGATCTAAGCTTTACAATTGTGCACAATGTGCAACGTTAACGATCGATGGCGCCAGATGCTAATTAGCTTTATCGATAATGGCTGTTAATGCAATATGTCAATGATATCATCTTCCAACATGCTATCTATCCAGCACCGTAATCACGGCATTAAAAACAAACCTATTCCCATAGATATTCCCATCTCTCAACAGTATCCTCTGCCTCCCTCGTCCCCCTAAAGTCTGGCCTTCACCGCCCCACTATCACTACGACCCTCTCACCATCGTGACCTTTCACTTCATCTCTCTTTGCTTGTCTGTGTCCTCTCTCTATCTTTCCTCTTCCTTTTCACAGTCTCTCTTCTATCTTTTCTTTCCCTCTATCTCACTCTGTCTGGATTGCGCACGGTCTCTGATTGGCCCAGTGGCTCAAGCTATCATCAAAAAGCGGAGCCGTGTCTGTGGATTTTGCCCGGCGGTTAGGATCAAGTAGGAGCCTTGATGGAAACAGACAGGCATTTAAGTGGTTTCTAGTGGGCCTGTACATAAGGGTTCTGTATTGGGGTTCAGGGCGAGATGTGATGAGGGGTATTGTTTTTGATACTTTCTTCTTTGATATTACGAGATTGCGGGATTGTGATTATGATTGTGATTGAGTTTTTTTGTTCTTTTGTTCTTTTGTTCCATCTTTGTCGAGCGGGTAGTACGGATTGATTGTTTGGAGATCAACAAAAGAAACAAACAATGCAAAAAAGGGATATTACGGCAGTTATCGCGCGGGTTAATAGACAGGAAGGACAACGACGTCACATTGGAGAATCAAGCAACGGATCCTATCGCTCTCCTCCTCCCCTCTCACTCTTTGTTTTCATCCCTCACCCTCCCTTTCCAATCCTCCATCTTGACTGTATGTGTATAGATGTTTCTCCCTCATCTGTTAACCATTCTTCATCCCCATCCTCATCCCACCGCACTTGCATTGCATATCCAGCCTTCTGGCAGCCCCCTCCTCACAATGCCAGAAATCCCGCCTGTGCCGGGATTCCTACATCCTCTTCCCACTCATCTGATCCACCGTCATTAGCTCACGACGATGTCGACATGGGATGACGAGGAGAGCATTTTTGTGTGTATTTTTTGGTTTATTTTTATAATGGTGGTTTGGATGGGTTGGTTGAGTAGTGGTATCTCGATACGAACTTTCGAGACAACACGGCCGAGTCGGGTGTTTGAGGGTCATTGATTCTAGGTTCTCGGCTGAGATGATTGTTGAGTGTTTCTTATCTCCTGTTTATTATTTATATTTATATTTTTTATTTGGTTTACAAACAATGATATTGCTAAGGACACATGGTCTGGAGAGAACCTGATAAATTATGTATCAACAGTAGTTCGTATCAATGTGGCATCTTGGGCCTAGCTTCGATTATGGGAACCGCGTCGGGCCACGATACTATTATACCTGTGTCTCCCTTTCTTTCCCTTCTATGCAACAGCCGTAGGGCGAAGAGGTTCACAAGGTTGTATTTTAATTACAAAGGCCATGTCGGCACTTGGGCGTGCAGATGATCTCTCGTTGCATACGCTGAGATGTACTTAGACTGATATTTCCTGTCCGTGCATGATCCGCCATTCACGATTTGTCAATACCCTCATCACAAAACACACAACTCTGCTCTACCATCACTACTATTCCTCCTCGTCTTTGGCATCTCACACTTGCATTTTTGTCACCTCTCCCATGTCAACAACATAAGGAATTTCTTCCCAAATCATCTAGTCCATCCACCCATGACGCTATCCGATCCCGTCCTGTCCCCGTCACTACAGCGGAACTCTTCCTTCTAAGCTCAAGCGAGTCAGCTGAGGTTGTATCGACACCACGGTACTATATGATATGATACAGTCAAAATCTATGGTTGTCGGCTCACTGTCTTGTTGCCTTATTGATATGCATTGAGGCCCCCATCGTATATCGTTATATTATACGCAACACGCAGCCGCTTATTTACTCATGCAACAAAAGCTTAGCCAACAACAATAAACAAATAAACAAACAAATGTTTAAAACGAGACATGCATAGGCGAAAGCACCCTCTGGTGATTCCACAGCACCACCGCGGTAGTCGCGGCTATATAATGGGGTGGGAAGACATAATATAGGAGGGCAAGGAACTATTGCAGCTGGGCATCCCACGTTGACTGTAGGCCAACTCTCAACTTGTGCCCCGCATCCAATGTGTATATATACACATATATGTACAGAAATATGTACAATATGGCAAAAAGTCTGTGTGTTTGGTAGTGGGAGAGGGCATGGACATTCCTGAAGCCAGTGACAATATCCCTCTATAGCATAGCAGGCTCTGAAACTTTGCAAGCCACCGCCACTTTGTCCCGATAAGGCTTTTGGAAGCGATCAAGATGTCAGCGTGAGAGGTGTGTCTTGAAGCAAAGGTACTTTGCAATAGGAACGATGGAAAGAATTTGGGACTCTGCAATGAATGATATGATAAGCTATTGGCTTCGGCATAATAGAGGGCCTCTTGATTTTTGGGCAGTAAACACCTTTTTTTGTGAAAAAGTGTATCGAGACATCAAGTCTGTTATTGTTGGTTTCGCCAACTAGATCCTGACCATGACCACCTCACGATAATAATTCCATGTCGTCGTGGCTTTATGTACACACTGAGATAAACCCCCGGCTGTTCGCCCGTTTCCTAGTTTCAGGTGGTGGCGTACACGCTCTCCCGACTCCCAGCCTTCACTTGTTACAAACTCTCGTCGAGAACTTTTTCAACTTGTTTCTCGTAGTGCTACAAGTCTCACATCAATATATCGATACGTCATCGTAATCGCACACTTGTGTTCTAACAAAAACAAAACAAAAAAATAACAAACACCACAATCATCATCTGCACTCAAAATAACTTCCAGATCATCTGGGCTCCCTACACAGTAGATGTAAATTTAGAAAACGACCCCCCCACTCTCCCCACCTCTATGACATCACCGCCCTGCTGGTACCCGTGTCCAAGCTTCCTGTCTTGCCCACTCCTCAGTCTCTTGGTCTACAAGAGCCGTTTTAACTTAGAGTACATTTTTTTCATTTGATCATGAAAATGTACATACGTCTGTGCACCTACAAAGTACATTTGTTTGCTGTTTCTTACAGAGCAGGCTCGATCACCAGCAGGAACGATTGTAAATTCCGCGGGCCCGGTGGCAAGAATATGATGGATCGGGCTATTGGCGGCGAGCGGGGGTTTACGAGCATAGAGATGTCTCTCGGGGCACTAATGCTATTTTAGCAAGAAAGAGTGAATATTCTCGCCATTACATTTTCATATAAATTGGGGGGGGAGAGTCTATCTTAGAGAGAAAGAGGCAATACATATTATAAATTCACTCTCACTCTCGATATGTTTTGGTCAGCAGAAAAGTACATTGGTCAGGTTTGAGTGTCAGGTGGGGTTTAGGGTTCCGTCTGGCCGTTGTCATGCGGGGGGGAATATGAGGGTATCGAGACTGCTGGTTGTCATTTATAGCATGAATAATTGACCATGATGACAATGGCAATGTCAGTAATGTCGACAAGACGATGAGATATGAAGAAGGCAAAAAGATATAGAGAAGAGAATCACATGTGAAATAGAAAGAAAATATCAATGTTGTTACGCTTGCCTTTTTTCGAGATATACAGGATGGATGATATACATGCAAGATGAATCCCGCCTGGGAAACATAGATGATAAGCACCCTACCCTCAACTTTCATCCCGCTGCAGTACCAAGACTGCCCTGCATGAGGGTAACAACATGTACACATATTTGGTTGATAGCAAGTCACTGCATAGCACGTACATGCTATGTACATCACTGTCCCCCCGCACCGTCTCCCTCCGCATGCTTGTGAACCCCTTGGGTCACCGACAATGGCCGCTAATTTTGAGCTTCCGACAACTTCATGCTATATACACTTGGTATACCATTTCCAGACTTGTCCATTGTAAATATAATACTTGAATATACACGCAATAACAGGCTGAAAGCAACTAAGCCTTCATGATCCCCGCCGTCCGTCATCCCTCAGATAAATCCCGGCATATCATTACTCCTACCACTTATATAGATAGAATACAGTCAATACCACATCTTTTTCTTGTTCCTTCTCCTCTTCTTCCTCTTGTCTACACGCCCCTTGGCGATAACCCACGCCCCACGTCGTCTGATCCACCCATCATTTGTCTCTTCTACACTTTACACCGCCCATCGCGAGCCGTCTTCTTCGTCATCTATCCTGTTTATTTTGCTAGTTATCTCTCGTTTCATTTCCTTCATTGTAAGCTGTAGACCTCTTCTTTTTTTTATTTATCTATATAAAATATGTATTATTTTTTCTTTTTTTATATCTGCTAACAACTCAAATGTAAGTGACTGGTCGGTCTGCCTAAATATTTCACAAGGTGGTCTGTGCGTCGTTGTCTCTTTTATTTCATCGCCGTTACGTTCTGGGCTGCAGACGACGGCTCACACACATTCACACATACGGCAAGCCGATATTGTTCATTCAGTGCCTGCAGATATAAAAGTCTCCCGAATCCCCCCATGTTTCATCTCGTCTTGTTTCTCCTCTCATCAAGTACGTTTACTCATCTTTAGTATCCTGTTCGCAATCAATCTACTCAATCACATACCCACACACACCTTTGCTCTCAACAAACATTCTTCTCTCCATTGCACTTAACCTCAATCACAATACCAGGAACCGTTTTTTTTTTCTCGCCACCTGTTCGTTCCCCTTAGCCTCCACACGATGCTATGTGGCAACAAAACAAAACTAACCTAACATAGATCTGTTATCCTCTATTCTCAACAGATTTTTATTCCGTTCTCAATATATAACCCTAACCCTAACAACAATCGGTAAGTCCCATACCAATTCATGTACAAGAATACAACATTTTGTATGACGTCACTATGAATCGGAAATACAAACAGTTGTTTCATCTGTCATATTTCTTTTGGACTCGTATGTTTCCAAAAGCGATTCCCTCTTTTTTTCTTATACAAAAGAAGGCACTCGATTCAAATAGGCTAGAGCGATCTAGCCCTGATGCTGTCAAATAAATGCACCCGGCGTGTCGCTGACGAACCCCCCCCCGCAACTATTTGCAACTGTTCACCCGGAAGGCCCGGAGCTAACCTCAAGTTTTATCGACAGGTACCTAATAAACTTGGTCTAATATGCCACATTAATCTACAAATGTAAGTAAGCTATACAAGTTACCTTTCTCATATAAGTATAATTTGTGTCAAGATACCCCAACCCTAGTAGCCAAATCTTCTCATTCCGCCACCGTTACTACTTCCTATAATCGATAAGTCTATCGAAAATCGGAACCATGGATTTGGCCTTTCTCAACGTTCTGTTTGCGGTTCCAGTCGCCATAAGGAGGCCGACCGAGATTGTATCGCAAGTGTCAATAGCTCTCCCCACATAAACTAAAGAAAAAGGTAGTGAGGGGGCCTAGATACAATGGTGCAGGTGAGGATTTGCGGGGGCGGGGGTGTAGTACCCCACATTGCCCCGGACTTTTTTTCTTTTAGTATGTGGGGGAAACGACTAGACATGACAATAATGAGGTGATTTTCTTTATTTTCTAAGTGGAAAAGCATTGACGTGCGGCTACTATGCATAAGATGCGACATTGCAGTTGTATGTGTGTGAAGTGAGCCTTGCTAGACAGAGACACAAACTGAGAAAGACAGGAGTTCCAATGTCAGTCAACTTTGGACAGCTCGGAAGAGCTGAGATGCGTTCCGTCGGAGCCGCGGGACTAGCGGCTGAATACGTGGCGATGAGAAGAAGAAGGATTATGGGAGATTGCCAAGTGTTGGTGAGGTGGAGACCTGCCAAAAACGCGGGAAAAGATTTGAGGTTGGGGAGGAAGTTTCTCAAAAGATGAGAATACGGGAAAGGCAATGAGCTAGCGGAAGTTGCTGCCGATTATAGGTCAGCAAGAAAAGAAAAATGGGAAAAGTTTCTTCTCTCTCCTTTTGCTCCTTTTCCTTTCTCTTCTTTGAATTTTGTAATTTTTTTCTTGTCTACATTTTGCTCTCCAACAACTTCATTGTTGTGCCAAGACATTATCTATTGGCACATCTCACCCGAATTCACGTCATTGAAACTGTTCTAACTATAATATTACTTTATTGCAGCCTCTTACCAATCAGCATCTCTTTTTACTCTTCAGGCAACACCGCTTATCGATCTACGACATTTCAACCACATCCACCCGTCTATTTTATCCGCCAAGTACCCCGGACATCGCTTCGCAATTCCTTGTACATTTCTTCTTTTTTGACGAAGTACAAGCGAATTCTCCAATTCAATCAAGTTTTGCTGTATCGTGAATATTCCGATACTATTGCCCCTTTCCCCCCCCCATTCGTCTTTGCTCAATCAACCTATCTTTACATTCCTCAAACTCAACTACACAATCACATTCACATATTACTCGAATCATATTACCTCGAATAGCCTCAATATACGCCTCTATTTCTTTTTGTATGTCTCTCTCCCCTCCTTTCCCTCACTGCATCCTCCCATTGGCTTCCATCTCCCTTTTTATGAAAACCCAAACCCTTAAGGCTCACCCACACTAATATTCCCTCTTTTCGCCCTTTTATAGAGCACATCCAAAGTGACTCCTACGCCCATTCACACCAATTACCATCCGGCATTCCGCCTTTGTCGGCATCTGCTACGCCGCCCCACGTCAAACATTTATATAACTCTTCGTTCTTCGACTACTAACAGACTTGCCGCATTTCTCCGTCTACAAATTGTAGCCGGCGAATTCTGCGACATCCAAATTTATCAAGATTCCACCCAACGATTTTAACGCAATGCCCACTTTTACCTCATTTGGAGGCGCCCACAACAACAGCGGCCCCTCACTCAACAATAACGGCCCCGACATGCTGAATTTTGGCAGCTCATCATATTACACATCTAACGACAGCTTTGCCGGTGGCTCCGCTATCCAAGATGATGAGCTTTTTGACAGCCTTGGCGGAGCTCACGGACTTCCCGCTTCCAATAACGATTTTAACAACATGAACATGGCTTTCAGCCGCCCGAATCAAATGTTTGATCTTGGCGACATCTCTGGCTTCTCAAACCCCAACAATGATATGTCGCAACGCTTTGCGCAATCTATGCAACAACGCAGCAACGGCTTCAACACCATAGGAACCAACGACATCATGCAACAAAATAGGCCAACCATCTCTCCCAACACCCGTTCTGTCATCAACGGCACTAATGCTCTCAACCTTTCTGCCACACAGGGCCTCCCGATGAATAACACTCCGGCCATGAACATGAATGTCGGCAGCTTCCCTAACGGTGCCGTCAACATGGAGGCGACCAGCAGCAGCAACAGCAACATGATGCGCTCTTCCAGCAACATCCCGATGCCCATTACCACCGGAGCTCAGAACTCTGCTAACAATAACAACCCCTCTTGGATTCCCAATGGAACCACAACTGCTTCCTTTTCACACTCTCTTCACTCCCCCGCCAACATGTCACCAAATAACCGGCCTGCCGCCAATGTCATGTCTGAGTTCATGTTCAAAGGTGGTGCCAGTATGCCTGCCAACATCGGCACTGCCGCTCAAACGCCTTCTAGTACAGTAGAAGCTAAGCGGAGGCGTCGGAGGGAATCGCACAACATGGTTGAGCGGCGACGTCGTGACAACATCAACGAACGCATTCAAGATCTGAGCAAGATTGTACCCTACCACAGACTCGAGGACGACAAAATCAGAAAGTTGTTGGCCAATGGTACTCCTTTGTCTCCTGGCTTGGGTGGCTCGGGTCGCCGCACCGGTGCCATTACTACGGGTCTTCCTCCGGATGAGAAAGACAAAGGTCCCAACAAAGGCGACATTCTCAATGCGTCGGTAGCGTGGATGAGAGATCTCATTTGGATGAATCAGGTTTTGCTTCGCCAAGTTGAGGAACTTAACTCGAAGCTTCGGGGAGTCGGCATAAATCCTAACCTTGAAGCCAGCGAAGACCAGAAGCGGATGCAGAGTGAAATCAACAACATCATCGAGCGGAGTGAGGCTCACAGCTATTCAAGGACAAACGGCAGTGGCTTGAGAGTGCCACACTTTACTGACTACAAGGGAAACCCTCTGACCGAGGAGCAGGCCCAACAGGAAGAGGAGAACGGAACCGAGGCCAAGAGCGAGTTTGACCAGGCGTGGTCATCATTGGATGCTCCTGGTGAATTGAAAGAGGTGGATGAGGATGGATTTATGGATTTTTAAGCAGCAGGGCTTGCTGAGATTATATGATGAGTTATGGTGTTTGTCACGTGTCACGACTTTATCTTTCTTTGTCTTTTTTTTATTTTTCTTGAGATCTGATTGCATCAAAGTTTTCAATTTGATTAGCATTTCTTTCTTCTTTCCTTTCCTTTTAATCTTTCTTTTTTTTATTTTCGTTATTTACAATTATTTTGTCTTGTTTAATTATTATGAAGGGAGATGTCGGCATGTTCAAGTCGTGATACCACAGTTCTAGTTTATATTATTTTTCCAATATCATTGTCTTATCAAGTTTTGACTATATATATATATATATCGTGACGTCATTAGCATGTGATTCTCTCATGTCTTTTTCATCCCATCTTACCTAGATATTATTAATCCGCATCATCTTATCTACCAATGTCTAACGCACAACAGATGCTCGCTCATCTTTTCTATCTCCGCCACTACATCCCTTTTCCTCATGTCCTCCAACAATGGGACTCTCTCCAATGCACACCGCCCGTTGAAATACTTGGCAAACCTTTGCCACGCCTCCTTAGTCTGTTCACTTTCAAACCGCTGCTTAATCGCATCCAGATACAGTGCCTCCAACCCCGTAGCCCTCCGTGCATCCAAGATAATGTGCGGGCTAATCCCAAACAAATGTCCCGCCTCATTCATCGACGGGTACCGAGTTGCCTGCGGGGCTGTCTTCCGAGCATGGGCTGTTGCTTTCTCGTGTGCTTCGCGGCGCCGCGCAGCGATTACGCGGGCACGTCGAGCATTCTCGGCGAGATCGGGGGTATACGCGGTACCCGGGGGCGCACCGGTAGGCATCGTGTGAACCGAATTGTTGGACCGCGGTAACGCTGGGGATGCAGACATGGATGCCCGGGAGGCCAACAGTGCAGCAGCAGCGCCTGGGATCTTGCGGCCAATTTGTGGGCGAACGGCGAATGTGGGGGAGACAGGGCCACCACCAGAGGGGGCGGATGGGGCGGCGGAGGCCGGGATGGAGTTTGTGCTAGAGGGTGGTGCGATTGACGGAGTGGTGGAGACGGGGGGTGATGTTGAGAAGTGGGAGTGGTGGCTAGGAGGTTTTTGCAGGTCGTCTTCGGAGTCCTCTGAGTGTTCGACACTGCCCCGCTCGCTGGCTTCACGTTCGCGGTCCCATTCGGCTTTGAGCTCGGCGGCTTCTTGGTTGTATTGGACCTCGTAGATGATCTCGGGCCACACAACAACATAGCTAAACGTACAGAGCTGCGTCACCCAGCTGCCGCGCATCAACCAGGCCAACATCTTCATGTATTCCGGGCGCTGACTCTTATGCGGACACACGGATTTCCATGGACGGGGCGCCGCCGAGATGTCACTTAGGATGGACATCAAGGGTGGGGCAAGCGGGAATTCTCGTTGCCATTCAACAGAAGCGCGGGGAAGGCGGTTGGGGCAGAGATTGGGGGAGGCTATGTAGGTGTCGCGGGAGAATAGGGGCGGGATGGCGATACCGCGGCGCCAGAAGATGAAGTGGCGGGCGAATTCGCGGACCTGGTGAATGGAGAGGTGCTTGGTGCGGGCCATTTGGTGGAAGGTGACGTTGGGTTGGGCAGCGAGCTTGACAAATTCAATCATGGCCTTGGTGGTGCTGTCTTGTTCGGCGGCCTCGAGTTCGGCAATGATTTTCTTGTCACTAGCTAGGAGGAGCATGCCGAAGGTGCGGTCCATGACCTCAGGGTCGGTCGCTATGTCATCAGAGGTGGTAGAGTTGGCGGTAGTGAGCCAGATGCCTTGCTGTTCGGTGGCGTGCTCGGGGGGGAGGACGGAGATGGCGTAAGGGAAGGGGATTTGCACGGAGGGGGTGAAAGTGCCGGCGGTAGTAGAGAGCTGGAGAGTGGCGATTCGGTTGGTGGAGATGGCGATGTAGAGTTCACGGATGGAGGAGGCGAGCGAGGAGACGGAGAGAATTTCGGACCAGAGGGCATGGGTGGAGAGCTCTGATGGATGGATGATGTGTTAGCTTATGATGATGATAATAACAGTTGTATAGTATAGTGCCAATACTTGCTCTGTTCTCGGCCTTTGTCTTTCAGAGCCAGTATCCTTCGCGACTCCTGCCAGATAAAGTCGCTCTGGACTTGAGTGTAATAGAGCGTCTTTGTCGTCTTCTTAAGAATGCGATTGTAAATGGTGTCTACCAACTCATCTGTCTCATGTTTCTTCGGCGCTAAAAAGAAAACTAGATTGAACATGGTCATTGATGCCGGTCTCTCTGACTCTCTATCTCCTTCCTCGCTCTTCCCCTGTGATCCCCTCCTCGTCACCTCCGTGTTGTCATCCTCGTTCTCTTCGTTTCCTTCTTCTTCCTCTTGCTCGCTTCTCTGTCCTTTCTCGTCACCCGTCTTCTCATCTGTCTCCTCAGCCATGTCTTCTTCTCCTTCCTCCGGCATTGTCTCATTGTTCTCTTCGGCCAATCCCTCCACCTTAGTCTTAGGCGATAAACTGTCCTCATGCTTCGCCAAATTTCCCTCCTCCTTCCCCTTCCTCTCCTCTCTCTTCTTCTTCACTCGCCTCCTCTTCTGCCAAAACCCACACTCTGGCACATGCGTCGGCCTCGAAACACAATGAATCTCATCCAATGACAAATGGAACATCCTCTTATTATACGACCTCTTAGTGGTCAAAATACTCGCCAGATCTCTCGTCGGGAACCCTGCAAACGTCTCCCACTCCATCTCATCGGCCCCGTCGTTCTCCACCGGCCACGGGTGCTTCCCGGACATGGCAGAGAGGGCGGCTTCCTCGGGTTGTGAGAGTCGTTGGATGATGAGGTCGTCAGGGGGTGGTGGGTCGGGGGTGTCGTCGAAGGGGGTGGCTTTGGTGGGGTAGTGGAAGACGAAGGAGGGGCCGTCAGAGTGGGAGCGGTTGATGACGAGGGCAACAGCGAGGAGGATGGAGGGGCTGGGGAGGACAGGGAAGGACATTATGATGGATAGTAGTGATGGTAGTGGTGGTAGTAGGAGAAAGGCGGTCTGGCTTAGAAACGCATGATAGGTTTGTAATGTTGGTCGTATTGGTAGTGTCTCAACCACGATAGATAGTTCTATTTGAATGTCAATTTATTATACCTTTAGTTTCACAGGATTAATCGACAAAACTCACCTCGATATCGATGTGAGCCACTAATCTCAATCTCATCTCATCCCACCCACTACCTCAGATCATCCTCTCCCAATCGCCATCATTAGACCCTAAGTTAACATCATGTCTCTTTGTGTTAGGGTTATTTGGCCCCACTTTACACTCGCCACCTGCCGCTATTCAACATGGCAATTTTACATATTGATTTCAATTTTGATATTTCCTTACTCTAGTTAGCCATTACATGCGTCATGTATACATATTTTTATACATATATGAGAGATTGAACCTCTGCTCTTCAAATCATCATACCCCAACCAATAGCTTATCAGCAGATTGTCAATCGATCCCATTTTAGGGTTTGTTTGCTTGTTTGGGTAGCCGAGAGATAGTCCAAGTTTATGGACTATTCGTATAGCTAAGAAAATAGTCAGGGGCTGATCCGATACTAGTAGCATTCATAGATTCGTAAGCATTTGAGGCTTCTGTAGAAGCTATGATATTATCTCAGCAACGTGTGTATGTCTATTTATGGCTATTGATCAGCACCGTATCTTCAAGAATAGCCACCCATGCAAATCCTAGTTCTCCAAGAGTCTACACTACGAAAGCGACTTTCACATGTCATTTTTTGGCATCCTCAGCTATCACTATCTACATGCCATGGCTAGCCGGCCCAACAATTGTTGAGATGCAGGTGCTAAATCCTAAGTGGCCAAAATAACTCTCAATTTATCAAACATCATTCTCCCCAATTGGATCGTCGGGACCCTGAACGGAACAAGCGGCTCTGAAGCTCTTGTTCGTGCAACGGTAAAGAAGCCTACTAGATACACGCTAGAATCAACCACTGCGATGTGCGTCCACAAAGTAAATTCTATCCATAACTCGAAAAATATAGTCTTTTATTCCGCTCATACACCACCTACCCACCCACCCACCATCAGTGCATGTAAATGTGAATTTGTTGAGGTGCTCCGTCATGCGTATGTACCTACCGCTACTACCATATAATCCCGTAGCAGGAAATGGGAACTATTTATTCCACTGTCGCAGTGGTATTAGTGGACGTGCGCACTTGCCTTGTTTAAGCAAGACAAGCGCGCAGTGTAGTGTAGACCTTCAATAAAAGGAATTTCCCAAGCCCATACAAATATTTCTATACATAGATTGTGCCCTGAGACTGGATTTGCCCTTCCATAACGACAAGCCGATGACTTATATACTGTTGAATTTCTCATCCTGAAACCCTGTTAGCAAATCTCCTCTTCTTCTTTCTCTTCTTTTGCTTCGATTTTACAACCCTAAGTTCTGATTCACGATCACAGACCTCATACCCCACGAATTAGATATCAGCACGCGACCCTCTCCTTCTCTCTTCCATTGTCATCCACCCCTTGCCATTCCTTTTCTCATTCGGACAATTTTACTATACCAAATCCGCCCCCTAGTCTGTTCTAGATTTTCGCTATACTTGATTGGATTCAGGCTATTGACCAGAGAAAAAAAGGAAACAGTGACAACTGAACAATTGTGTGATTAGAAAAAAAAAGAATTCGAAAATCAATCTCCTTTTTCTGACCATCAAAGAAGCTTGAGAATCCGACTTTCTCTCCCGACTCAAGAGAATTTCTCACCACGAGAGGCAATTTTTCTTTTCTTGTTTCTTAGTTTTGTTCTTTCTGTTTGCATATTTGTGTTTAGGTTGACTTTTCTCTTATTCTTTTTGTTTTGCTGTGATCTTGTTTAGATCTTGTCAGTCTTGTTCACGATACTTTGGAACCTCTACATCAACCTGTCCGGGGCTACTTAGACTTTGTTTCAAGATCAGCTATGTGTTATACTTTGGTTTAATACAGCATTTACTTATCGCAACACAATTCGACGATACCCATCCCTTTTACGATTTTAAAGAGTATATTTCTTCACTCTAATAACAATATCACAACAAACCCTCATATTCGAGCAATCTTGTGTCATACAACTTAAACCCACCTACCAAACACCTACATGATGACTGCCGACGCTAACACGCGCAACGAACCCACCATGACCGCTGCCAACTTCTACAAAACCGTCCCATTCCTCCCCCTTTCGTACGACAGCCACAACTCAGAAACCTCCGCTCGCACCCTGGTCCGTGCCATTGAACCCTCCTGGGTTTCACCGGATGGGCTCTCCCTCGCCCCTGGTGTTCAAATCGTTCGCTGCACCGACGGCATCACCAACACCCTACTCAAAATTATTAACAAACCCCCCGGTACCACCCGCGATGACGCCGACAAGCACGCTTTTCTCCTTCGTGCTTACGGTAACGGCACCCACGTCTTGATTGACCGCGAACGCGAAGCAGAGAACCATGAGCTCTTGATGCGTCACGGGTTGGCACCGGAGTTGTTGGCTAGATTCCAGAACGGTATGCTGTACCGGTACATTCGGGGCACTGTCACGCACCCTGAAGATCTGCGAAGACCAGATATTTTCATGGCGGTAGCCAAGAGATTGGCTCAGTGGCATGCGACGGTGCCATGCATTGTGGCAAAGAGCAAAGGCAGAAATGCTGGCGACGAGGAGGCAGAGAGAAAGATGAACTTAGCGGCCAGCGGCAAGCCGATACCGAACATGTGGACTGTTATGCAGAAGTGGATTCTGGCACTTCCAACAAAGACAGAGATGCAGAAAGCTAAACAGGAGGAGATGCAGAAAGAGTTTGATTGGCTACGGACGGCCCTAGGGGATCGGCCAAGTCTGGGCGAGAATGGGGTAAGTTGAACTTTTGGGCCTGTGGTTGTTTCCGAGGATTATGCTAGAGCTCATATTAAGGATGTTCACTGTGTATGTGTCACGTCATAACGAAGAAAGAGCAGAACTCTTGTGCTCAGCTCTATGATGTTGAGTAACAGTTTCTAGTGATTTTTGCATGGATCATATGCTGTCCTAGCAGCAGTGGATGGTTTCCATGGTTGGGGCCTACAATTGGGTTACACGGGAACTGTTTGTTCGGTCGTCGAGTCCTCGGCTTGTTGTAACTGATTTCCACTCTTGTCTCTAGTTTGTTTTGTGACATGGCAAACGCCTAAGATAGATATCCCCGGAAAATTTACTGGGGCATTCATTGTTCTATGTAGGATCTTGTGCTAACTGTGTTTTGTTTGTAGCTTGTTTTTGCTCATTGCGATTTGCTCCATGGGAACATCATTGTTGAGCCGGAAGATGTCACCGCCGCCCGCAACACTACCGATAAGCTCACTGTTACCTTTATTGACTACGAATATGCCACGCCATCACCTGTGGCTTTCGATATCTGCAACCACTTTGCCGAGTGGGGTGGTTTCTCCTGCGATTACTCGGTCATGCCTACGCGGTCACAGAGACTATCCTTTATCCGCAGCTACATCTCCGCGTACTTTGCCGGAAAGAATGTTAAACTTTCGGCGGAGGAGGCCGAGGAGAAGAGCCGGAAGTTGGCGACTGAGGTGGATATCTTCCGGGGGGTTCCTGGATTCTACTGGGGGGTGTGGAGTCAGATTCAGGCGATGATTTCGGAGATTGACTTTGACTATGCCAGTTATGCTGAGACGCGGATGGGTGAATATTGGGCGTGGAAGAAGGAATTCACTGGGGAGAGGGGTGCGGATGAAGAGTTGGGTGTTCGTGAAGCGAGATGGGCGGAGGAGTAAAGGTATCTGAGTGAGAGCTAGAGAAGATGAGTAATGAGTGTGAAGTAATGGAATGATGGAATGGATTCATACATATGCCATGTGTGGTGAAGTGATGGGACATAGAGGATCTGATTTGGGATATGGTTTTGGTTGGCAATAGAGGTGGTAATGTGGATAGGATAGACTGCCATACAGTTCTTATCAATACACTCTAGGATACTGCAATATTGATAGTCTTTCCTTGACCTCTTGTGTTACACCGCTCATCTCTACATGCTCGTACTACACCAATGATTTCATAACTCTAGGTTATAACCCTCATTGTATCGCTATCGCCATTTCGCGGTATAACATCCACTTGTTCTTAACAAGTTCAATAAAATAGATAATATCTTGAAAAGATATAAATATCTATAGTGATTCTTCTGTGGTCATCGCCTGTGTGCTAGATTATTTATAAGCGCGGGGATGTTGGTATCCGGTGACGGCGGAACATGGTGCTCGTTGATGGATGGATGCCGGTTGCCGGACACGAAGGGCGAGGAGGAATTAACGGAGAGAGAGTAAAGGGTAGAAGATGAAAAAAGAGGAAAGGGGAGCTGGGTAGCCTTGTGGGTAAGGTTGGTTTTGATGGAAGGGGGGGCGCAACAACTTGGATTGTTGAGAAGGGCCTTTTTGTGTGAATGTACATGTACGTGTATTGATCATAGATTATTATGAGTGTTGTTAGGTATGTGGATATTTAAATAAGGACGGAGGATGATTGAAGATAAATTAGGTAAAGTGAGGAGAAGTGTGTTTATGTGGTCTGATGATTGTGTGGTGGTGGGTGGATTTGACAGATGACGGAGAGGGAAAGGGGAACCATGGTGGTGCTGTGGTGGTAGTTGTTTTTACTGTATAGATGCGGCATGACAGAGAGGGAAGCGGGGACAAACAGGGAAAGAGACACAGGTGGATAAAGAGAGAGAGTGTGTGTGTATGCGTTATGTGTGTTTTTGCCGGGTTGTGATGTGATGGCAGTCACATTAGGTGTGGCTGGTCGGGTCCATGCGAGGCAAGTGGTCACTAGAGTTGCGCGCATGTGCGGAAAGATGAGCAGTGGTGAAGATGTGATTATTCAGGTATGTTTAGGTTTGTGTATGCTAACAGAGGTAAGTCAAGGTACACGTATATAGCGGTCGTGGCTCGCGTCATGCGCGGAGATCGTATCTACTGGTAAGCGGTCTTGAACATGGCGATCACCCGGCACTTGCCCGCTTCATTCACTGTTAGCCTTTTTTTCTTTTTCAAATCTAATTTTAAAGATAGATCCACATACTCTACCATCGACATCTTAATCTTACATCGTCATCTCTCACCCTCTCTCTGTGCGTCCCATAATGATCTCGTCCTGTCTACCGCGGAACGCATCAACTAACCTCCCTCTCTTCTTAATCGCCTAATTCCGCCGTCCGACCTTTATCCCTCCACTCTCTACACAGGCCACAATATGCCCCGACCCCCGGTGGCAAAAAAAAAAGGGCGGCCCTAATGCTCATCTATAATTGTGACATATATGAATATTCCAGGGCCGTGACGTGCAGCCATGAGGTTAATGCCGAAGAGTGTGGGGGTTATTTTGTTTTGCAGAATATTTATGAAGATGCGTGTAGACATATTTAAGCAGTGCTATATATGTATATGTATGTACATTTAAAAAAGAAATTGATGCAGTATTATTAGATCGGTGCATGAAGGGGAAGAAGGGGCACGGAGCGGGTGATGGTGGGAGGGAGTTATTGTGGAATTCCGTGGCGATATTGTTCCGTGGACGGAAATGAAAGCGGAATGAATTCAAGGGGTGAAATTTTTGCGTTTATGTTGAATTAATTCGATTGAAATTATGGCATAATGATCAAGTTCTATGTGGACATATAAGTAAACGCAAATCCTGACATCATCGTCATCATCATTAGTTATAGTTAGTTACCATCCAATTCTAACTCTAACCCTTTCAGCTCCATCTTCTGCCAGCTGAAACCCTTCCCACCACCAACAAAAACCGGCTCTTCTCCCTCCCGCTCGCGTGGCATGGCGTCAGCTGCGCTGTAACAGGAAATCCAGCTTTGCTTTTTTTGCTCTACTTTTGGTGGGGGGAGGAACGATTAGGCGGTGCATCTAGTGCGTCTAGTGGGTTCTAGGCTGGATCCAGAGAGTTGTTTTGGCAAGTAGATAGATTGTTTTATGGGCATATATTGGTTATGTAAATGCACTAAATGACGTACAGCTCGGTTCGGCTTTTTAGTGGGGAAAAAGTGGATTGTAGGTTAGGCTGTATGGTCATGAGGGTTAGTGAGTCCCTTTATGAGGGAATTATAAATTGAAAAAATAGCCAGACAAAAACAATGATCCCTTTTTTTGTGGGTATGTGTCGTGCTGGTTTACTCTTTGGTTGTGTCAGACCCTTTTGCTCTCTACACGAAGCGAGGTCCCTGGAGTTTTTTTTTTTTTCATGCGCGCATATATTTTATTGGGAGTTGCTTTGGGATTTGAGAGTGGTTGGTCGTTTGGCGAAGAGGATGTGATAGATGTTTACTTCGGTAGTGAATATAGTTTGATTTTGACATTGTCAGACCAGGAAACACTCTAGTGTACCCACATAATTTCCTCATACACGTGCTAAATATTTAGAAAGGCAAATTAACTAAGGTATGAATCTTGTAAGTTAAATAATACTTTTAGAAAAAAAAATATAATGAAACTTAAAGTGCAGCTGTATCATTCGAGTTTTAACCTCACCGTAGTGGATATCCATCCAGAAGGATCACTGCCGGATCTTGTCCAACATCAGCAGCACCTAAATGCACACACAAAATCTCACCAAATCTCGGAATGCTCCTCTTATTTTTTTTGTCAAGAAACCATCAAGACAGGTCGCAAAATGGTGTGTCCCATCGTCAACCAACTGACCACCCCACTTATGGTTTATGGCCCCTAAATCATTATTAAAAAAACCCCTCTAGAATACCGAATATCATCATTATCACCAGTTCATCACCCAAAAGAACGACTCATCCTGGTCTTTTGCTGTCTTTTTTTCTCATCACTTGTCACAGATTGACAGCTGGCCATATTCCTAGGCACCGTTGCACGTATCCCCTCCTCCTCATCATTAACATCAACAATGTCGCCGTCCCCTTCTCCCCTTGCCGCTGCTGCTTTTTTTTTTTTTTTTTTAGTTACCGTCGCGCGCGGAAATACCAAATTTCCGGAATTTGCTTTGACTTGAGGATGTTGCGTGGTGGTTTGTGGCCTGGTGTTCTCGATCAGCATAACATTGTCAAAAGTTATTATATTTATATGTGAAAGTCTATATTTTTCCACGTCTACATTTATTTTATATTATCTAAATAGGCTAATAATGTACACTCAAAAACATTTTAAGACTGGGTCTCAACCACATTCTCCGGGTGCCTGTAGAAAACTTACCACCAGATGTCGGACCTGAAGACTCTCTGAGATGCTCAAGCCGTCTGGTGGCCAGTTGGCGCGTGGCATCCCGTGGCGTTGCGGAAGTAAATTGTCTAGCGGTAAATGAGGTGAGACAAATGCATTGACTGACTAGGTAGGGAGTATCTACTGAAGCAGCAAGATGGAAAGGGTGAAATTTGCCCTGTTATTATCATTTGACTTTTTGTTTGTTTGTGTTATGTCAATAATAATAATAATAATAATAAATCTCGGATCAGCGACCGTCAACCGCCGTGGCTTGCATATCGCGGATGGTCACCGATATCACTTCGGAGTAATTAAATACATGAATATATAGGATGTGGTACTTTAGCAGGTTGAATATTACATGTGTAGAAAGAGAGATGAGTGTTTCCATCTTGGACTCGCCACTTCTGTTTAAATCATCTTCCTCAGAGAACAGGAACTCCAGTAATAAGACAGGGAACAGGTTAATGATTAGACTCCAGTACCACAATATACCGAAAAGACTGCACGGCGTACATGTACATATGCGTAGATCCCACCGCAGCATCTCAGTCTGCTCAGCTGGCCGGATGCTGCGCCAAGTAAGCAAGGAAGACTACAATATGTGGATATATGTATGCATGTATGGTTAACATGCGTGGTGTTGTCTATTTTCGTCATCTCAGCCCATAAATATACTGGTCTGGTCATCAAGATTGTTGACGACAAAGCTGAAACTTTTTTCTTTGCCGTTGTCTTATCTCGTCTTGGTTTCAAGGCATGTAACGGTATATCTCTTATTGTCCCTACCTTGGTGAATACATGTTTTTTTTATTAAATAAATAATAAATATCACATTTCCTCATCATAGCTGAACCCTGTGCATCACGCCTCCATAAGCGCCAACAAATTTCCACAATTTTTCCTTCTATCATCATCCCCATACTGAACACAGCCTTGACATCTTTAATACATATATTTAGAACTCTCAACCCTTCATTTCCCCCTCAATCCTCCCTCTCCTGCCTGACGCATCCGGCCGCTAGATAGCGCTCGGGATCTTTAGATATAGCAGCGAGAGAGAACATGATGACACGAGAGTAAAGATGGAAGGAGAAGGGGGCCCGTCATCATATAGTTATTCGGAGCTAGACTGGTCTGACTTTTGGTCCTAACTGACCAAGTAACGTTAGGGTTCACATGGGTTGTCCCTTTTTTTTCGTCGGCTTTATCTCGAATGGGAAGGACAGACAGAGGAGAAAGGAGAGATTATGTATGGAAAGGAAGAAAAGAACAGCTGTAACTGGAGCTGAGAGAGAGGTTCGCACTTGATAGCCGCCAGAAAACAGAAAACACAAGATAATGGTACAGAGGCACAGACATGGCCATCGGTATATCAGTTTCCCTTCTATCCACTGACCACCCATCACTTGTTTTTCCACATCTTCCTACCAACAATACACCACCGTTTATTTGTACATATGTACGAAATTACTTCTTTGGACATAGGAGGGAGAATGGAAAGAAGGGTGAATATTGGTAACCCCAACCCTATTGTACTGAATTGAGATATCGGGAGTCTCGTTTACTAGATCTGTGCATAAGATTGGGGGGTAGTTTTTTTTTTTTTGAATATATTTACTTCAGCTGTTGAATCGCTTATAATGGGGCTGGATGCATGTTGGCTGTAGGCTTTCTAGAGCTAGGCGCAAGTGGGAAGGTGGTAAATCAGGGAGCTGAAAAAGGGTTTTGAGGGGGGTAGTTGCAATGGGAGATTACATATATACGACGAGTTGGTGTTGGGATCGGCGGTGAAGGTTCCTGGGCCTGAGGAAAAGAAGGATTGAAAGACAATAGTGAGGAATAAGTTGATTCAGGATAGATATATAAGATTATGTATATATTTGGACTGATGATCTTGGCTTTGGTCGACGAAAAAGAAAGAAAAAGAAAAATTCCAAACTGAACTGACAGACTTCAAGTCCCGTCGGGTCACCCTATCCGCCGTCTTTCTTCCTCTGACTAGATTCCGTGTATTTGTAACACATTATCGTCATCGTCATCATGATTATTTGTCTAAAAAGAAATGAGAAACTAAATAAATGGATTAAAACAAGAAGAAAAGAATTAGCTCACATCTAAGCTATTTTCTAGCCCTGTTGTTGATGAATGTGAACGGCGGGCCCTCGGTCAGAACCTTGTGCACTGGGATTATTGCTGGTGTTATTGTGCTTGTTCTCGTCCCTCACAATGGTGCCACTCCGAGGGTAACTTTCTCAGTTTTTTTAGTTTCTATT
This sequence comes from Ambrosiella xylebori, assembly GCA_002778035.1. Classification (NCBI taxonomy): domain Eukaryota; kingdom Fungi; phylum Ascomycota; class Sordariomycetes; order Microascales; family Ceratocystidaceae; genus Ambrosiella; species Ambrosiella xylebori. The sequence goes on from PCDO01000002.1 coordinate 1,118,486, forward strand.
TGATTTATTTGATTTTTGATTTTTCTTAGTGTGATGCCGAGAGAAAGCACAGGGGTTCACAATCAGGAAAAAGAAGAGGAAGCAGAAGAAGCTTCTAAGGAATAGAAAAGAGACTTTCTATCGACATCGATAATCTTGGCACTATCTATAAATACAGTAAAGAATGATAAATATTTACATAAATTCATCTCGTTGCTATTAGTCTAGTCTTGTCATTAAGAACATCTTCATTTTCTTGTCAAAGATATACACTTACTTAATATCACTATTTCTTCTTCTTCCTCCTCCTCCCCCTACCCATAACATTACAACCCCTCCCTCCTCCCCTTGAGTCTAGGCCCCTCACAAAACCACATCAGGCCACCTCCCCACTCCGTTTCCTCATCCCAAAACCAACGTTCCATCACCAACCCACAACCATCATAACCAGAATCAGCGAGAACCACAATTATCACCGCTCTTGCTCACTAAGGACCATGCCCCCCAAATCTCTTCAAGTCATTATTGTCGCATCCCACTCCCCGTCAGGGTCTCTTTCCTCCTTGTTCCCTCATCGTTTCGTTTGTCACGCCGTCTTGCTTGACTTAGGCAACGAACGATACAACGACAAGACCGTAGTAGTGTAGTCCGGTCCTTTTTTTTTGGTATTTTTTTTTGTACATGGTATATACTTATTTTACCGCGTGTGAACACGAACATGCATCGTAACATTGTATCATTGTTACGTCCGTATCGTGGGGAAGGGAGAATTCCCGATAACCTGGCGTTGGTTTTTTCCAAGTCCGAGGCTGGAACTGAAGTTTATTTTACTAATTTTCCTTGTATGGGACTCTTGCTGGTATACGAACTGACTAATATAATGTATATTCATGCTGCTATTTCTTTGTCCCTTTTTATGTACACTGTGGTTGGTGATTAACCAGCTGAGAATATATCAATAAACAATGAATGACAAACACCCCCAAGACATGGAAGTTACCGTTGAGCTGAAAAAGGTGGCCGCGAGGTTATCTTATGGAGGGGATTCCTTTTGATTTGGTTCAGCTGTAGCTTGTGTAATGTTGGTAATCTAGTCGAGATCTCTCTTTTTTTCTTGCTTTGATCTTGTTTTATATGTGAGGAATAAACATAAGACTATAACCAGATAATCGGGAATCTACTGCAACTCACATTGATTATTTCTTGAATTTAGATTGTGATTTGAGTTACATGGCGTTTGTTAAATATCTGAAAATTTTCATCTCTGATCAAGACCAAGCAAAGTCTTGAGAAGCTGCAACCGTCATCACAATGTGTGAACATCCGTGATCTCGATGACGACCAAACATATACAGACACTCTCAGACTCAGGCTCGGATTCAGACTTAACACATCAAAATTCGAGTATGAAGACACAAAAAAAAGCTTAATCCGAAATTTCACTTCGGAATCTGGGACAAACAACTCGTCATCTGGTCAACTGCTATTTATCCCAATCATCTCACAGATGTAATTTACATATTGACGTTTTTACTGGAGCTTTGATCTTTGGGAATATTTGTTATGAGAGAGAGAGAGAGAGAGAGTGTGTGTGTGTGTGTATGTGTGTGTGTGTATGTGTGTGTGTGTATGTGTGTGTGTGAGAGAGCTTTCGAGTCTGGTATTTTTAAAAATGAGGCCAGGAAATAAGAACAAAAACAAACGCTCCACCTAAAATAGAAAAGAATAGAGAGAAAGACAAGTCACCGACATAGTAGCCACTTAGACGAGTAGATGAGTGGGCGAGAAAGTTGCTAGACTTGACTTATAATGGTAGCATGTACAGCTAGAGACATATGGAATTTGCCTATTCATCCCCCCACTCACTATGATGGAAAGAAAAGGCGAGTATTTACAAGTTTTTTTTTAATCCCTTGTTTGCACCATCCACCCATCCATCACCAATTTTTTATTCGTACCGCCCATTAGACATGTCGATTTCGTCTGTGATGTGGCTCTTGCTGATTATGATGGGCGAGATGAGAGATGTGACAAATGTAGGAATTAGTCTTTGTCTCCCTAGTCGATTGTTGTCTGAAAGAACCCGAAAAAAAAATTAGAAAAGTAAAGCTTCTTACGCTAGAAGAATAGACATGCTTGACCCTACAATTACCCACCACCAAATTCCGTGATAAAGGGAATAAATAGTTTAAAAAAAGTAAAATTTCCCAATTTGCCCATAAATAGCCCCATGTTGAACCCTTTTGCCTACGACCCAATCCTTGTCTAGGCCTGTGATCATTGCGAGACCGCAGCTCTGGATCGATCAACACTGGGTCAAGTTTGTGGGAGATTACAGCCAAATTTTAGCTTACTGATTGTCTCAAAAACATGTTGCCAGAAGTTAGGACAAAGACCGGCCGGTATTTGGCTGGATTGATCCACTGGCATAGTGTCAGCCATCTGACTGCAGATTATACATTGCAGATTATACATATATAGCAATCCATGCTTCCCCATCACCATAACCACCACTGCGTATCAAGGGAGACAATTCTCATCCCTAGCCACCAACTTCAACCAGTCAGATGCATCCTGCCATTTCCTATTCCCGCCTGTTTCCAGCTAAAATTCACCCACCATGCTTATACATCCCTACCCCTTGCTTTATTGTCTTGTATGTGTCTGTCTGTATGCGTATGTTGAGTGCGTGAGGATGGTGTGGAATTAGGGAACCTGTAATGGCTTTTTGGACTTGACAAGGATATCAAGAAAAAGCAAGGGGAAAGACAAAGCGAAAAAAAAAAGAGAAAGAAATAAGAAATGGACATGCTGTAAAGGCTTTCGTGATAATGGACGTGATGTGAACCAGCCGCATCCACCTGTAACCTTTCTTCCCTCAGCACCAAATGAATTACGGGATGTGACCATTTCTAGGAAGAACCCTCCTGATCAGCCTACAGAGAAAGTACAATCATTCTCCTCTCTCAAGTACTTGTCTCGACACACTGAAGTGAGCTCGCATCTTCCAATTTTCTTTTTTTTTTTCCTTCAAAAAAAGAACATTTTTCTCACTTACTCGGCACATTTACATATCAAGCCTCCATCCATACGACGCGTCTGCATGATCTCTCGCCCGATCACCGCTTTTAACCCATTGCATCTTTCTTTCTGTCTGTCTCTTCCCCCCTACCTTTTTCTGCCTTCTCCCCCCCCCCCCTCAAAAAAAAAAACCCCCATCTATCCATCACCCCTGCCCACACATCCCGCGTTCTCGTTCCCACCCATGCTCGATCCAGTCATTGGTCCTCATCGGCAGAAACTTTGACTTTTCCTGCAGTTTCCCCGGCCTCAAGTAAATCGCTCCCAAACTCAGTAGACGAAAAAAAGAGCTGTAGCAAGCCCACCCACCTTTGCCCCCTCCTCTCCCACAACAGTAAAACCGCCCAAATTAATCTCCCATACTAACCCAAGGCTAATCGCAGTTGATCTCCAGCTTCCAAATCCTATTTACCACACATTGCCTTGCTTACCTTACTTCTTCCACATTGACCTACCCTGTAATTCATCCTTCTTGTTATATTTCTTTTTGTTTTTACCTCTTTTGTTCTGACTGGCAGGGTAGCAGCTGTTCACACTCTCTTCCTCGTCAATTACAGGACTGATTACAACAAGGAAGTAACATACGTATATAGAATAAAAAAAAGAAAATCAAATAAGAACAAAAAAGAGACAAGAAGGTGAAAAAGTGGTGGGTTCCTTCCTATCAAAGTGATAGTGATGACTTGTAACTTTTTGATTCTGGATGAAATTTTGCGTTGCCTTTTTTTTTTTCTTCTTTGGATATCTTGAATTGCATTTCTTTAATTTTTTAAACCCTTCTCTTCTTGGAGGCTTGTTGGTTTTTTTTATCCTGGATATCTCAAGAAGACTACGAAGAAAGAATGACTTCACAGTTTATGTGAACTACTGCACGTTAACAATTAGTGATATCTTTGTTTTCTTTTTCTTTTCTTTTTCTTTTCGGCGGTCATATTGTCTTTTTTTCATTCGGTTTTTTAATTCTTGGGTGGTTTACTTTTTTTTTTTTCTGTTTTAATCGTGATATCCCTTTGATTGATAGTAGTGTCATCTGCTAGCCGACTAAGTTGTATTTGACTGGAATCTTGTTTAAGCTGTCACCGGTCCCTTCTCCCTTATCATCAACCGACTGACTCCTTTGCATTCTAACGACAGAATATTGAGAGTTTGACACAGTGCCGGGCTACAAGGAGGATATCTGGGGACTTTGATCTTGGTTCGACAAAATATTCGACATCAATTTAGAGATCTTATCAATTGACGTCCAAAAAACGACAGGACGGAATAATTAAACTGCAAACTCGAGTCTTGACGTCACAATCACCAGCTACCTCATGTCCTCGATATAAGACATCGAAGTCGACAACAAAATCTACACCAAAACGAATGACACACGAAACAATATATACAAAAAGCTTGTATATCACATCTCGGTCCTATCAGTAGCAGCATCAACTCTTACCTTTGCTAACTACATCTCGGCGCCAGTACTTGGCTGCCACCATGGCAATGTCCTCCGAGGCCCCCCATCATCCTCGGCATCTACCCATTGATGAACCTCGATCTTACCGACACCATCCATCCCTCCCTCCGCCGCAATCTCATCACTCATATTCCCCGAGCCACCACTCGTTACCATCCGCGCCACATCCCTATCAACATCTGCCACCACCACAACCATCACATATTCCCAAGGAAGAGCCTGATGTCCACTCGCGATTACGGCTTAGCTCGGGACGGTTTCCCTCGTTAATATCGGGAGAGACTGCGCTATTGAGAGTGAAGTTGCAGGCATTGGAGCAGTTTGTGCAGCATAACGGAATCAAGTTGTTGGGCGATGAACAAAATGAGGCGGAAGAGGCGCGGGCACTACAATATAGGTGTGAAACGCTGCAAGTAGCTATTGCCTATCATGGTGAGTTTGAGATATACTGTCATGATTGGAAAGCTCAAAGCTCACAAGCACTAACATGGTCACCAGGCATTGACATTACCGAACCACGATTTACCGAAACCCTCAAGACCTATCCTCCTTCACCACCCCCGTCATTTGGATCCTGGCTTGCAGAAAATCTGTCTCTCAACGACCCGATAGCTCGGTCAGTACGGGATAGGGAATCGCGTGCTTTGCGGTCAGTTAGCTTCAAGTGTCACATCGAGACTTGTCTGCACTATGTCTATGGCTTCGCTAGCAGAGAAGCTAGAGATACACACATGCGGGAACATCAGATGGATATGGGCAAGCGGGACTCTGCGTTGGCATTAACACCAACAGGTTTCGAGACACAAAAAGAAGAGGACAAGGGAGATATCAGAGAGGCTACAAGAGGAGACATCGGACCGTGTTTGCGGTGTAAAATGACGAACAAAATTGTAAGTGTCGGTTGCGCCATGTACTTTGACTCTCGAACTAGAGAGACTAATGATACTACATAGTGCGATCTGGGGAGTACCTGTGCCGCTTGCACAAACCCAAATCCCAATCCCGAAGAGGACCGATGGAATGCGATTGGGTGTCTTCGGGTTAACGAAAGCTTAGGCCGACTGGTCACCCGTATGCTTCCGGAGTGTCTTTTCCCAGGGCGCTCTGCTTCCTCTTGTACAACTTCTCTTGCCAATCAGCGATTGACTGTCGACAACTTTCTTGAATCAACGTACCGGACTCCAGAATCAGTGATCATGGGTGTTCAACATGGCTTGGATTATCATGACAACTTTTGGCACACGGATTCCTTGACACCGTTGGGTGGTAGACCGACGAGACCACCGCTCATTCTCTCTATCCTGTTAAACAGCAGGAATACGACAGCGGGAAAGTACAACTTTATGGATGTTCTCCATTGCAGTCAGAAGCTGGCTAGATCACGTCAGGACGAACAAAAGGCGTTACCTGTGTTGTATGCAGCCAAGGTGCTTCTGAAGCAGGCGCTGTTCGCGGACTTGTTGCAAGGAAATCCCGTCGTCATTTCGAACGACCAGCCAATATACCCTGGTACGCCTGGTGGCTTGGAAGGCGTTGATCGGGATAGGTACTGCCGCCAGGTTTACGATGCCTTGGCGACATTCTTGGAGAGTTTTCAGGATATGACGATGCACCGTGGTCCTCTGACGTCGAGATCCTGGTTTGCTGGGTTCTTTGCCGTTTGTCTATTCAGCATTGTGAAGCATCTGATCACAGAGCGTTTAACACAAATGAACCAGGGCCCTATGTCTAGGAGTCGGCCACAGGACGATGTTCGGGTCATCGATGACATTTACAAGGTTATTGTCACCATTTTCATCCAAGCGAGCCCCATTATCCACGAAGATGGGCGGGTTTCGATGAACGAGCACGATAAGATGATCATGAACAACATTGATAGTATCATGGTCCGGTCGAACTGGGTGCAGTCACGAACCCGGTCAATTTCGGACTTCCTTTTCAAGCTTGGTGATCGAAACGCGGAGCCGTATTCGTTTGTCTGTTCGGTTAGCCAGTCGGCGCGGTTCCCGTTGCCCCCGATAGCAAAGGAGGCTCCCAAGGATGTACACCGGCCCTGGTCGACGAACTCGCCGGTAGTTGATGCGGGGGATTTCCAATCGAGATATGCAGATTCGCCCAAGGCGTTTGAGAGTCCTAGGTCAGCGAGGATGAGGAGTGAGAGTATGTACTCGAAGGCGCCGGAAAGTCCGATTAGACCAATGTACGGACGGCCTCCATATTCAAGGAAATTCCCGTGCGATCGGTGTCCGGAGGACTTTAGGTCAGACAATGACTTGAGGAGGCATTCTCAAGCGAAGCATGGGGTGACAAAGAAGGGGTTCATGTGTATAGAGCCGGCTTCTTTGCCACCAGATCTCCCGAGACCTTCGGTGCCGTTGGCGGGATGCAGGACGTGCAAAGTAAAGCGATTCAAATCTTACCAGAGCGCAGTCACTCATTTACAACGACATCACTTTATCAACTCGAGCTACAGCCGTCGTCCGGGAAGCGCCAGTGAACTTACGCCGGAACATCTTTTGCGGGACTGGATATTTGAGACGAGATATATTCCGGATCCGCTAGAGACCTCAGATGATGAGACGGAGTCGGCAACACCAACTGAGTACAATAGATCTCATGGTCCTGCGCCATCAACTACCTCGTTGCCTTCGCCGGCTTCAGCTTTATCAAACTCGTCATCGTTTGGACACTCGGGGATCCCCCCTTTGCATGAGAAGCCGACACCAAGAAGCATCGGTAGCTATGCTTTACCCCCACCATCATCTGGAGACTCAACGCCATATACGGCGCCAAGATACGGATCACCGGCTTCAGCTGTTTTGCCGCCTCCTCGAGCCACTCCTGCCGGACCTGGGCCTCAACCGTCACTAAGAGAAGGCTCGGGTATCCAGCTGCCGCCAATCAACTCAAGTCTGCCGCCACCGGGTCCCCCGCCAGCCTTGTCGCACAGTTCGAGTTATCACTCGGATAGTGCATATGGCTCGCAAGGGGCTTCGGGGCCTCTTCCTCCATCAGGATCGCCGGGCATGGGATATCATGGCCATAGAGGGCCGCCTCCTCCTGGACCTGGACCTGGACCTGGCCCCAGTCCTGCGCCAGGATCTGGTTACAGACAACCGCCACCACCCTTGCAAACATCATTCGCCTCAACAAGTACTTCGGCTCCTTACCAGCCCCAGCCTATGCGTTCTGCAGGCACCAACCTTCTTCAGCCCCCTCCAGGAATCTACCCTCCCGATGAGCTTCCATATTCACCATCAAAGACTCCTGAAAACCGGACGCGGTGTCCGCATCCCGATTGCGGGAGGGTGTTCAAGGATTTGCAGAGTCACATGCTGACGCACCAAGAGCAACGGCCCGAAAAATGTCCGATTGATACTTGTGAATACCACACCAAAGGCTTCGCCCGCAAATACGACAAGAACCGGGATGCATTGACGCACTATAAGGGTACCATGATTTGCCCATTCTGCCCTGGTGTCGGCACTGGCTACGAGAAGGCCTTTAACAGAGCGGACGTCTTCAAGAGGCACCTGACGAGCATCCACCATGTGGAACAGGCGCCGCCGAATTCGAGACGGCCGGTGGGTGGTTCTTCTAGAAACTCGGGAGCTGGCGGGGGCAGCACGGTCAATCTTGAGGCTGTATGCTCGATTTGCCGGGGAGGATTCACAACGGCACAGGAATTCTATGAGCATTTGGACGAGTGTGTTCTTAATGAGATTATTCCTGTAGCGAGTGGCTCGACAGCAGCAACGCGAGCAGGGAGTAGCGGAGCGGCAGCAACCAATGGTGGAAGTATCACTGGCGAAAGGGGACGGGAATGGGATGAGACGCAGTCGGTAGTTTCGGTGGGGTCGAATCGCAGTCGCAGTAAGGGAAAGAGCAAGGATAAGAAGATTTGAGATCTGGGAGGCAATTTTTTCCTTTTCTTTTTGTTTCGTTTGGTTGGTTTATGTGTTTGTAGTACCCAATTTTTGGAGGATATATTTGGTCTTTTTTTTGTTTGGAACTGATATATATGTTGCCGGGCGGCTATGACTGTTGTCATGATTTTTCTGTTTTTGCTTTTTCTTTCATTTGGTTTACCTTTCTTTTCTTGTTTTATTCTTTTGAGGGGATTCAGCATTTGGGGGTCCCATTTCGGGATTTTTTTTATGAAAATTATGATATTTTTTAAGATATCGGTTTTGTGACTACATTACAATACAGGTTTACACACCTTTACATTTTTTCTTTTTTAAATTTTTGAACTACTTTCAAACACATCGTATTGTCAAGTCGAGGCTCAGAAAATTTTCAAGGAATTGAGGTTTTATTTACTATCAACCATGTCTGTGAAAACAGAAGTTGCAATTGAAAAGAGAAGGAAGAAGACGACGGCCTCCAAAGTGGAATAGGAAAGAACAAAGAAAAAACCAGCAGGTGGTCGGGAACACGGTTCCTCGGTATCATGAAAAGAAGACAAAAAGACAAACTAACATAAAGCACAAAACAAGAACATCAAACCAGACTAACTACTGACGGAATCATTAAAATGACAGAAACACTAACAGAATCATCAGATACAAATCGTCACAACAGACCCCGACTCCTCCAATCTAATTTTCAGCCTTCTGTGCAAATCCCCTCACACCCCGCCACCCGGCTCCTCTTTCCCGGCCCTCTTCAATCACGCCCGCAACACCCACCAGGCATCTTCCGGCCTCCAGCACGGCCTCGCTCGTCGTCGTTGTATCGGCCAGGCGCATCTCCGATGCCACCTTCTCCATCTCACACAACACCAGCCACCGCTCCCATGCCACCGACCCATACAACCCCGTGATCGGGGTGATGGTCGCCGGTGACGAGAATAGGGCATTGGACGCTGAGGCGATGGCGGACATCCGGTGGATCACGGGGGCCTGCGAGACGGGGTTGAGTGGGGATGTGCCGTCGGGGATGGCCAGGGTGAGCGTGGGCTTCGGGGTGATTTTAGGACCGACGGGGTAGACGAGCCAGGTACGGTGGATGGAGGTGAAGCCGACTTTGTGCAGGCGGGGGATGACGGATTTGGTGGGCTCGGGGTCGTAGCCGAGGGTTTTGAGGGTGAAGGCAAATTCGACGGATTTAGCGAGGCCGAGGGGCCCTGCGTTGACCATGTCGGCGTCGAAGGTTTCGAAGTCGAGGAAGCCGCCGGGTTTGAGGATGCGGTGGGCTTCTTGGAGGGCGGCGAGCCACTCGTCGGCGCCCGAGATTCCGTGCGTTTTGAGGAGTGTTTGCAGGGAGCGGGCTGAGATGATGTCGAAGTGGTTGGAGGGGAATGGGAGAGAGGAAAGAGAAGAAACTGCGAGGTGCCGGTGGTTGGAGGGGCCGGGGATGTTGGAGTTGGACAATTGGCGAATCGTCTTGGTAGTGACGGAATACACAGTAGCGGTCGGGTGGGCGTGGGCGACGTGCCAGGACCACCCGCCGGCAATCGAGACGGCACCAAGCTCGAGGATCCGGCACGACTTGGCGCGTAGGGTCTCAAGATGGCGGGCAACCGGTGGGGTGAAGAGGCCGCCGTTGAGGAATTTGCCGGCTTGGACACTCCAAATAGTCGTGGCCATTTGCTGGCGGGCCGAGACTTCCCGGTCACGCTTGAGTCTCTCAGTGTCGATGGGGAGCTCGGCGTCGGACCGGGCAACGTTGGCTGAGAGACGCTTGGATGGTGTTGAGGGGAGAGTGGGCAGTTGCAGCTTGTTCATCAGAGTGTTTCTGTGCGCTGACAGGAGGGAAATACGGGTAGCCTGCAGGGCCTGGAACCGCGGGAGACGATGGGTGAGTGGGTCGGTCGGCCTGGTTGTCAGAAGATGCGACAGGAAGGCCCGGTGGTACGCGGATGTTTGTGAGGTTGGGAGAGGGGTGGTCAGCTTGGGAATCCCGGGAGTCAACGGTAACGCTGGGAGCGGTGACTTGGGCGATGGCAGAGCCGGGGAGAATCGGACAGCCTTCTTAACAACCGGACTTTCCTTTTTCGATAGAGCAACTGGGGATGCACGAGTCAAGAGATCAGTGATGACCTGGGCGGATGTTGAAGGAGATAGACTCTCAATGAGGCCCCCGGTGGCACCGGAAAGGTAGGCTTTTTGAGCCTGCAGCCAGGTTTCCGTGCGGTCGAGGTTTGCCAGGGCGACAAGCTGTTGCTTGCGGGCATAGTTAGGGTTGCACTCCGTGATGATCTCGGTCGCAATGACATCATCATCGACCTTTTCCTCGACAGCCTGCTGCTCCGGGGAGTCGCTCGTGGAAAGAGATTCAGTAACCGACGGAGCATACACAGGACGGGCCGTCGGCTGATCGTCATCATCGTGGATGGTGGGCTGGATTGTCACGACGGTTTCGACGGTCTGCGTCTGGAGAAATTGGAAGGGAACGACCCGGGCAGTGGCGGGCAGACCCCACACTTTCGGCAGCGGGGGGACCGGAGGGATGCCTGAGTGATCTACGTTTTGCTTCCATGGGGCGTAGAATTGCTCTGCGGTGGCCGAGGTGGGGACCGTGTCTTCTTCGGTGGCCGCTGACTGGAAATAGGAGTCCCAGGTGCGCCGGGAGCGGGGGGACAAGTCGCTGAAGAAGCCACCAGGAGAGGGAATGTCGAGAGCGGACAGACCGGCCCAGGAAGACCGGGAGGAGACGAGTGGGTGAGTTGAACGACGGAAAGAGCCAAGAGTAGACTTGAGGGGCTGAGACATTTCCTTCATTTCGGCGGCAATGAGCAGGGCATCTTCGTCTTCTTCGTCTTGGACATTGTTGTTGCTGTTTCTATTATTGTTGTCGTTTTCTGGCATGAAAACGGGCAATACAGCGCGTTCGACGGGGCTGACGGAGTTGCGCATTTGCGTCATAGGGACGGTTGGTTCTTGGAATTCGGGGATCCCGATGGCGATTTCCTCGGAGGAACTCTCCTGTTCCAGTTCCTCAGCGACAACTTCTAGGCTAGTGCCTCCGGGAGCCAGCGAGTTTAGCGTCTCCAGGGCGCCCGGCTGCAGCTGTACCCCTGTCCATTCACCTTCCTCGTCTTGCCCAATCACCGGAGTCGGCGGGGCCGAAATCAAAGCCAGGGCCTCAGATGTCTGCGAGCCGTCCAACGATGGTGTGGCGGACACGGATAGCAACGCCTGTTGTTGGCGCAACGCCATGAAGTGTGCGGCCGCCGGGCTCATTGGGAGCGTCCCGGAGGGCGTCGGGACGACGGGGGAGAGAATCTTAGTGGACTTGGCGGAGGGAGGATTGATGTGGGTGGACTGAGTTTGCGAGGGAATGACTAAGGGGGCCAGAAGTTTGCGGGTTTCGTCAAAGACGGAGTGGCAGGAGAGGTTGCGGAACTCGCGGAGGGACCGGCGGCGGGCCTTATCTTTGTTGTTATTGTTGTCGTCGTCGGATAGATCATATAAATCGGCAAACTCTGTAGTATCTGTCATGATGCTATCTCTGTTTCCGGTGGCGACACCAAAGGCATCGAATGTGTTCATCTCCTGCAGGTTCCGGGTATTAGCCATCGTCCACCGGGCATTGCTGTCGCCACGCCCGGGGAAATCGATATTGAAGGCATCCGTGTCTGTTTCTAGCTCGGAGTCACTGGTTTCGAAGTCGGGTTCGGTTTCCGAGGGCAGAGAGGGGGCAAGCATGAAGTGGTTGCCGCGGGGAGTTGGGAAGCCGCGAGGGGTGGGGAAGTGGTCGGAGGAAGGCGAGAGCCAGTGGTTGATGAGGATCTCGATGGTTGTGTTATTGTTGTCGTCATTGATGTTTTTTTGTTGATGTTGTTGTTTTTGCTTTTTTGAGGATGATAAAGAGGAACTGGAAGAGGGGATAAAACGAGCGGTTTGGGGAGATTCAAGATCTTCTTCGAGGATGGTGTTAAGAGGGTGACGGGCCAGCGTTAGTGGGGGAGGAGCGGGACGGGACATGGTGACTGTTAGTGATTAGGATATAAAGGTAAGTGAATGAATGAGTGAATAAATGAATGTCGTGATGGACCCAGTCCAAGTATAGAAAATAAGAAATTCAGAAAAGAATGATTAAAATAAATGTGACCGGCACGTTAATTGATAATCGTTTCGTTTCGTTTCGTCAATGATGCTTTCACTTTTTGTCTTGACTTCGTTTCTTCGTCAAACCGAACACAAAACCCTCTCAATATAGAACAGAATAATAATAATATAAAAAATATCACGAATGAGAAGAATGGATGAGAGAATGAAAAAAAATACAGTTCTTTCAAAGAAACTGCTTATTACAAAGATACAAGAATAAAAAAGATGATGTATAAAAAAATCAAAAGAGAAAAAAAGTATACAGAAAAGAAAAGGATATGATATCCGCTTGGTAGATTAAAAAAAAAAAGAAGAATAACTCCTCCATTAAATCGGATACCTGGGGGCCAAAGGGACTCTTATGATTCGTCTTTTCTTGGAGTATAGAAAATGACAATGGCTCTGGCCCAATACGATACGATGATTATAAGCGCGCTGGAGGAGGGAAGCCAGGGCGGTTATGGGATGGGATGGGATGGACGGATATACTGGTTGGGGATTCTCAATTGGTGATGTCAGGCAAGGAGAGAATGAAAAGTGACGTTGCGGTGAAGAATTTGTTGTCAATATTAGCAAGGAGGTTGGATGTTAGTCGGTTGAGTAGAGACAGGAAGTGAAATGGTGGGTTTAGTCCTGCGTGTGCTAGCAGTGGCTGGCGGGATAATCGTTATGTTGGTCATGATGCAGGCCGGCAAGTGTCATGTAAGTTGTTCTATTTATTCAGGCATGATTCGCATACATGAAGAAACTACCTTTTAATCAAGATATATTCTTTGTGTCTACTCATCAATATCGATCTGAAGAACTTTTTCTTTACTCTCTCCTCATATTCACTGCCCTGTCCTCTCAACTCCCCACAATCACCTATTCATCCATCCACCACATCCCCCGCCAAGCGCGCGCGAACCATCCCATCTTCACTACATGTCTCTCTTTAAAAAAAAGAAAAAAAACACAGACCAGCAATCCCATCCATATAATCTATCTCTTTCTCAATCACATCTTTTTTTTTCCTCTTCCTTCCCCTCTTGCTATGTATGTATCCTCAGCGCTTACACGCATTTGACCCGGCCAATCAGCTTTCATCAATCAGCCGCCGAGATTGAAGGGGACGACGTGATGACATAAGATTTGACGTAGGACAGACAAGCAGGGATTGTGCATATTTTTCTATAATTGTGTAGGGTTAGGGTTTGTTGACTGATAGATCAATGATAATCACTTGCTACACATGTCAAGATATGATAGAAGACAACCAAATTGCATTCATGGAGTACATCTGAGAAATCAGAAAACTCTGTTATCACAGCCGCTGGGCTATGTTAGGTACCCATATATACCACACTACAGACGCAAAGCCCATGGCGACATTCCATCATGATGCATCGTAAGAGCCGAAATGAACTAGACCATTTGGCTATCCTCCTCAGCCAATTGGGAAAGGAGAATGGGGAATCGCCAAATATCAAATGTACCGCTGGCCAGTTCCACTACTCGAGAGTGGCCGCAGATTTGGGTGGCCGCGGTTGGCGGTAAAATGAGGGAGTGAGTGAATAGTTCATGCGAGTATGGTGAAGAAATTTTGAATTCTTTTTTTTCAATGAGCGGGTGATGGATGTCGGGAGAAAAGAGGGTTGAAGAATAGAGATGGAGAGGATGTTTCCATGATTTTATGGGTGTGGGTTTTGAGGGATGGTGGATGAGTGGGTAAATTGGGTCTCTTTGGTTGTATGTATGAAATGGGGACAGAAAGACATGAGACTATGGAATTGATTTCATGGTGATGTAACGGATATAATGTTGATTATGGGTCTGAATATAAGGTCTTCACGTCAATATTGCAACCCCTCCATTTCACGTCTATTATCAATTTGATATACCAAACCTGTCATCACAAATGTTAGGGTTATTATTATTACCAGGGTCGCACATGATCTGATTATATAAATAACCACACACCATCACCATCCTCCCCACAATCTCCTGATATCAGATTATGCACCATCCATTACACACACCCACATCTTCATCAAAAGCCCATGCCTGCACCAGACATCCCATCTTGAAAAGCTTGGGCTAAAATATCGTCATATTTATTTTGATGTGTGCTGTTGAAGTGATACAATGAGTTCATGATCTGTGGTTTATGGGTTTAATGGTAATTCAAGAAAACAGTTGCGTGGCACGAGAAATGCAGGCGAGCATCATGATGGGCTGACTAGTTTTTGGTTAGGGAAAGTTGATTATATTAGTTCTTCGGGATTCTGTGGCGGTGTGCTGTGTGCCTGTGCCACCGTTTGTGATAATCGTCTTGAACATCAAAGTTTGATGAGGTCTTGCGTTTTCCGAGGTGAATACAGACAGTCGGTGCAACGCTCTTTTCATTGTTATATAGCATCATCATTTTCATGTGGCATTAGCAATACCTTAGTGTTGGCAATCAAATAAATACCGACCGTGGGCCCCATCTTGTCGATCGTAAATCATTAAGCCCGACCGATATATAATACAGTGCATCCATCTTAACTCCGACAGCAGATTCAAACCGCGGTATTTGATCCTGACAAGCCCTAGAAAACTAAGATTCCAGGATTGTTTCCAGGGAGCTGGAATACGTTGTAGGCCGGCGCATTGATGGAGTTGTGAAGAATGTTTCGGTCAGTGAGTAAGTGGCTTTTGGCATGTTTCGCCAAGCGTGTCAAGATGGTTAATCGGGTTCAATCGCCAAGGGAAGATGAACGGACGGCTGTCAACAATATCATTACTGAACATTACCAACAAACATTTCTTATCTATTATCTTAATAATTACTATCAAACCGTCATCAATCGCTACATTCCGTCACCAATATCTAACCCTGCCCTGATACCACATGACCTCCAATCCCTCCTATACCCCGTAACCATCCCCTACCCTATTGGTCCAACCCTTCCTTCCCGCTCGTCGCCTCGCCCAATCCGGTCAAAAGTCCAATGAATCCAGTCACTTCCATTATCTCTTATCTAATCAGTACCAGCTGCATTATCTCTTTTTTGCAAAGCGCAAAGTTACTAGATAAATAGCAACCCAACCCCTGCCAAGACAACCATTGTCAACACTGTGAATCCTATGGTTTTTGGTTGGTGTTGTAGTGCAGGTTGCAGCCAAGCAGTGAAGGCAACAGGTAGCTCTCAAGGCTTTTTTTGGGGGGGGGGGGGGAAGAGGAATTCCCTTTTCTGCTCGCGGTCGCCACATGTTTCTTTTCGTCTTTCTTCCTCTCATACTTTTTCCGATTTTCTACTTTAGAAATCTGAATACACGATACAAACCCCCCCTTTTTTGTCTTTGTTGAAGAGTAATTTTTCCCCACAAGTCAAGTTCCCTCTTTATTTTCTTGCTTTGTTAAATCAGAGATACACCTTTCTTTTTGTTTCTTTTCACGAGCTAGTTTTATTGTGAGGAGAAAATTGTGCGAGAAATGAGTAATCGTGGTAAACTTGCCCCAGATGTCAATCGGTATGATAATTTTTGGCTAGTCTCAAATACGGCGAATATCGAAGATGATAGCGTGTCATATCTCCTTATGTGTGGTGTCCTGCTTTCCCCCCATATCTTTATTTTTGAGAAGGGAAAGCATTTGTATGGTGTCTTGGCATAGAATCATTTACTTGGGTGGACATGCGTATATGTGACAAGGCTGCGCTGCGCAACGCGTGCAGACCGCTTACGGCCGATCATAAATGACATTGTGGACTTCCATACGCACACCCGCATACATACATCACTGTCGTCTTTACATCGCCTGCTTTGCATATGTTATCCGAAAATGCTAACATTTATTTTCTCACCGCAGAGCCCTGTTCGTCAAGAACCTGAGGTACATATTCTCTTGCCCATACATCCCGCGTTCACCGGGTCGCATCACGCATTCACCGATGCTACCGGCCCAATGTTTTTGACGCTCATAATATTCTGCCGATAAACAAACGTCAACGACATGTCGCTAACATAAACTTTATTTCCATACAGCTACAACGTCAGCCCCGAAGAGCTGTTTGAACTCTTTGGAAAATTCGGTCCCATTCGCCAAGTCCGTCAAGGTATCGCCAACAACACCAAGGGAACAGCTTTCGTCGTCTATGAGGACGTAGTTGATGCCAAGCAGGCCTGTGACAAGCTCAACGGCTTTAACTTTCAGAACCGCTACCTCGTGGGTAAGTCAATACCAGTCTTTGTCATTTCTATACTTGAAAGTCAGGAACATTGCTAATAGCTCTTTCCAGTCCTCTATCACCAACCAGAGAAGATGATCCGCTCAAGAGATGACGTCGAAGCCCGCAAGGAATCTTTAGCTCGGATCAAGCAGCAGCATGGTATCGATTGACAATCCGCCGGGTCTGTGGCTCAGTCTCGGACGCAAGAGAAACGTACGCTCCCTGTGTCCGCAGTCCCGGTGGCTATCAAATCATCACGCTCATCTGCGTCCGCTAAGTCTCCTAGCAAGACTATTCTTCGCCAGAGC
The DNA here is from genome assembly GCA_002778035.1 of Ambrosiella xylebori. NCBI lineage: Eukaryota > Fungi > Ascomycota > Sordariomycetes > Microascales > Ceratocystidaceae > Ambrosiella > Ambrosiella xylebori. The sequence goes on from PCDO01000002.1 coordinate 1,135,566, forward strand.
CCGTCCACGCACTTGCACGCCCACGACCATGCCGGTTCCGCCGGCACTCCGAGGTTGTCCGGCAGCTCTCCCCGCAGCCATGTACACTTTGCCGATAGTCCACGACATGTGCAGGCTGTAGGCGTGTAAACCTAGATTGACATTTGTACCCTCACGCGACTGATGAGGGAGTTGGATGTTTAATTTTTCTTATCTATTATTTTATTAAGGGTATCTAGCTCGTAGACTTTTTCGATCACCCGAGGCTAGGCCGACAAGCTAACAGACGAATATTCTGGTAGAAACATCTTCATATTCGACTATGCTGCGATACTCAAACATCAATCGCCAACGAATCGTCAAACTTATCAACCTCTTCATGTCGACGGAAACCACACTCAATCCAGGCTTATAAATTAGAAGGACGAAACTTTCTCTACGCACAACAATAAAAAACGACCAACATGAACTACAACATACATTATACCGCAGTTCGTTTTTGTTCTCTGTCTTCACATTTCCCCTAGATTCTTTAGACCAGAGTCGCAACATAACTTACTTGTCTTGCCCTCGACTCGCACTTGGACATCTCTATTCACCACTCATTGCCAGCCAGCCCAATATCTCTAGTTTCTATCAGTTTAGAGGGAAATGGTCGATGGCCAACCTCTTGAACGAATCGGATGCTTGCATTAGGTTGCCCTTTCGTTATGAAAGGGAAGTTATCCGGTGTTTACAACATGGCCTTAGCTTTTTTTTTGTTTGTCTCTTTTCTATTCGCTTTATTCTTTTGTTTTCAAGAGGTTTTATTTTAGTTGGGACAGGCTTTTTGGGGTTGATTAACCGCTAGATCCTTTTTGTACATCAGTGAGGTGCTCTTTTGAATAAATAGGCGCAGGTCATGTCCTGTATTACTCTCAACTTTTGAGAAGAAAATATGGTTAAGTACTGATTGTGTGAAGTGAATGAGGTGATCTGTGTTGTGATGTGTTGGAGTCGGATGAATGTTGAAAATAGATTCTTGTGAAGACATGCCTCATTCAAGATATCTTGGTATTGATGAGAAGTACGGACTAATAGGACTAATAATCCTTGAAATGGCGGATGTTTGTCTTGTTCGCTTCGGGTTTGTCTTGGAAACAAAACAAGCTTGCTACTATGTTTGTTCTTGGAAATTCATTTGGCCTCGTACATTCCTTGACCAGCGAGGGCGTTATGGGATCTTGTTGTGGACACCAAAATCATGAGGTTTTGGTTGAGGCTGATGATCTTGTTTGTATCGGCTAAGATATGTACGATGGTACTTTTGATTTATAATGCACTTGCTGTTGCTCTTAATGAATGTTCTGTATATGTAGCATGACTATTTATTTTGTGTTTTTCTCGCGCCTACATGATATAAAGGATGCATGCTGTCAACACTATCGTGACTTTTGGCCAAACCTAGTGACTCCATACATCCCTGGCTATGTCTTTTCCTCATCAGTCAATCAGTCATCCACGTACATATGTGCGTTTACCATCTTTTCAGAAAGATCACCAAGTTCTTTCCTGTTTTTTTTAACCCTCTGGTTACCCACAAAAAACAACATACACATAAAGGAGATTCACAAAAAAAGGCAAACGGACTTTTGATTGTCGTTTTGAGTTTTTTTTGTTAATAAAAGGGTTAGTTGGATAAGAAGTGGCAAGTTACTCGAATGAGAAATCAACGTCCTGGATTTGGAAAACAAAGGAATCGCGAACAAAAGGGAAATGCACAATTGGATAATTTTGAGGAATTATAAAAAATAGCAGGAGTCGCCTGGTTTTAGTTTTTGAATATCCTTTTTCTTCATTAACACATACTCAACATTCAGTCTCTACGCACTAGTTTCTAACACAAGGAAAAGCACAACTTGATACGGTGATACAAAACATTGATAGGAAAGTAGGCGCCAATCCGAGCAATAATCTCCTGCAATACGCCCTTGATAACGTACTTGAGTTATCATTAACAAGGTATATCATGATGGATGCTTATCTCCTGAAGGCTCTTACTGGTGGATGGGTGCATCCTTACCGCCTGCGGCGTCTAGGCGGGATGGTCTAATGTGGTTTTGCCGGGGGTTACCGCCTGGCAGTATCGTCTTGTTGATGCGGGAGGGATTGTTACTAGATTGAGACTAATACAGATGTGACACAGGAACTAGATTTAAAAAAAGTTAACACACCATCTCACGACACTTGTTTCATTTTCATTGCCATCACACCAAACAAGCCGCAGATCTCACGATGCCTGCTCGCACTGAGTAAGTAGAGTACCAAAGATAACGACTGCCCCACTTGATTTAACCCCGCAACTAACTGATAACATAAGGTTTCCTCCCGTCCGTGCTTGCCTGTTCGACATGGACGGGCTGCTTCTCGATACCGAGGATATCTATACAGTCTGCATCAATGAGATCTTGGCAAAGTATGGCAAGCCAAACATGCCTTGGTCGTTGAAGGCCAAGCTCCAAGGTCGCCCTGGCCCTACTGCCAACGCTCTTTTCCGCGAGTGGGCGCAGCTCCCGATTGACCAGGAGCAATATAACAAGGAATACTATGGTCTCCAGGCCAAGTATTTCCCAAACACCAAGCCACTTGCTGGTGTTGAAAAGCTTCTGTCGGATCTGAACAGCACTAAGGAGCCTAATAAGGTCCATATCGCTTTGGCCACCTCGGCTCACAAGGCGAACTTCGACATCAAGACTGGGCACCTGCAGGAGATGTTCAGCATCTTCCTGCCCCACTGCCGTGTTCTTGGGGATGATCCACGCATCCCTGCCGGGAAGGGCAAGCCCTTCCCTGAAATCTACCTCCTGGCTCTTGAAACCATCAACCAGAGCCTCACCGCAGGTGAGAAGCCCATTACGCCTGAGGAGTGCCTGGTCTTTGAGGATTCTGTTCCTGGCGTCGAGGCTGGTCGTCGGGCGGGCATGCGAGTTGTCTGGGTGCCCCACCCAATGCTGAAGAAGGAGTACGCTGGGCGCGAGGCGGAGGTGATGGCTGGACGGACGCTTGAGGCCGGCGAGGTGGACTTGCACCAGGTCGGCGAGCTTGATGATGGCTGGGCCGACTATCTGTCATCGCTCGTGGGATTCCCATACGAAAAGTATGGGATCAAGATCTGAGAATGCTTATGTGTTGTTGGTTTTGGGTTTCTTGTGACATTTGGTCTGGACTGACGCTTTTCTTTTTTGGTCACTTGAGTGTTTTTAATTGTAGGATTTGACGAAAAGGCGAAGACATTGCTTGTTGGACTGGATGGATTTTTGGATTATTGAGCTTATTTGATTTTGATCTATTGATTTCTGTTTCGATTATTTTGTCCTTGGGCCTTTGTTTTTTTGTGTTGACATTGATACTTAAAATCGCACGTTTTTATTTCAACTGCTTTTTAAAAAACAGAATCCATATTTGCATGAACAATCATCGTAGCGAATAGACGTGCCATCCTGATTCTTGGGGCTTTGTTCTCAACATATAAACAGTTACTTTATAAACAAGGAAAACAGGTCGAATGAAAGATAATGAAAGCAATGGCTAGCCATACATTGCCAAATATATTGTGCTTTTCATAGTTTTACATGTTCGTGCCTATTGTTATTACAAATAATCATCCAACATGTGAGTCCTTCACTATATATTATCTACTACTGTAATCTTGATCGTCCCACAAGCTGATTACTTATGTGTATCTCCAATCAACCTTTGCCCAGTTTCAAGTACAAGGCTGTGGGATAACCCTGAGCTTCTTTATCATCAGCATATGACATCTATTTAGATCTTGTGTAACCATGGATTTACATCACTTTATTTGGGCACCTAGTCTTAGTCAATTATCGCATCTCTTTGGCACTGTTTGTACACATAATATGTTATATTTACTTTTAAATTGGAGCAAATATCGAACAAATAATTTACATATTTCATAATTTCTGAGGTATTTCACTCTTGTTGAGCATTCTCTTTGTGATGGAGAGCGTGTCCAACTATCTGTTGAATATTAACGGCAGATGGTCCCGGAGATGTGGGGACAGAGATAACAATATCATAACTATTACTACCAAAAACATCCACAGGCAGCCTAAACGCTCCTCACTCTCTGTACCCCAGTCTCACATGTCCTCATCGCAGAGAGAAAAAGAAAAAGAAACAGGCATGACTTGTTTTCAGGATATATTAACCATTAAGCGGGTTCAGAATTTCCATTAGCCCAACAAAGTGAATATCCTATCCTGTACCAAAAATTCTCTTCAATTCTTAGTCATATAATAAGCAATCAATAATATTGTCTACGTTTTGTGTGTCTATTGCATCGTGAATTGTACTTTATTTTGCTACATGTGCCGATGACTGCCGAAGCTCGGCAGGTAGTTAATTCTTCAGGCAGAGCCGATTGTCTCGTCTTGTTGAATGCCGGTGAGTGACAGGATGTGGTCAAACTCCGATTTATTGAAGGGAGATGGCTGCACGGGGTCAAAGGCATACGATGGGCGAAAAAGACAAGCCGGAAGAATTTTGAAATTGTTGATCTTGGAAGTCGCGAATGTTTTGACGTTTGGAGGTCGCAGGGTTGTGTGTTTGTTGAAGAAGCGTCGAGACATTAATTGTCCCAAGTAACCCGCGATGCTGGTGCTGGTGCTGTTGTTCTCTGTTGGGATAACGGGAGAATCATGGGTTACAAAACTAAGAGGGAAGATATTCATTTGTGACAGAACAAAAGCCAGGCTAGAGGTTAAAAATGGACCTCGCTGACGGCATGACACCGGCGGTAAGGGAGATAGGCTGGAAAGACAACAAAGAATGGCCGGTGTAGTGTTTCCGATAAAGCATCGACGGCTATCCGAACAGCAGCTTTAGTCCTCAAGAAAAGGGCTTCTTGAACCTGACTGTTTCTGTGACCCAAGCTGGACACCGAGAACAAGAGCACCAGAGGTCTCTAAAATCATGAGTGGCTGACAACGGCTGAATCGGTGTACATGAGAATGAAAAGGACGAAAGAAAGAAAAAGGGCCATATATGATTTTGACGGGATGATCTCAGCGGCTCAAGCTGTCTTCCTCGGGGAGAAAAGGAAAGGAAAGAAAGAAAAAAATAAAAGTAAAATGAGGAAAAGTATCAATGACAAGTTGCGATGAGCTACGGAACTGTGGAGGTGACTTCCAAGTAGGTCTTCGTCCAATCAACCTGGTAGAGAAAGGGCCGAAGGAGGAGGAGGGGGGGGGAGGGTTCTGGGGAATTTGAAGGAATTCGAAGCCAATTTATAGCTTTCCCCACACATAGAAAAATTCACCCTATGACCTCACTATATACTAGACGGCCCGGCCCGACCCCCCACGAAAAGGAAAAAAAAACTATCCCTCATAAAGGATTTCGCGATTCCAAAAGGTGAGAATGTATGACCAACAAGAAGGTTCAAGAGACAGCGAGAGCAAGTTGCTCCCCGCCGGAGACAAGGGAGCCGGGTCTCAGTGAAAAGTATGATATGCAGGGGATCAGAAAAATGGAAGAGCGGAGAGAATCACTATGGAGGTTTCATCTGGGGAAGGGGATGGAATACCGCTTTGACAAAACGGCTGCTCCTGAGGTCGGCATACGGAGAGTAAACAATCTTGAGACGGATGCTCTGACATACTGGAAGAAAATGAAGGGACTCGAAGGACAAGTGCCAGGATCAGAGCGAAAGATGGGAAGAATAAAGACAAATGTAACAGCGGATATGATGAAAGCCTTGCAATAAGTGCTGATTAAAGGATGAACAAAATATTGAATGGGAGGAATACAACGGGGGAAAAGACCCTCTTAAATGTTAAAACTTCCACCTAATACATGTGACAGACAGCATCGATCAGAACAAATTTGACAACTCCAATTGCCACCCACAAATCTAACAACATGATTGCGTAAAACGATATCTGACTCTTGTCATAACACCAGCATCTCTATGTAATACAGCCTCTCACCTGAAGTTTTTCCTCCCATAATGTCAGTTCCAAGCTAACCCATCACAGCCCTTAAAAACAACGACAACAACAACAGACGAAAATTTTGTCTTGATGCCTTCTACACTTTGGTTTGCTCTTGGTCTAACAATATCACAACCAAACACAGCGATCATCACTTCCATCTGAAACTATAGAGCCCTACCACCATCTATGAGGAAGTTTGGTCTATATTTCATGTTACAATCAACAGAACTGGCAATAATTGAAGTGGCAACGCTTATGAATGATTTCCCCAACTGTCTGTCTACTTGACAGATATCAAATACAACTTTCCCCCAAACTTGTTGTGGCCCGCGGATCCCACGTTACACAATCAACAATAGCCCCACCGTCACATTACCTCATCACACCACATTGGCACCAGCACCTTCATTACATAATTGAAGCATAACTCATGACTTATGGACAAAAGAAACTTTCTATTCTCATGATTCTGTCATTCTAAACATTTCCATCCAATATTTAATACATCTACAAACCGGTTCCCATTCATGACATCATCAGGCATCTTCGTCGCAGACGGATACCTTTCCTTGGAAAATAAAACAAGAAAAAAGAAGAAGGGAAAAATAGACAGAAAACGGGTAGTCTCCATGTACAACTTCACCTTAATCCCGCATCAATCATTGGTCGAAAAAGTGATCATCGTTCCGTGGATTGTAAAAGTTTTGATACGGGTGATTCGGCAAACTGAAATCCGCTGTCACTAATGGATTTACCAGTCCCGTCTGATTCATCCCATTGTTTCCCACTGGCAACAATCCCAGGTTGAACAAATCTGCATGGGCCTGGGCCTGAGCTTGTGCTGCTTGTACAGCTTGCATGTGGACAGCATGTGCTTGAGCCTGTGCTTGTGCTTGAGCCTGCGCCCGGGCCTGCGCGTGGGCGGCTTGTTGTTGGAGATGGGCTTGTTGCAGATGCACTTGAGCAGCTTGGATTTGCTTTTGCTGTTTCTCTTGCTTCTTCGTCAGATTTATTTGCCGGGTGGGAAGTGCGACCATCTGAGGAGTTGACGTTGCACCACTATTACTGTGTTGGTGGGAACTCTGAGTTCTTTGGATTCCAGGCTGTGAGGCAGACCCGGATCCACCGAGAGGATTTGATGTGATGGCAGATGATGATGACATCTCTGTGACAGACAAAGCTGATGCTGAGCCAGGGAGCGAGGGTGTTTGTGAAGGAGTCGGTGATAACTCGTGACCCCACTTTTGGCGAAGCTCTTTCTTGAGTCTAGACAGAGGCCAATTTCCTTCTCGGGCAAGCTTATCAAAAATCTCAAGGACTTCATCTTGCTCTTTGCGATCTGTGAATACCAACGTAGTGATGGCCAAACATTGACTTGCTACACAAGTCAGACCACGAGTATCAGCATGTAAAACGATACCGCACAATTGATGTGCATGATGAAGTTGCAAATGAAGCATCTCTTTTCTTTGTGATGATAGCCCAATTGGATGTGTCGCGGCGAGAATGCATTGCGCCATGTGATAGAACAAACGGGCCACGATAGCCATGGGTTTGACAAGCCTGGTAACATGTGTTAGAAATTTGCGTATAGATTATTGCCTAATACACCCACTGTATACTTACCAAACCTCAGGAAAAGCAGACCGGCTGCTAGTTTGTGATGTGTAAAGATAGCCTAGTGGCCGGAATATCTGAGGGCTCGCCGTATTCCAATCATCACACAGCTTCTTGAGCTCTTGCCATTGTGAGAATAGATCTGCCGTGGATATCTGCTCGTGTTGTGGTCGTGACTGGTTGACCTGTGCTAATGTTTTAAATTCGACAATCTTCCGCATGATCCATACCATCCGATACACCCAGATATCCTGATCTGCTTCATTGATCAAAGACTCGAGATTGACATGATCATCAGTCGTCGAGGAGTCTGTTGGTGTTGGCTGACTATTCCCAAAGTCCAAATCCATATGGCACTTGTCCAGATCTGACAAGGCCCAATCATTCCGCAGACAACTCAGAATCTCCACTCCAACATTGAACCAAAAACAGGCACCACCTATCCCCTTAGACTGAGGATTCCATTTACACTCTTTGATTAAGGCACGAGCACCGCTGGTATGATGTGAAAGAATTGAAGGCTTGATCTCAAGCTGCATGATCTCATAGACATGGAGCACCACAGCTGTCGTCGCACATTCTATCGACCCGCTTTCTTCGCGATCAGGATTCTGGATACTGCGAAGAAGATAAGTAGTGGCAGTATCATGATGCACCTGCGCCTTGTCTGCATATGACGAGTCCTTTTTGTTGATGGCTAGATGCAGAGCACCGCATGCCAAGCAGGCATGATGAAGCATGGTTGACACTCGGGAAAGGTATGGAATATCTTGACTAAAGTGTTTCGCCCGATCGAGCCAGTCCATCCACGTACCAACTTCACGCACAAACACCTGCATAAACATGAGCTCCTCTGGCGAGTTGACATACTCACAGTCAGGTGAGATATTATGGTCAAAATTTGTTGATGCGGCACCTCCATCAGAGATACTACCGCCTGCTACCATGCTCGGGGGTGCATGACTTTGGCCATGGAGTGAAGAGATGTTAGATGCTGTGTCACTGGCCTTATAACTGGCCTTGCCTGGATTGAGAAAGGTAGTTTGACTCGGTTGACCAAAGGCACTGGGATGGTTATTCATGTCGGCAAAGATGGTAGAGTCACTCCCAGAGCGAATATGGGAGTGATGACTGTTGCCTTCAATGTTGAGCCATCTTGAAGTCAGATTAAGTGGTGATGTGACCGAGTCCAATGCTGGTGATCCGTGATGGCTGCCGTAACGGCTGCTTTCAGGCTTGAAAAGTCCACTGGATGATGAAGGTCCACTTTCAGGAAGAGATTCGGAAAGTTTGGGCTCTGCGGGATATCTACTCAACCCCCCTTGATACTCGCCAGCGATTTGTCTCGACTCGTCTTGAAATTTGACTATAGTCCTTGGTTAACACGCTGACGTCATTACTGACGTTTCACGAACATGTAAACTTACTGGCCCAATCAGATGTTGGCGGCAATATCGGATGATCTCGTACTTGCACATCAATAAAGTTTAGACGCACGCCACGTTTACACTCTCGATTGCTTTTGCGGCAATTTAAACAGTCGGGCGTTGCTTCGTCACATTTCAGATGACGCTCTCGACATGTGAGGCAACCAGTGCGTACTCTCTTAGACTTGGCTGGAGCGACAGCAGCAGAGGTAGGCCCTAGTGAGCCCTCTTTTTTTGGCCTGTTTGGACCAACCGAACTTTCTCGAGCAGATGTTCCTGAATGTGTGCTGCTTCGTCGGCGTGTAGGAACCACGTTGGCAGAGCTGGCAGGGTTTTCTTTTCGTCTTTTTGGGGCTGGAACTTCGGGCGCAATACTGAGATCAACACCCTCCGGGACATCATGCGTTCCCTTGAGGATACTTGATGATCGCGATGGAGGTTGTGACATGGTGACTATATTTTTTGTTGAATGTGAAGAGTTTCTACCTGATGGCAAGGTAAATGACGTAGAGATGCGACGTTCCGTGAAAATCCGTGTAGAAGATATGGGTTTTGGATGCACTTCTGGGCCATCTATATGCTACTCTACTAAGATGAGAGTAGCAGTGAAACTAGATGATCGAAAGCGTAGATCTATCATGACGAGTCAGCAAGAATTATTAGGCGGTAGTAATAATGATATAACAGCAAAGGCCAGTCAAGAAGCAAAGTGACACTTGACACTCTACCAGTCCGTGAAAAGTGCGAAGCCTCATTACTAAGTATATTTCCTGTTCTGCAACGGAAAAGAAATCACAACGAGACACTGAAATACAGCCTGCAGTACGAGTGAGACCTGTACTGGTGATCCTGTGTACCTAAAACCCCTATCTTCTGCCTTGATGTAGAGATGGCACCGATTTAGTGGGTGGGGTAGTGACTGGAACCAAAAGATAATGTGCAGATAACGGTACACTAGCACATGTGATGCAGTGTGTCACAAGGCAATAAACAATCAGGAAGAGAGGAAATAAATAGCTGTAAAATGGCCTTACTTTTACGCTTGACTGAAGCCTCGTAGTCGACGAATCAAAGACAAATCCGGAACTAGACAGAGAGTCCCAACACGCGAGGCTGCCACGAATTTACTTGCAGTAAAGTAACGCTAGGCTGTACAGCATAAAAGTTCAAAGTTAAGCTTACCAGTAATTTGATATTTATGACACTGAGAGGAGTTGGAGTTTTGCTAAGTGCTCCGGGGAAATATCCGGTCAATATGGGAATGAAGTCCTAACTCAAATTGATATTTGAGACTCGAACTGATGCTGCAAGTTGTTTAAAGTGAAGCAGAAAGGTGGCAACACACTGTGGACTAGTAGCACCACAAAAGAGCGAGGGAACGTGAAGTCTTTACGATGCCTTTTATATGTCAATACCACCAGGTCAGCCACAGGCCAAAGGCAGATTGCTTCTTTATGTGAGGTGCTGATGTATTCACAGACCACTGGTTCCTTCATGAGCAGCAGATAGTTGAGAAGGCGTACTAGGAGAAGGACTGATGCGAGTTGTGGGGTTTGAGAGGGTGTGGGATGACTACAGGTGTGAATGCAGAAGTACGGTACAGCACGGAAGCTAGCACCCAGAAGGAGTAACAAGGAAAAGTACCGTCAACTCGGAAGTGTCGACAATGGAAACTTGCAGATATAGCCGATATTTTGCCAGTTCTTTCAAGGTGTAAGAATGTTAAGATGTTGGCGTAAGTGTTGTTTAATCTCAAATGGCTCGTTAATTCTGAAGAACGTTGTCTGTTTTGGTAATTCAAGAGGGGCGTGTAAGGCGGACAAGAAGACAAATGTCCTAGAGGTGGTGTGTCTGTTAGCTAGTAGGGCTGGTCCTCGATTCTTGCAGCTTCTAGAGACAGATACACCAATAGGCTTCATGAGTGAGGGTGGTCGACAAACTGTGAGCCTGCAAGATCCAGACAGGCGGTCAAATCTTTGTTGGAAGGACTGTACGTCCCAAGTCCACGGTGATGCAGGGTGGTCCCTGCGTGGAGTGGAAGTGGGTTGCCAAAGATGCGGGAGACAAGTGTGCAGTCAAGCAAAAGTGGGTGTAGCTACACGGCAGCGGAATCTGGAGGAATGATGCGGGCAGGTTGCACATGCAAACTCGATACAAGGTACAGATTACAATAGCGAGTTGAGCCTAAGAGCAACTACAAGCCCCATGATACGTCTTCCAAGAATACAATAAAGACTTATCTAGGCGTTAATTTTGGAGAGCGACCTGATGGTGATTAGTTGACCTTTCTCGCTGATGGATGCTCTTGAGCGCTAGTTGAGAAGCTGGCGAGTGGTGCACGATGACGGGAAGAAAAAAGCCCAACTGATGTAGCTAACAAGACTGACGGGATCCATGTGACACGTCTTGCGTCACCTCGGGGTTGAACAAGGCGTATATCGAAGCAAGAAGCACATGCATGGGGGTATCCTAGATTTGGGCGTAGTGCTGTGATGCGCTGCACAGAGACTGGCAAACAAGGTGGTGATGATTTTTTTAGAGTCTAGTCATGGGACTTTGAATAGCACAAGAGAATCAGAAAGCCGGAACGAGAGTGGCGATTTAGCAGTGATAGATTGGTAGGAAATCTACAGTGACTGTGACCGTATGCAGCTGGCTGAGGGGGGATATGGGACGTTACTCGGCGAGCTGCTGCAGGAAGTCCGGATGCAGAGGTGATTGATTGGCCGATGATGATCAAAGTTCGATGAGAGTCAGCTGGTAAGGTCTAGATGCACGGCCGGAGACGCTGAATTGTAGAAGTTTTGAAGATTCTTACTCAGTCAGATCTCGTGCCGTAATCTACAGGAGACGGTACAGTAGAAAGAAACAACCGTCCAATTACGTATTTGCAACTGTCTCAACAATAACAGTGGCGCCTCAAACAACTTGTTATCCTCAAGGTTTAAGAAAGGAAGACTAGAGTGAAGATGGGTGGCTATGTTTGTCGATAAATAGATGCCAATAAAGCTTCAACTGTAATCGAAAAGTCTGAATATGTACTTGAGATGGCCGGTAGATGGCAGTATTTGATTGGATATGTTGATGCGTCGAGACTATGAGACTGCTGAATATTGAAAATGGCGACAATGAAAATGCGAGATAATGTAAAGTTTATGATGAAAAGTGTGAAAAAAAAGAAAGAAAAAAAATATTGTGTTCCCGTGACTTCGTTCTTTTAAAATGAGGAAAGAATAAGACACATGCACAGAAATATAGTGATAGTAGTTGCAAGATGTCCAAGATCTACAGAACGGGAAAGAGCGATATAAAGGTAGTGATTGGTTTCAGTAAGTGCGGGTTTTTGTGCAAGGAAGGTGCCGAAGTTGAAGAATATGCCAACAATGGAAGCAACAAAAGGGAAACAAGGTAGATGACTTCCTGATATGGGAATAGAGGTGACAAGACTATATGTATATATAGATATATATCTGACATATAACAGATATGTCAATTCTCAGTTCAGTCCCAAAATACACTATCTGCCGTGGAGTATAGACCCGGTCATGTGGTACCCAAGACCGCAATAGGAGACAATGTCGCAACGCCCAAAAGAGGATGGCTAATCAAGAAGATTCTCAAAACCCAGAACAACGTTATTTCAGCTGCGAAGAATATGGATGGGGGGGTTCACAACACGAAGCTCGCCAATGGAGAACTTGCGGATGTCTTTAAAATTCAAATATAGTTTGCCTGGAACACTATTTTGTGTTGCATATATTCGGCCAAGGACAAAAAAGAATAAGAAAAAAAGGTTCGACTAGGGGGGGTAGGTGCAGGAGTTGAAAGTTGTGCGGGTTTAGGAGATGGCGGGAAGGTGGTACACATATAAAGCAATAATGGGTTAATAAATATTTAAATCGATATTAAATATTTTTTCCTTTTGTTGTGGCCTAGAAGCAGTTCCCTACCGCAGTGTGTGCCGGTCATGGAAGATCAAGGTTAGAGACAACTTATGGCAAGGATGAAATTGAGACAGAACATGGTCCGTCACATCCTCATCATGGACCTCTTTGAGGAGGGGGTTAACTAAATAAGTTCTGCGTAGAAACCCTCACTTCAATTGAGCATTAAACACCAGGGGAAAATAGACAAGCAGCCGCCAATTATGCTAATACAGAGTGGTTAAAGCTTTCTTTTTGTGGAAAAAAGATATGGTAGATTGTATATGGAAGTCGGTACGTATTTCTACGAGTCGTTTAACTCAGTTTATCTTGGGATTTTTGGCACAGATAATGACAGGTGGAGATGGGAATATCTTTGCAGGCAGGTTCAGGGGACAGGCGTGGAGAAACCACCGATTTGATAGATCTCAACGAGTGAGTTCAAGTGAAGTGGAGTCGTTAGTCTCTGCAGGGTGATGGGGGCCATGGTCCAACATCAGTGTGTGAGAAGCGTGTCCGCCCTTGACTGTGTAGTGGTCCATGCTTGAAAATATAGATTATTTGGTTGGAAGGGCAGTTCTCTGGTTCGAAATTATGGTATGGTTCCAGGCCGGGCTGACCTTGGCCCTCGAAAGTAAGAGCCGTGCAAGCGAACACTACGCCAGTGATGTGATGGACAAGACTACGACGGAAACTTGTCTCGGGAACAGACCCAAAAGTTATTTTTAGGTTGAGTCAGCAATCAAGCGGTTGATATGTTAAACAAGGTAGGAAGTCGGGTGATTTTCTAGACTCTCTGATAAGAAGCTTGATGACTGAGAAGGACTGGGATTTGTCTAGGTGATCTCTTTCTCTCTTTTTGACGGCTGTTTAGATCTATACGAATGTTTTGCATTGCAACATATAATGATACTATGTGCCAGTCTATAACCAACTCTTGGCCAAATACATGTACAACTGGAATCGTTTGTCCATTTTCAACCAGGTCCCTAGTTGAATATAGAGCGCGGCATATGCAGGTCGGACTCGGCAGAGTGACGACGATGGTGGGTCATCAAGTAAACAAAGACAGTGTTAAGTATCTGATCCGCTCAGGAGAAAAATTCAGGTATTAACACTACGTCATGAGCTTAAATATATTCCGGCTTCATCTCGGGCATTATGATTTTTGAAGTTTTATGTAATTAGTGACATCTTAGTATATTTACACAATCGAAAAGAGACTAATGTTAATATTATAGACTCATGGCTCAGACAAGTCTGCTCTCAAGCGGGATTAACAAACTTGCAAGAATATAATCGGATCCGGCCATAGAACAATTACATGTGGGTCTAGAAGCCCGGGTGTGCCATCGGCAGTTTTGTACATTTTCTTCAACACTTTGCGAACCTGTAAGGAACTGCTAGCAAGACCTCACTCCATCAGGGTCCAGCAAAGAAAACATCCAATGCAATGTCCATAGTGCTAAGGGAAGAGAACAGACCCGACCGTAATGGCTATTTATTCACCATGGAATGAACTGGCGAGCCAGAGCAGGAGCATAAGTTTAGCCTTGGCTTTGATGGTTATATAGTTCTTTGGTGAGTAAACAAGCCGTGTCTGTGTCTGTGTTCAAAGTCTGTGTCTCTTTTCTGTATAGTCAGGTTTTCAACGTTGAAGGAAAATCAATGGTCAGCAGATCAACGGCACTGTCGCATATTGAGATCTGTTCAGTCCACGGAAAATGGGTAGACTGGTGGGGGAGCAGCTGAGGCTTGGATGACGGTCAAGGGGTCTCAAACCAAGGCAGTTATAGACGAATTGGGGTTTGAGGGTTATGTGTCAGGCTGGAGCCAAAGAAGAACATGTCATGACATATCTATATAGTTGTGTATGTAAGTATATCCACACCGTAGTCTCCACTTTGGAAATGCTCTGTCAGATAAAAGCCAAATACTATCCACTGACCTTTCATATATGTACACAAACCGGATAACAAAAACCGCCGGCGCTCGATGAAAGCTGCAGGTTTAAATGGGGATGGTCCTGCAGGTATCTACGTATGTGAGTTGATTTCCGTCATACTGTGCAAACATTCGCCTTGTTTTTGTTTTATTCTTTGGTCAAGAAAAAAATTAATATATGTGGCACTTGTCTCCAAGTTCTCTCAACTCTAGATAAGTATTTGTTTATTAGCTTTATCTCTTTCTCTACCATAATACAACATCTGTACCTGAGTCTTCTTTGTCTTATTTGTTCTAGTGACTTTCCTGTCCTGGACATTTTTGGTCGTGTAAGCAGTAGCAGAAGCTTTGTCGAAGCCTTCTTTCGACGGAAGAGACCGCGGAATCCTTCCAAGTGCAACTCTATATTACTTTTCTTTAACGTATCTAGGCCTATAAACAACTCACATATAAAAGAAAATAACCCGTGCTCATGCCCCAGCATTATCTCAGTCTTTCCCCGGCTCTTGTGGACACACACACACACGCGCTCTTGATCAATGTTCTTCTTCCATAAACTTGCCAGACCATCCTGCATCTCACCTGCGGACTCCCGCTCACACCGAGTTCCAGCATCCCACCAGCAAAGATCCTACTTTGGCAGACGCAGGACAGTAGGATAAGCTGTAGCTCTTTGTGGTTATCTCCTTTTATTATTGTTATTTTTCTTTTCTATCCCCCTAGTCAAAAAAAAATCAAAAATCAAAATGCTACGCACAGTAGTAGGACGTCGGTTCGGCTGAAGTTGCACTTTCTTCAACTTCTCTGGGCGGACTGGGGTTGCTTTTGTGGTGGGGGGGGGGGGACATGGGATGTAGGTTCCTTGTCAGCGAGCTGCAGGTGGATTGTAACATTGGGGGAACTCTTTTGGGAAATCCGGTTGAGCATTTGATAAAATGGTAATTTGTAGCGGGAGTCTGATATCATGATGATTCGGGCTATGATAAAAGAAGGATCGATAATGAATTTAAATATGTCGATAATGACTCGGGGACTGAATGAGTTGCAAGAAATCACGGTCATCACAATAAAAAAAATAAATATTTGAATTTTAGGGGCTAACTTTTTCTAGTGTCTCGATGTTTGAAGGACTCAATGTAATTTGCCTCATTCCCTGTGTTTCTAACCCAATCAGGTATCTACGGTTCACACGTGAACTGCAGTTTATATTTCGATTCAACTTATGCTCAAGCACAACCTGGCCTATCAAATCGTGCTGTAGCCGTCAGGCTAAACATCATCAAGCTAGATATATATAGCAACTTCGGCCACAGAATTCAAATCGTCTTTTCAAGTCCAAAATTTTAATTGGTGGTGAAATTAATAACCTAGTAGCAAAATGAGGCGAGGTTTTCCCCTGCGAGTCAATCCCATTGCTCAATCCCTCCAACGACGAGCCATTCGATGGGCTCAGGTCAAAGCAAGCTTTGGTTTGTTGGTGAGATTATTTATATATTATGACATGCGTGGTTTTTCATACCGTTACATGCAGGTTTTTAAAATACAAGTAAATGTATAAAACACAGTGCCGCCAGAGCCCGCTTATATCGTAAAAATTTATCTGAAGTCGACATATATATAGACGCCAGTCAGCTTACCACGTTGTTTTCTTCCCAGTCATGGCGGTTGGACAATTCTAGCCGCTTTGCTGGTCTAGTGTCTCAGGAGACTCAGATGCTTGTCAGGGTGAGCCCTAGAAATCCGGCGAGTGTCAAATTGGTTTTTTTGAAGATCCTAAGCCTCTTGTCAATTTTTAACCAAAGAATCGCAACGTCATATTACCATAGTAGCCCTAAGCCACTTAGCATATACAATATACATATTCTTCATACTCAATGATCAGGAATAAACATGTACATTGCAGATTCAGCGTACACGCATATCTGCATGTGATGTATTGCATCGCTTATAGACTGCGTGTCCTAGTCCTCATAAGCAAATATGTGTACTAGCAGACATCATGCAAGCTGCAGTTTGTCTGCCGATCGATATGAATCTTACATGTCTTTATCGTGCATCTTCTGCTTCAAATAATGGTATTTTATCGCCTGTTAGGCGTAGAGGGGCGGTAAGCTGTAAGACATGATCAGTAGTAGATGTGTGTACGACAGCAAATAGCCAGTAAAGGTGGTCATACAATAGCAGTGGAATATGAAACTGGCTACTTGGGGTTAAGACTCGGTTTAATGAGTTTGGTATAGCAATTGGAATTACAAATTTTGGTCATCAGGATATTACTGCGATCCAGTATATATGTTGAATGATGTCTCTTCACAAACTCTAGTATTGTAACATCGAGTTCTTCTAAAGGTTGTCACTAGCCAAGTAGATGTCTACTTCTATATCAAAAGTGAGTTGACGGTTAATAGCCCATGTCTTTATACAATTCTGTACTAGGATTAACGCCGTCGAAGGGCCAGCAAAGTTTCCACTGTGGCTGCCTGATCGTGTTGGGAGAGATCCGGGCGAGTCCCAAGTTTCTGACTTTGACGTCAGTAATATCAATAAATTCGGCTATAGCGGCTCAAGCCTAGTCAGAGTAACAAACACGTGCATGTCCTTTTCGGGCTTTTTTTTTCTAACTTTTTACAGATTCACTAATTCCTGCGTCTTTTCTCGGGTGTATTATTCTGACCAAGTCCGTGTGGATAAAAAGTGTATCCAAAGTGTATCCACAGATAGATCCCTCCATGACACCAATAGAGGAAACTCAAGTCTTCAGGTTTGAATGATATTCAAACATCTGATCACTCGCTATCTTCTCGTCTAGTGGCTATAGTCATCCTCACTAAGTACTAAAGTAGCACGCATATGCATGTCACAACACTTAACATGGCAATCGTCCAGATTTCTATTCTAGACGACCATCTGACTTCCTGATATAATATAACATAGAGTACCCAACTTTTACTCTTTAGAGCCGGGCAGCATTGGTGGGCCTTGCCGCGTATTTATCGTAGTGCTAGCGAACTAGGTGCTGCATCTGCATCGGAAAATTGCCAGAATACTCGACTAGCCCATATAGTATTAATCGAGTGCGTTCCATCATTTCCTTAAGAAGCGCTAGCTGCATACTCGACATCTGATAGCTCAGGACCCTTTGTTGTTGTAATACTACTTTGCTTTCCAGGTATTCACCGATCAACGACGTTAAAATTAGCTTTTCAGGTGTCTATATGACAGTCCCTAAAACAGTACCTTGTACACTTGTTCTCTCTCTTTGAACAGCTCTAGTCAGGGGAGTTTGCCTGCCGAGTTCAACACATTCTGACAACAGACATACCGAGGGTCCACAAAAGTCCCTATTTCAGCGGGTATAGCTCCGCAAGAATTGAATAGATATATATCTGCTGTAGTGTTTCACATCACACATATTTGGTGTCTGCTGTAGAGCCTCTGGCACGTTGTGAGTTTCATGTTGAACACACTTGATGAGCAGTGAATTCACTCATAAGAAAGTCAGTGAGAAGCGATCGCTACTTAATCGTCTTGGAGAAAGTCAATGTTGAGTGCAAGGTCTCAATCTTCTTGTTAGAGAAATTATCAATATCAAAAAGAAGAAAAAAAATTATTTATACCCTGATGTCAATCAACCTCGTGCCCATCACGGCGTAGCGAACGTGAATATAAGTCATGTTATTAAAGAACAGGGACGAGCGCTTTGCGTGTTTGGTAGTCTTTTCTGTGTTCTAGTAAAACGGACGGGCATAGTGCCGAGAAATAAACACATGGATTTTGTTAAGGTTTTTTGAATCTTTGATTTTCATCCCGATTGCTAAAAAGTTACTTAGGGTTAGGACTCATTAAATCATCGCACCCAGATGAACTCCGCTTGGATGATCCGAGGATGTCAGTAGGATTTTCTAATTCTTGATTCACTTGCCTGATAACAACAAGTAATCAAGTAATCTCTGCCTCGCCTTAAAATATGTTTACTAATTATTTAGTCGATAGTTCCAAATGTTGGCTCCCACATAAAGAAGAGCAAAAAAAGAATTACATCAGTTGCCCACGTTGGCCAAACCCTAGTCAATGTTCATCCCCAACGTCGCATCTTAACACATGGATGATAATCAAACTCGCAATCTTCGAGACGACTCTGACAACCGAGAAAAGCAACCAAAAAGCCAATGTCTGGAACGGGAGCTTGACCTATAGTTATTTATAGTCAAGACCCCTCCCAGACCTTAAGACCTCCGCGCGGGAATTATGTTCATGCTATCTGGTCCAAAGTGTGTAGTGTTCCATCATCGGCAGAAAACTGGAGAGATTTCGGACATTGAGCCGGCGATGATCGCTAGACAAAGTGTCTGCAACAGAAGAATCGATATTTGAAAAAAAAAGGAATATCTGCTTTATGCGACTTTAACAAGTTGTTTGAAACGCATGAATGACACGTCTGAAGAGTGGGAGGATATGCATAAAACCATGATTCGACCGGCGCATCGTCCTTGTGACTTTTGAGTTTCTTCTTGTTAAGATGATAGTACGGGTTAGAGAAGAGGAGATCTTGATGTTACTCTTTTTTTAAATTCTTTTCTCTTCTGTAACGGACCCGACACTCGCTTCCGGCTATCAAGTTTTATTGACCGGCCACTGTACGTTGAGTCGGGGTTGCGGGGCACGGTACCGTGTGAGGTTCTGCAAGAACCGCTATAAAATTAGATTAACACTGTGACTTTCGTGTCAAGAGAGCGCTAAGAATGCCCTAAAACAATTCAATAGTAGCGGCATTAACGTCAAGGACACTGTGTTTCAGACACACTATAAAAGAAAAGTGCAGTTTGTGGATGTGGAGCTCTCCAACCTGATTGGGTTTATGATGGCCTAATCGGGTAGGTGGCGGGTCCCCACTTCTGGAGGGTGGAATCTGTTAGCAAATGGGAATAGAAGGTACAGAGGTTGTTAGGTAAGAAAATAAAAGTGATTTGTTGATTAAGTACATCTGAAATTCATGATAGATATTAATTGTCAGTGTGGATCATTGGAATCATCGAGACTGTTTTTGATGTGTTTCGACGACTCGGTTATGCTTCATCGTCAAACAACTTTATTGTGAATCTCAAAACAAGACGTTCAGGTAAGTACCGAGACTGCATAAACAACGACTACAGAGGATGTCATTAGAAGCTACAAGGCTAGTTCATTGACTACACTAGTGATCAGCGGTATCCCTCATCATAGAGAAAGCATTACACCAACACAGAAACCCCTCCATCACCATTCACAGAGCCTGCAATGGACCAACCCAAACTTCCCATTGAGTCTTCAACTCTTCGCCCCCACTCCAGCATTATGTATTGGTAGTGTCACCGCACTTCCATCCGCCACGGCTTCCCCGACAAGCCTTAATCAACACCAAAATCCAACCAGTCTCCCCATATCTCACCCATTGTCTGTCTATCCCTCCTCCAACGTGACGACTATCAATATGCGGCACAAACATCTACACCTATACCGGCTTGCACCTGCAAAACTACGGACCCAAGTGCTCTTCAAAACTACCGGCCCAGGCCCCGGTAGGGCTTGTTGGAAGCGCGGGTCTGCGATCGGTCTGTCATACAGAGGATGGGATCGCCACGACCAGAGTGGGAAAGTATGACTTGTCAGGTTGCAAGATGTAGTGACAGTCGTGGGAAAGATAGTTAATGGATAGACGACAGAGATGGTCTCATTTGTGGCGGATTTGTAGGCTTGATGGGCGTGGGGAGTTGGGTGAGGCCGTGGTTACACGGGGATATGTGGAGGCGTCATTGGCGAAGGATACTGGCAAGTCAGTAGGTGGGTATCCTTGATGGAATCCCGTGTCAGTGGTGAACTCTTACGGGATAGGAGTTTTTGTGATGATAATACCTTTTTTTTCTCTTTGTTGAAGTATCTTGCAGGATACTACCAGCTTAGTGACCGGAATGTAATGATTCCTGGACATTGATTATCAATAAAAAAAGCAAAAGTTTGCAGAAGTTGCTTTATTGAAAGTATTGCGAAATTCACTTCCCCGGATATGCAAGTCATCAGGGCCCATACATAACAAGAGTGCCAATCAATTCACTTCCTAATTTAGTAGTGCCATGCAGAGCTGGATCAGGGCATATTATGTCTGATGGTGGAGTGTTTGCCTGTCAGATAGGAATTGATGCTCCGATTTTCCGGATGACATTGACCGCCAGCGGCCCCGGGACATTGGATTGTGGACCTGGTGTTTAGTATTTCTTCAAAGAATCGACATCATTACATTGATAAACTAATCGTTTGCAAGCATAGACACTGTCGTATGATAGGCCTTGTCAGCTTAATCCTTATCATCGTGCACCCCTCTTTGGATTCATTGATGACATCATCACATTGCCAACATGACTCCGGAACCCCCCACTCCAAATAGTGTGCTCAGAGGACACCGGGTACCTGTACACTATGTGGGGTTCATTTGGGGAAATTCCCGGTTGATTTCTGGTGATGCTGATGGTTGGATCATCATCTGGGATGTCGCCACATTGAGACCCACGGGAGTATGGAAGGCCCACGGTGGCCCATTGTTGGGTATAAAGTCCTGGAGAGACATGGTCATCACGTAAGTTTGCTAAGACTGGTGTGGACATTAGACCGTTGGTCGCGGCTATATTTCCATCATGATCGAGTGTCGTCTTACCGGAGGTTATAGTTATGATTAGCAGCGATACTCCTCTGGACATAATTATGCCAATTGACTCGAGGCTATCATGGCGTGTTTTCCTTGAATGAAGTTATGCTAATATGCTTTAGACACGCCCGTGATAACGAACTCTCATTGTGGAAAGTTGGCCCGGAGCAGGAGGAGAATCTACAGAGATATACACCCCTTGAGGAGGGTGTGTTCCTTCACCCCCCACCACCACTAGATGCCACATTGCCTGTGAACTCGATGAACTTTTGCACGTTCGCAGCATGCTCCGAGCTTCCAGGTCAGATTCTCGATGAGTCGGATAGGATCTGGATGGCGGTTCCTAATGCCATCTCCCTGGAAGGTGTAAGTGTAGTCTTGAGATTTACTATTTCAATGACCTAAGGCTGGCGCGAGGGAACCAAAAGCTGTGAAATGTACACCGTGATATTGATACTAACTATAGAACCAACAGGTTGATATCTATCGCTTACCGAGTCAGACGCGTCAGCATGTTGTGAATGTTGCTAAGAAGGCTGGTATGGTTATGGCTATTGGCCTCGGTCATGTCGATGGAAAACTCGCCGTTGCCACCGGGTATGAAAACGGCCAGTGCACAGTTGCCGTCTTGAGTTCAGCCAACACATGGAGTCTAATTTACTCCAACACCACGCACTCTCAGCCGATTTTAGCTCTTGAGATTTCGCCTTGCTCGACGTACTTTGTCACTAGTGGGACTGATGCTATCATTGCCAAGCACCCGTTTCCCAGAATATTCACGGTAGGTCAGGTTGTGACGGAGTCGATCAAAGTGGTCAACACAAAGCATGCAGGTCAGCAGGGGCTGAGTATCCGGTTGGATGGGAAAGTGTTTGCCACGGCAGGGTGGGATTCAAAGGCGAGACTGTATTCAGGTAAGACCATGAAGGAGGTTGCTGTTTTGAAGTGGCATAGTGAGGGGACCTTTTGTACCGCATTTGCCAATGTTACCACTATGGAATGGTCAACTAAGGAGCAGAAAAATGACCAGAGGCATGGACGGGATGAGACAGACGAGGACGGTGAGAATCAGGTGGCGAAGGTGGAGACGGTCAAGGAACGGAGATTAAGAGAGGCGTATGAGAACCATTGGGTTGCGGTGGGGAGCAAGGATGGCCGGATCAGTCTCTGGAACTTGTTCTAAGCACGTAGGAGTTGGTAAATATATGGCATTACGAATTATTAACGGTTAGAATAAGGTTAAATGGCAACTTGGAAATAGGGGTTTGATTGCGATACATTGCGGTATAACCTCGGTACTGTAGACCCGAATGATTTGTATATCCCCTATCCTTTCCCGCCTCTGTCATCAACCTCAGCTTTATAGATTCTTGAGGTAGTGATTCTTGAACTTTCTGTTTGCTCTGTCCGCCGCCCTGTACATGAACTGGTCGCCCATAATCTCAAACACAAATTCATCATCCTCGAATCTGTTCATCTCCTTTCCCTCCGTCTTGTTCTCTTTCCCTGCCCCTTCCACCTCATCCTTCTTCTTTTCCACCGACACCCTCACCCTAAATGTCGTCCCCTCCTTCGGCACAATTACCACTCTCCCCTTCTCCGTCACCACCTCCAAACTTCTCTGCCCATCCCTCACCACAATCCCCCTTGTCCCCACCCTCCCCACACACCGACTCCGACAAACCTCCACCTCCGCCCCCACAAACTCCGCCCCCGCCAACTTTCCCGCCGCACTCGCCAACACTACATTTCGTCTTCCTCCACCGACCATCGTCATCATCTCCGCCCCTAGCAACTCCCGCACATACTCTTCCCATAACCCCTTCAATGGCAGGAACGTCGCATACTTGAGGGCCCCCTGTGCAGTCTTGCGCGGGATCGCGTGCAGGCCGAGGCGTCGGAGGGCCCGGGAGGAGAGGGGGGTGGCGCGGCGGGTGGTAATGGATTTGGCTTGGACGCGGGTGGTGCGGCGAGCGGCGCGGGCATCGGAGGGTGGCGGGGAGGGGGTTGTGGGGCGTAGGAGGAGGGGGCGGTAGTGGATTTTTTCGGCGTAGATGCGGGTGGTGGTGGTGGGGGAGTGAGCGCGGGAGAGGAGGGAGGTCACGGCGGGTTCGGGGGCCTTCCCGGACATTTTGGCAGGTGTCAGGTGGGGGATTTTTTTTTTTGAAAAATGGAGTTTTTGTCAAGAAAGAAAGTGAGATTGGTGTAAAAAATAGATGCAAAATTTATTGACGGAATAACGTTATCAGTTGTAAATGTTACTCCCCGCTGTCGTGATATCACAAGTTGGAAATTTTGCCATACAATTCTTCGATATGAAATACCCGGTATTTACCCGACGCGAAGAAGCCATGCTCAATCTCCGTCTCTGCCAAACACCAGATCCTGGTTGTATAACACTAGGGTTTAAACCCTGATTGTTCAGGATCACGTCTTGTTGAAGTGAACCAGACTTCATCTCCAACATACCTGGCGAAAACACAGTTAACACATATTTATTGCCGTGAACTAACTAGCTATTTTCTTTCCCTTTTTAATTCTATCAACCCTTTTTGTTCTTGAAGTCTGTGTTTGTCCCTCGGCATTCATTGAACTTGATAAAATTCACCTGGCTTCTTTACATGTGATTTCTTGCTTGCAAGTGGTAGACTGTCCATTGCGCTGAGATTCCCCTGTGCGTCGTTATTTTCAAACGCTTTGGCTTTTCTTTTCGAGTGAGATTTCCATTAATTAAGTGAAAGATATAGGGCACTTTAGTGCTGTCTTGGGAAGAGCAG
This sequence comes from Ambrosiella xylebori, assembly GCA_002778035.1. Lineage (NCBI taxonomy): Eukaryota > Fungi > Ascomycota > Sordariomycetes > Microascales > Ceratocystidaceae > Ambrosiella > Ambrosiella xylebori. Next base: position 1,159,908 of record PCDO01000002.1, read on the forward strand.
AGTGGATGTAACTAGCGGATGGACGAAGTGACTGAGGGTCACACTCGAATTGTATAGAAGGGGTTTACTGGTTAGCGCTCGGTAGTTGTTGCGGAAGAAGCAGTTTACTGATTTATTTCTGGGTTTTTTGAAGGGCGCGTCGTGGAAGGTTCCCTCTAAGAGAATATTGTGAAATTTAACATCTTAGAGGATAAACTCCATATACAAACAACTATGGCAGACGACAAGATTGCCAGAAAGGAGGACTTGGTAACGGAGAATGATCCAGAGGCGAAAACAAAGGAGGATAGGATCCCCGATGTTGCACCGGATTTGCAGATTCGGGGCACAGAAGTTACTCTGCATCCAGCGGGCTACATCCCACCTTCCAAATCCACAACACTCTCCACACCATCAGAAAAGGAGGAAGAAGCCCTACTCCATGCGCCTTCTTTCAGCAATGATCCATTGAAGTATACATCGTCTTTGCACAACGTATCACAAGACAACCTGAGAACTAACATTGTCCCAGATTCCTCAAAGAGATCTCTCTCCATGTGTCCGGATCCGGATGGCGCGCCTATGATAATTTCATTGGGCAGCCCATATTGTATCCTGGATTCACAGGCAATGTCAAAGCTAAGGTTCTTTCGTCCAAGCTACTAAAGGATCGCATTCAGAGCCTCGCTGAGCAACGCGTCAATACTGAGGATGCCGAGGGCTCCTTTAGCCCCATTGACCACCGGAAGCATGATAAGCTCAAGGCAAGACGGTACAAGGAAATTGTTGCGGGGCTTGAGGCGGTTTCAGATAGACTGTTGGATAATATGATGGTCAAGTTTGAGAGCAAGACCTTTCTCAGAGGCGGTGCGTATCTCGCCACTCAGTTAACACTGAGAGCCTATCACCAAGGCATCCATGTGTCTAGTGAAGAGGTGCTCCGCCTCCGCAAAGTCGCTAAGGCTGCCGCGCAAAAGAAACAGAGTATCGTCTTTTTGCCCTGCCATAGATCCCATGTTGACTACGTTTCCCTGCAAATCATATGCTACCGTCTTGGCCTCACACTCCCTACCGTTGTTGCCGGCGACAACCTCAACATCCCCGTTCTCGGCACCTTCCTGCAAAAGTGCGGCGCCATGTGGATCCGCCGCAGTTTCGGCGACGACGTTCTGTACACAACACTAGTCCAAACATACATTGACACACTCCTACAAAACGGCTTCAATTTGGAATGCTTCATCGAAGGCGGCCGCTCGCGCACAGGGAAACTTCTTCCCCCTAAATTCGGCATCCTCAGTTTCATCCTCGATAGTCTCCTGTCCGGCCGTGTCGACGACTGCGTCATTTGCCCCGTCAGCACACAATACGACAAAGTCATTGAGACCGGCGGTTACGTCGATGAGCTGCTCGGTCGGCCGAAAAAGAAGGAAAACTTTTACGACTTTGTCACCGGTGGCTCCTCTGTCTTGTCCCTCCGCTTCGGCCGGGTCGACGTCCGTTTCCATGAGCCGTGGAGTTTGAGGGGGTTCATTACCGATCAGCTGACCAAGATTTCCCTGACGTTATCGACGCCAATGGACCAGTTGACGCCGGCGGTACTTACGGATCAGTCGCCACGGAGCGTTACGTTGAGGCACAAGCTTTTGCGGACGTTAGGGTACAAGGTTTTGGGTGACATCAATACGGTTTCTGTAGTGATGCCGACAGCCTTAATTGGAACGATCCTCCTAACCCTCCGTGGCCGCGGGGTGGGGAAGCAAGAATTGGAACGGAGAGTCAACTGGCTAACGGATCGCGTCCGGGCAAAGGGTGGCCGGGTGGCGCATTTCGGGATATCACCGATGTCGGAGATTATTGCGCGCGGACTCGATGTGTTGGGGAAGGAACTTGTGGGCGAGCACAAGGGGTTGGCGGAGTCAACTTACTATGCGGCAGATCGGTTCCAGCTGTCGTTTTATCGGAACATGACGATTCATTTGTTTATCAGTGAGGCGTTGGTGAGTGCGGCCATGTACACCCGGATTAAGCTGGGCGGTGGGCCAGAGATCCAGGATATCAGGTATGTGGCGTTACGGGAGAGAGTGTTATTCTTGTCATCGTTGTTTAGAGGAGAATTCATCTTCCCAGGCAATGGATTGGCGACCAATCTGGAGAATACTTTGGTGGGATTGGAGAGAGATGAGGTCATCAATTTGACGAGAGATGTCTCCGGGGCAATCACCAAGGTGGGGTTGTCAAAGAAAGAGAGGATGGCCGGGCGAGAGAACTTCGACTTTTATTGCTTCTTGATATGGCCTTTTATTGAAAGTAGTTGGTTAGCCGCAGTTTCCATCATGGGAATGACGCCACCAGTACCAAAGCAAGAAGGCGATGACGATGTGTGGATTGCGTTGTCCAAGGCCCAAGACAGCGCTCAATTGGTAAGTCTGCACCTTCCACTTCTGCAGTCAATCACGTGATCACGATTCTAACGACCACACAGCTCGGTAAAACCCTCTATTACCAAGGCGACCTCAGCTACTTCGAGTCCGTCAACAAAGAAACCCTCAAAAACTGCTACTCCCGCTTCACCGAAGAAGGCATCCTGACCATCCGCAAGTTCCACGACCCCACCGTCAAAGGCCCCAACAAGATGGTCCTCCGCCTCCGCATCGCCGACGCCTGGCAGGCTCCGCGTGACCAGGCGTCCGGGAATCTGGTAGCATGCGGAAGACTGTGGGATTTTACCGAGAAGATTGCGGCATGTCGGAGGGAGGGGAAGGATCGGAGGGGGGGCGACGCGGTTAGTGAGAGGGTGTTGAGGTTGGCAGATGAATTGGGAGGTAAGTTGTGGAAGGCGGCTCGGGGTGGGAATGTTGGGGAGGTGGAGAAGGTAGTTGGGAGAGGGGAGAAGGTTAAGCGGCAGGGGCGGAGACGAAGGTCGTTGGAGAAGGCCAAGTTGTAGGTGTGTAAATACGTGGTGGGAACCACGTAGGAATGGACTTGATTAGCGTTTGGATTATTAGCAAGTATAAAGTACCCCTATACAATAACAGAATTTTTATTTCTATATACATGCAAAAATTTATCCTACAATGTCAACATCTCTTCTGTACATTCACCCACATGTTCTTCCTTACTCTCGCCTGGGAACAACAATGTTATCAATCAACCGCACAGCCGGGCCCCCCTTGTGACCAACATCCTCGCCCTGCTTCATCTCTTCCAACTCCGGGAACCAAACCGCCGTGCTCAGGATGGCACCCTTCTTCTTATCCACCGTCTCCATCTCCTCCATTGTCACCGGATCTGCAACCGAGAAATAATCAAGCTTAAAAAGAACTCTCTCGGCCTTCGACAGCGCCGTCTGCTCGGTTAATTTCCCCTCCAAAACCTTATTAGCCGCGGTGAGAACCTCGGATCTTTTCACAGACCTACCAGCATCGAAGGCAACATTAATGATCTTCTCAGCCACACTAAGAGCCTTATAGAGAATAGTAGCCTCGCTTCTCCGGCGGGTCCCGAGGTAGACATTGCGGGAACTCAGAGCCAGGCCGTCGGCTTCGCGCTTTGTAGGGACAACGGTGACGTTGATGGGCAGTAGGAAGTCGCGAACCATAGTCTTAATGACGACAGTTTGCTGGATGTCCTTTTGGCCAAAAAAGACGTTGTGCGGCTGGACGGCCGAGAACAACTTCATGCACACGGTTGCGACGCCCCGGAAGAACGTCGGCCGAGAGGCCCCCTCAAGCAGCGAGCCAACGGGCGTAATAGTCACAAATGAGCCGGGAGAGTTGACTTCCTGGCCAGGGAACCCGGAGGGATACATGATGTCAGTGGTCGGGGCGAATACTGCAACAATTTTGCCTAGGTTGGTCCCATCGGCCGCCAGCTCCCGGTCCAACTGAGCGAGCAGCTGCGTGTCAGCCTGCCAGGTCTGTGGGTAGGATGTTAAGTCTTCGGTAAGACCGAATTGTGCAGGGTTAAGGTAGATGGAGACGACGACGGAGTGTGAGGTCTTGGCGGCGGCGCGGATAAGGGAGAGGTGCCCGTCATGGAGGGCACCCATGGTGGGGACGAGAGCGACGGTACGATGGAGGTTAGCTTGAGAAGCGCGCCATTGTTGGAGTTCGGGGAGGGTGCAGAGGATGGAGATGGTGGAGGAAGGGATCTTGAGGGGTTGCAGAGCCGCCATTTTAGATCGGGGGTGGACTGAGGGGGCGAGCGAGGTATGGAAGGGGTGAGCGAGGGGGGTTTTCAAGGGAGAATGTCGGATTAGGGTTGGGAGACGCCGGAGGGTAGCAGTTGCTGTCCGAAGGACAAGAGACATGCTGCGGAGGGGTGTGGTAGTGGGGATGCCAGAGGCGCTTGGGATTGCCGTGTGCGCATAAGAGTGGGTCTGAGTGTATGAGATCTTAGACCCCGGTGCAATCGGGGAAGGTGGAAAACTTGTAACCCTTGTGTTGTTGTTAGGGTTTGATCTGGTCCACCGACATTACCAACTAAATCACACACATAATTAGTTTCACGTGACACAAGTACTTTCTCTTATCTTATCTTGCATTCTAGACCCACTTTTCGCGACGACAGCTTTTCTATAGAACATCGCAAGGCTGCTTTGCGAGGTGCCTATTTGTCGCAACTCAACCCTTACGCCGAAACTTCGTTACAAGTTAGTTCCTTTATTTAATTCTTCAAGAACCCGAGTCGCATAAGCTTTTCAGTAATGGTTCTTTCTGTTTGTGAGATTCTCCGGCAATACAGACACTAAAACCAGTGTACGCAACGCACCTGAATTTGCGACAACCACTATCATTCTTGCGAATAGCCACCGATCGCATACATTGGCCAACGACACCACACATCCTATACACACACACGCACACACATACATACATACATGCATACACTCCCAAAATGAGCTCAACACCCGCACCCAACGACACAGCCACCACAAACCCTACTCTAGCCCCTCCCGCCGACTCCTCCGCCCCCAACCCCACCGACCCCGCCACTGCCTTCTCCCCCAAATGCACCGCTGCCCCGCGCCCCCGCGACTCCCGCATCATCGAGCTCCTCCTCACCTCCCAAGGCGTCACCTCCTATGAATCGCGCGTCCCACTCATCTTGATGGACTTTGCCTACCGGCACACGTCCGCCGTGCTCTCGGATGCTATCCATCTCTCGACAGATCCGATAACGACGGGGCGGCAGGCAATGGCACCAGCAGCGGGGGCGGAACCTGTGGTTACGGGGACGGCGGTGAAGTTGGCGGTAGCGGCGAGGTTGGGGTTTCAGTTTCGGGGTGGGGGGGATGGTGGGGGGGTGAATAAGGAGTGGCTGATGGAGTTGGCGAGGGAGAGGAATAAGGTGGCGTTGCCAAAGGTTAGCCAGAATGATTGGGCGGTGAGGTTGCCGAGTGAGAGGTTCGTGTTGAGTGGGTTGGGGTGGGGGTTGAAAGATAAGTGGGAGGGAGGCGAGGAAAGTAGCGAGGAGGAGGAAGGGGGCGGTGATGAGATGGAGGGAGTTGAAGGGGAGGAGGATGTGGGTGGTGATGGCATTGAAGGTGGTGTTATGGAGGATGTGTTTGGTCAGCAGGTGGATGAGGATGAGGATATGGAAATGGGTGATGCTTAGAGGGTTTGTTTTTGTTTGTTTGTTTTGCATTATGGGTTAGTTTGATCCTTGCGTTTGGAGTTTGGTGTTTCTTTCTACATTCAGAAGATGTCCACTTCATCTACATCAGAGATCATGAATCCATCATCCATCACGATCCAATTAGTATTTCATTTCTCTGGTCTTAGCTCATCACTATCACCCTCTCTTTTCTTCTCCACCCTGCCTACTTGGCCCCAGATCGCGATTAATCAAACTGGTGCCACCGACACACTCGAGCAAGGCGTGCGTACACGCAGTATCTGGTGTAACACCCGAGGCGTTACACGGCCGACTTAGTACCGGACTTTCAACTTGGGAATGCAGAGAGTGCACGAGAATACATCTCGGGAATTAACAGTTTGGCTTTGGCATCAAAAGATGGAAAGGGGTAGAGACGGTTTGAAAATCTGGACTTGAATGTGTTGATGTGATTTGCCGAGGCGGAGGGGGGGGATAGACTGCTCTCTACATGGCTTCGGGCAGCAATCTTGGTTGTATTGGGTATGCTGTCTTTCCCCCATTATATATACACTGTTTTTGAAACAGTGTATATATTTCCATTGGTCAAAATCATGAGGCTGAAGCTACGCGTGTTTTTTCTTGTGTGTTGTGGCAGTGCCGGAATCTTAAGGTGCAGATCACATCGTACTCGTCGGGTTGATATCCGGCGGCTCCCAGGACTACACATGTGCTAGACGAGATATGTTTCTATATATACGTAACTATTTAGTAATTGATGCCAGAAGCCAACACACTTCGGCAATGAACTCCTGAAATTTCTGTTTAGTGACATCTATTAATTCGTTTATCGTTCATCTCCAGCTTTACATTCTAACCCTAAATCAACCCTTGAGTATTTGCCCCGGACCAACATCTCACAATCCTCCGATGTATATACCTTTTCACTCTTACTCATCAGCCCATTTCTTAGCCGTGAGGCAACCATAGTGGGTCACTCCAGGAACCATAGTTTCATTTAAAGCTATTTCTTATCAATCGGGAGAGGAAGGTTAAAGCGAACTTGAACTTTGGGGTTCACCGCTTCGATCGGGCGTTCTTTGGAGTCGGAAGTTAAGCAAGGATACAAGTGCCGATGAGGCAGATTTTATGTAGAATTGAATAAAATGGTATACCGTAAAATATTTTTTCCTTTTTATGTTGATGTGTCACGTTTTCTGTATATCATGATCTTGAAAGAATATTCTCCGCCACATATAGACCACCAATTCACCAAGGCGGTGTCCCACCCTCGCCTTACAAGTCCATATATACCACGATTCCTTCCATCCATTATACTTCTTAAAATAACCCAGCTTACATACATCTACATAGCCAAGATCCTCCATGCACCTCTGTCTCTTACACGACGTTGCCTGACGCAAACTGGTGTTTGGTTGGTCGCTTCCCGCCCTGTAACCCACCATTATGCATCCTATCCGCAGATGGCCTGCCCGCCGGGCAACCGCGTGGAAACAATGCACATTGACAAGGCGATTTGCGAAGCAATGGCAAGATGTAAAGGGGCAAGATAAAAATGAAAATATGATTCAGATTACCACGTGCTGACAGGTTATGGCGAGATGGGTACTAGGTTAGGTCCTTCTGGAATAAATCATTCTATATGATGATGCTTTATGAAGACGAAGATTGTGAGGAGGGGCAGATAGTACTTAGGAGGCTGAGTATTTATAAGTTTATGGCATGAAGTTGATAGTGAAGGAACAATGTGATGTGGTTATGACCTTGCAGCTGCATATTGTGAGACAGTCGGGATTTTTTCTTCTTCAATTTCTTGGACTTTCTGGTTTCGGAGAAAATGACAAACGGATGCAGAACTGAGACGTGCATGCGAATTTATAGACTTTGTGGAATTATCCAATCACTGTAGTTTTTGTTATTCTATATTATTATCGCTTACATGTGTAAGGGTTATGGACCTTTGTTGTTATCCTGATTCACAAACAATGCCCAACTTTGTTGACCGATATTTTCTCATCCAATCAACTCCAAAACGTGCTACAAATTGTCATATTCCTAATACTATCTTGAAGTCCTCCTCTCATAGCCTAAAATAAGTACTATATCACGAGCGTCTATATCCCAAGGTCGTTTTTAGAGCGTCTTCGCCCTGGATGATGTCAACTTCTATTGCCGTTCATATTTTTGAAGAGAGAAAATCGAGATCAAGGTAACATGAACAAAATGCCTTCAACATGAATTATGATATTTAAAACTCCAAGTCGCACCTCCTTTCTGTAACAAAGGTTCAGGGAAAGATCGAGGCCCTAGCTCGGGCGAGGGCGAGGGAGGGGATGTGTTTTGGATTTAACTTTGCCGCTTTGAATCGGGATTTCAAGTTTTGGGCTGCTGTCAGTGTTTGTAAGGTTACTTACTGTTAAGTATTTCAAGTATGAAGAGGCATAAGGATGAAAATTCACTAAATGAGAAGGTTCTATGCAGATATTCATAAAAAAATATTCATGGTGTGGAAGGAAGGCTGTGTATGCATGGAATAATGCATACAAAAAAGCTGGTATGTGGTAGTGGTGATAAATCAAGTTGGACAAACCTGACTAGCGCACATGTCCATGTCTCCAGTTGACCTGTAGAAAAAAAAAATCAAAGAAATATCACACAATGCACCTCGAAACCCACCATCGTGCATTGCAGTAGTGCCAAATCCCAAAAAATCCCAAATATATGCACCGGTCTATCCTATATAATATGAATATTTAATTAGTCACAATGTTCCCTATGGCCTCAATCCAACTCACGCCAAGTATGCAGTCAAGGGCCATTTCAAGATTTCCGGGCGAGTGGTCACAAGTTAGGTTCAGTATCCTATGATATAGAGATATAAATATAGAAGATAGACAAAATGAGATATGGGTCTTGGGAAAAACGCAAAAATTTGTCCTGGAAGTCAGTTTTCATGGTATTTTTCATTGTTCTATTGAGTGGTTGGTGAGGGCCCGCTTTATCAGATGAGGAGCGTTCATGGTGAATTACAAATTACTGGTGATGTCATGAACTGGGATGATTTTGTGATGGATGTTGTGAAGGGAGAAGAGGAGAGGAGGGGAAGCTGACTCTTGGATAGATGGTTGTTTATTATTTGGGTTGACTCTTGCTCCCACACAAGTAAAGTATACAGAGGTTCTTGTCTTGTCACTTTGTCCTGGCGTGCTTTAGCATTTTCTATCTTCAAAACATAATGAAAAGCCGGAATTACGGCACAATCACTGATGCCGTAATTACTCCTACATTTGCTCTACCCTGGGCATCAACATTTGGAAACGCCTTGTCCGACACACAACCCTGTTCGATTGTGATATCACCATGCTATCCTGTTCATAAGTTTTTTTTGTGTGTATAAATGGTCGAAAGCAACAATGGGTGCAACTGTTGTCTTAAGGGAGTATTCAACAGCGGGAAAGGGTCTTGGAAAAAAGTGCCAGTTGTATTTATGTGAGTAGTTGCCTTTTATATTTAGCTTGAGTAATTAGTTTTACTTGGGATATTATATCATGGGAATTAAGGATCATAGTATAGAAACAGCCATGGCTCAACCCGTTGGTGAATTTTACTGATGCTAACTATGTGGTCATCATCGAAACTCATAATCTATCTATCTACTGTATGCATATATGTATCTATATACTCATATAACCTGTCCTCCCGTCTATCGAAAACAAGGCTGTTGGCTTGTCTGGCACTTTTGTCGAGCTACGGCAATGATGGTCGATTGAAACGGCACAAGGGTGGAGATGGCTCTCCTTTTCCAAAGATCCTGAAACTGCTGTGGAATGTAGAGGGAAAGTATGGATGGATACCAAAGTTAATGAGAAGGCGTAAGGCCAAATGTTGATCTAGGGGTTAGCCAGACGATAGATAGTGTTGAGACAGTGGGAACGAAGAAACCCTGAGGTATGGTATAATTTCATATCAAGATTGTAGACCCTTGCTTGTCTTTGAGTCAACAAGAATGATGATAACCTCAACTCATTCATCCTTTTCAGTAACTAAACCCAAATAAACAGATATATTACTCTTAACTTCATGTCTCCACCCCCCCCCCCCCGAGCCCCATATGAAACCGATAGATCACCCTCAGAACAACCTGACCCAAAATAAACCATCAAACATCTTCTCCTCCCTCAAAGCACATCCCCTCTCTACCAAGAAAGACTGGACGAAAAAGCAACCCCAAGCATAGCTTTTGTAATGCTTTCTCATATGCATCTTCTCGCATCATCGTGTCCATAAACAATCTGCTACAGACCCATCCCCAATCCTGAACTGCAAAGTATACGCTGCTTCTGGTTGTCTTGTATATATTTGCCATTTTCCGAACCGTATGATCAACACACCTTATATTTTTTAAAACTTCTTTCTTCCTTCTATTAGCCTTCTTTTCAATTTCCTCTTTTTTTTTTCTTCTTCTTCTTTCCATCTTCCTTTTTCCCCTTTCACCTGTATCTTTCTCACCTATATATCACGAACAACATACACTTTGGTCCTCCTTCAGTGTCTCTAGTTGTCATGGTAATCACCTTCGTCTTCCGCTCCTGCCCCCCACCTCCAAGACCATTCTTCCTACCCATTTCGGTCGTCAACTATACCCATACACACCTTTCAACCCCAACCCCGACCTCCACCGCATCGCATCGCACCTTCTTCAGCTTGTAAGGCATTCCTTACATTCATTGTTCATGACTTTCGTCTTTTGATAAAAAGGAAAGAACCTGTTACTCCATATCCACATCCAGAAGACTTTTTCTTTTTTTCTTCTTTTTTTCTTGTTTAAATTTCAAATTTCACAAGCATTGTCAATTCGCTTCAACGCAGCTGTGCTGTTTTGTCATCTATTATCGTCAAGAAAGAAAAAAATAAGTTTTTTTTCTTTGCTCTTCAACAACAGCAATTACTTAGAAGAGTCGATCAATCAAAACCAAAACTCTCGCTAATTGCCAATATTCATACAACTGGCCCCGCCTTCGTTAAATCATCTTCTCCTAGTTCTCCTAGCTGTTGAGTTTACAAACTCTGGGCAATTTGTCAATCTGTTCTTCATATTGTCTCCGCCTTGTGAATTCACCATACATCCAGAGAAAACAAGAAAAGTAATTATTCAAATTTGGTATTTCTTTGAAATCGGTTACCCGACGGTTGCCTGTTCTAGCTTTCTTTTTGGTGGGATATAAGATCATTATCTGTCTCGCCACATTTGACTTTTAGTGTCTTCTACTTTCGGGCCACATTCATTAAAAGTCTAGATCAAGTGCATTTACCAGTGCTTTAGCTCTTCGTCACACTTGACTTCTTTCCTTAGCCCTCTTCATTGACGCTGTATATATCCAAGATTACACCACCAACAACGACATCTCAGCTGACTCGTTGGAACCCTGAGTCTAGGCCTTTCAGACATTCTCGGGAATAACGACGGAGACAGGTCATTATATTATTCTACTAGACATTGTTCTAGTTTTCTGCCAGTCTCTGACTCGGGCCTGTATTCTTATTTAAACTTCTCCTCTCTCTTGTATTCGCAGGATCTGCTCAAAACTCCGAGTCTAATTCTCGTGTAACAGTATCTTCGTTCCCACATCGGAGAACTCCATCTGCCGATCCAGAGACGTAAAAAAGAAACAAGTACATCCAAGGTCCAGCCTTTTAATATTTAACCCAACTTTGTCTCTGAGACTATCAAGGCTTAGCTCCTCACCGAGCTGTACATTATTTTTTTTATATCTACTATTCGCTTCGCCATCTTTGTGTGACTACAATAGCTCGGAAACACACTCCCACCGATCAATATGAAAACTGCAGTCACCTCACCCATGCCTACGTCCTTTGACGAGATCTTCGGTGACACCCAACTCTTCCCCCGAGATCAACTCTCTACTTCCCTCTATGACTCCCCCAATCCTATCTCAGAATTCGCCACCATAGACTCCCCCCATCTCATCCGCCGCGCTTCAAAAACTCGCACTCGCCCCTCCCTTGGCTTCCACCGCCTACTACGCCCCCGCTGGAACTCTATGTCGTCTATCGACTCCAAAAAGTCCGAGGAGCTCAAGATACTGGGCAAGTGTGTCAACAGCAACGCCGAAGCCGAAGCCATGAACGCCGCTATGCACCGCCGTTTGGCCGTCAGACACGATGCCGTTATTGAACCGCGCACGTCCGAGCACTTGTACGCTGTAGATGAGCTGCCAGCGGAGCACGAACACGAGGATGATGAAAAGGATAGTTACTTTCGGGATAGCGAGGGGAGCATGACGGGCTCCGAAGATAGCACGCCAGCTTCAACGCTCTATGTCCACACGCACACTCGGTCCAACTCGGGGTCATCGTTCCGGAATCGCGCATCCCCGGCAGCCCATTCCTTTGCTTTTGCCCAACGGAGACGGCCATCACTGTCAATTCCCCGCTCTCTCTCCTTTGCCAATGGACCTCCGCCCAATCCGGCTGTCTCCGCCGTACCCGGGCCTGTCTTGATCCCTACCGACACTTTTAACTTCAACTTCTCAAGCCCCGGATCGCCCATCAGCATCTACAGCGGCCCCGTCTCATCAACGACCACCATCACCGCCAATCCCTCATCGCACACCCGCTCCCGGAGTCTCCCGCACATGGGCGGACTCTCGGGCCAACTGCGTACCCCGCAAAAAATGAAAAAGTCCACAAACCCCTCTTCCCACCAGCGATCCCCCTCCTCCACAGCCGTCGACACCGTCACCTCCATCTTCTCTTCTCATTCACAAAGCCCGTCCCCCGAACCGCCTATACCCACCATGACAACCCCCAAGGTCGCCGGGCTCCGCAAACTGACCATGAAAAATCCCCGCACAGAAGAACCCGAGCACGTCCCCGAGAAAGTCTTTGGCCGCCGCCGCACCGGCACTACCGGATCGTCTGGTCTGCCCATTAAGATTACAGAGCCAGATTTGGGCGATGCAATCGTTTATAGTCCTACGAGCCCGGATGTCGTGCATGGGATTAACTTGTTTGGCTCAGCGGCGTCCGGATGGTCGGGGGGTGTCACGGTGACAACGGAGACGACGACGACGGTGTCAAAATTTAAGGAGAAGAGGAAGCGGAGGATCATGGAGAAGAGGAGGTGGTCGGGGGGTGACAGGGGTGGAAAGAAGAGGTATGATGAAGTGGAGAATATGAAAGGGGTGATGGAGTTGGCGACGTATTAGAGGTTGGAGAAGGGGCATCGGATTATGGGAATTTTATGTCTGAGGGAAGAGAAGGAGAAAGAAATGAGGAAAATGACTTATGATTTTGGCTTTTTGGCTTTTTGTGTTTGTGTTTGGGAAGTCTTTTGGCTAAGGACGTTTTCTTGTGTTTTTTTTTTTGCTATATTATGTTTTTTGTTAGATTTTGCATACGACATGGTGATGTCTTTATGAATCAAGTACATTTCTTTTCTCATCTTCCTCTCCACTTACCAAGTTACCCAAGAACTATACTCTGTTTAATATTCTATGTACGGCTCCCCTCCCCCAAGTCTCAAATCATCTACTTGATTGGTCATCGAAGATTTTTTTCCTTACCTGAGTCAAGACAGCCTTTTTTATTTTTTTTGTTCCCCAGAGAATTACCCCGGTGTATTAGTTAATGAAAAGACATCTTACCAACCCTGGAAGCTGGTACAGTCCGCTGGCCGGCTAGTTGTGGAACGGATGGTAAGATGGTGGAGACAGGAATGGGAGATATAGAGATCTAGCTAGGTGAGTTGGTATGGTGATGAAACGGTAAGATTCATGTGTATGTATATCTGTGTACATTGGACGATTGAGAATACATGATGTGGTATTCTAGTTTGTTGATTGAATCACGGGTGAATTCCGGGACGGGACATGAGGGTTGAGGGTTTCTGTATTGATAATTAACCCTATAATATACCCCAAATATTGGGTTCCCCCGAGCATTAACCCCGGGCCCCGTCACTACAAAATTTCATGACACCTCTATTGACGCCGCCTGATCAGTGCATATAGTCCTCATGACCACAGTGTGCTGCATCTTAAAACCCACGAAACAGCCAACCAACAATATGATATGATCGGCCACAACATATATTTTTACTCAGTTCTCGTTTTGCCCTTACCTTTTAGGTTCCTTAGGGTTGTATTGGGGTTAATCACGACCCTGGCCTGGGAATAGCCTGGAAGTATCTGGTCGTGGCCCTGGCACCATCGTCATCGTCACATCGTGCCCATTTTGGGGGTTTCAGCCGCATTTTAGGGTTCGTATGGCCGGGTAATGATAAAAGGGTGATAAAGACGAGGTGAGAGATCCATGGGTATTTAAGTCGACATGAGGAAGGGTGTTAGTCAGGGGCAGGAAGGATTTCTGAGTTGATGCTGAATTGAGAAGACAATTGCTGGAAGATTGTGAATGGCAGAAAAAGTTTGATAAATTGGATAGGTGGATGAAGTATACAGTCAACAATAGGGTTTGAGGGTTACGTATGTCAAATAGCGTTTGGGTGGTCCATTTTGGAAGATCAAAATGAGCAAAAACAACGAAGATACCACTTAATGGATTTCTGTAGTCGATTAATTATTATGGGACGCTACTGAGTTTATTTTATCTAACTGTGTCAATATTGTCTTTGCGCCTAGATAGCATCCGGAGGCCGAAAAGCCCAGGTGGTCTTATATCAATTAGCATCAACGGCCGGCTGAAGCAAGGTGTGGGTAGACAGCAGTTGGGTTGAGATGTGGACAGCGGGGGAATCCTGCATGAGCACCTGAATTTATATGTGTAGGTGTCTTATGTGTCTTTAAAAAAATCTGTGATGGTTGTGGGGAGAGTCGTGTTTTGTAGGGAGATGAAGGTAATAAGAAATTTGAATGGAAGAAAGATATCCCTATGGTGGGAGGGGGAGGTGATAGTGTATTTTGGATGATATGAGAGGTCGGGGTTTTGTGTGGATGTTTTCTGAGGTTCTTTTTGATGAGGAGATTTAGCTGTTAAGATTAACTCAGAAGGTTGGTGTTGATGGACGAACGAACGGACGGGAAGAGTCTGTGTGTGAACATCTTCGTACAAACTGAATAATTTTGCGGTAGAGTAATAATGGATGAGCTAAAGAGCCCAAGGCAGAATTTGTCAATTCATGTGAATTGCATAACTCATTCGGGCATTATATCATAACATTCCACCGTCATCAGTCTCCCTTTCGTCCTTATCCACGTTTATAAATCCCTTCTCTCATCAATAGCAACAGATATATTTAGGCCGCCAACCAGCCTTGCATGCCTTCCGTCAACCAATGGCAGATTCCATTACAGAGCCTCGTTGAGTTGCTTCATTCCATTGAAACTCGCATCATGGAATGAACCATCTACCCAGCCTCTTCCCTTCTTTACACACTGTTGACCACCGTAGGTCCCATTTCCAATGGCCTTCTGGACGCACTAAAAGTGTACATGCCGCAAAAGAATGCAGAAATGACGCACATGTTGATCAACCTCATGGCAGGTACCTTTTTGAACCAGACTGTGGATATTTTGGGTGTAATTTTGCCCCATGATACCGCATGTAGACAAAAAAAAGGAAGATGTGGATTATTTGTGATCTGACTAGAATGATAATTAGGATACCAATATCAATTATGTTTATATGATAAGATTCTGTTAGCCTCTCCTGATGTCAGGTGTTGATGTCAGAAAGCATACTATTTTTTTCCTCTTCCCTTCATACTCTGTCCAGTTGACAGCTTATGATAATCTAGGAGGAATATAGCGAGATCACCCTTTTCGACGAACTCGAGAACTGAACGATCATAACCATTTTGAGCAATGCGATGACGACTCGCCACCAGATCCTTTATCTGTAGCCTTCTTTGCTTGTTTGCAACCCAGAGCGGAAATTCTCTCGCGATCAACACGACATGCAGCAGCGAGCGGGCATCGTTCATGTCAGTCGTCTTTGACGAGCTCATATTGGTCTATTTGCATCTGCGTTCGGCAGATGACAGGCGTTCCCGCTGCTGGTTGTAGTTTCGTTTGACCGGGCGTGGGAGAATTATGGTCACGACAGGAAGCAAGAAGCCTATATACTGGCTGTATGAGACATGATTTTATTTAGCTGAGAATTCTTGTGAACAAATCACTATTTTCTTGGAAGTCCAGCAGTCACTAAAATCTTGAGTGTCTCTCTCATTGACAAAGCACACATACTATAGAGATTCCGAATTATCCGCTTGTTCTCGTTCTTTTTTTTGGGGGGGGGGGTTTGCTTCAAGAGTCACCCTGTATTTGACCCTTGCTTTCGAGCTTCGCTTAGACGTTGAGATTGCATTGGTCCCTGGACCGGGCTTTCGAACTCAGGACAGCACAAATTGGAGGAAAAAAAATACACACAATAGCTTTGTAAGTCAACTTTGTCCTCCCAGCATAGAGGGTTACGAGATACACTCTTTGTGGAGCAGAGGACAAGGTTAAAGATTATCTCGCATGTCAACAAGGCAAGTGATTCCAAAAACAAGGCTCTTTCGTGAGGTACAAAAGTGACCTAGTGTACCTGAATATCACAACGATTCCCGACGTCGAGGGCATACTGCCAGCTAAAGCTAAATGGAGAATGAGGCAGATCGTTCTCGTACTCATAATATATTCAAAAGTTGTCTATATGAACAGTGGCCGACAGAGAAGAGGGAAAGGGCCCTCTTGTAGCGGGCGGATGATGCTCCTCGTTTATTTACTCTGGTGAACCCCCTGTAGTGGTTGCCGGCCATTTATTTAGCTCTATATCGACGCCGGATTGAATCTGCTGATGGACATAAATACTGATGGTTGTCATACGAAACACTAGGCCACCGTCTTGAACTGTTGCTCTAAAAAATTGGACTTCATGTCTATTTAGAGTCTATATACGACACCAACTCCCATATACTTGTAGTTGCATAGAAGGCTTGGTCATCGTCGTTTGATCTTCATCTGCATTTCATTACTGATTATATTACCTCGATTGACCCGCTATACACTCATCAACTTCTGATCTCGTCATCCAGCTTATATGTATTCATCCGTATATTCAAAACTGGATACATAACCCCAATAACGGATCATTATTGGGTTGTCTCTCCCTCATCAGCTGCACCGCTTGCCACATCTTCCTTACTTGCACTAATCCCTGAGCTTCTGGTCCCTGCCCCCTATCGTCATTTCTCGTTATTCATGATGTTCTAAACGATACCGAGTTGAATGATTCTCTTTGAGAAACCACTGACTTGTTGTTTTTCGCACACATATGTCTGCATGTATAGATATATCCACTTTGAACCACACAGTCATACCCTTGTCCTATAAGACATTTACTATATATATGCATCTTCCTGTCGTCCTGTGTTAGAGTTACACTCGAACGCTTTGGCAACTTAAGTTGACTATGGCTGCGGAAAGTTCACAGTGTCGTGGTTCGGCGTTGGCTGGGCCCCGCCTCCAACGTGAGATTAAGAGATCAAAACCCTCGTAGTAACGGTCTGGATCTTTACCTCATGTCATGGCGTCCAGAGAATTTGGCTTGTTTGGTGCTCAGCGGACAGAACATCTTGTATTAATGGGTCGTTCTTTGGTATGCATGGAATGCTCTCTGAAAAATGAATTCCACCTTTGTATGCGCGAGTATTCAAGAAGGGCAGTTTTGCAGCTTATTCGTACGGTATGAGCGTTAAAGCCGAATACTGCTAAATTTGCTCTGGTCGTGGTGGGCTGGTTCTTTGCCGCCCTGTATAAGTTAACGGATCTGATTTGTTGCAATCTTTTTATTCTGATATTTTATAGACACACCGTCAAAATTGGACCTTATTCTTTCTCTATCACGACCGTCAATCGCGGGCCTGTCTCAAAAAAAATCAAAACTAATATTTTTTTCCATATCCCGGTTTTCTCTCAGAGATTCTTTTTTTCTTTCCTCTTCGCTGTATGTATTTGGAAAGTTCCTGGTTCTTGCTTAGACAGACAACCCAGCTTTTGGGGGTTGTTGCTTTTACTCAGAAACAAATTGTTCTGTCATTATCATTCTTGACTCTTGTTGGTCTTGTAAATATTTCTCACTTTCTTTACTCTTGACGAATTGTCTTTAGACATTGTCAATTCTCAACTATCTCGGCATCGTCTTGTCTCGTCTGCATAAGCTCGACCGGAAACCCACGACAGCTTCCACGATCGATACTAATCGTCTACTTGGACATCCCATTGTTACTTCATTTCTCTTCCAGCTCGTCTTCATATGAACATAATCCATTCCTAGCTTTGTCACTCCCTCATGTCCACAGCACTGTCTGGACACTGCCTTTTATTAGATCGATAACTACACCACCACATATCGTCTGTTTATCCGTTGCTCGCTAGCTTTGTATATACATAGCCTTGGCCTGCAAACATCCTATTCACAGCCCCAGACTTTCATTACCGTGCTCGCCGGCTTTACTCTTGTCTACAGGCCCTATCCTTCGAAGAGAGCGACCTGTACCAGGCCAAACTCTTGCTGAATATCTGGAAGGCCCATAGAGAAATAGGTTTAAAAAAAGTATTCGACCCTGCCACCTCGCCCAGTTTACCTATACACATACTTTTTTGGCCATCAGCACTCCTGGCCTGCTCATTCGCAACCATGGCCGCCGTCGATCCCGCCTATCAAGATATCTTTGGCTTGGCTCCCGCGATGTCCCCTGAATCCCCATCACCGGATTCTTCGTCTTCATTGTCTCTGGATGATATGCCAACTTCTTCGGAAAACTCGTCTCCAGCATCTTCTCCCGATCTCAACGTTACATCCACTCCGCCGCGCCGTTCCCGATCGGTAGTTGCGTCTTTCTTCTCGCGGTCCAGCTACTCGTCATCAAAGAAGGAGCCCAAGAAGCAAAAATCAAAGCTGAAGTTGCGCCAGAATTCGATTCCTGAAGAGTCGCCAGTTTCTCCGCCAATTTCTCCGTTTGCACAAGACTCTGAATCGACAGTTGTTTCTCCCGGAAGCCTCGTCATTCCCGAAGACCCCTCGTTTAGCAGTGGCTCCGCATTAACTCTTGACGACATCTTTCCGGTGCCCCCGGAGAACAACACCGGCAACATGCAGCATCAAAGCCCGACGCAGTACCAGCAACAGCATCAACAATTTCAGCAATTTCAACAGCAGTATCATCAGCAACAACAGCAAATGCAGAGACAATTTCTGATGCAGCAACAATACATAGTACAACAACAAATCCAAATGCAAAAGAACCAGCAGATGCCACAACAGATGCAACAAAGACAGCAACAGCAATCGCAACAACAAACGCCACGCTCACCCACTGGAGCCACTACTCCGACTGTCTTAAACTGTCCGCAGCGGATGTCGCAGCGGATGTCGACCGCACCGACTACTTCGACAGCCCAGAGATCACCTCCGAATCGGATACCCCAGAGAATCCAGAATCCTCCACACCCTGGGAACCGCTCCAAAAGTACTGGCTCTTCCATTTCCTCGCGGGGCCGCACAGCATCATGGAGTACGGGCATGAGCTCATCTAGTAGTTTTGACTCAATATTGTCTGACTCGCCGACGATGTCTGGGATTCAGAGACCAAGAAGCGCACAGAATAATGAACAGTATCAGCCTTTGTTGAGATTTGAATCAGCGAAACCCTTGGTTTATGAACCGGGGGAGCAGTTCAATATGTTGCCAGGGGAGGTGTTGGAGTTGATTTTGGACGAGTTGAAGAATTTGCATTTACAGGAAGGGAGCGAGTCCTGCTCAACTTGTTGGACTCGGGATTTGTGTGCCATGGCCTTGACTTCGAGAAGGTGGACCAAGTTTGCGAGGACGTCATTGTAAATTTAACCGGGATTTCGGTGGTTGTGAAATAACAGATAACTAACAAGACAAAACAGATACGAAGATATCCATATTGCTGGTAATGATTCTCCAGCGATGAAGAAGAAATACAAGATCTTCGAATTCCCCCGCTTGGCGCTTCTCCGTCGCACTCTCTCATCTCAACAGATTGCCGTCATCGTCAAGAATCTCAAAGTTCCCGCTTTAACTTTGTCTATGAATAAGGACTCCTATTACAATACCGTTGCTTCCGTCATTATGGCCTGCCCTAACTTCGAGAGACTAGTGGGTTTCTACCCTTCTTATGACCACTCCTACAATCGTCTATTCCACGCGCTGTCAACACGCAGCAAGCTGAAACACATGGAATGGATTATTGTACCAGCAGCCCAGAGACAGGTTGCCCAACGACTGCAAAGTTCCAAGGGCTCCGCTTTGAGAAATAAACTGACGCCCTTGAATATTGCACCGATGGACTTGAACCCGACCCAGAGTGAAGCGTGGCTTGATTGGCATATGGA
The DNA here is from genome assembly GCA_002778035.1 of Ambrosiella xylebori. Lineage (NCBI taxonomy): Eukaryota > Fungi > Ascomycota > Sordariomycetes > Microascales > Ceratocystidaceae > Ambrosiella > Ambrosiella xylebori. The sequence goes on from PCDO01000002.1 coordinate 1,179,887, forward strand.
TTGGAAGAATCTGACTACTTTGACTATCCACGCGAACACTGGCGGTGCCTTAACTCCAGATTACTTGATCGCCAAGGCGATCAAGTCGCTTCCAAAGCTTCAGCACCTTTTCCTTTCAAACCTTTCATATACCGCTTTCAAGGATGACTCTTTATTATCACTGCCGGCGCTAAAAACTTTGTCTCTGAATAGACTAAACGGTATCTCTGGCCGTGGTCTCATGGCTTACTCCAATCGCCCTGAATGCCAGTCTCTTACTCGCCTCGAATTACGACACGTTAACATCGACACCCTTACTCCCATCTGCCGTCTGCTTGCCACCTGCAAAGCTCTTCGCAAACTCGTCGTTGTGCAGTCTGCCTCCCCCGTCATCCCCAACAAAGATATATTTTATCTCATGCCTTACGCCACGTCAGAATCATTGCGATTCTTGCACTGGGACATCACTGCGCCTAGTGACCTCCTGCGTACCTCACCATCAAGCTCTATCTTGGCCCGGAGTATCGCTGCTAATGGCTTTCCGGCTTTGAGATATCTCAGGACCCCGCATGATCCTGAAGGCGTCTTCCAGGCTCTGTGCAAGGTTTACGAACGTATTGATACTCCTGTAGATCGCTTTTGCCTCCAAAGCCCTTGTGTTGCCACAGCTACCGGTGTGCGGAGTCCTCCCGCCACCCCGACATCCGCAAAGGCCATAATCTCACCGACGATCCCGAATATTCCAGGCGGTCTGCCAACTCCGGTATCTGCCAATGAATTTGGCCCAAGTACCCCCGGCGGCATCTGTGGATCATCCGAGTTCAAACAGGGTTCTGACCTGGCCGAGTCCCGCAAGGCTGCACAGGCACGTATTGAGAACGCTCGGAGATTCCCTCGGTTCTTCGCGCATGTCATCGACGATCGGGGTTGTCTCACCGAGAAGATTGGTCTTGGTGGGTTCTTGGGTGAATTGCAAAGTCCCATTGAATACCTATTGACGCCCGATGAGGGTGCTGCGGATACCTCAGGTGGGTTACTGGAGGTTTCCGACCTGCTAGCTAATAGGGATAAGGAAGTGTCGTGCGTGAACGGGTGTACGGGGAGGTGGAATATGTGCAGTAGTTATGAACGTGGGGCTAAGGGGGAGAGATGGCATCATGTAGAGAGAGAACGGGTGGTGGGGAGGGAACTCTAGTGGAGTTGCCCGTGGACGAAAGTGATGTGGCGGTGACGGGAGAGAATTATGAGGGGATGGTGATGGTAAAATATAGTATGAAAAAGGTGTATATTATATAGGTAACATCAGATATTGAGATTGCTATTTTTTTTTGGAAATATATTCACGGGTCAATTGATCCTTTGTTTTACAATGTGTTGCTTCAACATGTCTACTAGTTTAAATGTAGTTGTACAATATTGAGATTTTCCCAAACAGGAAGTTAACAAGGTGTCACCCACTATGTTAGCCATCAGTACCTACCCTAAAACTTGACAAGCTACGTGACTCGTCACGCATCACTGAATGCTCGATTGAATGCGACGATTTATCTATTTATTCAATACCTAAACCAACATCAAGTTCAGATGGTACAACAGAGAAACCAGATAAAAGTGAAGCAAAAAAGCAGAAACACATCTATAACCTCAATTGACTTTTAACAGAATATGCCATTATTCGTTCCCAGGTGATTGTATTAGCGAAGTTTACTTTTTTTAAATCCTCCGCTATATATTTTTTTTACTTCCACCATTTCGCCAGACAAATCTACCGTAAGTAACTCATAATTCTGACACTTTCAAATCACCATGCTACTCGATATCCCAGGATCTCGCACACGCACGTATCTCTGGTCCCATGTCATCCGGCTCGCTAGAAAAAAAGAGGGGAATAAGTTCAGAAAGTAACACTGAAATAGGAGGCAAATTACCACCACCCACGTTGAAACCATGAAGCCACGTTGGGGACACCAACAGCATGTTAGTGGGTATTCAGGAAAATCATCAAAAGGGGGGGTATTGGATGGATTGATGGTGATGGGTGCTGGTGGCAAAAAGAGCTTATGAAATGAAATGTTTCCTTTCTGGTCGGCGAGGGTCGGGATGTTGTGATTCCTCCATCCCATGATTGACAGTAACGGGAATAGAAAAAAAAGGGAAAGACCGAGATGAATCAGAGAAAACACAATTGGTCTTGGCGGACTATCAACGAGCGATAGCGCGCCGCGGCCTTGACTTTTGACTGGATCTAGAGAAGAGCGTGCGCGAAATGGCGTCATAAGTAGCGAAGCAAGGAAGAAAGTGAAAGGCAGTTGAGAGGAAGAAAACCGAATTCCTTGACCATAATGATGTAATAAAAACGACAAATACAATTTTCCTTCCCCAACGCCTTTGTTCGACCCGACCTCAGGTCTCCTGAGAATTTTTTAACGGTAAGACTTCTGGTACCGGGCACGGGCACCGGGACCACCGAACTTCTTGGGCTCGCAGCGGCGGTTGTCGGCGACCAGCAGAGTGCGGTCGAACTGGACAAGCTGTAGTGGGAATAGGTGTTAGCTGGATTAGTCGGTTGTAAGGTGAAGATACAGATCAAGATTGTTAACTTACAGCGGCCTTCAGCTCGTTCTTGCTGTGCTCAGAGACGTACTTCTGGTACCACGCAATCAGGGCCTTGGCAATAGCCTGGCGAACGGCGTAGACCTGGGAGACGTGACCACCACCAACGACACGGACACGGATGTCGACATCGGCGAACTTGTCAGCGCCCAGAACCAGGAGAGGTTCGTAGACCTAGAAATGACAATGTCAGTCCTACGGTTCTTTTAAGAAATTTTAAGTTTGATGCCCAGCCAACGCTAACGTGACAATGTCATTGCTATTCATCTTCTAACGTTTCCAAGCATTTGGTCGATGATTCCACACTGAGGAATCGGGGAAGTTTGGTCGAGGCGGTAGGATCGTTCATTGCAGATTGGCGTTGGCTGGCTGATATCGAATTTGCCGTACCTTGAAGCGGAGGATCTCAGGCTGGACTAGGTGAAGGGGCTTGCCGTTGACCTTGATGAGGCCCTGGCCGGCTGTTCAAAATTAGTCAATGTCATTTCGATGAGCTATATTCCACCACTATCAATTTCTGCCCTGTTCCAATAATGTCGAGGATTTCGTGAATCACATATTAAGTAATTGGCGTTTGGTATGTTGATTAGGTATTCGTTGATTACAGGTTCGTTCAGTCGTTAATAGTCGGGGGATGAGGAGTATGCTTACGGGTGCACTGGGCAACCGCGGTAGCTATAACACAAAAAAACCACAAAGTCAGTCTAACATGTTCATCCCATCCATAGAAAATCCGGTTCGCCCCTCCTTCCGTCCACTATCCCGCCGCTATCACTCAATTCACGGTACGGAGACGACGACGGATACCAATAGGTCCGACATACCGGTCTTCTTCTTGCCGAAGGTTTGCACGCGCTGCTGCTTCGTAGACATGTTTGCTGTGATGTGCGACTTTTTCACTTCGTGACGTGGGAAGGGAAAAAATTGGGAGCAGAGGCAAATTAGGTGAAGTCGAAAAGATGGGCAAGAAACACAAAATGGAGTGGAGGGGTGTGTGTGTGGCTCCTCTTTACAGCATTGTAAGTGGTCCAATTGGCTGGCTAGCGCTTCCCTGCGATAGACAATTTTGAACGATTGTGTGGTTTTTTTGCGGGCCTAGCCCCACATTAAGTGCATCCTGTAGTGAGTTTCAAAAAGTGGAACTGCAAAAACTTTCGTGTTTTTTTGTCAGGGCTGAACCCTTTTCGTGGGATTTGAGTACGCCACAACCTGGAGAAGACGCCACATATGCGACTTATGGGATGCGGTTACATTGACTTGGCTCTACTTGATGACGAACGGGAGGATCCCTGAGATGTGCTAGCGGCCAAAGCTTCCAAGAGCTAGCATTTATCGTGCAGATTTCCCCACGTTTTACGGACTCCCATTAGCTTGACACCTTCGACCACGTGCATGTCCATTGTCCATTGTTGATACTTTCCCTTTCTATCATATATCTAATCTATGTTTATCAAACGCACACTTTACTGATTACTTTATCAAGCGACCACCACCGCCCGCCCACCATGTCTCACCACAAAAGAGTCGGCATCGGCGCCTTCGATCGTAACCGTCTCACATCCGCCCAATACGCCTCCCACGGAAACACCCTTCGTACCACCAACGCCGCCGCCCTCGAAACCCAACTATCCGTCTTCCGTTCCCTCCTCCACCAATTCGCCACTACCCACAGCAAAGAAATCCGCTCCAACCCCACCTTCCGCGCCGAGTTTGCCCGCATGTGCTCAGTCATTGGCGTTGATCCCCTTGCGGGTAGTTCCTCATCCTCCAGTAGCGGCGGGTCAATATGGGCACAGTTTTTGGGCAGGTCGGTGAATGACTTTTATTATGGGTTGGCGGTCAAGGTAGTGGAGATTTGCTCGGAGACGAGGGCGGAGAATGGGGGGTTGATTGGATTGACGGAGGTGAAGGATCGGATTGCAGCGGCAAGGGTGGAAGGGGCATCGGAGGTTAGTGAGGATGATTTACTAAAGGCTGTGGCGGCCCTGAAGCCGTTAGGGTCAGCGTATAATGTATTGAAGGTGGGCGATAAGGAGTATATCCGATCTGTACCCAAGGAGCTTAGTACAGACCAGACATCCGTGATGGAAGCCTCGCAGGTTGAAGGCTTCGTTAGTGTGGAGATGTTGACCGTTAACCTCAGTTGGCCAGAGGCTAGAGCACAAACTGCCATTAATGATCTGATGAGTGGAGGCATGTTGTGGGTCGACAAACAATCGCAGCCTTGGGAATACTGGAATCCCAGTTGGATGGTCCATGGATCAAATGCTGTTTTATAATGGAGATGTTCAAAGATCCAGTATCATGCTCCAAGAGGGCCACATCGCTCTGTGGTACGGGAACAACAGCACCGCCATTACACATAGAGCCATGTTGGCCGAGTTATAATGAGGACCATCCGGTCAGTATGCAAATCATTCATCATTTCAATATTAAGATATTTTATATACTATCCCAACGCCACCCGCAAAAACAGCCAAGGTATCGGTCAAACTCACCCGAGCTATCTGTAGCAATAGACCGAAAGATGATATGAAGCCAAGGAAAAAGTCGCAAAAGAAACAAAATGCAACAAAGATAAATGGCAGCCGTAGATGTCTTTTTTGTGTTACAGATCACCCGCCAATCTAATACTCCCCATCACCGCTTCGCTGACCGCAAAGCATTTAGTCGGAACGAAGGATCCGACGCACTTCTAACGCGCTCCTTTTTAACATCATCCTCTTCGCTAACCTCCTCAACACTTTCTGCCACACTTTCTGATGACAGACCCGCATTACTATCTCGGCGCAGCTGACTTGCTCTCTTTGTGGGTGAGTCACGGCGACTAGAAGTTTGGCTGATAGTGCTGCGGACTTCAAAATCGCGGTCGTTTTCGTTCATTTCACTGCTTTCTTCTTCGGCGTTTTCACGGACGACGGCACGGAGGACGCTAGAAGAGAAGAGCTCAACGACCATTTTGCGAATAGGAAAACGGTAACGGCTATACTCCATGAGTGTGTGAACCTTCTTGTAAAGACTGACTGAACAGAAGCTGTTAGGTGAGCGTTGTTTTAGTTGCACTAGGTTGGCCATGGCACGCTTAAACAAGACGGTGTTGGCAAGGTCCACAACAAGCTGCACGGCCCGTTCCTCAATCTCTTCCGGAGTTGTAGGTATGGGCATGTCATCTTCCAAAGGTGGATGTGGTGGTATTGGCGGCGGAGGGTGAGGCATGGTCCGTTGGGTCATGGGCAGCTCAAGAGTAGTGATATGTTCAGTAATCCAAGGGCGCATGTTGAGGAACTTGCTGAGATCAGTGGGGATGCAGAAGCCATGTGAGATACCAGTTGCTGAGATGGCAGAATCCCAACCACATTCGGTCAAAATTTCCAGACCATGGACGGAACGAGAGATGAGTCCAAGAACGAAGAAGGCAGTTCCACGCATGCTCATTATCTCGTGGCCTTGGGCAATATTGACAATCTGTTCAACCACATCACAAGACTCAAGGAATGGAGCACCGAGTTCCATGGAACCAACGTTCCCAACAGCCCACATGCAACCCTTGACTTTGGTTATAGTCTCTGGATCCTCGGCAGTCATGCCGAACTCTGAGATCGTAGCGACAAACTCATCAAAGTGACCCTTGTCCCTTAGTAATTTGCAACCTTCCGTAGTTCGCGTCAGTTCACGGTAGAAATGAGGTGGAACATGGATTTCCATGGGATCGTTCTCGCCCTCAGTGTCATCGAACTGAGGTTTGGCCTGCAAGTCTTCGAACGGTTCCATGAACGCTCTAGCCAAGCTAGCCTCGATGAGCCCAACATAAGCATCATTGCGACCTAAGAACCAATCGTCCATCTCATTACTAATGTAGTCGAGACCATTGAGGTACTGATAACCGCTAGATGTAAAGAGGAAACGCAAAAGGAGAGGGGCACCGATCTCACCCAGGTGATCAAGTGATGGCCGACAATAAACAATGTATTCCAGGTAGGCTTTCCGGCTACACGCTTTCTCAAGGATCTTGATCGCGGTTGCGCATACCTCCAACTCGTAATCATATAGCTGAGTCACCAACATTTCTATGGCCCATTTGGAATCACCCAGATCGTTGGAACCAGGGCCATGTGAGGGTGGGTGCACTGCATATTTCCGCAGCACATTTGTCGCATGGATGCGGATCGATTTGGGCCCACCTGTTAAGGCCTTGGATAAAATGACACGAGGGTGGCCGGCAATGCTGTAATCAAAATTTGAAAGCAAAAGCTTGATAATGTCATGCCGTTGATTCTTCTCAATGATATGGTACATCATGGTAAACATGCGCCAGCGCTCCATAAACTTGAGACCATGAGGATCGCCGCTAAGCATTCCAAGCATGGGAAAGTAACCACCACATAGCGTATCAGTAAGCCTGTCTCTGGAGAAAATGGGGAATTGGTAGTTGGCACCGCTAGACTACAACGATGTTAGTGTCATCAGATACACGAATCTCTATTCGCAACTTACAGGGTCGCACTGCGCCAAACATTCCGAGAGTTGCCTCAACAGCTTGCTTTCGCCCAGGAACTTTCTACCCTCAACGGATTGTAATAAGGCATGCATGAGAGCACACCCAACCTTGACATATTTCTGGGTATTTCTCGTATTCTTGATCTCCGAGAACCTATACTTGAACGGTCTGTAAAAGCTCATCAACCGTTTCAAGAACTTGGACGCCTTGGAAGCCTCGTCTACTCTCTTCCCAACATGTAAAGGCCCCTCGACAATCTTGAGAATGATATCCCACTTCCATTTGCTGTAGTTGGAACTATTCAGAACGTTACTGTCGATAACAAGTTGTCGGAAGCTCCCTTCATCGGTACCAATAGCAACCAAAGCCTTGGGAATCTCGGTAGTATCTGCATAATCCGTAGCATAACCATTCGATGTTTCTTGAGCAGCGCTACGATAAAGTGTTCTGCTAACGCTACTGATCTGATACACTATTCCCGAAGCCGTATGTCGTTGCTGGTCATCACTATCAACTGCATTGGCAAAAAGCTCCGGAAGAAGCTGGATCTCTGCACTCCATGAGGGTGGCAGCAGTCTGCTAGCCAACTTCAATATCTCGCCAATCAAGAGTGTGGTTTTGCGAGCAAGTGCGGGATTATCATTGTTTTGGGTGATAACAACCAATCTGGGAAGCAAGTTGTTCTTAATGAGGACGGCCAAAATAAGTGCTGTATAGTGGTCGACAAAGTTTTGCTCACCGCCGTCCTCGTCAGAGAGGTTAGGCTTAGGAGGTTCCTCAGATTTCAAAGTAGTGACTCGGCCATATGTGGTCAATCTGCGGCCAGCTAGGAAAGGTTGTGCCCATCCCGGAGATTTTATGCGGAGTAATGTGTAGATCAGATCAATGATGGCTTCAACTACAGCTGGGAATGGCGATATCAAACTGTCAAGAAGAGACTTGATGGTTCTGAAGTTGTACATGGAGAAGCACATGAGACCAGCCCATGAGCGCATAGCCATAGTAATAGCCTTGGAATTCTGTTTCAGTAAAGCTTCGCCATCATTCAGCAGATCTGTGAATGGACTCAGCAAAGCATCCACTGTATACCCTGGTCTCAGATACCTCCGGCGTTCCGGATCATCCAGATGATACAAGATAACTGAAGCCAAACTGCTCGGAGACTTGTAAGTCCCTTCAGTCAATGCGTCGGATATTGGTGACATGCCCCCAGAAGCTACAAGCAGATGAGGATCTCGTAGCAAAATCTCGGCCAAAGTCTCAACACATAATGGCCTCAACCGATCTTCCCGGTCCGCTATTTCATTGGCTGACGGATTTGTGCCATGACGCTCATCGACATTCTCCGCAATAGAGGCAATTGTCCGAACAATAGCTCGAGACAGATATTTGACCCCATCCTTGACATCCAAGAACGCCCGGACAAGTTTTAATGCCTGTTCCCGTTCAACATCAGCTTTGCGATCTTTGAGTAGAGATGTGATGATCAGGAAGTCAATGTTGAGGGTGCGCAAACGTCTTAGAGAGCCAAGATCAAAGATTATGTAACGCGCCATTCGATATCCCGCAGCTACAACCTCTCGGCTATCACTGAGAAGCAGAGTCTGCAAGCGCAATCCAAACACATGCCATATGAGGTCATATTTGAGAGTTTGATGTCGTTTAAAAAGTTCCACCAATGTGTTTGCACGGCTGACGTAAAATTCGGGCTTCATGCTTTCCAATTCCATGGACTGAAGACACTCATTGAGCAATACGGATGGGGACTCGCTAATTTCTTCCATATCCGACTCCCCGGCGCGACTCCGAGAGACACTTCGTGGTGATCTCCACCCAGTCGAAGACAAAAACCCATCATTCCGTGCGCGGGTCGGCGTCGCGGGCGAGTCCTGAGCTTTTTGTTGATCCTCCAATTTCCGCTTCAATTCCCGAATTCTAGCATTAGAAGAATTCAGTTCAGCTTCTACGCGGTTCCGTTGTTCCTTAGTTTGCTTGGCCTTCTTGGTGTTGAGTGCTTCCAGCATGTTCTCGCTGCCTTCTTTGATCTTCAGTTCACGGTTGAGCGATTCCTTGATCTGGGCAATGCGCTCCTTGGTTGAAAGGTCGTCGTCATCATCGTTGTAACCAGAAGCTGAGGCGGCACCTGTTACACTGCGGCCGTGTGTATCAGTTCGTGAAGGTGCTCGCGTTGAGCTGGCGAACATTGGATTCCTAAAGTCGGAGCTGTAGCTGCCAGATCCGCCGTTGAGACCGCCGGCTATGGAGCCATTTCGTTGTTGTGCATAGGCTGAGTTAGATGTTGGTATTTGACGGACTGAGCCTAGACTGCTATCCGGATGGAGGCCATTGTTGGTAGAACCAATACTAGCAGCGCTGTGAATACTGCCATCCAAGCTTGGTCGAGTAGGCGCAATGATGCTATTTGGCGACTGTGCTTGTTGCGGGGAATGTGTCAATGGCGGGAACGCCTTTTGTGTTGGTGTGGCAGACGATGCTCCAAGCATGGTGGGCAGATGTGAATGCTGGAATCAATACTCAGACTGAAGTTTTATTGGGTAGGAGCAAAGATATGGTGCGCCTTCTGTAGGTTCAAAGATGTAATATGACTTGGTCAGTCCACCAAGCGGGACGGTGCCCGGGCGGCAATCATAAGATGTGTCTTGGTCGGAGTGATGTCGAAGTGTGCTCAAATACTACAAGTCATTGGAGTATGTGAAGATTGCATATCTGTGGGTCGGTGCTGCGAATAGGTGACTTTTCCAAGAGTACGAGCGGGGATCAGCACCTGATAGTCGGGCTTCTTAGATGGAGCACCGTCGTTACGCGAACTTGAATATTTTTGTTCTGAAAACTTTCAAAAGTTATCGTGAGCTAGGTGTATTTTGTTCGGGTTCGTCTCGTATTCCCAAATCGTCGATGATATTTAATTCCGTTCCTTGAACTCAGGTACAGCCTAGGGAGAACTAGAGGTGGGCAATGTCATCAAGCCTGTAGTGGGGATATTGGAAGTAGTGGTTATGCAGCGGCAGTTATGCAGGTTCGTTTTTGTGCTATGGTTCAATGCGGGAATTGGCGTTACGTTGGAGACTGGTTTGAAGACTGACAGTGGAGCATTTGGCGCTTGTGGAGGGAGCTGCGTAGTGACTAGAGATGAGTGGTGAATCAGATTGAGAATCCAGGGTGGTATTGAGTATACACAATTCGAAAATATCGAAACATAAAGCGCGATGATTCAAGATGGCCAAAATTTCTTCTCTGAGGATTGGTATTCACGAAAGTCGGTATTAGGGTTATATGGGTTGCAAGGAGGGGCTAATTATATAGAGACAGAATGGGTTCCGGAGATAAGAACTAGTGTGGACGATGCGGGGAACGATGATCCGTGTTCAGGATTGGAACATTGTGTCTATCTTCTTCGGTAGCATCCGCTGTTGTCCCCTAAGTTTGTTTGGATTGGTCAATACGATTGTACACTCATGGTGAGATAATATCCATCTTTGATTTATGGTGGGGAGCTGATAATCAGGTTGCATTCTTACAGGGTCTCAAACTTCATACATCAAATTATACCTACATTTAGAGTTCTTTGTTAATACAAAGCTCTCTACCAAAAATAACCCCAATAATTGTTCTACAATCTTGAATGAATTCCAGCACACGATATCGAAGAATTTGAATTTTTTGAGACTATCAGTGAAGGGTCTTGAAATCTTGAGACTATTTACATAGTCTATTCCATCAATTGACTCACGAATTAGCAAGGGGAAAAAGCGGCCTAATCTCATGGATTTGTTCCTCCATGCTTGTATAATTGATGGTTTCTCAAGCACTAGTACTGACATGACCCTTATCGAATGTGATCGGTAAACCAGATTTATCGACCACCCGATTTACCGAATACAGCTAGAAACGAACCCCACGACACAGAAGAAAATAAACAAAAATTAAAATATGCCTTGCGTTACCCGATCGTCGATGTAGTGCCATGAGCCGCTTGGTTGGTTGTACGACGTTGGGTTTGTCTCGAGATTTCCAATTGTGACAAGACTAGACGTATTAACAGATGTCTAGTATCTGCCACTGCATTGAATATCGCCAGTTCTCCGGAATATAGTGCGCAGTATTCATCTATCGGTGAAGGGTATCTGGTGCCAACTCATCTAGATTTGATTGACTTGCATATCATCGTCGTGAAGATGTATCTACATTATCTACATCGAGGACATGCAGCAAAACTTACTCAGGAACCATGAAGTATGGTCGCACGTATCCGGTTTTATACAGGTAACATACTTGATTGATACAGATCTGGAAATGTTCGACAGGCAAGCCATGGGATCGGATGTTCACAAGATATGGTTTATTGCGTTGATGTTGACCGTCATCAGGCCAAGATCAGTTGGCGGGTTATGGCATCATAAGCTCCTGTGGTTGTGCTGTTTGATTGTAGATTTTCTATGGAACCTGGCAACAGCGAGTGACACGGTCTTCCAACGGATATCCACCGTAATCAGGATTACTTGGTGAATATATACTCGCAGAAGCTTCTTGTGGACTTGCTTGTGAGATCTTTCATGCCGAGTGAGACATATATGAAAAATGAGAAGTAGACACTTCTAGTGCCCCATCAACGTGACTGTTTTGCATTGTGTATCAAAGGCTTGCAGGAATTCCTTGAGGCGTCGTATGTGCTGTTGACACGAATGCACCCCATGTTATATATGTCGGTATGCACAGTCCCAGAATCGATCGGCATATATGATGGTCAACTAACCTTGCTGCTAATCTGTCTGTTCCAACTCAACAAAGGGAAGAAAAGGGAAAATCCTGGACAAAAAGAGGCCTGTTAAGCAGCAACAGAAACCAATCGTCGCTTGGATATCTGGATGGTTGGTTAGACTTTATAGTCGATGCCCCCCTCCTCTTCACGACCCCAGACGTTAGATTCCCAGCCATTTTTGGGTGGATATATACACCTTGTTGCTCATACTTGACTTATCTTTTTTTGCGTTTGATATTGAGTCCTGTTACACTTGCTGTTTATAGCAAGATAGCTGGTGACAGAGTGAGAATTATTCATTGAGACAGCACGGATCCCAAGAAACTGTTTCTTGCAGAGTTGACTTCGTAATCTCACAAGACAAGGCTGACAGGGCATTGGGCATAAGCAGCAACATCGTCATTGTTTTTCTAGTTGCCTGTGGGGTGAAATCATCTAGATATCTCGCCGGATCCACGATATCTTGAAGATGGATCAGATCTTGTTTGAGTCCATCTTGAAAGAATGTATATTAGTACCTGAAGATACTGAATATCTTGAGATTTACAACTACAGGGTGAGTTTCAATGTCTTGGACCTGCTCCATTTTTTTACATCAAATGTGCAATTGCCAAAAATTGGTAGTTGCCAGTGATGCAGGCGTGATTTCACAGAAGGCTAGCCAAACCAAGGCTTTCTTGCTTTCGCCTGGCTGTTTTAGTTTCAGAGTCTAGTCCATCTGTCAAACTGCCACATAGGAATATGGCTTCGGCTATCTCGGCACATCTGGCTGCAGACTGAATCGGTCCCTAAATCATGAATTTAGTTGCGTGAGCTTTGTTTTCTGACGTACTTTTCCCTGCTCTCATAGTCAGGCCCACCATTGATTGAGCATCATAAGCTTGGAGATGAAGACTTCAACAATTTTGTAAGATGTGAGGTACGTTTGACAACTGATATTGACTTTGACTATAATTATTTATCCAATGAATGATTACTGTCTTGTGCCAACCCCATCAAGGACTGCTTAATGCAGGTGTAGCCTTTTAAACTACAGTTTCTAACCTCACCATCACAGGGAACTTTCCGGACTGGAGATCGACGGTTTGGCCGGCCGAGCGGCAGCACACCAATAAGTGGTCTGCGTCTAGTCATGCAAGCGAATTCCACCCGACCAAACACATTTGCCGGCCACCACATCTCTCTCACCAGAGACAACTATCGCAACCTGATTGAAGGCTTTCGTCTGCCATGGCGAGCACTTGAGGGCACCTGCACTGTCGGTCCTTTCTTCTGGACTGGATGCTCTGGCCGAGGCCCCAATCGAGTCTTCCAGATCATGGCTCGGAAGTCTGATGTGCTGAAAAAGGGCAAAACGCGTGGTTGGGAATTGATGCTTTCGTATAATTTCACAACCCGCATCACCTCGGGTTACTACAAGAGTACAGAGTCGGCGAAACCTAAGAAGATTGTGGAGTTGATAAAGGATATTGCCACTGCACCAACGCTGGCTCATCCATTCGTGCTTCCAATGCTCATTATGTCGTTGAATGAATTGTCTTCTGAAAACGATGATCGGCAACGTCAGGCTCGTGAGTTGTTACGACATCTTGAGAATGCTATTGCTGGCCGTGACGATGCTGAGTTGAAAAAGGACCATGTTAACGAACATGGCATCATCATTATCGAACAAATTAACCGAGACTTATACGAATGTGTATGTAAGGTCTTATGGAAGCGGCCCAGAGCATATCTGAGCATGCTATCAGAAGTGGGCTCAGGGTTGGAACATTGGTGGAAGCTTACAAAAGAACATGCCCGGAGAAGCATCGTTGAGGCTAAAAGGGATAGGAAAGATTTGGCCGCCATCCAAGACTTGGATATTGAACATGATGAAGTCTTGTTAGATCTCCAAGAAAGCATGCTATCAAAAGTCACCTTCTACTCGGTAAAATTAAGGGGAATCGAAAGCTACGCGTGGACTTCTATGGAGCGACTCAAGGTCCAGCGTGAAGCATTGTACAACATCATTGCTCAACGAGAAAGCAAATTGAACCTCGAGATGGCCAAGAGCCAAAAACACATTGCCAATGCCTCCAAGAGAGACGGTACAACCATGAAGACGCTGTCGATTCTCGGTGCCATCTTCCTTCCCGGTACCTTCCTCGCCTCCGTTTTCAGTATGACCTTCTTCAACTTCCAAGACCCGACTTCACCGACAGTTAGCTCAGACTTTTGGGTTTACTTCGCTATCACCATCCCAGTGACGATTGTCGTCATTATTGGCTGGTTCATCTACGAAGCTTTCCAACGTCACCAATACCGCAAACACAAACAAGAAGTTAATGAGGAGATCCACCAACTTGAAGCCAACATCTTGACTGATATGCACGCCCGCACTGTCGCTCACCGCAACACTACCCTCCAGAGCCGCCCCACCTGGCGCCAAAACGGCCCCGACGACGAAATGAAAGGCCCCGAGGACCCCCCACCCAAAGAAAAACCAAGCTTTTTCAGTCATACCCGCGGCCACTCGCACTCACAATCCCTCACCCACTCCATCAGCGCCCACTTTGGCCACAACCGCGGCGTCAGCACCTCAACGGCCCCCGGAGGCATCCGTCCAGGCATAATCCATTCACGCAGCTATGGAAATCTCGGACCCGTTTCTCAACTAGCTGCCCAAAGTATGACGAATTTGACCCCCCACGGCATCCACGGCGGTGTTCATGCAGCAACAGGGCGGAGCCCTAACAGGAGTCCGCAGCTCATGGCTATCACCGGGTCGCCTGTGACGGTTCCACAGGTCCCGATGTTGTCAGCGGCGGTGAGCGAACCAGATATAATGATGAAGGCAGCAGTGGCGACAGCAGCAACGGAAGATGATGATGAGGGGGCGACAACGGCGATGGGAAGTGGGAGTGGGTCGTCGCGGGATGGCCCGGAGGGGGATAAGGAGATGGAAGGTGGAAGAAGGTGGATTTTGCCGGAGAAAAGGTCAGAGGCTAGTATAGTTTAAAAGGGTTGGAAAATGTCTAAGGCTTTGGCCTGGTAATTTGGGGAGGATATCATAAAAGACGTCACGATTTATGAAGGGTAATCGGTCCAGGTTTGTTGGGTCGGGTTAGGGTGTAATATTGCCCTACATTAATATAATGTATATACAGAAAACAGTCAGATTAGACCTATAAAATATCCGGATATGCTCTTATATCCTCAATCTACCATTATCATTGGACCCACTCGTTCCCAAAGCACCTGAGCCACCAAATAATCTTATGAAACCACTTTCATTGTTACCAGCACTTTGACCATTCTCGCCCAAGTCCGTCAACCATCTAGGCCGTTCGAAAGTATCAATGGTATTCTTCATCCGATGTCCTAACATAGAGAAGAAATTCCCACTCTCGGCCTCTTCAGCCTCAGCAGCAATTCTCCGTTCTCTTTCTGCAGCAGTCGTAGTTCCGAGACTCCGCCCCAATGCTCTGCCAGACCCTTGAGCCCTGGGAATTGTCCGAATTGGCGTTCGAGATCCGGGAGAAGTGGTTCCCGCTGCCCGGGCATTCAGCCTGTTTATGGCCTCAGCATGGCGAGCCGCGAGTGAATTACCACCCAGGTCCCGCTCAATAAGGTTACGACCTTCGCGCCAGGATCCAGTACCGTACCCTGGGAGATCGCCATCTTCATCGTCGGAATTGGAGAGCATATCCCAGTCGAGGCCAAGAGCGCGCTGCACACGATTGTAGAGGCCAAAGAAAGCGGCGCAGACAGGGATGAGGACAAAGGCGGGAAAGATGATGTTGAAGCCGCGGCCAAGAGCAGAGTAGTCGACATAACGACCGAGGAAGTTGTGGAACACGGTATCTTCAAATTCGGGAGAAACGAAAGTGAGGAAGTTGTAGGCCAGGGGAACAGAAAGTTTGGCAACTTGACCTGCGTACCAGAAAGCAGATTCGTGGGAAGTGTTGCGACGAGTGAGACCTCTGCCACGCCAGACCTTGACTTCAGAGATGGATGCGAACATGGCTATGCACATGTAAAGAAGCCAAAAAGCAGCCACAAGTTGACCACCGAAGCCAACCTGACCCTTACGTACTTCATTGGCACCGGTGTCGTCATCAGGGCCGGGATGAGAGCCACTAGAACCACGAGTCCAGTGGTGGACAATGCTGAGCCGGACAATGGAAGCGGCGGGAGCAGCTTCCTTGACAAGTTCGGACCAAATAATGCAAACAGAAGCAACGGAGAGAAGTGACCCAAGAATAATGCGGATTATAGGAAGGATATGAATGTATAGCATGTACCGGCCCCAAGGTGTCAAGACCGTGATGCGTTCCCAGAAAGGAGCGTCAGGCGAGGGTTCCCCAAAATCAAGCCTGTGAGATGCTTCTGAATCAAGAAGGGTCTGAGTATGCGCAGCTTCACTGACCAACTCGGCCCATTCCCGAGCATAACGGCTACGAGCATGCTTGGCTCGCATCAGACGCCGGGAAATGTTGGCCATGTAAGACTTGGTGACCACAACTGGGATAGGAGGAACATCTCCAACAACAACAGTACGCATGGCGGAATCAGCGGCACGAGGCGAGAGAGTGCCACTTTCAATCAAGGAAGCTGACTCCGCAAGCTCTTCAATCCAATCAGCAAAAGCACGAGCAGTAGTGCCCTTACGACGACTAAGCTCAGCGACAACAGACTCTATAGAGTCAAGCTCAAGTTCGGCATCTTCAAGCTTCTCGTGAAGCTTAGGAGCATGAGTCTGAAGCCGACGGAGACGACTACTCAGACTAGCATTACGGAAAAGAGTTCGAGGAATTGAGACGAGGCCATGACCCATGAGGTAAATGGCGAACAGCAAACCCCAACAATATGACAAAGCCATAACAGTGGTTTTGATGGAGGACATGGTAAAGCCGTAGGTGAAGATCAGATACAAGAGACCAATGATCGATGAGCCAATGACCATGGCATGGAATTGCGCATTTTGGCGTAATGAGTACTGAATGCGATCATAGGGGTCACGATAGCCGGAATCGGAGTACTCTCCTAGAACTGGTAGAATGAACCTACTAAAGTTAGCGCTGGATATACACCGCGCAGCTTATAACACCTACCAAGTCAGACAAAATGTGAGCCAGTACGTGATGCGCCACCATACAAGTAGTAACCGTTGCGGAAGCCATATTCCCCGCGCAGCAATATTTTCGGAGATAGAGCTAGAGGCCAAATCAATTGGCACCAACAACACCATACCGGCGGGAAGGAATAGCGCATAGAATATTGGCACAACATAGTATGCAGGTGTTTGCCTTAAAGGCAAGAAGTACCGAATAGTTAGAAGAACAGTGAGCGATATCATCACCAGCGCCAAAGCGGCGAAAATTTCAGATAGGATAGCCGCCATTGCAGGCGGAGCGCGCTGTGGTATCGAACGGATTCTCTGGGGTGTGCAATCGGAGATGGATTCGACAATGTAGATGGGTTGTTAGATGTGGGGCCAGTGCTTGGCAAGGACGGAAAAAGATGGCGCCGAAATCAACAGATGCAATACAGTCAGATTCACAAGGGTGATTCAGCGGGAATAAATTGGATATGCAGGATATATTGCCGAGAGGTCTGGAGACAAGTCGAATATAATACGTGAAGACAAACGACTATATGATAGATATGAAACAACGAGACAATAAAAACGATAATGTTTATAACTACTATCGTTGTTGCGCTCAGTAAGTTCAAGATTTCCAACGACATCAGATGGCTGGTTAGATGGATATATGGGATTGTCGGCTAGGTACTAATAGCTCGCTTCATCAGAAATATGCATCAACTAATAAAGGGCAACAGATGAAACGTCAGAGACCAAAGTAGTACAGTCAACTGAGTGCTGTATAAAGATGCAAAAATAATAAGTTTGGTGTCACATTAAAGGCGTATACACAGTTGGCGCAATTGATGTTGGAATGATATGCAACAGATTTGAGATGTCATTGTTTGCAACAGCTTGAAGATGTCATGAGGAGCACATCACATCTAGGTTTGGTATTTGCGCCACATATGGCTCCAGAAAAGTGGCGTAGACAAGACCTTTTTCAGTCTAGAATGTCAAAATAATTAACAATACAGGGGCTAAGGTGCTTTAAATTGTTAGCCTTTAGGCATGGGGTCGCACTAGTTTAAGTGCTACACGTCAGATTCCTGCGGCGCGTGATCCCATAGCAACTACTGAAGCTATCCACTTTGAGATTTTGCGCGTTAAGTCTTGATCTAGAGTTATGGTTTGACGATCAATTAGATCAACTCATCATTTAGACGTCTCCAAAGACTACTACAATACATTTGTACAAGAGTCGCTTGATCACTGGTCCTCTGTCGCTTCTTTGACTTATACTGTTACTGTTTTGGTTGCATAAATTGATCCTTCAGTTGGTGTTAGTGATAATTATAATCCGCTACCACTTGATATCCCACTTATGACTATCACCATAATCAATTAGTTAGATATTAGCAACATTACTAACATGGCTGCCCCTCATATTGATGATGATTGTAAGCCGCTCTAAACATCCAAACTGACCTAATAGTTGTCCTAATCGCTAACTTAATTGTCCTCAGGGTCTGTCGATGCTGTCGAAGCCACCACTATTAGTCTTGTCCGCCGGACTGTGAAGGGTAAAAACGAGCATGGAGTTGAAATATATGGTCCTCCCGAGCAGATTCACACCTTCCATCCCTCCTTCTTACATGATGTCTTCGGGGAAAACGAACAAATCTTTGGCTATAAGGGATTGGATATGGAGATACATATTTCAGAGGACAGCCTTTTCTCGCACTACAAGAGTTCTTACGAAACCAAGTTCCCCAAACAAGGAGATACTGAGGCTGATGATGTCAAGGCTGTGTGGAAAAATTATGTTGAGGCAGGTACGTTGAAATCTAATGAGCTTTGTATACATGCCAACAAAACTAACCCTAATTAACTTACAGAGGCTTTTGATACCGACGACGCATACGCAAAAAAGCTTAAAGCTACTGCGCTCACCCACCACATGCCCCCCGGGCACATGATTAAGGCAACTTATGTTACCGAAGATGAACGTTATGAAATTTGGCACGGTAAACTGAGTGACCCCAGAGTGTTCGAAGCAATGGCTCATATCGACTTCCTTAACCCTCTTTTGATCGACGGTGGCTCTTGCATTACTGAATCGCTCGACGCCCCCACGAACGAAAACTGGACTGTTTTCTTCATGTTCAAGCGCAAAAAGAACCATGTCACATTGGTGGGGTACTGCACTGTTTGGAGTTTGTTCTACTACGTCCCTCCCACTCCAGCTAGTGGCTCAGAGGATGCAAAACCCACGTTGGACTTGAAAACCGAGGTCCCTGATCTCAAACTTCCCACAACTCGCCGTATCGCACAGTTTGTTATTCTCCCTCCTTTCCAACACCAAGGTCTGGCCCAGATTCTTTACAGTGGCATCTACACCCACTTCCGCAAAGATGAAGAGACATTCCGTATCACTGTGGAATCTCCTAATTCAGACTTTGATGATCTGCGTGATATCTGTGATCTGAACTTCCTCCGTACCCTAGAATGTCACAAAAATATCAATATCAACACTTCATATGTACCCCCCAAGCCCTTCAAGGGTAAGGAATCTGCTGAAGATGCTTCAGCACCCAAGCCTGCTTTTGAAAAGGGTAAAGTTGTCAGCCTGAAAATTCTTAATGGCCTACTTCCCCAACTCAAGCTGGCTCCCCGGCAGTTTGCCCGTATTGTTGAGATGCACCTGATGTCCCAACTTCCCGAAAGTGTTCGCCCTTCGTTGGAGCCTGTGAAAGCCAAGGCTACGCCCGAGGACCGCCATCACTATAGGCTATGGAGCCTGCTTGTCAAGAACAGAATCGCCCGTGAGAACGCCGATGCCTTGGCTGAATTGGAACGTGAAGAGCGTATCTACAAGCTAGATGAGACTCTGAAGAATATCGGCGAAGATTACTCTCGCATCTTAGATAAAGCCGAACGTGCTGCCAAGTTCGCTGAAGAAAGGGAAGCCAGGTGTCAGAAGGCAACTAATGATGCCATCAAAGCAACCGGTGGCAAGCGGAAAGTTCACGACGATGATGACCCGGTTGCCAAGAGAGTACGAACTGGGGATTCTCATGAGTAAAGTTCTAGTAGATCTGGGTCTATGAATAATGTAGTGGATGCCAAGACAGGTAGAGGTTGTGGATAGGAAAATATGTAATGAATCATGCTTAGAATTCGAAATTATTTTTTACTTTATTTTTACTCATTGTATCATGGTATCATCTCAACTTTAGTACATGACTTAGTGACGAGTACCGTTAACGTTTTTAGCGCCCTGTCCAAGCTGGCTAGCGACTACAGTAGCCTCACGAATGGAACGGGCAAATGAACCACGGACAGCAGCCTCTTCAAGGACCATCAAACCACCGATGGTGCAACCACCAGGAGTGCTGATCTTGTTGCGCATGATAGCGGGATGCTCGCCGGCCAAAATGAGAGAAGCAGCACCGCGCATAGCCTGAGCTGCCATCTTCTGGGCCTCGGTGCAAGGCAGCCCCATAGCAACGGCACCATCAGCAGCGGCCTCGGAAACCAGGGCAAAGAAGGCGGGACCGGAACCGCAGAGAGCAGTGCAAACGTCCATGTAGGAAGGGGCAAGGTGAGAGACTTGACCAATCTGCTCGAAGATCCAGGTGATGAGATCCTGCTGGTCCTTGGCCAGGGGAGGAATGGAAGTCTGAATGACAGTCATACCCTCACGAACCATGGAGGCGGTGTTGGGCATAGCACGAACGACGCGGACGGCATTCTCGGGGACAGCGGAGCCGTATATAATGTCGGTGATGTCCTCAGCAGTGACACCGGCCAGAATGGAGATCAGAAGCTTGCCAGCGAGAGCTTCACGCATGCCGGGAGCGGTCAGAATGTCTTTGACCATCCAGGGCTTGCAGCCAAGGAGAATGATATCGGCGGATGAGACAGAGGGAACATTGGAATCGGCCACAACACTGACGCGGGAGGAGTTCAGGGCAAGGGTGACGCGACCAACAGACTCGGGGCGCTTGACGCAGGCGATGAAGCGGGTAGGAAGGGCGGAGGGAAGGTTGGTGAGGGGGGTGGGGAGCTTGAAGATCTCTTCGAGAGAGGCGATAACGCCGCTGAGGATAGCCACGCCCATGTTGCCTGAGTTAAGGTTAGAAAGTTTGTACTTAAGTTCTAGTGGGGTGATGGCGTACCGCAGCCAAGAGCAGTGAGAGTAAGTTCTTGAGGAGCCATTGCGAATGTTAGAGTGAACGGATACAAGAGTCGGGCGTTTAAAATAATTGAAGTGATCGGAAGAGATTTAAATCTAAATAAAATCGTTAACTATGATATATCGCCTACGCCCGCAGTTCCTCCGATACGGAGCCCCGGTCTATGGGGAATGCTGCCGATAACTTGGCAGAAAATGCCGCCGGCTGCTGCTTCACCGCCTGCTATCTATGCCTAAAGAAGTTTCCGTGTAGGTGTCAATTCTCCAACTTGATATTCCTGGGCAATCATAAAGCTTTCTGAGCTGATTCTTCTTAAATTCTCACTGGCCGACGGAAACCGGGAAAATTCAGCACCAGGATTTGCTCAAATTAGGTTTAACAGAGAGTTTGAATACTTAACCCTACGAGTTGTTTGGAAACCAAACATTGCAGCAGCATTTAGAGTTAGTTTATCATGATACTTCAAACTGTGGATTAATTCGCTACCCTTGCCATCGAATTTATAGTAATTTAATTAAAATTTACAACAATGGTCTATAGATAAGGTCGTGATAGTTCAATACCTATACGGTAATTTCGACGCGTCATAAAGCCTTCATTATTTCCGCAACTCTATTCATCTAATCCACCACACATTCGAACTTCCATCAATCTAGACAGAATGGCCGACCCATTCGAGGTTCGATTGCGCTTTACTGATATGTTGGCGTCAATGACAGCGTCCAATACAGCTTCCCAAAAGGTCGCTCAGTATCTTCTCAAGAACAAGTCACTGTCAGAAGATTTACATTCCTGTATAATAGAACAGGTTGACCAAGTTTGTAACCCTTCACTTCATACAATCTATTTGTACTAACAATCTGCAGAACAATGACATGAACATTCGCGCTAACATTCTGTGCTTCATTGAAGTATTCTTGGATGCTGCCTTCAAAGACCCTTATGCACAAGAATACATCACTATGATGCAACGCGATCTTCCTCATATCGTCAAAGCCGCTACACCTCATTCCTCTCTCGGCCAGATTAATCTGACCATAGCTCGTTTGGTAATGCAAAATTTGCAAAGAAAACAACAAATTCTACCCGAAGTCTATGAGGAGATCTCAGAATGGCTTGGTCAACTAGAATCTGCCATTGCTGCTGGGAAAGACCCACTGGATCTAGAGTATGATAATAATGCTGCTATGAATATCGATTCATCAGAACCAAGCGGAGTGAAGACAGAGGAGTTGGCCGATCCATGGAGCTTGAAAATGGAACGGAAACAAGCAGAGAAGCGGATGGAAGAAGACAGAGAACGCCACAAGAGACTACGAGAGAGCATATGGGCAGTGACATCGGAGCCAGGCGAGAAAGAGGAGTGGGAGAAGATCTGGGAAGAAACTAGTGATTTCGGCGAAGATGATTATCGATTGGCAAAGGAGGAAGCGGAAGAGAAAAAAGGCGTGTTGTCCGATTATTGCGAACACTGGCGAGAGAAGATTGCAAAACAGAAAGCAGGATCAGCAGTTCAAGAGGAGTCGGCGGATGTGGAGATGGCAGCATAATACACCATATCATACCACCAAACCTAATGATATAATAGATGACACATACACCATAATATAGAAATTCAAGTTTTCAGAGATCGTATATTTTCCATAGTGTTACAAGGTTTTGTACATGAGGGTCGTTTGTCGTTCATGAAGCAATGACACCCCCCAGAGCGGATTCCGGGTGAGAAGAGGAAGGGGTAGGTGGTGGAAAGAATATAGGTCGTGAAATTCGGGTATAGCAAGAAGATATATACGACTCAGCGTAGCACACATGATAATCTGTATGTGTGTCTTCCAATATATATCCGTTTGAGAGGTGTCCCAGGGACGGCAGCTGTTGCCCAATTAGACGGCCCCATCAACCCAATGGGAAAGGCAATAAAAAGATATGCAGATGTGAAGAGCATGCTATAGATACAGAATTTGAAAACAAGCAAAAAGAAAAAGAAGAGCTAAGAGACATTAGTCCACTTGGGTACACCTTCCGGAAGTCGATCAAGACTTCAGTGAGACCCAATAAGTAGCCCAACCATAAATAATTTCGCCGTTTACTCCATCGACACAGTAGCACCTAGGCCCTTCATAGTCTCAATAATCTTCTCAGCCTCGTCCTTGGGGACATTCTCCTTCATGGTCTTGGGGGCGCTCTCGACAAACTTCTTGGAGTCAACCAGAGAGAGACCCAGTAGGCCCTTGACCTCTTTGATAATCTTAGCCTTAGCGGCTGCATCAAACTTCTCGAGCTTCAGGGTGAAGACGGACTTCTCCGCGGCAGCTGGCGCAGGAGCCTCCTCTTCAGCAGGAGCGGCGGGGGCGGCGGCAGCAGGAGCAGCAGCGAAGCCACCAACGGGAAGATCGGGGATGTTTAGGCGGGTCTATCACAGGCGTAGGTTAGCTTATACAGCCAATACAAAAAAATGACCTAGGAGCTCAGAAGCTTCCCAGGCAGTATAATAATGCACCTTCAAGCTGGCAACAAGGTCAGCAGTCTCGAGGAGGGTAAGGGTGCTGATCTGATCGACGATGGCCGCGATCTTGGGTTTGACGGGGGCAGCGGCGGCCTCGGTGGAATTGAATCTAGAGCAGACAGCAGGTCTGACAGAGGCGATAGAGGGACGGATGGTAGCTGAGCGCAGTGACCGGGCGTAACGAAGAGACATAGAGGCCATTGTGAATGATGGTGGGATGACTACTCGGAGAGGAAGACTATTCGTGTCAAAGGTATAGGTCTATTAGAGAAAGGGGAAACCGGAACTGAAAAGAGAGTAGAATCGGGTTTCTCGGACGAGAGATAAATGAGTGAGTCGTCGAGCAAAAGGACGGAGGCTGAGCTGGATGGAGATACGGCGTAGACGGGCTGGTTAATATTCGACGAGGTCCAACTGACGATGGCGATAGCCAACTTTTCCAGACCTTACCATGTATGGCCTGTGATTGGCCAATTGACTTTTTCTCCGAAGACTACCCGGGCCCTTGCACAGGATAGTATAAGGGTTTGACACCTGAATGCCCCGTAGCAACACAAGCTACCAGAGTTGAGGCTTACTAAAAGCAGACAATAGCAGGGGTATTCGCCAATGAGCTCGGAGAATCCGCACCTGGCGGAGCACCTGTTACTCGATTGGGCTTATCGTATAGGCCTCACCGATGATAAGACTCGGTATATCAAAAAAAAAGTTAGAAAATTGCTGGTCTACCAGGGTTGAGGGTGGAGATTTCACAAGCAAATTCGCTTTTTGCTTTAGCACAATAGGTTATCTCACAATTTTCTTGAGCTTCAAGCCTCGAAAAGCTTCTGCCAGAGACCTTTGTTTGCCCATCTATTGGACTATATTTTCATTGGACTATTGTGTAATACCCTACATTAAAATTTTCTTTTTCAATTTTTTTTGTTTAAAAGCACCTGCATATCTACGATCATGGCGCAGGTCGACGTCTCTCGCTGCGTCGCTAGTTTGTTGGTTGACGCCGAGACTCTGTCGCTTCTCTCGACCACTACTCCGATCCCCTCCCGGACCCTTACCTCTCAACCTTCTTCTTACAGAGATGTTCTCACGGATACAAAATCACCCGTGATTCTGCAAGTGACGGCCCTTGCTTCTCTCGCCAACCCCTGCCTCACCGACCGCCTCTACGTCCACTTTATTGATGTTTGGCCCGATATTTGCGCTCGCTGGCTCGCCCTCATCGTTGACGGTGACCATTCTCAGTCTCCTTCGCTTGGAACTGTTGTTGGCGCTTTCGCCCGGATACTTCCCTTTGCTCCGCATGTTTCGGTCCTTCTCGAGCGGGCGCTTTTGGACTCTGACCGAACACCTCTGTTTCACTCGTCGCCTCCGGTATCCCCACCGGGGCCTTCTCAGCCGTCTATATTACAGCTGACGACAAGACCGCAAGAATTGGTTGAGGTATTGTTGGCAGCGTGGCGGTTAAATAGCTTCAGTCAACGGACGTATGGGCCGTTGTTCACACTATCATTTTTACAGTCGTTGTTTAAGCATGAGAGTCGGCAGGTGAGATATCTGGCTATTCGTGTGTTTTGCCAACTACTGCAGGCGGCAGACCAGACTATGGAAAAGTTGATAGCGGAACATGTTGGTGGAGCCGATTCTGAGGCCATTGCGGGGGACTTTGATGGTACTGAGATTGATTTTGCCTTCTTGACTATCCATGAGAGAGCGCGAGTGGATGCTCTCGCTAAGCGTATCTCCGAGCGTGATGCTCTGTTTGTGCCTCTGGGTCAGCCAGTTTTTGAGGACTCGAAAGAGTCAAAATCTACTTCTGCGATAATGATACCCTCTGTAATTCCCCAAGCTCTTTCTGAACAGGTTGTTTCTTATGGCTCAGCCATGCTTCCGCGCCCTCTTGGTCCGCCCAAAACCTCCGAATCCATTCTCATTCAGACGCCTACGACTCTCTCAAATCTTGAAAACTTTGCCCGTATTCTTCAGCAACCCGGAGCCATCTTGCTTCATGGTCTTCCTGGCACCGGAAAGACCGCTCTTGTCCGCGAACTGGCCACTCAGCTCGGCCAGCTTGATCAGATGGTCACTCTCCACCTTAATGAACAGACTGATGCTAAGATGCTCATTGGTCTTTACACTACAGACTCGAAGCCTGGTAGCTTTACTTGGCGTCCCGGTATTCTTACTACTGCTGTTCATCAAGGCCGTTGGGTTCTTATCGAGGATCTTGACCGGGCACCTGCCGAGGTTATCTCTACTATCTTGCCGCTCATTGAACGCGGTGAACTTCTTATTCCCTCTCGTGGCGAGAAAATCGTTGCTAGCAACGGCTTCCGGTTATTCGCCACGGTGCGGACTACTAAGGGCATGCATGGCCGGGAAATCCTTCCTCACCTTCTTGGTCTCCGTTTTTGGCAACAACTAGCGGTCCAACAATTGTCTGAAGATGAGCTCCGTACTGTCATCGGCGGCCTCTTCCCCATTCTTCACAATCTCATTACCATCATCCTCGGGGTGTATAACAACCTTACGCAACTGGCCTCGTCAGTGGCCGTAGCATCCAGTAGCCGTGGTATGCTTCGCCAAATGAGCCTCCGTGATCTCCTCAAATGGTGCCGACGGTTAAGCTTCGTCCTCGCCTGTGCTGGGTGTGTGACTGGTTCGGAGTCTATCTCTGAGTCTGCCCGCAACAACATGTTCCAAGAGGCCATTGATTGCTTCCTTGGCCATCTTCCTGATGTTTCTGCTCGCGATAAATTGATATATGCAATTGGTCGTGAGATGCATATGTCGAGGGAGACCGTGGAGCATTACCTGATTGCTTACATTCCGCCGTTGACGGCTCCGGGTGAATCCGGTAACCAGTTGCGTGTCGGCCGGGCGGTGTTGGAGAGGAAGAAAAATGCAACGATATCACTTTCTGGAAAGCCGAAGAGGCCTTTTGCTAACACGATACATACTAAGCGTCTGCTAGAGCAGATTGCCACGTCTGTCCGGCTTCGGGAGCCCGTGCTTTTGGTTGGTGAAACTGGTATCGGTAAAACTTCAGTAGTTCAACAGATGGCAGATGTCCTCGGCCATAAGCTGGTTGCTGTCAATTTATCTCAACAAAGTGAAGTTGGTGATCTGCTTGGTGGTTTCAAGCCCGTCACTACACGCTCTTTGGCAGTTCCCCTCAAGGAAGAGTTTGAAAACCTCCTGGCTGTCACTGGTATCTCTCACATTCGCAATGCCGCATACCTTGATAAGGTGAACCGTTGTTTTTCCAAGGGCCGATGGGGCCGTATGCTTGACCTTCTCAGTGAAGCCCCAACCATGTTTGCGCAAATTCTCGCCAAGTACAAGGAAAAGGCTGCCGCTGTCATGGCCGAACCTTCCGATGACACCGAAGAGAAACTGGGCCAACCCAATAAGCGGCGGCGCATCGTTTCCTCTCTTAACAATCTTACCGAACTACAACCCCGTTGGCAAGATTTTTCTAAGGCGCTGGGCCAATTCCGGGCGCAGATTGTGGCTGGACAGGGAGCGTTTGCCTTTTCGTTTGTCGAAGGTAACGTTATCAAGGCTGTTCGCAATGGCGATTGGATCTTGCTGGATGAGATCAACTTGGCTTCTGCGGATACTCTCGAGAGTATTGCTGATCTTCTTGCTGATTCTAGTGAGACGCCATCGATCTTGCTGTCAGAGACGGGTGAAATCGGACGGATCCAGGCGCATCCCAACTTTCGGGTGTTCGCTGCCATGAACCCGGCTACCGATGTCGGTAAGAGAGATCTTCCCATCGGAATCCGTTCTCGTTTCACGGAATTGTACGTCAACTCCATTGATACATCTTACAAGGATCTACTCGAGATCGTCAAGAGTTACCTGCGCCCTGGTTCTGTCAAGGATGAACAGGCTGCCGATGATATAACCCGTCTATATCTCGTTACTAAACAACTTGCCTCTGAGAAGCGTCTCGTTGACGGTGCCAACGAAGTCCCTCACTTCTCTTTACGTACTCTGACCCGTGTCCTTGATTATGTCGTCTATGTTGCTCCAGTTTATGGTCTCCGCCGTGCCCTTTTTGAGGGTTTCAGCATGGGTTTTCTCACCCTTCTGAATGGCGAGTCCGAAAAGCTTTTGATTCCAAAGATGTACGAATTGCTCTTTGGCCGTGCTTCTGTCTCTGCCAAGGCTCTGCTTTCTCAGCCGCCGAAGCAGCCCGAGGATGGTCGCGCTTACATCCGATTCAGCAACAAGGCTAAAGACCGCCACTATTGGATTGTCCAAGGTGCCGTCGCCAAGTCCCGGCAGCGTGAGGACTACATTGTTACTCCATCAGTTGAGCGCAATCTTCTCAATCTTGTCCGTGCCACGTCGACTCGTCGGTACCCCATTCTTATTCAGGGTCCCACTTCGGCCGGTAAAACGTCGATGATTGAATACCTTGCTGCCTATTCTGGTAACAAGTTTGTTCGCATCAACAACCACGAACACACTGATCTCCAAGAGTATCTTGGTACCTACATCTCGGACACCGACGGCAAGCTCCGCTTCCAAGAAGGTCTCCTTGTCCAAGCTATGCGTCACGGTTACTGGATTGTACTTGACGAATTGAACCTGGCCCCCACCGATGTCCTCGAAGCTCTCAATCGTCTTCTCGATGACAACCGCGAGCTTTTGATTCCTGAGACCCAAGAAGTCGTCCGTCCCCACGAACACTTTATGCTCTTCGCTACCCAGAACCCTGCGGGTCTCTATGGCGGTCGAAAGATTCTGTCTCGTGCTTTCCGTAACCGTTTCCTCGAGCTTCATTTTGACGACATTCCCGAGACCGAGCTAGAGTCTATTCTCCAGCGCCGGAGCAAGAACACTTCGCCGTCAGACTGCAAGCGGATTGTCAACGTGTACCGTGAGCTATCCCGTCTGCGTCAGACGAGCCGGTTGTTTGAGCAAAAGGATTCGTTTGCGACTTTGCGTGATTTATTCCGTTGGGCACTCCGTGCGGCGGATACCAGAGAGGAAATTGCCAAGAACGGTTTCATGTTGCTTGCCGAGCGCGTTCGCGATGCTGCAGAGCGGGATGCCGTCCGTGTGGTAATCGAGAAGGAGTTCCGGGTTAAGATTGATCCTGTTGCTCTGTATGCTCCTTCTGCTGTTCCTGGTGGTGTTGCTGTGAGCGGAAAGGAGAATGCACAGGGAGTTGTTTGGACTCAAGCTATGCGAAGACTTTATGTTTTGGTTGCCACTGCCCTGAAGAACAATGAACCCGTCTTGCTTGTTGGTGATACTGGTTGCGGTAAGACAACTGTTGTCCAGCTGTTGGCGGAGGCTGTCGGCAAGGAACTGCATATTGTCAACGCCCACCAGAACACTGAGACTGGCGACCTGATAGGTTCGCAGAGACCTGTTCGTAATCGCCAGGCCGCTTTCGATGCGCTGGCCGCAGATGTCTCTGCTGTTCTTTTTACTTTGAAAGCCACTTCTACTTCTGATTCTCTGGAAGACAAGCTTACTGCTTACAACGCTATCGACACCGAGCTCCTCGCTTCCCAGGTTCCTCAACATGTCCGCGAGCGCATTGCTGCCAACATTATCCGTTCCAAGGCTCTCTTCGAATGGTCTGATGGTTCTCTTGTCCATGCTATGAAGACGGGGCAGTTCTTCCTGCTCGATGAAATCTCTCTCGCCGATGATTCCGTCCTCGAACGTCTCAACTCTGTTCTCGAGCCAGCCCGCACGCTGTTGCTGGCCGAGAAGGGTGTCGATAACTCCTTTGTAGTTAGTGCCGATGGTTTCCAGTTCTTCGCTACCATGAACCCCGGTGGTGACTTTGGAAAGAAAGAACTTTCTCCTGCCTTGCGTAACCGTTTTACTGAGATCTGGGTCCCGCCCCTTTCCGCCGAGGCCGATATTCTCCAGATCGTCAAGTCCAAGCTCCGCTCAGAACTCCGTTATCTTGCTCCCGTTGTTGTGGCCTTTTCCGGCTGGTTTGCCAACACCTTCCGTGCCACCAATGCTGCTGGCTTCTCTATCCGTGAGGTCCTCGTCTGGGTGCAGTTTATGAACAAAGCTATCGCTTCCGGTATCTCTCAAGATTCCGCCTTCGGCCTTGTTCACGGTGCCGCTACTGTCTTTATTGACTCGCTCGGTGCCAATCCTTCGGCTATGGTCTCTCTGAACCCGGCTACCGTTGGCGAGCAGCGGGTTGCCTGCTTAAACAAAATTTCAGAGCTTGTGGGCCGTGACATCTCTAATCTCTATGATTTGCGCCCCGAGTTGACAGCTACTAAGTCTGCCTTGACCATTTCTAGTTTCTCAGTCCCCCGACTACGGGGCGCTTCGGATTCCACCGGCTTTGCGTTCCACGCTCCGACGACCCGTCTCAATACCATGCGTGTAGTCCGTGCCCTCGATATGCAGAAGCCGATTCTGCTAGAGGGTTCCCCCGGTGTTGGTAAGACTACCCTCGTCGCCGCTCTCGCCAAGGCTTGCGGTCAGCCTCTCACCCGCATCAATTTGTCCGATCAGACCGATCTCATGGACCTCTTTGGTACTGATGCCCCCATCGAAGGTGCTAAGGCCGGGAATTTTGCTTGGCGTGGTGCCCCCTTCTTGCAGGCCATGCAAAAAGGCGAATGGGTGCTGCTTGACGAAATGAACTTGGCTTCCCAGTCTGTTCTCGAAGGTCTCAACGCCTGCTTGGATCACCGTGGTGAAGTTTACATCTCAGAACTCGATCAAGTCTTCAAATGCCATCCTGACTTCCGTCTCTTCGCCGCCCAGAACCCCCACCACCAAGGTGGCGGCCGTAAGGGATTGCCTTCATCTTTTGTCAATCGTTTCATCGTTGTTTACGCCGACTCCTTTACTCCCGAAGATCTCCTGCTTATAGCGCAGCATTCGTTTCCCATGGTCCCCGAAGATACCATCTCTAAACTGATTTCCTTCATCGCCCTCATCGAGCGCCGTGTTGTCCAGGATCGTGCCTTTGCTTCACTCGGTGGCCCTTGGGAGTTCAACCTTCGTGATACTCTCCGTTGGTTACACCTCCTCTCTTCACAGGAACCCCTTCTCCAGGCCTCACCAGGTGATGCCGGTGCCTTCTTTGATCTTCTGATCGCTGGTCGTTTCCGCACTGAGGCTGACCGTTCCGCTGCTCGCACTCTCTTTGCCTCTGTTTTCGGCTCTGAGCCTTCTCAATCCAACCACTATCACGATATTTCTCCCACCTACGCTCAAGTTGGTCGTGGTCTCATCGTCCGCGACGCTGTTCGACAACCCATACCCCTCTGCAATCTTACTATGACCCCGCAGCTCGCCGCCCTTGAGGCCCTGCTCGTTGCTGTTCAGCAGGCGCAACCAACTATTCTTTCTGGTCCTTCGGGTTCCGGTAAGAGTGCTTTGTTAGGCCATCTAGCCGCTTTGGCGGGTAAGGAACTGGTTACTTTTGCTCTGAACGCGGATGTTGATGCGATGGATCTTGTCGGTGGATTCGAACAGCACGATCCTTTGAGAGAAGTCAATGCGGCGTTGAAAAAATTACGCACTACTCTACAGACTACTGTGTTATCAGTTGCTCCGGCTCCGGCACCGCTGGATGCTCTGGTTCTGCTGACGCAGTTGGAGCAGTTTGCTGAGTCTGGTGGTCCGAGGGATGAAGACGTCGATATCCTCCGGAGAACTATCTCTGCCCTTTCTACACAGACCTCCTTCGATTCTATTGTCGGAAAGCAGCTTGTCTATGTTGCCAAGCTACTCTCGCAACCTTTGTCTGTTGCCAATCCCCGCTTCGAATGGCTCGACGGCGTTATCATCCGTGCCCTTGAAGCCGGCCTCTGGCTTGTCCTCGACAACGCCAACCTGTGCTCTGCCTCTGTCCTTGATCGTCTCAACTCTCTTCTAGAGCCTGACGGTTTCGTATCGATTAATGAGCACTGTGGCTCCGACGGTGAACCTCGCATTGTCCGTCCAGCTCCCGGCTTCCGTATCTTCCTGACCATGGATCCCCGCTACGGCGAGTTGTCTCGTTCCATGCGGAACCGTGCGATTGAAATCCACCTCATTCACCCGCTTAACGACTCCCAGGTTATACCACGGTACCTTAGGCGGGTCTCCGCTGTTGAATCCAGCCTTTACCGTTTTCAAACTGTTGTTTCTCTAGCTAAGGACTGTTTGGAGACGGAAGCTGTCAAGAGTCTGACAGGTTTCGCGGCGAATGGTCTTGCTATAGCAGACGTCTCACTTTTAGAGAGATTTGTTGTTTCTGCCCGAAACGGTGTCTTGTCCGCGGAACAATTGGAGGCTCTTCAGACGTTTGAGCAGTCGCTACATGGTGATGGGGGGCTGTGGACCCAAGTTGAGAAGATGTATTCTTCTGTAGACTCTGTTATCTCACCGAGCATTGTTTCTGCTCAGGTAAGTGTTTCTCAATTCCGTTATCATTTCACTTTATATATCAATATTTATTAACATGGCCCCCACAGCCCATCCAAACTCTCCGCAACTCCCCTCTCGTTCCCCTTATATCGGCTCTCTCTACCGCTGCCACCACTGGCTCTGCTTTACCCCACTGGCTCGCTGTCTGGTACGAATACCACACTGCTCTCCTTTCCTTCAACTCTGCTATCGCCACCCAAACTGCTACCGCCTCCCCCGCCCGCCTTTCGTCTCTCAATCGTTTCCAACGCTCCTTCCTTGTCCTCAAAGGTGGTACCAAGATCAAGGATGCTACTCAAGACCTCGCCAAGTTCCTTAAAGAAATCTTCATTGCGGTTTGCGAGTTCCTCCGTGTTTCTGCCGGTAACACCACGGAGTTGACTGTAAGTTGCCTATTAACCCTATTGCATATAACCTTACAGAGCTAACCCTATATACTTACAGGCCAAGAAGCAAGTACTCCGTCTAATTATGCACCACATGCAACGAACTTTTGCTTTTGCTATCGCTCCTGTATTCGATGATGCTGCCTTCCAGTCACACATGGCGCTGGGTACCTCCCTTGCTCGGACCTTCTCTGTCTCCGAAGTTGACTGCGTCCGTTCTTTTGCCGAGACTTTCAACGCCCGCATGACTGCTAATTTTGCTTCTGGATTCAACCTTACCACTGGTCTCTGGATGGAAGAGGTCTGGAGGGTGCTGCGTCCTGTCCCGTTGGCTAATGAGATCCTTGTTAATCAGACGGCAGCCATTACAAAGTTGGCGGCAAGATTCGATGCGTTGAGATGGAAAGCGAAAGCACCTATTCAGGATCTGAGCAAAGCAGTGGCTACATTGTGTACTGCCTATGGTCTCGTTCGCCGCAACTGTGATGGTTCTGAGATGAACCTTGATTCATTGATCGAGGCTTTAAAGAAGGAGATTGACGCTTTGGATGCCAGTATTGGCGTTGCCGCTACTGAGCTTTCTCCTTTCTTTAGAGGGGACTTTGAAGCTTTAAGACAGTTGCTTGTTCTGGATGCTGTTTCTCTGCATCCAGTTGATCGTGCTGCTGCCTTTTCTGCCCTGGCCGATATCGTTACCTTAGCATCTACCCCAACCATGAATGCACTTTTGCTTAGTGATGGTCCTTCAGGCGCCGGTGTTTCATCTCTGCAACTTGCTGACTTCTTGGTCTGCCAGGATTTGCAGGATAAGCTTGTCCGGAGCTCCTTCATCCCCAACATCATATCTCACATCAACGCTATGGCAAACACTAACCTTAATGCTCTAAGTCTTTTGGAGACTGAGCTGCCAATCTTGGGTCGCTACTTGGCTGTTGATACTTCAGCTGTAACTGTTGACCCTGTCGTACCTCTTTTGAAACTATTGGGTGATCTTACTGAGCAGGTTTTGGGCACCATTATTGAAAACCCGATTGAGATCATCAAAGCCATTGTTCCTCCTTCTGGTATTCCCGAACTTGTCAATATCAATTCATGGGTCGGGTCTACCTCCACTATGTTCGAGACCGAATCTTTTGCCAACGTTCCCGCCCATGTCACCTCTATTCTCAAGAATGATATCGCTGCTTCTTTGTCCGCCCGTGCTGCCGCCTTGGTTCCTAGTCCCCAGCAGACCCTTTTTGCTGGTATCGCCTGGGTTCAATTTGCTCTTGGTACTTTGAAGCTGTACGTCCCCGATCGTGCCTTTGATCCCCAGCTGCGCTCTGCCCTGGAGATTGAAGCCTACAACCAGTTGATGGAGTCTCTGCAAGAGCGTCTTAGTCGTTTAATGGCCTTCCAGGAGGCCTTTACTGGACAAAAGAACAGCGAAGAAATTACTAGTCTCGAACAAGAGATTGCTTCCTATGGTGCCCCTCCCGAAAAGGACATTGCCGTTTACCGCCCTGTGAGATCAGAGTTGTCCGTTATCCAGACCGAGTTTGGCAACATTGTCAAGTCTATCCTTCACTCCGACGCCATGGTTTCCTTTGTTGAGACTCTCAGCAAGAGCACCAGTGCTGCTGATATTGAGACATCTTTTGCTTTGTTGAATGGAAACATCTCTCACGTCATTGACCGCATCGCCTACCGCTTTGAGGCCTATCAAGATATGGTTCGTCCAGCTACTAACTTGTTGCGTTGCCTGCAACTTGGTCTTTCTCTCTGTGCCAGTACTTTTTCTGAGGTTGAGGCCTCTAATGCTGTCAAGGCTGGCAGTCATATAGGTCTCTTTGAGTCTACTCCCTTCTTAGGATCCGGCCCCGAATCACCGCTGCCTGGATATAAAGGATCTGCTTTTGAGTTCCTGGACTGTGTGATGCTTTCAGCTTCAGTGGAAGGCATTGATTCTCTTAGACCCGTCGACAGAGACTCGCTGTTCCAGTGCTTCCACAGTCTTTTTGATGAATGGAAAAAGAAACTTGAGATGGACAAAAAGGAAGAACAAGTCAACCAAAGCATCTTCCATTTCAAGGGTAGCTACGAAGATGAAGTCGAGAGGGACGAAGAAGAGTTTGCTGAGCTCTTCCCAACTTTTGACGAAGAACAAAGAGACGATGATGGAAACCTCATCTATATAAAGAAGGAAGAAAAGAAGCCCGAAACTTCTTTCTCCAATCGCATGAAGGTTCGCGACATGTCAATCCGCGTCGCCGATGTCCACCGTCAACTCTTTCTTTCCCTTCCCGAACCATCAGTTGCCATCCGCAAGCTTTTGACTACGGTTGGTCGCAAGGCTGCTCATGAACTGACCAAGGGTGCGCTCTGGGAAACTGACGACTCCGGCAAGCGGTCTCCTGTTGCTACTCGTTTGCTTCCCGTTGCTCTCGTGTCTTTACATGATGGTCTGGGTGATATCATGTCTATGGATACTTCAGCTGAGTATAACTTCTACACAATGCCAAACCTCCAGCAGGCTCGTGTCATTGTTTCTCTTACCGACCGTATCAAGGCTCGCTTCCGAGCTCTGCAGTTAGTTGACGAGATTGGCCACATGGCCCCGCTCAAGGAAGTCATCCTCCGCTGCAACAAGCTTTTGGAACTTCCCTATTCGGCTCCTTTGGCCCAGTTGCTTCCCAGAGTCGAGGCTCTTCATGCTGCTGTGTACGAGTGGCAGTTTGGCGGATGGGCTTCCTGCATTTACATGGCTCCCGCTCTGTATGAAGAGTTGACCATTACTATTGTCAAATGGCGTTCTATTGAGTTGACCACGTGGGCCCGTCTTCTCGACATGGAAGTGTCTCGTGCAGCGGAGAACGCTCGTGCTTGGTGGTTTGTTGCTTACCAAGCTGTTATTGCTAATCCTGCGGCCCTTCTTGCCGGTACTGATGAGGAACGCGAGCATTACATTGTCACTTTGGTCTCAGACTTGCAAATGTACTTCTCCTCTGCTCCCATTGGTGAATTCTTTGCTCGTCTGGAGCTTCTCAGAGCCCTTGGCAAGCATCTTGCCTTGATGGCGGAGACATTCCCTGTTCTTACTGATGTTCATCGCGCCCTTGAGAACTTCCTGGCCATGCAAAAACGTTTCAGTAATTCTATCGCTGAGACCATTGCTCGCGGTCGTGCCCCCATTGAGAAGCAGATGAAGATGGATGTTAAGCTTGCCTCATGGAAGGACACCAACATCTCCGCGCTTCGCGAATCCGCACGTAAGAATCATCAGAAACTTTTCAAGCATGTCCGCAAGTTTCGCGAGGTTCTCGCCCAGCCCCTGGAGCCCGTCATTGAGCGAGGCATTCTTGAAGAAAAGACTGCAGTTTCAGTCTTCACTACACCGGTAATTGGCGTTGCTGAGATTGCTCCTATTGGTGCTAATATCTCCGCTGATATTCAGAACTTCCTGCGTGACCATCGCCGTCTTGTCAATGCCCCTAAGACCATCTCCCTTATGGCTAAAGCAGCTACTCTACCTGAATCTGCCCTGAAGGCTTCCATAACCCTCAATGAGTGGCTCAATAGTCTCGTGGCCGCCGCCACTGAGCTTCGCAAAGAAACTCCCGAGTACCTAACTGAAGAGAACAAGGACGTTGTCAAGCACCTCAAGCAACGTAAGCGCAAGCTCTTTGCTGATACTCTGACCAACCTCAAGACCATGGGTCTCCGGTACCACCACGGTACCGATGCTCTGCTTGCTCAAAGTTCTGTCCCTCTCATCCTTGCTACTGCCAATTCACTCGTTGAGGAAGCCGAGGGAGCTGATTTCTACTGGCATAAGTTGGTAGACTTACTGCCCAAGGTCCGCAAAACTCCTAATGATCATCATGCGGAGCTGAGTGGGCAGGAGGTTACTCGTTGCGTTGGATTCTTAGAGAATGTCTTGTCCGTCGCCTTGTCTCAGCGGTCGGCATTAGCGGTTGCTGGTAAGAAGCTGTTACCTTTGGAGGCCCGCGTTGAGCGTGTCAAGAATCTGGCTGCTACTATTGCTGCGGAAGCTGTTTTGCCTGTTCCTGCTGATGCAGTGCAGAAGAGAAGCCTCAAATGGCTGTCGGAGACCATTCGTTTTGCTATTGAGTTGGTTTCCGTGCATGCTAAATTGGGAGGTTGTGATAATAAGATTCCCTCTGAAAAGTTGGCCTCTTGGCTCAAAATTTTCGACGGCCTGTCTACTCATGCGGATAAGATCGCTATTCTTCCTGAGGGCTTTACTTCTTCCGCTGGTCTGGCTATTTCTTCTAAATTGTCTGAGAACTCTGTCAAGTTCACCACCGAGATCTACGAACTCATTGCTCAGCGTAAAGATCTTGCATTTGTTCTCACTCAGCTCCTCAACTGGACTGGACTTGTCATCAACGTCAAGCCCACCGAACCTGTTGAGAACATCAACCTCCTTGATTTTGCTACTGAAGTCTCCACTCTTGTGGACAAAACTCTGGTTGCTGTCGAAGCGTACAAGAGGGCCTCCAGTGTCCTTCCTGCCTCAGATGAGGACCAGGGTTGGTTCATCACCTCTCAGAAAGTCACTGTCTCCATGTTCTCTGCCTTACGCCCCGATGAACTTAACGCTGGTATCCGCAAACTTACGGAGAAGCTAGCTTCTCTTCCTGGCACCACTGATGATCAAGTTTGCGCCAACATTGCTGGTCTCCTAAGACCGGCAGTTCCCATCTTTAACCAGTATGTCATGATTGTCCGCGCTGCTTATGAGCGGATGTTGGAAATACACTCGGCTACCACCTATATGGGCTGGACTCTCGGGAAGACTTATGTTCACCTTGCTAAACAAGGCTTCTGCACTCCACAAGAAAAATCCGATGAGAAGGGTGAAGCGGGTGCTGAAGGTAAGCTTGAGGAAGGCACTGGTCTGGGTGAGGATCGGGGTGGAGTTGAAGATATCTCGAAGGATATCGAGCCAGATGAGGATCTTTCGGATCTGGCGCAGCAGTCTGATGAGAAAAAGAATGATGAGGAGATTGAAGATAGCAAGGATGCTGTTGATATGGGAGGTGAAGACCTTGAAGGTGAAGATGGCTCTACTGCTGGTGATGAGGAAGACAAGGAGGGTGAAACTTCAGATGAAGAAGATGACATCGATGAGGAGATTGGTGATGTTGATGATTTAGATCCTACCACCGTTGATGAGAAGATGTGGGATGGTGAGGGTGAGGATAAGGCTGATAAGGATCAAGTTGGTGATTCAGCGAAGGGTGATAAGAAGGATGAGCAGCAGGCTGCTGAGGGGAAGAACGAGGAGGCACAGGATCCTAAGAATAATGATACTGCCGATGGTGATGATAATGGCCAGGCTGATGAGAATAATGAGAACGAAGAGGACGAGGCTGGTGAGGCCCAGGACGAAGCCATTCGTCAAGACCGAAATGTTGACGAGACTGAGGTTCTTGGTACCGATGACATGGAATTAGATTTGGAAGATATAGATGGTGGGGATACTGAAGAGGGGCTCGAGGATGAGCTTGGCGATATGGAGGTAGATGCCGAGGAGAACCAGGAAGTCGAGGGCGAAGAGGAGAAGATTGACGAGCACAATGACAGGGTGGAGGAGGAAGAAGAACAAGATGAAAAAGTTGCCGACAACATTAATGAAGCCAACGAAAATCCTGACAAGACAGAAGAGCCTGAAGACGACACCGAGGTTGACATGCCTACTGGAGAATCCATGGACCCCGAAAATGAAGATCCCACCGCTAAAGAAGAGGAGGCTACTCAGCCCGAGGAAGAAAAGGACAACAAAAAGCCTGATGACTCCAGGGATACTGATGAGAACGTTGCCCCCTCCGATGTCCAATCTGGCGGTCAAGATCAAAATGCCGAAGACTCTATGGATATTGACAATGGCATAGCTGGTGCTAAAGGCAAGCAAGAAGATGGTAGCAAGGGTGCAGAGGCTGACGAGAAAGACGCCGAAGCGGGAACTCAGGGTTCTACTTCCAGGCCTGAGGAGAACGCGGACAAACCAGATGAGTCACAGAAGGAAGATGACATCCAAGCCAATGTCAAATCGGAGCCTTTCCGTAAACTAGGTGATGTCCTTGAACAGTGGCACCGCCAGAATCGGGAGATCAAGGAGGCCGACGCCTCTGAGGAGACTCCGTATGAGAAGGAAGCTCAGGATAAGCATTATGAATCCGCCCAGGAAATGAAGCAACAAGAATTCCAACATTTGCAGGATGAAGTTGCTGTTCCCGACGCCCAGGCCATTGGTGCTGCCTCCGAAGAAGAAGTCGTCCCCATCGATGATGCTATGGCCATTGATGATGACGCCGAGGGTTCTGGTCCCAAGCCTGTGCCCATCGATGATACCGCCGTCGATGAGACTCCCGAAAAACCCGATACCACAGAAAATAGATCTGATACCGACAAGGAAATGGCGGATACCGAGCAACATGAAGATAAGAACGATCCCGAGTCCCGCTTAGGAGTTAAGACTCGTACTGGTACCTACAACCCGGAGCCCTCGCCCTCGCCTGAGATGGACCTCGCCAACGAAGATCTCCCCGATGCGGAATCCGAGACGGAAATTGCCGAGACTTCCACTCAACTTTCCGCCACCCATCTCAAGGATAACCTTCTTCCCTTTGACGGGTGTCTGTCTGTCTGGGACGAATACACTACCAGTACCTTCCCTCTATCTCAGGTCCTCACTGCCCAGCTCCGCCTTATCCTCTCCCCCTCCCAAAGCACCAAGCTCTCCGGCGCCTTCAGAACCGGTAAGAGACTGGCCATCAAACGGATTATCCCGTACATCGCCTCTTCCTACAAACGTGACAAGATCTGGCTGCGCCGTGCCGTTCCCACCAAACGTGCCTACCAGATCCTCATCGCCGTCGATGACTCGCGTTCCATGGGTGAATCTGGCTCCGGGAAACTTGCCCTGCAGTCTCTCGTGATGACCACCCGTGCCCTGTCAGCCCTCGAGGTCGGCCAGGTCGGCATTCTTGGATTCGGCGCTGACGTTGTCACTGCTCATGATCTCGCTCAGCCGTTCTCGTCAGCCGATGCGGGTGCCCGGGCACTTCAACACTTCCGCTTCGAGCAAGAAAAGACCGATATCAGGTTATTGATCCGGAAGACAATTAACACCTTCAAAACAGCACGTCTCCAGGCGCTAGGCAGTGCCGGACAAGATTTGTGGCAGTTGGCCTTAATCTTATCTGATGGAATCACGCCATCTAGTGAGCACGATGCGATTAGACGGTTGTTGCGTGAGGCAGTTGAGGAGAGAATCATGGTTGTGTTTATTGTGATGGATGATACGAAGGCGCGGGGAGGCAAGGGGAGCTCGGTGTTGGATTTGAAGTTTTCAAGCTTTATGAAGGATGAGGATGGCAATCCGCAGGTTGTCATGGGGAGATATCTGGATACGTTCCCATTCCAGTATTATCTTATTGTGCACAACTTGGAGGATTTGCCGGGTGCGCTGGCTGGGTTGTTGAGAACTTGGTTTGCGGAGGTTGCTGCTTGAGGTTTTTTAAAAAGTTGGTATGATAATGGAAATAATGGTGTGTTGATATTTACTTTTTGTTTTTTCTTATATCCTTTCTTCTATCTGCACATCTACATATATGGCGTTTATCGGGATTTCTTTTTAGCATAGCACATCATTGATTTCTGTACATACTATCATAAACAATAATCTCAATCACTCCCATTAATATGTGACATTCCCTTTCCAAATCTGGTGTAAGCCATCACTCCTCCATGTGGCGGCCACATGGCAAACACCCGACCAATCTTTTCTCTTCCCCTCCATTTGCGTATCATTATCACATATATAATTTTCCTCTTTTCCCCTTCTCTGCGATGGATGGGAGTCGTATG
Source organism: Ambrosiella xylebori (assembly GCA_002778035.1). Taxonomy (NCBI): domain Eukaryota; kingdom Fungi; phylum Ascomycota; class Sordariomycetes; order Microascales; family Ceratocystidaceae; genus Ambrosiella; species Ambrosiella xylebori. Next base: position 1,220,206 of record PCDO01000002.1, read on the forward strand.
ATTATTCCAGTCTAACGTCGCAAAAAACGCGACAACCTGCAGATTTATGGTGGTATCCGAGAGTTGGAGGTCAGCCCAAATCTCCAATCTCCAACTTCGCCCTTTCCTATCTTGGTGATCGACTGCAGCGTTACCAAAGTAATAACCAGATTAAGATTGAAGAGCGGTGGGAAAAGAGTAACGTTGGAGAATGTATCTTTGTGTTACAATGATCAACGTCATGTCAAGAGTGGGAAATCTGAACAAGGCACAATTACAATTAGTTTGGGATACTACAGCGGACTTAGGCTTGCTTGTGGGCCGCAAAATATTCATAAATGATCACTCATATTCTGTTATCTATGTCTAGTGTTACAGTCTATTAAAAAGGGACTTTTTATTCGGGCGCTCGCCTCTACAGGACAAGTCGCCCAAATGTATGATGATAAATGATGGTAATGTACAGCAAGGGTGGTTGGTATCGTCCTCTCTCTCCATTTCCACAGACAAATATAGGGGGGGGGATTAAGAACTGCTTCTCCACCAAAGATACAAAGGAAAATATGACGAAAGAATCTAAGGAATCAAGTCGATAATGGGAAATAACCCTAATGCAACGAAAAACGCATTTAATAGCTCCGCTGGACCAAGAAGAAATGAACAAATGCACGCACATAACCCCTCTAACTTGAAAGATAGAAAATGGAAGAAAAATAAAAGGAAACAGAATCATGTTACAACATCAACATTGCCGAACTGATTAATAGCGGGTGATGTCACGACCGAACCACCAGGAGCTGAACCAAGTGAAGGGAACGACCAGCCTATTTCTCCAGGACAAAGACTTGGTCATGTAGGCCATGCGCCACAGGATCCAGGCAGCTTTACCCTTAAGGGCATCCTTGTCCTTCTGGTACATGGCGTTCCAGGAACCAACATAGGCCATGACACCGAGATTGTTGAACTTGAAGGGGGTAGAGGCTTCCTTGCCCGAGTTCAATTGCTTAGCGAGGTAAGCAGCCTCCTGATTGGCAACCTGAGCGGTAGCGGGGTAGGTAGCGCCCTCGACAGCTGTGCAGTCACCTAGGGCGAAAACATTGGGAAGGGGAGCGGAGGCATCGGAAGCAGTGTCCTGGATCTTAACGCGGAGCCTATCGTCGACAATGATACCACCGGAGCGGGGGTGGCGCATGACCTTGACCTTGGGGGCATCGGAGAGGATGTTAGGGATAACAAACTCGCCGTCCTGAAGCTTCTTGACCATGGGGTTCTGGGTGAGACCAGTAGACCAAACGACGAGACCGGCGCCAACCTCGGTCTCGGGCTCCTCCTTGATGTTCAGCTTGAGAACACCCTCGCCATCCTCAGCGGCACCCCCCTCACGGCGGATACCGAGGAGAGAGTGACGAGTTTTGATCTCAATACCCTGGCGCTTAAAGAGGTTCATGGCGAAGGAGGACAGAGCAGCGTCGAACATGGGCAGGACCTTGGGAGCGACATCGTATACGGTGACGCGGATGAGGGGAATCAGCTCGGGGTAGAGTTTGACCATGTCCTCGTGAATGAGATCGTGCAGCTCGGCAGAGAACTCGATACCAGTGGGACCACCACCGACAATGGCAAAGTGCAGAAGGTCACGGCGCATCTGCTCAGAGGTGGTGGGCAAAGCAGCACGCTCAAAGCAGCGAAGGAGACGCAGACGGATGGCACGGGCATCACCAACATCACGGAGGAAGAAGGCGTTGTGACGGACACCTTTTACACCAAAGGTCTGGGAGTAAGCACCGACGGCAATAACTAGCTTGTCGTAGGGGACATCAAAGAGACGGCCCTTGACACCGGCCTGGGTACGGAGGGCAATGGCGGCGGTGGGAGAGGAGACAGACTCGGGGGCAAAGGCCTTCTCGTCACCAATGTTAGTCTCGATAGTGATGGTCTTAGTCGAGAGGTCGATCTTATCAGCCCAGCCCTGATGAAATTTGTCGATGCCGAGGCGACGGATGGGCTCAGTGACGGCGTGGAACTCGAGGGTGCCGGTGGCAGTGGAGGCGAGGAGAGGGGTGAAGACGAAGTGGGAGCGAGGGGAGATGACGATACGCTCATACTTTGAGGGATTGAGCTTAGCGGCGAGGTTGTAGCCGGCCCAGCCGGAGCCGAGAATGACGACGCGCTCGCGAGCGGCGGGAGCGGCCGACAAGCTAAAGGAGCGGGTGGAGGCCGGCAAGCGCTTGACCAGAGATGTGATGGGCATGTTGGCTGTGGATGTGTAGTGGGTGACGAGGTGGAGAAGCAGGGGGGGAAAGGAACAGAGAGTTTGCTAAGATGATATTAGGGACGAGATTGTATGTAGACCTCGAGTGAGCACTATGGCAAAAAAAAAAAGAGCGACAGACGTTCGACCAGGAAAGACCGGAGACCAAATGAAAGGTTAGTGAGAGCTTCGTCAAAAGAGGAAAGCAAGGAACAAATAGAAAAGAAAAAGAGGGGCGAGAACTTTTTTTCGTCGTTTCTTTTCTTTATTTCTTTTTTTGGTTGTTGCTGTCCGAGTCTGTGGTTGTGGGTAGAAGGAGGCCGTAGGATGAGGGAAGGAAAGAAAATTGCGGAAGCACGGCGTTGATTTGTGGTAATTGGGGGGCAGAAGCACAGTAGAAGCCAGTTATTATTTGTCTCTTTGAATTGTAAAGAAAAGATTTTTTGTTTACTTGCTTCAAAAAACAATAGGGAAGAGATTTGTGATGGTGGAGCCGTGATCCGGGGAAACAGAAACTCGGGGCAGATGAAAAAATATTTATATGGATGGGAGCACGGAAACAGGCCAGGATAGGACTCTGAACGAGAGTTTGGCTGGGACAAATCTCGGAATGGATAATGAAATCGAAAGGGAGAGAAGAGGAAGTGGTAGAATCAAGAACATGTAGGTTGCTAGAGTAGATATAACCAAGAGACTTACAACGATGAAAGACCGATGCTAAGTATTTAATTAATGAGGGTAAGGAGGGTTCCGAAGTTAAAACTTAATTCACATGTATTGTAAGACAAAGTAAAGAAAAAAACGTTGGTAAACAAAGATTTATGTATAAGTGAAAAATTCTGAACGTCAGCAACAAAAATCTTGAAAAATAAAGGATGAAAAAAAATACAGTTGTAATACCAGAAAAAACAAATATTGTCAAATGATAAATTTCCTCAATATAATCAATAAATCCAGAGGAAACTTCAACCTGGCCTTCCAGGGATCAAATAAATAAATAGATAAAAAATGAAAACAGAGATTGTTGGCAAAGGCCGAGGAAGACGCAATCCACAGGAACTAATCACAATCAAGATGATTCTAAGCTGTCAAGGAAAAGTTGAGATATACGCACGAGATATTCATCCATTGTGTCCAGTTGGTGATATCTCAATTTCAAGGATTTTTTTCCTCTTAAGATGGCTTCATATGAGATTTCACCCAAGTGTGAGTGACTGCATAAGGACTCATTCTTATTGAAGCCAAAATCATGAGAAAGTGGCACGATTTCTGCATAGAGACACACTGGGAGTCACATTCGCAATTGCCACCTTGGGTGTAAGTGTCAAACCAGCTTCTTAAAACCAACAACAATCCACTTAGTATTTTCTCGGGATATTCACTTTTTTTTTAACTCTTTTGCAATCATGGACATCAACACTCTAAACAGCGTCTTCTATCCGAGCAAGGAGAAATCCAACTATTTGGCAATCTTATTTTTTCTTTTACCCGCCTGGTCCGTTTCGGAGCTTTTCGGCATACTGTTACCTGTCAAAGAACCCCAACTACGGCCATCCAGCCAGGGCGGGAATACCGAACTCGCCGTCGTAGACAATACCCTAACCACACCAACAAAAAATAACCAAATATTTAACAGCCGTTACTACTTTGGAAAATGGCCATGTTTTCCATCTTCCAATTTCCTAGTAACTTCTTAGCAAAAATGGCCCCTAAACCTACCAGAAAAGGAAAAATTGCCCATCACTGCATACTAATTCAGTCTAAAAGAACAAGAAAATACCCTACTTGGGCGCTAATTATGTTCATTGCTGGAAATTCAGGAGGGAATCTTCCCGGGCTTCAATGACGGCGGTATCAAAAGCTTAAAAATCCAGGAGGCGAAAGAAAGAAAAAAAAAAAGACAACGCCAGGGCTCTCCGGATTTAGATCAGGGGCTGGTAAAGCAATCTACCTGTGCTGAACGACAATACTAAATATCTAACAATAACAACAGGGCAAATGGCACATGTCTATGAAATCATAATGCTTTGTCGTTAATCGTTTTTCTGAAAAGAAAAATAGCCAGGGTTCTGATATTTCTATCCCAGGCGTAAAGATTGGCGTCTGAAAGTGGAAATCAATAGTGTTATTTTGTCGGACAAGGTACCGGCAGACGGGGTTTGAAGCCAATAACCACCCGTAGTATTTTAAACTTGAGTCTATATATCTACATGGCATCGCGCCTTATCAAAGAAATAGAAATACGGTATATATACAGTTGATATATGGGGAAGCTAGGAGAAACCCCAGAGTTTGAAATAGCACGAGAATTCAAGCCTCCTTTTTCTCTTTGTTCCACGATACACATTAAACGTGTATTCATTTACACGCGTATACAAGGACATTGAGCAAATGGGGAGCCGGTGTTTGATAAGCAGCTTTAATTATTGTCGGTAGCCCGCTCACGCCGTCACCATAGGACCCTCTCTTCCAAATCATTCATTCCAATCCCAACTATTCAATCAATAACCGAGTTTACCTGTAGTCATTGAAAAGATATATTACGGAGTGACAAAATCTGTGGACATGTCGTCATCAGCAACTCCTGTCTGTACCTTGCGAAGAATGACGAATAAAAATCAATATATTTAAATCAAAAGCAGAGCCTAGTTGAGATTTGCGTTTTGGCAGCGCTTGTGACAACCTAAGATTACTAGCCAAGCCCGTAAAATTCTCGGCGTTCCACCATGTAAAGAAAAAAGAATCTCGAAATTTAATTGGTTGGCAAACTCCAGGAGCGACCGAGTCAATTCTTTTTTTCTTTTTACTCTTTTTGGATTGGCCTGGAATGGATAAAAACTTAATTTCAATTTTACAATTTGTTGCCTTAGACTTCGGGCTCAAAGGGGTTAACCCACAACAATCATTGCATTACCAAGACTCAGTGATGGCATTCAGATATGAAGACCACAACAAAAATCACCAACTACGTCTATAATTGATATTTTAGTCTACCTAGTAAATTTTATATATGCCCTGCTCACTACCTTCTCGCATATGGTATACTATATACATACCAATGGCATACTAATTGAACCTCCTCCCACTCATCCCATCTACCCTCCATTCACATCTTCAACTCCACCCACCTTGCTTCCCATCTGCACCTCCACCCAGCACTTCCCATTTCCCAAACCTCCCCAGCCTTGCCTCCTCTCCTTCTCAGTGACTTATCTGCCACATGCATCGCACATTATATATTCTCGTCGCACTCGGCGCCTCTACCTGCCTATCTCTGCAAAAATGTTAAGTGCAAACGCAATGTCGTTAGCCCTGCCAATGTAGCTCTAATCCTTGGCTAACTCTTGGCAGCATGGCGGGCTGGATTGGATTTATTGTCGTTGCGTTGAAAGTGGGCCCCAAATCTGAACAGACCCGATTTTCTGGGTCTTTCTTAAAAACCCTAACGAGGGTTAGTATGCACACTTTTTCTTCCATTTGCCCACTTTGGTGGATTCTTGTCCAAGCCACGGAAAAGAAAAAAATCAAAGTATAATCGTCAACAGTTTCATTTCGTACTAAATCTATATATCAACTCAGATATGCCTTTTTTCGAGGATACTTGAGAACATAATATTGCATCGTTATAATTACTGTCTCTAGCCCCGTCCGACAACTTGACAATTCATAATAGCGACGTCATTATCTATGATTACGAATAACCGAGGCTTCGCTGATTCAGCTATCCCTATGACTTGCGTACGGATAGGCATGACATTGTGACTGGAGCTAAATAAACTCCATTCCCCCAACAGCCAATATCTCCGTTCTCCCGGAATCTGTTTGTCCTCTGTCAGTTGAGTTGCAACCAGCTGCACCTTGATAGAACCTTCATTTCTTTTATCTCTGATCTTTTTTTTATTGAGCCGCAGAGTTATAATATTACTGTCACGTGCTTGTCTGACAACTTCTCAGTCTTTGTCCCTTTTTGAGATGATAAATACGTGATAACTTGTCATGAAATTCGCATGACAACATCAATCCATCATACAGAGTACCCTTTCTCGGTTGATTATACCCTTTGTTGCTGAAAAAAAAACCACTAATGAGCCCCTATAGTCAAGAGAATCTAAAGAGAATCAATTAACCACACATAAACCTTGTGATTGTGATCCCCTGACGCTGGTCTTTCTCGGCCCTCATCGTCTAGCAAAGAAAACTATCGGGAGTCGATCCGTAAGATTCCGGGGGTTCCTTGTTGACATGATGGGGACCGGCGGGGGGAGGGGGAGAAGTAGGAGTAGGTCGTTGTGATGATCATGGGGTTCTCTTTACCGCGGAAGTCATAGTCCGGTTTATATGAAGTCATGTTCATTGAGAGAATTTTCTAGTCTTGAGAAATTTGTAGATTGGGTGTAATTTGGTGAATATTTGTTGAAGCTAGATGGTTGCCCGTTCACTATTGACTTTTGTTGTGATGTGATGTAAACATCTGGAACATTTATCAGATCTAATTCTGTAATGACAGTATATCTAACATCTCTACCCATCAAACCACATTTCCGAAGTGCACGTAACCTATCCCGGCATCACAATCCACAACATCGTCTCGGCCCATACCCTGAGACGTCACCCGCCACATGCCCCTTCATCTGCATTCAATCCTCTGCTGTGGCCTTGGAAGACCGAACCCCTCGCTCAATAACCTCGGTGAACTCAAACCCCCCACATCCCAAGATTTTAATGAATCTTTTTCCCCCTTCCCAATCCCTGCTCTCTTCCCGTGAGAGCCCCTCTCTCGCTCCTTGCAATGGAAAGGCTCTATCAGAAACAGTCTATTTTTTGGCTTTTATTTCTGTCCAAGTACTAAGGCCCATGGTATATGAATTGCATTGAGGAAACAGGGTCGCAAGGTCATGGTGGGATTTAGTGGGGTTGGTGTCGGCCCAGTCAGCGGTGGGGCGGCGGAAGTGGCAGTCGAGAAGATTATGTTCCGTTTGTTGAGCTGTCAGACTTTCTTGTGGAAAATAATTGAAGGTTTTGGTTGCTGATATGATTTTGTGTGAAATAACGACTGTTTCGGTGGATGGTAGGTGTAATGTCTGGTTCTGAGAAACCCCATGGAGAGTGACTTGCCGCCCGGGTTATAGAAAGCCGGATCGGCAATTAGCAAAGATGAATTTATTATCAAGAACAAGGCCAAGCAGTAGCCGGCGCAGAAGAAGGCTACTTTTTGAATCGTCTCAGATGATGACATTATCGACGATGATGATGATGGACTCGACGTTGAGTTTCATAATGACGATGAGTGCGAGGCGCGATTTATAGGAAACAATGGCATGTTAAATTCAAATTTATAGCATTTCTTAGGACTCTAGTCCATTCCATGATAACATTCCTGTCAATATGCTTTCTAACAGCTAGCTGTGATGGTGAAAGGGAGAGTTTGCTATGTTATAACCCTACACATATTATGCATGTGACAAAAAAGTATTCTGAGATCTTTATTTAGCCTATGTAGTAGATAAAAAGGAAAGAAATATTTGATAAATGCCAAAAGAATATGAAACTGTAGCTGCCTGACAGTGCCAAGACTAAAATATTAGAAAAAGGAATGACATGAACCGATGCGTTACACGGCGATAAAATGCAAAAACCGTCACTTCTATGCTCCCCGGCCCCTCCATAATAGATCAAGAATAAGATCATGACAAAAGAAACAACCCCATTTAGAAGTTGGAGTTAGCCTTAGTGTTAGACTGAGATGATACCTCGACATTATTAACCGTGATGGTCTTGCCAGTGGTTGAAGTAACCCTGATATCAACCGAGTCAGACCTAAAGCCATTCTTAGCAAAAAAAGTCGTCCTCCCTCCGGGAAGTCTCCTCCCACGAACTACCATTGGTAGAAACCCTGAAAGACGCGATGGACACATCGGGGTTGACAATCTGTATGCTGAACCAATCGCTGTTGGAGCCGTCGTTGTTCTGGAGCTCTAGGGCAGATGAAATGCCGCACTCAACGAACTCGTAAGAAATGTCGATAACGCCTTCGGACTTGGCTGCGAGCTCGGAGAAGACGTCGGGGAAGAGGTCAAGATGGTCGGCGTCGATGATCTGGAAAGGGCGGAATATTAACGTGATTTCCAAAGTAGCAGGAAAAGCGGATGAACATACCATGGCGATGATGCTATTATCACTAAGGCCAGTAATATTCACGCAGGCACCGCAGTTGGCGGCAGAATCCCAAGCGGGGAGAGTAGGCAACACCATAGAGATTGCTGGGGATAGTGTACTTGGAGAAAGAGCAAGTACTACCCTCAAGATCACTAGAGTAGTAGGTAGCCGTGCCGCTGCCAGGGTTACCAACGACCTTCTTGTCACTGGGTGGATGCCTTAGAGACAGAAGCAGCAGTCTAAGTCTCAGTGGCCTGCTTCTTAGCGGCAGCGGCAGTTGAGGTAGAAGGCCCGGTAACGAAGGGAGTAGTGACAAAAGTAGTGGTAGTGGACTGGCAAGCAGTGGAACCGTTATCATGGTGAATGAAGAGACCCTTGATTTTGTCAAGAGCATTGCCGGTATGGACATGAGCTTCAATAAAGTTGGTGGCGGCAAGAGTACTGAGAGCCAGAATGGAAGTGGCGGCGCGCATATTGGATAATGAGTAGGTAAATAAAGTGATGGTAAAAAAATACAAAGCTTAAGAGAATTACGTCAATATTCCTGATATCAAAACGAAGACTGGATAATGAGATGAAAAGATTGTGTTCTGCTTGATGACAAAGCAAATAGATCACTGTAACGAGAAAGCACGACTATTCTAAGTTACGTCTGAGAAAGAAAGAACTTGTGTAAGTGACAAGAAGAGAAAAAATGAAGATATGAAATTGATAGCGAAGAAAAGAGGATAAGAACATAAAGACAACTGGACCATGGAACTATATAAATATTCGAGAGATAACTGGGATATCGAGCCTTGGAGGCTTGGTCTTAGTCAGATCTGAATCTCAGAATTCTCCACATGATCCATATATTTCTCAGACTGCTTAGTGCATAGTATGAGTGAATAGTGAGCACCAAGCGTCAAAGGCACACTAGTGACTTCGTCCCTCATCCCAAGATTTCAGCATCGTGACATCCTCCAGGTAAACTCTTTCATTTTCCCTATACTAACTCAGCTATCCTCTTTGCTCTAGATATCATGGCTATTTCTATACACTACCCCTTGAACCATCGGTTTTACAACTTTATCACTAGAAACCACTCAATATCTTCTGGCATATTCTTGCACCACAAAGTCCATCAGTTGCCCCAAAAGGCTAATAAGGTTATGTGGATGCCAGGGACAAAATGCCTGCAGTCGTTCGCGGCCTCACCATGAACTCTGCTCACGATCACCGCCAGAGAATCTATGTTTTAGATTGAGACTAATCCACCAAGACTAAAGGCTAAAAGGACCACGCCCCATCTGTTCTGCACAGTAGATCTTCCAGTTTAGAGTAAATGATTTTTAGAATGAATACAAAAAAGCGCCTCATTCTATTCTATCCTCTGCCAAATCTCTCTAAGACACCAAGTGGAAAGTAGTTACACCTCCTCCCCTTCCAAATCCATCATCAATCTCTCGCTTCCACTGCTGCCAGTTAATATCTACCCAGAACGAGTCCCAGGATTCTACCGTCTATCAGAGATCTCATTATAACATAAATAGTCAAGGGATGCCACTGCTCAATATTCCACCAGTCAAATCCAGCTGGTTGCATATACTATTGGCGGATATGAGCAAAAGCTCAGACTTTTGGTGGTTAGAGGTCGTTTGTTTGTCAGATGAGTCATGTGTGACAGAGCTACTGTAGTTTGTAAGGATTCCTAGGATGAGTGCCACTAATAGATGTGATATTCAGCATGCTTTGTAAACCTTCGGGTGCAACTGAGGTCTTTGTGCTTTAGATCAGGGGCACAAAGATGTTTCAGAATTAGTTTATTAGAACAAAAGGAGTCTAAGTGATGGAAAGATCCTGATTCAGGGACCAAGAGGATGGGGAGGGAGTTGGTGCAAGTCAGGATTCTTTCCATGAACTACTTCTTTGTGTCTACTAATTTATGATTTTTTCAAGCATAATGTTTCGAGGAGATGAGACAAAGAAATGATCTGAATTAATTCGTCAAAAATTCACGTAAAACCTTTTACCTATCGAGCATTTCTTTGATAAAATTGAGTGTTATATAGTAGGGTTAGGATACACGAAACACTAACTGTAGTCTATGAGTTATTCCAAGGCTTAGCGTAAAGATAAGGGCCTTTCAAATTTTCAAGTTTTGTTTTTAGCCAGGAACCAAAACTAGAAAGAGAAACTTTGATTGCAATGACAAGATGATAAGTCTCCTTGGCTTCAAAACTGGTGTTGCCAGAAAGGCCCAGACTCGAGGTCCAGAACAGCACGTGATCATATTAATTCCAACACATTAGGTGTATATGCATGTTTCATCCAAAAGATTCCCATTGTATTCAACCTATAAAAACAGACTACTTGATGATATTGAAACTTACCTAACAAGAGGAATACCCGTAAAACCTAAACCACAAGAAAATACAGATCAAATATGAATATCCAGAAACTCCAATGAACTCCGCTCATAACTTGAGACACAGATTACCGCCGTGGCTGTTTTTTCGAAGGCGACCCTGCTTTTCCAACCTCTTCTCCCTTCTAGGCAATGTTGCTGTGACGAGGACGCTTGCGGCCACTGGTAGGAGCCGGTTGCATCTTCTCCTTGCTCTCACGCTTGAGCTTGTCGTCGAGAACGCGGGCTGTGATTTGTTAGACACCATTTATCGAAAAGACATTATGAAAAGACAGGAACTTACTCAGAACGTCGTAACCAAACTGGGGATACTCCAAACACAGAGCGCGGAACTCGTCCTCGGCCTCGGAACGAAGCATGTGCGAGCGGGTAGCCCAAAAGTTGGCAATGGGGGCCCGGATGGTTGTATCGTCTGTCTTGGTGTGACCATAGACATAACGGGCGTAGGTAATTTCGCCCTGGACGGTGGAGTTGATGCAGTGGATCTTGGAAGAAGCTAGAATGCGGAGGGCATCAACACCCCACTTTTCAGCGAGGGTGTAGACGCGGGCGTGGCACAGGAGCTGTTCGCCAGAGTCGTCAACAGAGGGAACGGTGGGATCGGTCTCGAGAGTGCGTTGGCCAGTGAGCTTCCTAGGGAAGTACTCACTAGTGTACAGGAACTCGAGGAAGGACCCAACGGCGTCGATATCTTCGTCGGGGAGTGACACAAGACGGTTCTGTACAGACCAATCGGTTAGCACCAGGGCAAATAAACAATTTATATAGGGCTTAGATAATCAGCATACCTCTCCCTCGAATTTAGAAACAACATCGGCTAAGAAAGGACTTTGGATAAGCAGGCCCTGGTGGGCTGCAAGCTCAGTCTGCTTCTCTCCACTACCAACAATCAGGGTCACTATCGGGGTGCTGAGGTGGTTAAGGAAGGTAATGCGCGGCGCCGGCTCTGGTCCCTTCTCTTGCTGAGTTTCGGGGGCATCCTCATCAATAGGCTCGTTCTCAGCGGCGGGAGCGGTCGCTTCCTCAAGAATAACATCACCGTCACCGGCACCCTGGTCCATATCAACATCAGCTGAGGGGTTCTCGGTGATGGCAGGTGTGATGTCAGTAGATTCGCGGATTTCCCCAGACATGACGTTGGCAATAGTGTAAATTAACAATTATAGAAAAGAAAGATTCAAAACGACGGACTGTGTCGTAAAACGAGTGACTGTTGCGGTAGGTGTGGCGAATTAGGGAAAATAACTGGCGATCAAGATAAGATGCTATAATCAATGGCGCAGGATATCTTGAGTAAACCCTAATTATATTGATGGGAAAGGATAAAGAGTGGTGACGGAGACGTATTCGAGGACCAGCATGCAGACGCCCAGGTTACGACAAAAAAAATAGTTGCGCATCGCGACTGTGTTTTGCGACAAACCCTGATACTAGGGTTGATACCAAATTTCAGCCTCATGAGCGCCACATATTAGGATGATGAGGTCATGTGGCGTTGCATCATCAAGCTTAGCAATAACTGGCCAGCTATCGGAAATCACGAATTAGCAGATGAACAACTCATTAAGATCTACTTGCAAGTCTTATATCTTCTCATTATTCTACACTGATATATTGACTTTGTACCCTGTGATATCTGCCCAGTTAGTGGTAAGTTTGATGTCCAACTTGAAAATGTCTCCCATCGTCTCCACATTCGCAACACGAACCCCGCTGAGAGATGCATCAGTGCTAGCATCGTAATCGCACCTATACAGACAGTTTGCATCTTTATCAAACTTAAAATATAATTGAGGATACTGGATGTCTTGATTTACAAAGATATTGATGGTCTCTACCGCATCTGCAAGACGAACTAACCAAATAACACCTTGAGCTCTAAGACCCTGATATCAGAAGTCCGGCGGCATGCACTGAGCTGCATATACATGTTGATATCAGTTTTTGACAACAGACTAGACTTGCCAGATTTCTAATTATCATCTTACTTGACCTGAGCTGAGTCATATCGTCGACCTTAAAACAGTGTTCATTTCAAAAAGAAAATTGATATTAACTTTATACTGAGTCTTTGGTGGGTCTTTTTCATTTTTGATGGTGGAAGCTACGGCTTCGGTCCCAAATACTAGCTGATCTTAGTAATTTTTGCTGACTGGTGACATCGTTGCCCATACATAGCCTGCGCAACTTTGGGTGTTACTTGGCTGCAGCTAGATCCAAAGACGTAGGAACAAGTTTACAGACTGCATCCCACTCCGTCAAAAAGCACACGACCGTCATTTGCACCGATCTGGCATTCAAGCCATCGTGGCTCCGAGCCATTACATCACAGACTGCATCTCGACTTTGAAGACATACTTATTGATTCTGTTAAACTAAATTGCCACCTCCAGCGACTCTTTTACGATACATTTTGGAGTATATTTGGCGTATCTCGTCAGACAAAACCCGCACGAATCACTTACCATTGCCATCTATCGGATTCTAGACTGGCTACGATATCGAGATCGGACTCCGGTCTGCACATATATCCCCTTTCCTACAAAATTAATACCTATGACCACATCTGGACTCTCACCCTCCCACAATGCAGGACAATCCGGGAGCGCCTCCAGGAGAGGTCTGTCGAATTTGTCGACTTGAAGAAACCTCCGAAACACCATTGCTGCATCCATGCAAATGTAATGGCAGTATCAAATACGTTCACCCATCATGTTTGATGGACTGGCTTTCACATACACAAAAAAGCCAATGTGAGCTATGCAAGACACCGTTCCGATTCACTCGGGTCTATGCCTCCGACATGCCCCGCAGCATTAGCAACACTTTGTACTTGAAACACAGTGTAGTTCACATCTCCCGCTGGATCGCTGTAATAGTACGAGGTATCTTCGTTACCAGTGTTTGGTTTTGCTGGGTTCCTTACCTCATGCGCCGGCTCTGGACATGTCTTTTCTGGATCTCAGATATTGGGCTCGGTGTGGCTCCTCCCCAAACAACAAATTTTACTCCAGCTGAAATTCACGAATTCGGACTTATGACTGATCTGCTCATATGCAAGTTAACGCCTTTGTTGAAGTCCGATCAGTGTCCTCCTATGGCACAAATCTCTCGTCATGTCTACGATGTTGCTGTCTCGTCTGCAAGTTACAATGGATTTGCAGCATTAGACTCCCCTTCATGGACTGTCTCTGCTCTTAAGATTTGCCTTCGCATACTTTTCCCAGGCTCTGCAAACAAAGGGGAAATTTTGGCATTCCAGACTGGCAACATCGTTCCACCTGGAAGATCCGGAAGCATCTTGAGTCATATCACATGGCTTAACAACTTGACTGTGTACCCTGCTCTCAATATGGCTTTGGTGAGGGCCCTCGAAGGTATCATTCTCACTATTGCTGTAATGGTTGGGTTTGTGTTGGTCATCATCGTGAAGGACTATGTTGGCAATCATCAACCTGCTGTGAATGCAGCTCCAGTCCAACCGATCCGCCCCGCGCAACAGGTCCGAGACGCTCAACCAGCTCAACCAGATCAACCAGATCAACCAGATCAACCAGATCAACAACCCCTTCCGGTGCCTGCAGCTTTACCACCTCTCAGGCCTGCTCGCGTTCCTGTCTTTGATCAGGTCTTTAATCAGGAGCATGAAAGAAATCCAGACCCCGAACAACATATACCTAGGGATCAAGATATATGGGAAACCCAAGAGGATGACCTTGACCGCGCTTCAGATGCCTCAAGTAACGAAAATACTGTGCCACCACCTTGGCAGCAAGCAGCTCTCGATGAACGTCAAAATGATCCGCTGATGAAGAAAGCTCAGGAGGACTACACCCGAATTATGCAGGAGTTTCAGGACGAGTATCCATTCTTTGTCCTCGAAGTCAGTGATGAAAAGCCAGAATCCTACAAGAGCCGTTATTGGATGTATGTCTACGGACCGGAGGTCGACCTACCCACACGCATGCATCGCCATATCAAAGTTCTAAAGATGCATGCTCGGTACTTCCAATCTCTAGATCTGTCTTCTGAGTATCCTTTGAGACTCCAAGTCATTGCCAATTGTTCACAGGCCTTTGAACTGGATAGTACTGGTAACAGAGTGTGGACTCAGTCCGACATAGGTGTCGGGCTGCTCAACTTCCGGTATGGGATTGATTACCATCCTCAAACTGCCGAAGACTTCGCCTGGTACACCTTTTTTTTGATTCGCTACAACGGAGTTCGGAAGGATATGATAAAGGGCTTGGAACTTTACTCGGATCTTCCAGGTTTGGACCCTCGTATGAAGCAAGACATCCAAAGGTCATATTATGATGGTGTGAAGCCAAATCCTGACCTGAACTATTCTGGTCTTCCTGCATCAACGATTCCCAGTGGTGACGACCCCAATGCTATTACAGACGTTTTCGATCTTGATCAATGGGCAATGGAAAATGAGCCTACGCAGTCTCGGAACATTCCCCGCGAAGTGCTCCTTAGCCTGAATTATGGCGAGGAGCCGGAAGAAAAGGAGTTGCCGGCAGAGCAGGTTGATTCGGCTTATGATCTTCCCGGCCTTCCCCGAGAGGGTGAAGCTGGACCCTCAACAAATGCGCCGGATAATTCCGCCATCAAGGGTGCCCATGCTAGCAACTGGTCGTTCTCGGCCTTGGAATCTCAACCTTTGTTTGCTCGGACTCGTGACGATGAGAATGTATCATTTATGAACTCTTCGCCTACTGCTCCTGATTCGTCGCAAGCAGATGCCGCCGATCTTGATGCCCGTCTACACGATAATACTGAACAACCTGCTCCTGCCGATAACTCTGATTGGGAGACTTTGCCGGATGAGAATGAGGATCGTGCCGTAATGTATCGTGGGCTTCCAGAAGATAGCACCCGCTTGATCACTAATGGCGATGGCACTAGATTTGTTGAATCCATTGATGACTTGGAGCATGTCGAGGATGTGCATCGTGAGGAACCACAGGTCAACCAGTCTGCCATAGTCACTGGAGACTCTGGCAAGAGCACTGACGAGCATTTTGATGGTTTTGAAATCCCTCATCCTGCTGTTCCCAGGTTTGATCTTGAAGACGATAGTCCCACTACCGATGATACTGCCGCTGAGCTGCCTGCACCTCGGCTAGTTGATCATGTGGAACAAGCTGATGAAGAAGATGACAGCGATGCAGATGAGGCTGAAAATGCCAATGTCGAACCAGAAGTTGCTGAACAGCCGCAGCCTCGTGGACTTCAAAACGCCGTACTGGACTTCATGTGGGGTCCTCTTCAGGCCGGTCATCAACCTGAAAACGCCAATGTGCGTCTTAACAGAGCTGGTAATCAGGGTCACGACGCTGTTATTGACTGGGCCCCGAATGCTGCTGATGAATTTCTTGATGACGAGCTGAACGAAGGTCTTGATGGAGAGGATCTTGATGGTATCCTCGAGCTTTTGGGTTTTGTTGGCCCTGCCATTGCTATCATCTCCAATGCTGCCTTCTGTGCGTGTATCGTTCTGGTGTCGTTAATGGTTTATGTAATTACACCGTACAACATCGGGCGCATCTCTGCATGGATTCTAGTACATCCTTTGATGTTGGTCTGGAGTTGTCTGGCGACAATCTCGGTAGTACAAGACTTGTGTCTCATGACTCTCAGTGCGTTGAGCTGGGCAATGTCTGCGCCCTTTTACTGGGTTGCTTATATTGCGGGCTGGGGAAACACATTAGCCAAGACCACTATCTTCATGAACAAGGCGAAGATCTTCTACCTCACTCAAGCTTCCGAGTACTTTGATGCCCTCAATGCCTTCATGTTCCATGGGACATCGCTGCCCGTCTTCACCCGGTCTACCCACCAGTCCATTTTGGCTGTGAAGCAGTTCTTATGTAAAGCCATCACCTTTGTGTTCATGTTACTTCCCAATATCCTGTCAGCACTTGCTACTGGAAGCAGAGCATTGATCGACTTCAAGAACTGGGATGTTGCATATGTTGCGAACGCGACCAAGAGCACTCTCTCCAGCACCTCATTACTCAAGAACCTGACATTCCCCAACACTATATCTCTTTTTGATCCTTCCGGCTGGGTCATCCGGCTGGATATTGACAGGAATATTGAAACGATCACTGGACAAACCATCTCTCCGTGGACTGCCAGTGACAGGGCGATGGCAATCTTCCTCGGTTATGTCACTTTCATTGCTCTTGGAGCAGCTTACCTGAGATATAGACCTCACTTAATGTCCTACGTCTTCACTCCCGTTGGAGAACAGGATATTGCCGAGTTTATTTACCAGGCTGCTGATGTGTTGAAGGTGTTGGCCATCATCTCTACTGAGATGATCATCTTCCCGTTGTATTGTGGTATCCTGATTAATATTGCCACATTACCGTTGTTCGATGGACATAGCATAGCCACACGTTTAGCTTTTACTGCTGTCAATCCTACAACGTCGATCTTTGTTCACTGGTTTGCGGGAACTGGCTACATGTTCCATTTTGCCCTGTTCGTCTCTATGTGTCGCAAGATCTTGCGCAAGGGTGTTCTTTGTAAGTTGATTATTTGTGTTCGAGTCAGTCATGATGCCTACTGACACCATTCTAGACTTTGTTAGAGACCCCGATGACCCCAACTTCCATCCAGTTCGTGAGGTTTTAGAGCGCAAGTTCTTCAACCAACTTCGCAAGATTGGATTCTCTGCCATGATTTATGGCTTACTGATTGTAGTTTGCCTGGGTGGTGTTGTTTGGTCCCTTGCTTACACATGCACTGGCTTGTTCCCAATCCATTACTCTTCCAATGAACCTGTTCTTGAGTTCCCTGTCGATCTTTTGGTCTACAACTTCTTCCTGCCTGTCGCCGTCCGTTTCTTCAAGCCCGAAGCGATCATTCAGAAGATGTACCGATTCTGCTTCCGCAGATGTGCTGCCTACCTGCGTCTTACCTGGTGGGCTTTCGGCGAGCGTCGTATTGAAGAAGAAGGTGTACTCTTGAACCCAAAGACCGGGGAGCCTCTGTCATGGTATGAAGCTTCTTTGGTGAAGTACGAGAATGGACACTACGTCAAAGGTACTTGGAAATCTTGGTTCGACATTGAATCGTATACTGGCACTCCAGGAAGATTCAATTCTAAATCCATTGGTCAAAAGAGGGGTGCCGTTATTAGGAAGGAACTCCGGCCCGATGGTATCTTTGTCTACGCTCCCAACTGTGACCACATTAAGATTCCCAAGAACCAAAAGGCCTTCTACCCTGTCGATGAAGACAAGATCCTTGAGCCCTTTGAAGTGCCTGAAGATTTTGATGAGACTCCAGATCACTTCAAGGTTGTTTACTTGCCTCCTCGGTTCTACCTTCGAGTATTTATGTTCGTGCTAATGATCTGGATGTTCGCGGCTGTCACCGGTGTGGCTATGGCTGTTATTCCCCTGTTTGTCGGGCGTTTTGTCTTCAACTACCTTTTGCCTGATCACGTTAGAACCAATGATATCTATGCCTTCTTTTTGGGTCTTTACGGATTGGCCACTCTTATCTGGGCTAATCAACGAGTTCTGTCGACTCGCCAAGAGTTTATGCGAGTAGCGCGCCAAGCCTACAGTCGTGCCCTGATTGCACTATGTGGTGAGCAAGATATCAAGAAGGCCCCCTTGGCAATTCTCAAGGTTGTATGCACATATTCAGTCTTGCTCTTCATCTTCCCCATCCTCATCAGTCTAGCCCTTGAGCTCTACATCATCCTTCCTCTTCACACCTGGTTCTACCCCGATCCCGAGCCTGGTAACCGCCATGTCATTCCTCTGATTCAACTCTGGGTCGTGGGTTTGATGATGATGAAGCTCATTGTGGGCTATCTTCGTGATCGGTATGCCAACCGTCTTTTCGGACGGGCCATGAATGCCATCTTCCTCCGTGGCATGTTCCGCCCCAACGTCGAGATCTTCTTCCGTGCGTTTGTGGTCCCCGGCGCCTTGATCACTCTGGTGACCTTTATTACGCCTCTTCTTATGGCCAGACTGATGATTTCTTATCGGGTTTTCACTGCTGACAATACGGATGTGGTGGCCACAGCGCACATCTTCCGGTGGGCGTTCCCTGGCACCGTGATCTGGGTGTTATTGATGTACGGATCTTTCAGCCTCATCAGCAACATTGCGGCATGGAAGAAGAGTGTCAGAGATGATTTATATTGCGTGGGAGCTAGGCTTCACAATTATGGTGAAGACCAGGCGCAACAGTTGGGTGCTCCAGTAGTTGTCGACCCTGAGGATGTTCATTTATTGAGATGAGATATTTCTTTGTTTTTAGTGGTACGCTTGGATTTGTGGTGTTAGGAAATAGATTTGGGTGTGGTTTTGCATTTTTCATTTTTCTCTAGACTTGGACATAATACTAGCGTATTGATATCTCATCTGTGAACATTTTAAATATAAAGTATAATATAACCCTCTATAACCCTAAATATAGTGCTATGTTTGTCAAAATCACGTGACTGTAATGTAAATCTCCGACAATCCTGCCTGTGCTACTATTGGTACTTCATTGGCGTTGCTAGTGTATCTCGAGATGTCGGTGTCACAGAGATTCAAAAAGGCATAGCTTGACTCCATGGTATAAGCCCAGCATGGTTTTGTATTATACTTCAAACATCATCAAGCCTGCGGGCTTCATCTATGTCGGCAAGGATAAGTTTGAAAGTGAGTTCATGTTGGGTTACAAGATGTAGGATGTTCATTTATTAACGATGTGATTTAGATGAGGATTTGATCAAGCATGGTTGGGAAGAGGATGTTTGGTAAGTGAAGCAAAGTTGTGTTGTGTGTTTCTGGGAGTATCAACTGACTTGCGATGGCAGGGTATGTACAAACTTGCAGGTTCCTTATGGGAACTCATCGTGTCTGGGGCAACGGGACGAAGCATCTAACAGTCATATAGTTTCACGTCGACAAGCTCTCCAGTGCTCACATCTACTTCCGCATGTCCGAAGGCCAAACCTGGGACAACCTCCCCGAACCCCTCATCACTGACCTCGTCCAACTCACCAAAGCCAACTCCATTGAAGGTCCGTCCGCCCAACGCCAATCCACTTTATCCCCTTCCGTACTCTTACTAACACACAAGACCTCCCACACAGGCAACAAAAAAGAAAATATCACCATCATCTACACCCCCTGGTCCAATCTCCACAAAGACGGCTCCATGGCCACTGGCCAAGTCTCCTTCAAGAACCCCCGCCTTGTCAAACGCGTGCTAGTCGCTGCCCGTGAAAATGCCGTCGTCAACCGCCTCAATAAGACCAAGGTAGAGCGGTACCCGGATCTGGCGGCGGAGAAGGAAGACCATTTGAAGGAAGTGCGGAAGAGGGAGCAGGCGGATCGGTTGGTGAGGAGGAAGGAGGAGTTGGAAAGGGAGAGAGAGTTTAAGGAGAAGAAGTGGCAGAAGAAGCATGCGTATGATGAGATGTTTTCGGAGGAGGCAATGATGGGGTCGAGTAATCAGGATCGGGATGAGAATTGGGAAGACGATTTCATGTAAGGTTTAGAAGTAGCAAAGAATATGAAGATATATGGACTAAGGCTTGCAAGACAAATGAAATATATTTCGCTTTGGAAGCAAAGGAAAAATTAACTATATACGTAAAGTTAACAGAGAATATTCATAATTCATGACCAAAAAAAACAAAAACGCCATCCAAACCAGCCCTAAACCTGGGTATATCATGATATCTCAACTCTATCTATTCCGTTCGTTATTGCAATGCAAAAATAATTCCCCCTATACATTTCTCCATTTTCTTCTGACCCCCGTCATCCCCGGCGAGTCACCCCGAAATCTCCATTCCGCCCAACTTCTGCGCCAGACGTCTCGACGCCTCCTCGCCAACATCCTCGACCGCCATGTCGCGAACCAACGGCTTCCCACCCAGAAGACCAACTGTCGATGCCCCGAGGGTCAACGCAATGTCAACCAATAGAACATCCATTGGGCAAATGTAAGCGACCTGCCGACGTTGAGACCAGGCCAAGACATGTCCACAGACATGCCCCTCACGACGATCGATTACCCAGGCTCCAGAATCACCAGGGAGACCAATGGGCGGCGGTGGAGGCTTCCGGCCAGTCGGTAGAGGTGCAACTTGGTATGAGTGAGATGGCGAGATTCGACCAGCCAACTTGACAGAGGCTATAGCTGGGAGAATCTGGCCAATCTGGAGACCGGATGTCCGGGCCATGCATTGGACTTCGGTGCCAGGCAAGTCGGACATTGACGTCACTTCCCGGGGCAAGATAGGAGTGGCATTCTCCGGTGGTACATTAGACTTTTGAAACGCAAGCGTAAAGCGGGGAAAGCAGTTGACCGGGGGCAATCGGTTCTCATGAAAGCTAAACAGCGCCCAATCAATTTCGTGAACCATGCCATCTTTTGTCCGGCGACGGATACCACTGGAGGCATAGACCTCGCCAAGGTTATAAGTATCGAGGTGATCTTCATCTGCGGTCTCCTCACAAGGATAAAAGCCATCGTCGACATCATCTCGAGCTGGCTGCGTGACCTGCAGATCATCACCAAACCCTGCTTCAATGCCAGCGATATCTCCAGGCTCGTGCTTGATGTCATCTTCGGTCCAGTTGCTCAAACTAAGAGACTCGGTATCTGAATCCTCCATGCAATCATCAATATCCGAGTCCGTAACTGACTCATCTTCAGAATCTGAGAGTTCGAGAACCGGCTCAACAGAAGCGATGGCGATATCCCTCTTTAACTCGGATTCTTCCTCCTCATAGCCCTCGTCATCCCGTACATAACTACTCTGCAACGTCTGCTCAGTCCACGACGCAGTCCGCTGTTGCTTCTCCGCCCGTTGCTGCAAGAACTTTTGCTTGAACTCCAGTTGCTGCTGTCGCTGCTTCTGGATTGATTGTTCCAACTTTTGCTTATGTTGATGCAGTGACTGATCAAATCTCTGGGCATGCTGCTGAATCTTCTGAGACGTAGCCGCGAAGAATGATTTGCCGCCAGAGCCACTACTGCTTGCTCCAGCACTGCTTCCAGGGATGAGACTGGCAGGGATCTCGTCGTGGGATTGGTAAGGCTCCTTAGGTGGAGGTGGAGGTGGACGATCTCCAAGAGGAGCTGGGCTGCCGCCCATGGTTGGCGGTTTATAGTTGACGGGCAACGGCTTCCGGCGGCCAGAAGAACGTCGGAATGTACCATCGTCCGTAATATGTCGAGGCACCTGAGGCCATGGCCGTGCTGAAGAGCGTGTGTCAATATCGGCACTAAGGTCGGCAAAGGAGGAGGCAGCCGTAGGCACCGGGACAGCATCATCAGGATCGTCAAGCATGTGGTGAACCGTCATACCGTAGGTCTTATCGTCAACCGTGACAAGCCCACCAAAACTGACAGGCGGCAGGTGACGATCTCCGTTCCAGGCACCGATGCTGGCACCATTGTTAGGACATACCTGGTAGCCACCATTGCGAGCAGGAACATGGTTGTCATCTTCATTGAACTGAGAGCGAACAATCTTGCCGCTGCAGACCTTGAGTCCAAAGCCCATTCCAGTGTCATCATCAAACAGATCACCAAGCTTACGTTTTAGAATCGCTTTGACCTTGCCGACTGAAGAGCACACAATAAGAACAGTCGGCTTTGTCTTAGAAGGAGAGTGACCCATGGACTCGAGGGAGATTTCAACAGTTTCAGTGTACTTTTTGTAGAACTGCTTGAGCGCCTGATTGATCTGATGCATCAAGACATTGTTCCAGGTATCAACAACTTCTTTGGGAAGCGGGGCTTGGACTTGGTTGTACAGGCGCAGCTTGGGCTTGGATGAAGGAGCCGGAGGGGCGGAAGTAGATTCAACAGCAGAAGTGGAGACTTGTACTGAGTCAGCCGTAGGACGGGCTGTAGTCAAAGTTAGTGAAATTCTATAGGCTATTGGAAAAGAGTATATACCTGGTAGGGGAGGTTTCTCCTCTTCTTCCTTACGCTCTAACCGGCCAAAAGCCTCGATTTGTTTTCTTTCCGCGGCAGTCTTCCCCTCGTATCTGCCAAGCTGACGGGTATCCCGGCCAATTCTACGCCTGGGCTGAGGTTTGGGGGCAGGCCGCACGGGAACAGGCGGGGTATCATCAGCAATATCCAAAGCGCTACAAGCCTGGAGGCAAGTAGAGACATCCCGTTGTACGAAAGTCAGAATGTCCTTAACAGACTCCTTGCCCACAATGGTTCTGTCAACGGCGCCCCAAAGAGTCTTGACAGCCTTCATATACAAGGTACCAACGCTGATAGCCAATGAGTTTATCACTGAATCTGGGATGGCAGCGGCACCATCAACTACCAGATTCTCTGGCTTGGTCCACATGCCAATAGACACCAACATCACAGCGAGCGAGTACAGATCCAAAGCACGTAGATCATTAGACTGTACCAAAGGCGAAAGTTCCGTAACACGAGGATCAAGGCCATGTCTGTAAATAGGATTGGTCTGATTCTCAGCCCCAATCAAACCGCCTTCTTCAGACCACGGTTGGAAGACCTCGAAAGAAGAGATAAGTGGTTTGCGAATTTCGATCTCGCTGATTGAGTTTGCAAGGGAATGTGGTGCAGAGAGGAAAACATTTTCGTCTAAAACAGCACCATGCGCAAGTCCTCGTGCATGAAGATCGAAGATAGAGTTGACAATGTTATGTGCAAGACGAAACTTAATTTCCAGTGGTGGCTCAAAATCGCGTCTCTCAAGAAGATCACTCAAAGAGTGAAGAGCACTGGTGGGTGTCCGAATATCACTATCCTGGCGAAGAGAATTAAATGTTTGAGGAAACTCATAGACGAGACCCATGCGCATGTTCACTTCGTCATTGAAGTAACCCAGAAGCTTCGGGAGACCAGACCAAGCACCAGCGAATGCACCGGGTGTACGTTGCTGAAGACCAGCATAAAGCTTCTCAACAGGATCCAACGGTGGCCCACCAATATGTTGATACAGAGGGCTGTAAGGAGTGAACTGGAGAAACAAAGGCTTAGGTAATCCAGAGGGATCGGCGTTGTCGGAGATGGCGGCAAAAGCCTGGCCGTTCATAAGGACAACTCCATCTTGAAGTAATGATGTTGACGAGACAGAACCTGTTCTAAGGCCATCGAGAGGAATCAAGGTTGAAGGGTCGATCTGTTCAGTTCGAAGGCGGGAAGATTCGAAAGTCGTCGTCGGATCATTAGACATAGTGTTGGGGTCAAAGCTAGCTGTGTTAAAACGGCCAGCCTCCGAACGCGCATGTGAAAGGTCATATAACGTATCAATCGAGGTCTGCATATCTTTGATGAGATTCTCGAAATGGGCTTTGTCAAATTCGACAATAGGCATCTTGCTGTCACCAGCTGCTGCAGCAGCCATAGCCCGAGCAGTGGCGCTTTGGGGTTCTGACGACTTGCAAGTACTTCTCCACATCGGTTCGGCTTCATCCAGAATATCTTTGATGGTAGACATGACACTCTGAACAACCTCGAACATGCCCGGCTTAGCCAAGGGCTCAAGCTCAGTCACATCATTCTCATTGGACCATTTCGCTCCCCAAGCCACTAAACGGTCTTTTTGGATCTTGAGTTTCCGGTGAAGCGCCTTGATTTCTGGGTCTTCATTGTTCTGATCCTGGATTACAAAGTCGGTAGAGCGCTTAGTATCATTGTATAAACCGGAGAGTCGATTTACTGAATCTCCAGTGCCGTAGTAGCCCTCCATTGTGTGTGTTAATGTGATGCGCAAGTATCATCAACTGGAGGGGTTGCTGATGAAGCGTGAGCGACTTTCAAATTGTCGTTTGTTGTGGAGTCGGATGTATCATAAGCGAGTAGCGGGGGTCGGCACGGTATGTCGTGGGGTAACGCTCAAGTGTATAATATGAGCAACCTAAATAAGATTTCTATTGAAGGTTTCGTTGAGTGTCAGAAGATATGGTTCAAATCAATATGTTGTAGTTTACAAGAGCTGGCCAGCGCTCTGTGAATGTATATATTTGAAAAGAAGAACACTCCACTCTCAATTGATAATGAACTAATTATCCGGACGTCAGACCGAAAATAGATGCAAGGCGCCCGAATTAGACAGATGCGTCGCTCATGCATGTTCCCTCATCAGGATTCCCTGTGGTGAAACCCTGCACCTCACTTTCTTTATCTCGCTGCCTAAAGTGTCGCCTCGGTCAAGGGTCCCGCCGGTACAAACTCAGCTGTGGAGAGCCCCTGTAGCTTGGCGGTGAGTTCCGCTAGCGCCGTAAGTGGAAGCAATTTGAGAGATTTAATTGGACAGATGTGAAAGTTTTGTGGGTCATTGATGGCGTCCTCTTTACAAAGCCTCAATTGAAGATCATCGGGGCTTCTTCCCATGATATCGTCAAAAGCAGCATCACAGAATAGTTTCCAGCAGACAGATTGTTGACATATCTGGCTTTTTTAGTATTTAATACTCTTCTGCTTAATTTGCAGAATCCAGTCCACGGGGATATTTTCATCAACTGACAATCGGATCCTGTTTTATTGAAACCCATAATACTTACCAGCCAATTCTGCTGCCTAGGCCACTTCACTAACTCTACATATCTTCCCTTAAGTATTCAGTAACAGAAATACAGCTCTTCTCTGGGATATTAAGATGACACTGGTTTAGGAAAAGGTATGGCTCGCATCGTATAGCGATCCAACAAAACGATGTACAGTTTGCGACTCTACTTGCACACTTTATAAATGCTGCCGCCTGTCCTCGTTTATCATCCGAAATCATTAGTCATTTGTTGATCTCTGTGATTATGCCTGTCAGTTGATTGAAATGTGTTGTGTCCAGTTCTAAGTGATTCTCGGTATCGCTTTGCACTTCAAGACTGTGTCTACTGAGATTTGAGGCACCAGTATGTCAACGAACACCATTTGAAAGCAAAGTTTTCCGGATAACCATTCCAACATAGAGGATTTAAACCCATCAAGATCTATCCATTGGCTTTTGTCTTTGGAATTAACTAGGAAGCTGTTCCGATGTACATTCTCGTTCGTTTCGCCTTGCAAGTGACACCCCCGCCCTTCCAGTTGGTGCCTACACCATCTACATCTCATAATCAATTTACCCCATTGATCTGGTGAGACTTGATATATGCCACTGGCCCCACCTTGCAAATAGCCATCGCATTCCTTGTGTTAGACTTACTCAAGTAGCGTGTTGTCTCCGTTCAGCCATGATACCTTCCATGCCATTGTTTATTGTCCGTGGCTTTATTCCTGGTGCCAGGAACTGTTCACATTTTGAACCATCTGTCATGAAATATTGTTAACAGACTCAGTGATGTTGAGTCTTGGTGTTGTTTACTATTTCTGAAATTCCAGATATGTAATTTCCATTCACTTCCTCGGTCGGATGATTTTTCTTTTTTCATTCACTCGCTTACTCGAACGCTCGCTCCCCACCTCGGCACGAACATACGAACATACACACTACCATTAACCCACTAGATTCATAAACTATAGATGGCCTAGCGTCGTTGTTCCACATGGTCCAGGTCCAGGACTCACTTCTCGTCTTGTCCTCAATGACCCGATCTCGTGGTCTCGTGGCGGGTGGGACTACATAATTAAAAGCAATCCATCCACTCTGCGTGTCATCAAATTTATCTTTGTTGGATTAGGCTGCCATTCAAAAAGCAAGATCGACTTGTTAGCTTCTCGTCGTGTGGGGACCGATATGGCACCATGACCCCAAGCTTAAAGAATCAGGAAGATTATTTCAGAACGCTTGGTTTTGTCCCGACCAAAACATCGCAGAAAATTTGTCTCAAGCACAATCTCTTCGGTATCAAGATTGTCATCAGTATTCAAAGTTGCGCAGACAATCCCAGTTGTAACTGATAAAACAGGACCAGTTTCTCCAAGATCTTATTAATATGCTCGTAAATAGATACATGAAAACCCCTGTAATCTCTAGAACACATAGGGTCATTACTTCCTTATTATACCCTGATCTTGCGTGATATATCATCATAACCTATCGTGACCTCTATTGATGCGACTTACATGCATTTAGGGTTACATCAAGAATATATTATAACCCTAAACTTGACTCTTTGGTCCGATCCACTTTTCTTTCCGTTCTCGGCATTAGTCTAGTTCACTACAACATCGATTGCATGCTTGTGCTACTCTAGGTTCTGAACATAAACTAATAACAATATCAATCCGATATTTTAAGTACTTGGTTGAACTTTCTCTATATCACCGATTTCAACCAAAGTTTTGCCTCCTAAATTAGTTATCATGACTCGCTTCAGACCTTGCATCGACCTGCACGCCGGTCAAGTCAAGCAGATTGTCGGCGGCACCTTGGACAGTGATACTGCTACTCTCAAGATAAACTTTATCTCTGCTAATCCTCCCGCTTACTACGCTAAGTTATACCGTGACGGCAATATCCGCGGAGGTCATGTGATCATGCTGGGTCCCAGTAACGTGGAGGCCGCGAGGGAAGCTTTGGGTGCGTGGAAAGGTGGTTTACAAGTGGGAGGTGGTATCACTGATAAGAATGCACAAGAGTGGATGGATGCTGGTGCAGAAAAGGTAGGTTTCTTGAAACTTTTGTCAAACATAGATAAATTGCTGATGTGTTGGTATAGGTGATCATCACCAGTTTCTTGTTCCCAGAGGGCAAGTTCAGCCAAGAGCGGTTAAACTCGATATTAGAGGCACTTGGCTGCGACAAGAACAAGTTGGTAATTGATCTTAGCTGCCGTAAAACGGGTGAGAGCCAGTGGCACGTTGCTATGAACAAGTGGCAAACCATTACCGACATGGAGGTCAATGAAGGTATGCTATCCATTTGTCACACTGCTATTGTGCATATCCGTCAGTGTTATATCACAACATACTAATTTATCCAATAGCTTCTATCAGGGCCTTAGAACCTTACTGCTCCGAGTTCCTGATCCACGCTGCGGACAACGAGGGTCTGCAGAAGGGCGTCGATGAGGAGTTGGTCGTCAAGTTAGCGGAGTGGTGCTCAATTCCCGTGACCTATGCAGGCGGCGGTCGCACTGTTGAGGATCTGGTGCTGGTCAAGAGATTGAGTGGGGGCAAGGTTGATCTGACTATTGGTAGTGCCCTTGATATCTTTGGAGGCAGGGGCATCGCATATGCCGAGTGTGTGGAATGGAACTCGAAGCAATAAGCAAATAATATAAACCGTTACGACTATACATATGAATAGGCAATATACTCAGTGGCAATAAATGTATACAAATACTCTAGTTACATATCCATCCGCGAGATGTGTATAGTGCTGTCGTATTATCATACAGCCTTGCTATTGCCATCAGCGCAAACCATACCTGCTGCACTATCATGTCTCAATCAGTTGTCACCCGATGAGACAAACTCCTTTTTTCACATATACACATATATAAAACACTCCACCCCACTACCGCCATGGCTTGCTACTGTGGCGACATGTCCGCCCGTACTACCATCGATCTCTCCACACCAACATCGAGTGGTTTCCAGGCGGGAGGTAAGAACACACCATGCAGAATGATTTGTTTCCTAATAACATACTTCAATTGCATTAGGTGTTTAATACAAATTCAATGTGGTTTCTCCCGTCGCTGTGACGGCCAATGCAGGTAGCCGGAATTTTCAGGTGGTGACAATGGTCGGGTGAAGCGGCGGCTATGGCGGGACGCTTAGTTGAAGAATCAAACTGCAATGGATCTTGTGTGGTCTTAATGTTATGTTTGCATACATCAATATATAAATAAAAACTATAGGATCATGAGGGTAGATTCCTCGCATGGTGGTACATGTTGACTGCGGCAGGCGGCACCTGGAACTTATTCAACACCATTAACATCGCGTCGGTTGCCAGGACAGCATCGTCAGAGAAATCTGTAGACAAATACAACGAATATCTCATGTTTGTCGGTGGATGTTTGTTTACTTTGTTTTATTATATTCCGCATTTGTCATGTAGTTGAGCAAACGGCATCAATTATTCTTACAGAGTTACAACGGCTTACCATTCACATACCATTATGATGTTGATCAACCCATCAGGCCTCCTCCAGTCTTCTCAATATTATGTATATTCTCACAATGCCCCGCCCAACTGCATCATGTACGTTCAGCTTATCAAAGCTGTTAAACCCCAGTAAGATCGTCATCCATACCGCAAAAACACTACAGTGGGAGCTCGCTTGTCACGATTGTGCAGTCAGAGAAAGCAGGGTCGCAAAAACTAAGGATGGGGGATATGTAGCTAGTTAGATATCAAATGCTTACATGTAGTTCGCCTGCGTTGAGCAAACTGCGGATTGAATATTCCTTCGGTAAAGGCATATCGAGTCCAGCCGGGCTGACAACAGTTGATGGGGGAACGGCCCTTGAGAGGTTACTTTGATTTGGTACTTTGTTTGGGAGGGAGCTTCAGAGTATGATAATGAGTGACTGATAAGAGGGCTTAGTTTATTTTGCTTCAGTCGTTTCCGTGCAAGAGTTGGGGGGCTTGTTAGTGTGTTTGAGATATCACGGGCTCGAATGACACGAGTCTGATCATAAGGCCTCAAAATACCGAAAGCTAAAAATCGGTTCGAGGTCCCTTGCAGATGGAGGGCTGGTACGCCATCACTTGAAAAAAAAAATGACCTGTACACCTGGTGAGGAAGCCAACTTCACTATGTAACTGAAGAGATCTGTGAAAAGACCCAATAATAGATTCCACAGGCCTTAATTTTCATTCTTAATGTCGAGGTCCATCTGGTCTAGATGTCGTCGCCATAGAATAGATGAGCAAATCAGAACATGATAACATCTAAAGATGTTTATATTATGCCGAATTGAGCTAGTAGTCTGTTGCTATATGCAACGGTCAATCGATAGACTTCCTTCAACTTCAACAAGTCAGAAAATTTGTATCTTTGGAAAGTGCGGATTTGTACAAATTTTTCATCGAATACGATGTCTTGTTAAATCAAAATATTTACCACCCAAGTATATAAATTATTATTTATTGTCTGACTCGGAAGATCGAATATTGCAGTATAATTTAGATATATGGGTTACTCGTGATGATATAACCCTAGCTTTGCCTAGTAACTGTAATTCTTGTATTGCATCAACTAAACACTCCACACTCATATCTCTGTCATCCTAGTTTTTCGAGCAAGTTTACAACTGACCTATCAGATCTCAGAGATCACTGGTACTTGGTCTTGTCATTTGTTAATTTTTGTCTGGTTGATGTGGCAACGGTTTCTATCTGGCTATGACTCGATTATAAAGGCGAGGGATCGCAGCGGAAACTTCTAGGATTGCCATGGAGGAGTGGATAATAGACAGGGAATTGCTTCAACTCAAATGCCTTCATTGACAAGTTCAAAAACTGGTGTTCTGACTCGTGGCTGTGGGGCAAGCCAGTCCTTGCGTAATTACGACATCTTTGGGGATCACTCACGGACACTGTATTTTATGCAGAAGATTCGAGTAACTATACACTGCGTAGCAGACAACTTGTGGAGAAAAAACTTGATATCATGAAAACTGAAATCGTCATCTTCCTAGTATACTCCGCAGTTGTTGGTATCACAGTCTGATAATAAAGCTAGAGATAGAGAATTGGTAAAGGTATGGCAGGCTTTGTTTACATATCGTGTTTCACAAGTCAATCAGAATGCGTATCTAGAAGTTTTAGAGAGTTGAATCCTTCGCCCCTTCAACGTGTGCTACATGAAAGGCTTCTTATCTCCAGATACCCATTGGCGTGAGTTCAGCATCTGATGATATATTATACGTATATGTCCATCAAGAACCTGGTAAAGCGCATAAGTGGCAACTGCTTCACACAACTATTAAGGGCGACTACCACAATTGTATATGACAGTAAAATATCAATGAAATATAGATAAATTTTAAAACTGGTAAGGCTGGTACTCTAGTTTACTGTAGCATCCATGTCCAAATGAGGAAGTATCTGATAGAGGTACTGTCATCACCCCTCACTGAACAGAGCAACTACCCAGATAAATGCAAAATATCAAATGTTAACACAAGATCAAAAGTCATGGGAGACTACCCGTTTAAGTGATCTAAACAA
Organism: Ambrosiella xylebori; assembly: GCA_002778035.1. Classification (NCBI taxonomy): domain Eukaryota; kingdom Fungi; phylum Ascomycota; class Sordariomycetes; order Microascales; family Ceratocystidaceae; genus Ambrosiella; species Ambrosiella xylebori. Next base: position 1,251,106 of record PCDO01000002.1, read on the forward strand.
GGAAACAACACACGTATATTCTGTTCTCGCCCTCCATATCTTACAACCAAAGCAAACTTCTCTTCTTTTTTTATTTCGCATTTTCCGGCTGTGATACTTTAACAATTCACTTTCGTGCCATCAACAGTGAGATTGTTTAACAACTTACGTCCTTTTAACTTATTATCACTGTTTATCATCGACCTTCATCTTCATCCAAGCATTCCTTTCTAACTCTTCACTGTCTCATTCTCTGTACTCTACCTTCTTACCGTCATTTGATCGTGATCGTTTGTTTGCTTTGACATATTGTTGTTCCTCTATTTACCAAAAGTTTTTTTTCTTTCTTTGAGATATCCTCTCGGTTTACGTCTCTTGACTATTCTCTGTCGCTATCATCACTTACGATTGTCATACGCTCGCGATACCCCTAGCATCAACTACGACCTGACATACGATTCATATAACATCACATTCACAGCTAGAAGTATGTCTACATAATAAGTGGTATACCCTATCATTATTGATTCACACACCGTGTATTCAACCTAGTCATTATTTGATACTACTGTATAACTACCGTATACTCTTTCAGACTAATGTATTCGTCATGTGGTCCTGACTAGGGAGTTTGGACACATTCCTAGTGATATATATATATCGCATGGAATCCCGTTCTATTTCGAAGCAAAATTAATGACGAGATCCGGTGGTTGAAATATTAAAATGTGTTTCTCAACATCCTGGATTACTACTGACATGTGAAATTTCCTCAGGTTTACAAGTCCACTCATATTCTTGACGTATACATCAGGAAATATTGGGCTCATCTATTGGCATCTACCTCTCTGACTTGACAATATTTATCGGTCAACATTTGTGTTCCGATTTGCAATATGACTTTATCCGAACCGGTAAGCATTCACTTAATTTTATCTATCCCTTATATTCTCAATGTTCTAGTGGAACAAATATGTAAAAAAAAAAAAACTTCCCTTCTGGATTAGGGTTTATAATTTACTGGGTCTCATGGAGAGACCCTTGTAACAAGCACACTCTAGTCATGTTTATTTACCATAAATGAGGCCGGAAAGGTCTGCAGCATTAAACAAGCATTTGGCTTGTGATTCTGATTCTGTTTGGTTATTTATCACAGAAATCCTTTTTCTTCTCCCCCCAAAACACAACAGGGATTGAGAATTTCTGTGAAAAACACCAGAAGCCATGATTCATGAATTTTACTTGACCATAAGAACGACAATCTGTATTTGCATCTTATGCTTCTTTGGATGTCATCTCGTCACCCATCGAGTTCCAAAGTTTTGACTCCGAAGCCCTGCATCAACAGAAACAAATACCGGGCGCCGTGACCACATCTTTGTTGTCACCCCTCCAAACAAAATAACAACAGCATCCTGGCACTTTAAACTCCAGCTCCTTAAGCTCTAGTTTTGGCGCTAATACAAACTTTGTTTTCCTATCACATTTAGGTGCAACCACTTTGGATAAACAAAACACCATCACCGCCTAAGAAATCTACGGCAGTTCGCGCGCTGAGCGAAATCTCGCCTGGAGAGAAACGTCGGAATTCCCCTAGTTGGAACCAGTCGTCAAAGGTATACATTGCACCTCTACTCCCTGTATTCAATTTCCATTCCTAGGAAAGGCGGTGTTAATAAAACCCCCCTTGGCTTGAGGACCCCAATGTGTGTATTGTGTGATGTCTTTGGTTGGCGATACTGCTACTGAATGCGCCTAAAAACCTTTTGATGGGTCGCTCCAGTCTTGCAGCTTGCAAACAAGCCCTGGAAGCCATTACTGGCTAGCCTGGCTGGGTCCCATATAACATCCGCATATGCTTGGGAGGGTTTGTGCTTCGCATACCTGATCAGTCCCGACCAACGAACAGTCCTTGCTTTGGACTGACCCTGGGCGCTTTCCATTGGGGGTTGTCTCCCTCTTAATCTACCGATTAGCAAATCTATACCCAAGCCATCATCTGTCAAGAAGTTTCAATTTCACCCAGTCTTATTTCTGGTTTAGTCGGCTGCTTCACAACATATTAAGGAGGAATTTGGGTTTCTGGGCTAACTTAATATCTGACTACGCCTATAGATGACCTTGAACCCCGACTCATCGCCATTCCAGCCCTCTCCTATTGAAAAGACTGCCTCTCGCGTGTTCTGGCAGGGCCGCAACTTTGTCACTGAAAACACTATCAACTACGCCTCGATCCGATCATCACCATTATCGATGCGTCGCTCATCACTTGAACGCCTCCAGAAGGCGTCACGAGTCAAAAATTCCGAGATTTTGGCCTTGGAACATAGACAAGAATATGACCCGACTCGCACATATCACATCGAACGTCCTCTGGCTAAGGTCCAAGGAAATGCATTTGGTGGAAGTGGAATTCGCGCCAACTTCGAACTTGCAAATAACCTCAGAACTCCTGAGCGCAGACTAAACAATAAACATCAACGGAGTCAGAGTACAGTCTCTGGTCCCGCCGCCCGTGGCCATGTGCGGGGTGCTGCTTCCACCTCGGCACTAGCCGCAACCGCTAAGTCCAGTCCGGCGCCACCACAAAAAACCACCCGCAATCCAGTTGCCGATCCGGTCCTAAGCTCACCTCCTGCTGCGGCATCAACACCAGAGACTAGGTCCCCTCTCCCCTCGATAACTCACACTCCTAGTCGTGAGCAGACTTCACCTATCAAGTCATCTCTTTCCTCGTCACGGTTCAAGAGCAGCTTTAATGAGGAAACTGGCCAATGGACTTTGGAGGATACAGGACACCCCCGCCGTACTCTTCATCGTCATGCCAAGAGTGTCACTTTTGATAATGCGCCGCCTCAAGTGAACGAGTATGAAATGACTACACCAGACCTCTCAGTGGTTGAGACCGATTCCCAAGAGGGCAGCTACACCTCTGACGATGATTACGATGAATATGATCCCGAGTATCGCCATGACGACCCAGAAGATAGTTTCGATGCTTCTCTAGAGGACACCGACAAAACACCCGTAGTGCTTCCAGATGCCGATGGTTGGCATCGGGATGATCGCAGCCCTCCCACACCTCGTCGAGATGGATATGATTACAATCCTGCTCAGAGCTTCGCTGCTGCTGCTGCCGCTGGTCGTCAACTTCAGCAAAGAACCGAATCTGTCCAATTAGATCACAGACCATTGCCTCCTCTGCCAGGCCGCGAATTGAACAAAACACCGTCTTCTACTAGCTTAGACAGCGCTATCAGCCCCTCAACACTATCTCCCGGAGAACAGATAGCGAACGCTCAGCGTGGATTGCCATCTCCCCCTGCTCATCGGACTAGCGATGCACACAACACTAGCAACATCGGACACAGTAAGATGCCTCTTGAAGAGCGGTTGAAGCTCATGATGCTTTCTGATGATGGAAAAACTGCTGCCGAACAGCAAAGAGAGCGTCGCCTTCGCCGCGCGGGAGGCCGTGATAAGATCGAGACTCCCGAGCAAGAGGCTTTGCGTTCAGCTCCCGAGTCACCAAATGTCAACGTGGATGTTGCTGCTGCCACCAGCGCTATGTTGTCTGCGACAACTAGCTCTCCTCTGTCTATCACATCGGACGCTGAGCGCCAACCATCACCAGACCCCGTGGATACTCTTGTCCCCCCTCCTCCCCCCCCTCGGTCTAGTCGTTCCAGCTACGGATCTACCCGCGAGTCACTTACTCCTACTCCTGATTCTCCACCCCCACCTCAGACTCCTGCCCACAGATCCAGCTTGGTTCTTGCTGCTGATCCTTCAATGACCGAGTGCTCGTCTTCGCCTGTTGGTGAAAATGAGCACGATGAAAGTGACTATACCGAGAGTCGGTACAATGAAAGCAGGGCGGAGAGTCGGTCTGAAAGTCGGACGGATAGCAGACCAGAGAGTCATATCGAAAGTCGAGTCGAGAGCCGCTTGGACGATCATCCCGATACTCGGCAAGAGAGCCACGATGAACTGGAGGACGATCACCAACCTTTCAGTTACGAACAATCCTACGATTCTGAGAGCGGATCTGATGAAAATGTTGACATTAGTGTGCTTTCTGACTACGACCTTCCGCCCTTGACTCGTGAGTCTATCATGCGCGGTGTTGACAAAGCTAAGGTTCGCAAGCGGGAGTCCGATTACAACTTTTCTTCGCCCCCTCCTAGCTCGAGTCCTCTTCGTCCCACGACCTCTCATTCTATTGCCTCTACAATGCCTGGAATGTCTCCCAGAGATGCCGACGTGCCCCTCCCTACCACTGAAGAATCTTCCATGATGTATGACGACGAGGAAGAGGGTGGTAGTGTGATTATCCGTCGTGATCTGGCTGAGTTGGTGACTGATGATGAAGACACTGAAGGTGAGAACTCTGTTGTCATTCACCGGAATGGGGTGTATGATATGTACACCGATGATGAGTTCACGGAGACTGAAGATGGTGATTTCATGCCTGAATGCGACACCACTAGTCAGTTTTCCTCTAATGTTGACTCAGAGAAGAGCCTAGCTGCTAGAGAAGCTTCTGCTACTCTAACCCCCACTCAGACCACCATCGATGTCAGCCAGTCGCCCCCCAAGTTGGCGCTTAATGCTCCTCTCTTGCCTCGTCCTAGCATGCGTCATGATTCTGGTCAGAAGCTCCAGCTTACCGAACAGACTCAGCTACTCCCTCCTCAGCAGGCCGAAGCCGCCCCGCAGCGTCCTCGCACTCCTCCTCGCACACTATCCAAGCCAGAGTATGACGGTACTGGTTGGGGTGAGCCTAGCGTTTATGAAACTAGCAATTTCACAAACCAAGACGAGGAAGACAGGCCAAGCTCTCCCGATTCTGTGATCCATCACCCAGTCGAAGGTGAAGAGGATTCAATGTTCGACGATGGCGATTTGACTGAGCAAGAGGATCACGATCGTAGCATGTCCGACGATGATCGCACCCCGGAAGCTCCTCTGCTTGATGCTCCTGCTATTCCCGAGCGCCAAGCCACCATAAAGTCTACAACTTCTGGTCTCAAGACCAGACCTTCTGCCACTCCCGCCGATATTGCTGCTATGCGGGAACAGAGACGTATTGTCAGCCGCGAGATAGCTGTCCCCGATGTCCCTAGCATTCCTGGTGCTACCCGCGAACGGATTAATAAAATGCTTGATGTTGAGCAGGATCTAGCCGGTCCTGACTCGAATGGGACGAGCGATTATATGGAGAGACATCCTAGCTTTAAGAAGAGGAGTCTCACCCTGGATCTTGATATGGGTCTCAGCCTTGACAAAGACTTTGACCGTGTCATCCAAAATCAAAAGGTAGCTTTTGAAGCCCTCTACCGGGAAAGAATTCTCGGCTATTCACAGCCTGCTGTTTTTAGCGAAACAGATCAGACCATGCCATTATACAGGCTAGTGTCAGCCAGCCGCCGTAACTTGTCTCACCGACAACCACGAAAGCGATCAAGTGAAACGAAACGGAGATCGACAAGTGCAAGCTCCGTTCGGCGGTGTGAGCCTTCTCTTCATGTAAACTCTATGAATGCAGAAGGTCTAGCATCGTCGTTCAATTCGGCTCAAATTACAAATCCTCATGCCTATACTTATGCTAACCTAATGCCTTGTCAAAAGCGTGGTTATCTCATGCGACAGAATACTAAGCTAGTTACTGCCAGTGACAAGGACAACCATGATCCAGAAACTTGGAAGGCTCGTTCTGCTGGCAATTCTCCTGTTAAGACAGAGAATCGCCCTCAATCTTGGGGTGTTGTTGAGCCTTGGAATGGTAACAAACGCCAGCGTAGTCTCAGATCCCGTGCCATGATTACTTCAGCTAATGGCGCGGTTCCTCCCATGCCAGGCCAGGAGAGTAATGCCCAGACTGTCTTGAATCCTCTTGCTGAAGAGGATGCTGAACTCGCCACCGAAGAGGCTGGTGAGCGTGGCCGCCTGTTCGTCAAGGTCATGGGTGTAAAAGATCTTGACCTTCCTATCCCCAAGAGTAAGTTTTTCATCTACTAATCCAAGTTTTGGAAAATCCTATATTAATCTCGGAATTACAGACGAACGTACTTGGTTCAGTCTCACGCTTGATAACGGTGTTCATTGCGTCACGACGGCGTGGCTTGAATTGGCTCGCAATGCTCCCATTGGTCAAGAGTTCGAGCTTGTTGTTCCCAATGATCTTGAATTCCAGTTGACCCTGAATGTGAAACTTGACAAGCCGGTTCAAAGGGCAGCCCCTAGCATTGCTCCTGCTCGCATGACTAAAACTAAGACTTCTACTTTCAGTCGTGTCTTCGCTTCTCCCAAGAAGCGCAAGGAGATGGAACAGCGTCTTCGCGAAGAAGAGGAACGGGCTATGCGTGAGCAACAAGAGGCTCAGGCTAAGCAACAGCGCTCCACTGCCCCTACTGCCTGGGATCTCCTTTCTCCTCTTGCCGCTGATGATGGTAGCTTTGCTCGCTCTTATGTCTGCCTCAAGGACCATGAGGCTCGCTGCTTCGGTCGTCCCTACCTGACTGAAGTAGCTTGCTTCAATGAGTGGGCTAAGGAGGATGCTAACTTTGCCTGCAGTGTGAAGAGCAAGCGTGGCAACACTGGTGTCGTCCGTCGTGCCCCTTACAGGATTGGCAAGCTCGAGCTCCAGCTCCTTTTCGTTCCCCGGCCCAAGGGTTGCACTGATGAAGAGATGCCAAAGAGCATGAACTCCTGCATTCGTGAGATGAAGGCTGCTGAAGAGCGCCTAGCTACTTGCTTCGAGGGCCACCTTAGTCAACAGGGTGGAGACTGCCCCTATTGGCGTCGCCGTTATTTCAAATTGGTTGGCACCAAGCTTACTGCATACCATGAAGCCACCCGGCAGCCACGAGCTACTATTAATTTGGCCAATGCCAAGCGCCTTATTGGTGACCGTAGAGCCTTGACTGAGAAAGAGTTCACTGGCAAGAATGGCCATCGTAGAAGATCGGCCTTTGCAGAAGATGAGGAAGGCTACATGTTTGTTGAAGAGGGTTTCCGGATTCGGTTCAACAACGGAGAGGTTATTGATTTCTATGCTGACACAGCGCAAGACAAGGAGGCGTGGATGAGAGCTCTTGTTGAGGTTGTTGGACGGTCCGACAGCGGCAATGACAACGACGGTAATGCTCCCAAGCGCAGCAAGTGGTGCGAAATTGTCTTTAAGAGAGAAGAGGCGTTACGCCGTCGTGCTGCCGAGGCTCGTCAGATACATGCTCGTAACAAGAGTGTTATGTAACTCAGCCTTTCAACTTGATTCTATCGTCAACATCCGCGGCGTCTTGTGTTGGTTCTGCGTTTTTATTAAGTCACATTGGGTTTTGTTATCATTGTTTTGGAGCATTTGATTTCGGGTTGGCTAGATTTTGGGGTTCTCTTTGTTATGTCTTGTCTTATTCTGCTTTGTTTTGCGATTTGTTCGTTTTTGCCAAGGGGGTGTCCTTACTGTAAGAAGATTGTACTAGAGATGTGTCACTGGATTGAGTGAGAGGACCCCCACTACGAACGTTACATCATCATACCATACCGTACTTTGTTTTATTGAGTCATAAATCTTAATTCCTTTTTATCATAATCAATATCTGCATCGCATCCTGTATGAATGAACTGTAATGGGGTCTATGTCACAATACTCCACAACCGTAATGCCATTTTCACCATGTGGCAAAAAACAAAGGTGGAAAGTAATTGGGCCATACAGTTTATCACCATGGTTTATTGACATCTTACATAGTACACTCCAATTAGTATGGTATACTGATGTGATGATTTCCGTTTAGTATATATATTTTTACACATTGCTAACTTGCGTTATGATCTACAAAACCTGCCGCGTCCTTGGTTGGGTACGATACACGAGATACAGGGTCCCCGTTGCTGGTCGCGTTTGTGGCTGGCTGCAAGTCAGAACTTGGATGCTGCAAGACACCTAGCACAATTCGGAATCCGCTTGCTTTCAGAGAAAATGCACACTTGGTGATGATTGAATTGATGATAGCATTCTGTAGATATCCATTTGACAAGTGTAACTGGGGATGCGTTCGGCAATATAGTCAAACTGGGTGTGATCCTCTCCACTTACAGACTGTTAGGACCCTCGACAATTTTTCCTTGCTGTTTTTCAATTTGTAACAACGGAGATCCATCACATTAACATATTTGGTTGCTATGCTGCAGGGTGTAAATAGTAGGCCCGTAACTACATACAATACATACACGAAACTCTCAATTCTATGGCGACTAGAAGAGAAGAACGGACAGAACGAAAAATTCAATGGTCAATAATGCATCTAGGCGATAGGCCAATCAGGTGAGGGGATGACCCTGGTTCGTGTAATCATTATTGGGCAGGGGTTGGGGTGGGAGAGAACTACACGTCTGCACGGCACGGTGGAGGCGCGATGTTGTTTTGTCAGAGAATAGAGGTCTGAGGGGAGGGGAAGAAAGGTCAAGGAAAGAAAACATGGGTGAAAGCGGAAAAGGCGGGGAGTGGCAATGCGATGTGATGAGTGAACTCAGTACATATGTAAATATCTGAAGATGATTAGTCGGGCACCAATGTCCAGTTGGTGGCGATGATGGGAGAAATTCAGGCTGGAAAGTGAACAGTAACGGAAGATTAAATAGAATAGATAAGAGGAGTATGGGTGATAAATAAACAAGTAGGAGTTACTTGCTGAGCGTATTAGTGGTTTGTACATATTTAATTAGGCTCCAGAACCTCCACAACCAAATTCTATGCAGTGGGTTTGTGTGGAGACAAAGGCATCTGCTGGCTTCTATTCCGGCATGCAGATGCATGGCACGAGCCCCATACTTAGCAGAAACACACGTAGGTCGGGTTTTCTGGTTTCCTTAAAAAAAATTGATTGAGTGGTGTGTGTTTCTTTGTTTCAGGGAAATGACAGTCGTCATGTTTCTGGCACTGGATTAGAGTTTATGGACATATATGAAATCTCCGGGGAGTGGAACAGGTTAGTGACATGCTTATTATGGAGTCGTCAAGTCTGGGTCGGATCCGGAGTGGAAGTGATTGTCGAAGAGTCTGCAGCAGCGGGATTTAACTAACGGCAACTAAATGTCTCTCATAGTAGCATGAAATGCATGTATTAGCTATGGGAACAACTTGATAGCAAATTTCTGCTGCTTTTGTATGAGACCCCCAGTCAGGCTGTTGCATGCATATTGCATATTGATGCTGCTTTCTTGCAGTGCTCATCATTGCTTTTCAGTTGAGATAGTATAGAAAAAGAACCCAGCACAGCCAGCGCAACCACGTTAATCCCACCCTGTCTTTTTGTTGTCGCTCCCTCTCACTTCCATTCCCCTGGCCAGACCACCCTCTGAGTTGAAGGCTCGTCCGCCGACTCTTGTCTGAGCTGGGCTGAAAGGCTGGGTTAATGCGTCCTTTTGGCAGTAATCTCGTTTTCGCCTAGATTGTTTACATTCTGGTTCCTGCTTGTTCCTGGCCCAGAGTTGTTTCGTGTAGTGAGTGTACTTTACCCTCACTGGGCCCAACCCTCGACTTTTTCATCTTTTTCCCCTTTTCCCCCCTTCTTTTGTTCTGTTTTGCTTGCCGTTCACCATTTTTGTTGTCTACACCTTTCACATCCTGACGACCACATCAAGCATCTGATTGCTTCAGATTTACCGAGACGGGTTGCTCAGTGAAATTATACCGTGACTTACATTGAGTGTGGGTTTTGTGTGTACCTTGGTATGTATATCAACTCCATCCTTCTTCATCCCCCATACCATACGCGATTATCGTTGAAAAAGCTGGGTTTTCATTCTTTCCATTGTGCTTGTTTTTTTCAAGCAGGTTCTTTGCATTTCAGCAGCTTAGAGTTTCCAGAGCTTGGCCCTCAGTTCAAGGAGGAGCAAGCTTGAGCTTTAGCTTTGTTCTAGCTCTCTGGACCAATAGAAGATTGGCCCCAAATACCATTACAATCTAGTTTAATGGACAGATCAGTGACTACCATCACCCCAGCCACGCTTCATTCCAAAGAAACAGTTCCAGTTCGTGCCCCCCGTCGCCAGAGCAGCCAGCACAGGCCCAGGCGACATGACTGAACCATCCATTGAGAATCCTCTGCTGTCCGTCAGACCCGCATTCTATTGTGACAATTTGCCGCATAGGAGCTTTGAAGGAAGCTGCAATAGCTTCGCCCATTGTCGCCTCGCCGCCACATCTACCACGACACTGCGACATTCTTCCATCGCCTTCTTTTCGACGTGCAATTCAATATTACTGCATTGCCTAGGCCAATGTGACGTGAAGACTAGATCAGGATCGATACAGAGACATAACAGCAGATATATGGAACTATACCGCAGCCAGATAGAACCTTGGACACGTTTTGTTTCCGCAGACCGACCATCTCACCACAGAGACCAAGAGACCACAGCAGACAAAAGTTGATGCCGCCAGATTTTGAGTAATTGAGATGGTGTTGTGCGGTCTTCCCAACCTCCTCTCCGACAACCCCTGTTTATCTCAGCTGCACTTTGTTCATTTCCTCTTTATCTACGACTATCACGGAATCGAGCAGTCTCAAAGATTGAGATACTTTTGAAGCTAATTTGGAAGGCCGCCCATGATATATTGATTGCAGATCTTGAGATCGTTATCTGATACCCAACCCTGATCATAGTTACATACTTGATATCAGTTTGTCTCCGAAGCTCTTTTTTCCCCAGCTCGTCACGATGAACAAATTAAACAACACAGCTGTCAGCCTGGGCCAGGGTCTCATCAAAGTTTGGCCGTCCAAACCAGCATGAAAATTAGTGTCATGTTACAAGCTTTGCAGGGCCCTAGATTAGGACCCTCGCCTAAAATTTAGTGGCCTGGCCCTTCTGAAGTCGACCAACAAAGACAGCTAGCGAGCTCTGACACCCCCATGTTCCCCGTCACTCGTACCTAGAGCCATCCACGTTCCCATCCTCATTTCCTTTTGCTGAGCACCCACAAATTCACACCAACCTGCATGCGCAAATTGTGCTTTCGTCTTTTGCTGTTGTTGAATTCTGGTTCTGTGCCTGTGCCTGTGTCTGTGTACCTGCGCTTCCACTTCAATTTTGCTCGCTCATCTTTCCCCGTCGCGATCGCAAACCTGTTGTCGATACCCCTCGCCCGATTGTCGCCAAACCCTCACTTTGTTGATCAAATTGACGCTGTATCAACTGGTCCGTCTGCTGTCACTATTGTTCTTGTTCCTTGGCCTCTTATCACCCAGGACTATAACCTACTGTTTACCTGCTGGTGATCCTGGTCTATTGTCTACAATCATTGACCATCTACCGTCCATCTGTTTCCACGCATTCCGATCACTACTGCGCCGTTCCATCATTTCATTCCCGATACCGATTATTTTGACGGACACTCCTGAGAACAAAATCACTAGCGTGACATTCGATTATTAGCACACGAACTGTTTCTTTGCATGAAGCTTCGGCGACCCGATTGATTCGCACCCAAAATAGCTTAATAGAGCTTCTACTAACATTTAAGCTTTAATCCGTAAAGGCGCGTTCATATTAAGTTTCAAATTTCAACGCGCTCATACGCCCCGATCTATCCGGGATCTGGAATAATTTTTTATCCTGTCTACGGAGCTTTTATTTCATAATTGTCATAATATCTGGCTTCGGCCAATTTCGCCATGTCCGTCGCTATTGAAAAAACAGAGGCGGCCCTCACCAAACTTTCGGAGAAGGTCGTCGATGCCGTCCACCCCATCGGTGGGCCCCTTCCGGGCACCCGCGGCAAGCACAAGATTGCTGATGCCGTAGGTACTGCTTTGACAGGCGGTTCCAAGAATGCTGGTACCAAGGGTTATCTTGCAGTGAGTGAATTATGTTAGCTGATGAATTGCCCCAATTCATAAGATGCTAACGGTGTCAATAGTCCTACTTCAAACAGTTAGAGAGCAACCCTCTGCGTACCAAGATGTTCACTGCTGGTACTCTCGCTGGTCTTCAGGAGATTATTGCGTCTTGGTTGGCTAAGGACCGTAACAAGCACGGTCATTACTTCACTTCCCGTATTCCCAAGATGGCCGTGTACGGTGCGCTTATCAGCGCTCCTCTCGGTCACTTCATGATGTGGCTTCTTCAGCGTGTCTTCCGCGGTAGCGTCAGCCTGCGGTCTAAGGTGTGGCAGATTCTCATTTCTAACACTATCGTAAGTTTTGCCTATCTCTTATGTCTTGTGCTCTCCAGTGTCAAGTTCTAACAGTCACAATAGATCGCTCCCATCCAGAACAGTGTGTATTTGGTTGCCATGGCCCTTATTGCCGGTGCCAAAACGTTCCACCACGTCCGCGCCACTGTGAAAGTTGGTTTCTGGAAGGTCATGAAAATCTCGTGGCTTACCTCTCCTATTTGTTTGGCATTTGCCCAGCAGTTCCTCCCCGAGAACCTGTGGGTTCCCTTCTTCAACCTAGTCGCTTTCGTGATCGGTACCTACATCAACACCACTACTAAGAAGAAGCGTCTTGCTGCTCTTCGCAAGAAGCACTTCGGTGACGGTGGCCGCGGTGGCTCTACTATTGTCAGCGGCCCTCCCCCGCCGCTGCGTCCCGGAATGCCGAGCGATGAGTATGCTCCTTCTCACATTGGCCCTCACCATGGCGGCCCCCCTCACGGCCCCCCTCATCACATGGGAGGTCCCGGCATGGGTCCCGATATGGGTCCCCCCTCCAACCGCTACTAAAACCGAACGTCTTGACAACGTGGTGAACTGATCCGTTGTCCCTCGATCGGCATGGCTGAATGACGAACGAAGTTACTTTAGGATGACGGAGTTTCTACGGTTGGCTCTTTGAGTTCGATGGGAGGGATGGAGGGCAAAATGACCATTCCTATGATGGTGGCAGATTCTCTCCTGATGTTTTGGGGAGGAGAATGCCGTGTTGTACCTAATCCCAGCTCGCACACACGCACACACGCACACACGCACACACGCACACGCTTTCATTCACAATTCTTCTACCATTTACTTTTGCATATAATTGCCTGCGTCTTTTCAATGTTTAATGACGGGCGTAGGCGTTGCCGCCTGGTTGTGTATATTGCGTGCATTCTGTCTCAATAGTTGATCTGATATCGGCAAGACTTTAGATCAATATTGGAATAGATAGGTTGTTGGTTGTGATTTTGGTTTACAAGGAAGTTGGTTGGTGTATCTTTGGGGGCATTGGCAGCGGAAGTCTCATGGTGTATCCGATCGGGGAGGTCTTCTTCACGAGACATTGTTTGATTTCTATTGTTGATGACCGGGTTGTGATTGCTATACGGTGTATGGATCAGGATCTTTTTGTTACGGGTTTACTGTATTGTTTTGTTGTACCTTTGTGTTTGAATATCTTACTGTTTTTGTTTTTTTCTCTGACTACCTGTATGTTGAGCCCTGTGTATGTGTAGCATTTACAACATGTATTTATGTCGTTACATTATCTTGTACTGTAACTTCGTTTTTTTGAAGTATCCTGACTGAAATTGTTTTTAACTTGGTCGTTGATGGTTCAGGGAGTGTCATCCTAGTTCTGCCAAAGCTAACAAAGACAGGTGAGTTCGTTTCTTGGTTGCCGGGATATTGAACGGGAACGAGACTAGTGGAGAAATTTGATCGCGTGAGTTGGAGCCGTTTTTGTTGTGGTAAGGTGACTAAGGTGATGTTGATATATGATGTTGTGAAGTAGGGTTGTGATATCACAGCAGTGGAGAAAGCGGTGTGTCGTTAGGGCTAGTGAATATAGGGTTGTGTTGATGGTGGTATGAAGATGGGATGATGAGATTAAGATTAGGAGAGCAGAAGAAGTTTCATCATGGACAAAGACGTAGTGATTGGTAGTATATTGGCGATGATGATGATTTCGTCTGTTCTGTGTGAATTTTTGTATTTAATTGAGTATAAAGATGGATTCTACAATTATGTTCACCATGAGCGATATCCCACTCACTATTGCAGACGATTGAGAGTGTTTATCGGATTACTATCATGTCAGTTTGAAGCTACAAAGTAGATGGGATGGTTATAAATATCAGTGTGTAAGTCACATTATGAAGGTTTCATTATCTAAATATACCACCATATGGTCTGATATGGATATGCCGGTGCCCCGAGATCCCACAGCTTAATCACAAGTCTTATCAACGTGTGAATGAATAATCAATTATATATGGCAAATTTTATAGTCACAAGCATGTCGGGAGACCCAAGAGATCATTTTTATCTGAATAGAGCTTGCAGTTGAGTTATAAACGGATAGTGATGCTGAAGACCTTGTCTATTTGATTGAGGTCGAGCTTGCATGGCTGATGATTTCTCGACAGATCTGTCGGTCACTGTTGAGTCTTGTGCAATGAGTAAGATATATATATAATTTAGAGTATAAAATAGACACAGCTATGGCAACTATAATGAGCCATCATTCCCGTAGGTCCGCAACAGACCATATCGGCATTGGTCCCCCGACTCACATGAGAAAAAACTATCAAACAACACAGCGATAATGCATTATGAGATTCTCAATAAGCCTCTGCTGTCAAAACGTTATCATCATATAATAAGAGTAAAGAGTGAAAAAAAAAAAACATACAACACCGGGTATTCCCACGTGGTCACCCACCGTAGTACTAATCCGGCGCTCTGTGGCTTGACTATGGGGGAGCAGACGGGACCCCGTATTTTCCACAGGCTATGGCCGTATGTGATGGTGGTAGTGCAAGTAGTTAGAGCTGATATCTGGTAATCCTGCTGTTGGTGTGGAGTTTAGGTCCAAGGCGACGGTTGTTGTTGACACAAAGTATATTAGATCGAAAACCGGGCTTGGCCATTTACGATTCATGTGGTTCTATTTCAATGGTGAAAGAAGCCACTTTGCTATGATTGGTTTGGCTGTCGAGAATACTTGACAACTTCCACTGTCTAGTCCAGAATTACAACAAAAAATGATCCTTGTTTAACCACATCCATACCATTTTCAACTTTTTTCTTCAGTCCAACTAACAAACAAATATTCGATTACCAAATCGGGCCTACCCAACTCATCTATGTGCAACCATACATCGGATTTGGAGAAGAATCCGCAACCGATAAAGCCGTGTCACGTGAATATATTCCGCACGGGACGGCTTAATACATCATGCCGAGGCATCGTCCCATATTATCTATTTTGGTATATATTATGAAGTTCCGCGCTTTTCTGCAAAGGTACAAATAGGAGGATATTTTTTGCCATTTTCCTTGGATTGCTTGAACGTAATTAGTTTGATAGATTCGTCGGAATATATCCATCAATAGATATCAAGATGTCGCTTCCCAAGATTACGGTTCACTGGTACGTATAAACTGCCATCCTGGCAATCCTTTGACTTGGCTTGCCTTAGACTTGTCACATTATTATCTTGGAAAATCTTTGCAACTCTATACACTGATGCTAACCATTTCCTCTCAGGCTCGAGAAGTCCCGCGCCCAGAGCATGCTCTGGCTACTCGAGGAACTCCGCCTACCCTACACCCTCTCCGTCTACAAACGGGACCCCTCCAGTGGCCTCGCTCCTGCTGCCCTTGCCAACATCCACCCCCTCGGCAAATCACCCCTCCTCGAAATTGCCCCTATCGACGGATCGGCCACCGAGGAAAAGCCGATAATGCTCGCCGAAAGCGGCTATATCATCCAGTTTCTCACGGAACACTTTGCCAAGAAGCAAGGAGCCGAGAGTCTTGTGCCGCCGAGATGGAAAATTGGCAAGGAAGGTGACGTCTTTGGGGAGACGGAAGCATACAAGCGATATGAGTACCTATTGCATTATGCCGAGGGGTCACTGATGCCGTATGTGGTCATGTCGTTAATTTTGGGCCGCATGGGATCGCCAGCGGTTCCGTTTCCCATTCGTCCGATTTCGGGGTTGGTTGCACGCAAGGTTATTGCGGCGTACATTGTGCCCAACATGAAGAAGCACTTTGCGATGCTAGAGGGGTTCCTAGAGACTTCTGGTGGCAAGTTTATTACAGGTGAGGCGTTGACTGCGGCGGATATCTTGTTAAGTTTCCCGTTATTTGCTGCTATGGCAAGATGTGACAAGTTGGGTCCTTGGGATAAGGGAAGTTTGAGTGAGACGTATCCTAAGCTTGCTCAGTATGCTACGGATCTCAAGTCTGAGGAGGGCTACAAGGCTTCGACTGAGCGGGTCAAGAAGGAGACGGGAGAGTTTGAGGAGTTGCTCAGAGTCTGAGGGAAAGGGCAACGAGTTATGTTTTTTTACGGTGTTTTTTTTTCATGTTCTGTTGCAAATAACCCTAACATATCAAAGTTTATGTTTCACGTGACTACAATGACATCAATGTGTACAGCAACCCTTAGTATGTTTTTAACCCCGGAACTGCAAACCGTAACTTACCCACAAACCCCATCAATTTCATATCAGCTTATCAAATCTCATTTCCAATTTTTCCAGAATTTCCACAGTAAACCAAACGATCCTGATTTAGCCAAATCTTACAATCTTGCGCTTGGCCTAAGTCCCTCGCCCCCCCTAGTCCAGCAGAATGGAACGCTGCAGGTACAGCTTCCCTCTACAGACGTAGGACTCAAAGCAGAATATGCACAATGAAATGAAGGGCAATTAGCCGCGTGCATATATTGCTCGCCAGAAACACAGCGACCGCCCAGGCAACGGGCCCACTATGATATGGTTGGCTCCGAGGGCGGGCTTTGGCAGGTGATTGGGAATTGGGGGTTATGATCGAACGGGTGGATTACGGAGATTTGATGGTGATGATGGGAGGGGATTGTTTTGGTGAATTTAAGGTTGTGATTGGTGGAGGGGGTTGGGGGTGGTGATGATAGAAAACAGACTGCTGTTTTCTGATGGAATTATATATAAACGATGACATCGACGCGTAATTGGAATCACGATCGTATTGATTTTGATGTTGTGTGTTGTCATTCTTCACATTGCAGATGTCTATATCTTCCAGTCCAACCAGACGACACATGATGTCTTTACTTTTGGACCTGTCTGCTACAATCTCACAATTTTACTAAGCATATTTTTTATGCCACAGTGATTGATGGTGTTTCGAAACAACTCGGAAGCTTCCTTAATAATGCATCATCTGTCTTTGTTTCTTGTTTTTACTCTTCCTGCTCCGTTACCTCGAGCCGCTCTTTCAAGACTCGGCATAACCTACTTCACCAAGCAGTCTCCATCTAAACCTTACTAACACCTTAGCAACGCCCCTAAAAAGTTACACTGCCAACTCTTAATTTCCAACTACGCCACATATCCAGGAACCAGTCACCAACAACTAGTCGCCTCACGGACCATGATCTCCCAACCTCGTCTTCTGCGACGAACCCACCTAAGCGGAAAATAATTTTAACTACCACCTTCGTTAATAATAAAAACAGAATAGAAGAAGAAGCATCCCGTCAAATCTCTTCCCACCAGTCCATCGGGCCCCTCTTCCTTATTCTCCTTCTCCTTCCTAAGCAGCCCATCCGATCTCTTGCCACTCACCCGCACGGCCACCCATGTAACCCCGTTGCGGGGCCGACTGGCGAACCGGCAGCTTCTGGTGATGGAGAGTAAGGTAGAAAAAAAAATAGAGTCGTATCTGCGGAAGACTCAACTTGGTTCATGTGGGTATGCGTTTGCTCGGTTGTCGGGGACACGGTAGGGTCACGGGCCTTGGGATAGCATGGGATTCTGGAAGGCGACGCGTCTAATAGTATTTGTGTGCAATGGGTTATGAAAAATGGTGTTTTTTTTTTTGGATTCATTTTCTTTCGGTCTCACTGGAAGGATATAAGGATATCTCGCTTTGCCCTGTGCGTGCATATTCGTAATGCCTGTGCAACTGGCCGTGGCGTAGAGGGCAAATTATGGTATTTTGTGGTTCGGCGAGGCTGGGCTTCAGGTGAGTACTGAGAGTACACGAGCTGATGCAGTGGATGAGAATGAGGATGAGGATTCTGTGAAGCGACTGCGCACATGGTTGCTCTGTCATTATGATATTTGTTTGTGTCTTATGCAAAATGTAAATAAATAATGTGTGAATGGACCGCCCACTTCCGGTGTTGTTAGTGATCTATCACTTCTACGTAGATGGTGTCAGTCTAAGACATGTGGGGTTTTGAGGCCAACAACGACTGAAGTAGCAACTATCAATATAAGACATGTTACGAGACAGGAAAGAGACATATTCCTGAATTGTTTTGAACACTTCATGGTATAGTTCGCAGAGATTCTCAAGTTTCAATACTTGCATCATGATGAGAAGATTTAGTCGTAACCCTAACATAATGACTTAACCACACATTTTGAGATAATAAAGTTCTATGTTAACTATACCTTTGCGGTGAGGACAACAAACACACCAAAAATTGCTCAACATTGCCACAATTAAGCCCTATCATTTCCATAAAATGAATTCTGGAAAACTCGTATCTCTGACAGTCCAGCAGCCCCACGGCACTGTCTACTCAGGAACCCATACCTGCGAATCCATGATACCCTAAAAACAGCAATTTCTAGAAAATCCCAAGAACGACATATCAAAGGATCATGAGTTGTTAACTCGACATTACAGGAAGTTCAACAGCAGATTCTCAGACGGCCCATGGCCTTACAAACAAATATTGTATATATTTATATTGCAATGGGTGGTATTGGGGCGGTGTACAAGCAGAGGATTTTCGAGATCCGGATTTGCGATAGGTGAACAGTGTGGTTTAGGGAACATTGTCGTTTTTCTATTTTTCTTTTACAGCTAGGCTACGATGCAATGCTAATGAGTAGTTGCCTCTGACAGAGAAGACCGAACTGCTGTACATAATTCAGAGAATAATATATCAATAATGACACGCAAATTCTAGATTTTCAACAAATATATTCAGTACTACTGTCAACTGATGTCTTGGAATACAACATGCAGCTACCCCTCGTCCAACCACATGCAAACGGCTGGCTACACCACAGCTGACATGAACTCCTCTGTCCTCACCCCCGTCGACATCTCCAACATCATGCTTATTCCACCACCACCACCACCACTAACAACAACAACAACAACAACAACAGCAATCTTCCCTTCGCCTAAAAAGACAGATCGTTTGCATCACATGCCATGAGCCCTTCACTCTTAACTACATACACCCAAGCTGCAAACTCACCTCGGAATCTGCGCCACCGCAGCATATCTGCACGGCACGTCCATTGACCTTGTCTCACCTCCGGTCTATGTACGTACCTAGATATTTATTTATCTCTCTAAGCAAGACTTTCGCCTTCATTATTGTCTCAAACGCATGATAGAGTCACAATGCAGATCTTGAGACATGTTACCACAGACGCGATTGACAGTGTGTAGGGTTTTGACACAAGAGATAATGTTGGCAGTGAAGCGGAGCAGAGGGCGGTGTGGAGAAGGACGGAGTATCATGACGCCGGTAACACGGAGACGGTGAATATATTTATTTTTGTCTTTTTTTTTTCGGTTGGTTGCGGCATCCTCCGGGCTGCGCGAAATTATGAAACGTAGGGCGGATTGTTAAACCAGCACATGAGCTTTCTTGCAAATTCTTAAGATTTTCTATATATTATGTGACATCACAATTGCCATCTCGTTGATTTGTCACAAAGCCTAGGCTAAAATGTTTACAAACCTAAATGTTCATTGAGCTCAATTCCTAATTGGGCAGAATATCAACAATATTCCCAAAACAGTTTAGCCCACATCTCCACATCGCAACTAGCGGAACCAAAAATGCCGATCCAAGGAAACAAAACATTGAGAAAATATATAAAAATATAATAAATCTATATTTTAAGCTTCGTCGCCTCAACAAAAAACAAACAGAAATCTTTTGGACCCACTCTATGGAGAGAATGTGATCCAATTTGCATGGCTGGATGCTAATATGACAAGAACCCTTTTAGGAAGTCATGAATGGGTGGGCGGTTTGATTGGGAACGCGTTCCTTGCATTAATAGATAGAAAGTGAAGCTCTTGATTGAAAAGGGAATGTAGTATCGATTAAATCAGAGCTATTTTCTGTCATGAATTCAATATTGCAAGCGATATCATGTAAATGCGATTTTTCTTCGCGAAAGTGACGATGATTATGACGGAATTTTTACAAAATAGTAATGAGAACGGTGTGGACGATATCAAATTGCAAAATTCTATAATTATCGTTTATGCATCTTTACACCGACATATCTTTGTTCTCAACATGACTTTGTTCGAACGACTGCATGACGAGATACAGCTGAGCAGAGGATTGTCACACGGTATCTCAACCAATTGGTGAGATGGTGGTACAATTTCTGTGGGTGTTGTGGCTGGGGCCTGGAGGACCCATGATGCGTCTGACGTGACCTCAAGCAGCGAGCCTATGACGGCTGACATAACTATGGAATGATTCGTGATACCATCGTGAAGTTCATGATAGCTTTCAGGATGATCATGGATAAATGTAGTTTGCTTTCAGTTCAGTCATGGCACAAATAGCGAGGAAAAAAAAAAGACAAAGTCAGTCTCAAGATGATCAAGGCGTCTTGAATTTGCTGTTATGACTTTGAAAAATCATACCACAATTTCGGCTTATAATTGTCAGTTAACTGGTTTGGACAAACGTGGCCATGGGGTCAAAGCTGGCACAAGAGCTCCCGCAGGACTAAAAACCTACATATGCACGTATTTACATTCTACATACATGTTTTCCTGTGAGCTCTTTCTCTTATTAGCTTAAAGCATTCGTCAAGTCTCTGTTTCTTCATATTGGCTGCATATGGCCCATGTCTAGCCAAAGCTAAATAGATGGATCGTCTTATATGTCTAAAACTCTATCAAAAGTCCAAAGCAAAATGATAAGATCGCTTGGTCCTCTTGATCTGTGAATCGCAATTCAAAAAAAGACTCGATTCTGAATCTCGTCAAAGCAGTCATTCCTTCCTATCTTCTTCCATCGCTATATGAACAAAAATTTCCAAATATGCTCGAAAGTTAAAATCAAGTGAAAATCATAGCCCTAATGGGACCATGATACCACCATCACTTCTATGGTGTTTCCGTCTCATTGCGTCCTTTCGCCTAACATCGTAAGGTAGACTTTTTTGCTTTCTTACAAGAGAGGGACGTCACACTTGGTTCTGCAATGTGATTCGCCAATTGACGACGAAAGAAAACAAGACAGAAAAGTTGTTGAATCAAAACACGGGAGCTCGGGCCGTTGTCTAGGTGCGTGGGCCATGTCTTGACTTTTTGACTGTGAAAGTATAAGAGTGCCATAAAAAAATACGCTTGTAATCCGCCCACCGTCGGTTCAGGTTCCGCATGAATTGTATAGACCAGCTACAATTTAATATAGACCTTTTTCTTACTGGCTAATAGACTTGTAAACTTGTTTATTTGGAGAGCTTGGGGCAACTATGAGAAATGGTGTTAACAACCGGTGAGACTGATGAGGCTAACAGCATATGATTATGGAAGATTGCGGAATTACTTTCTTGGACTGTGAGTTTTGTGTAAGGGTTCGTAAGCTTGTAGTTTGGTATCATAGGCTTTTGTGATGTGGTATGGATATACTCCAGTTTGTTATACTCGGATGCTTTGCTTTCTTATTTTCTTCTTCTTCTTCTTCTTCTTGATCTCTAGCCTTTGCCAGCTTCATTTGTCAAGATTGACTGCTTCACTGTTGGTTACCGACCACTCCAGATTCAACGATCCATTCACTCCTTTACCATAATCTCTAATTCGTCCTTCTTGTCCTTGTTCACGAGAAAGTAAACACTCGACCCTTCTATTTTGAGCAAAAAGTCAACAAAACGAAAGAAAAGCGGGCAACATCTAATATCACCATCCTGACATTTGCAAAAGCCATTTCTTCGCTTGCGCTGTAACTCCAACCTGCAACTTTTTCTAAATACTTTTTTGTCCCTCGTTTCCACTGAGAACCTGCAGCCGCACAGTCGTTGACGAGCAAGGCATCGTGAAGCAATCTTGCATATCTCGAAACAACCGCATTCGCTCAAGAACGACATTACTTCTTTTGGGAAGAGAGGAATTTATTGTTTACTATTAAAAATAGTCCCAAGCAGAGCTCCAATTTTTGGGAAATCTCCAGCCACACATTGTTCTATCAACTCACAAGCCCTGAGTTGTCGTGAACTCATCAACTACTGCTGTTTTGTAAAAATCAGTGGCGGCGTATAGACTTACAGAGACTCTTATTAAGAAAAGACGACAAGCTCTCATCAGTACCAAGATCACACACATAAGCTGAATAGCAATCTTCACCGCTATTGAATATATCTGAATATCTGCTTACTGAGGCTCCATCACATCTATTTCCGTGATATATATATTCGGCCCCCGGTTTACTCTTCCCAAAGAGGAACTAACAAAACAGATTCCTCAATCCGGTAAGTCCAAGTTGTGTTGTTGTTCCTCCATTCCCAAATCCAGTTATCAACGTCTTCATCATGAAGATGACCAAGATCTGCAAGTGCAAGGCACTTCAAACCAGTAAAAAGAAAAAAAAGAAAAATCCAACATTAAATCATCTGCGCACAAGCTGCAGACATGGATCCATCACCAACACCAGCCTTCTTCTACCCAGACCTTCCATTCCCTATCCTACCTCACCCCCCGGCCCAGCCCTCCGCTTAACTCACGACGACGACTACTACCCAGCCCGCAGAAAAAAGAGACTAACACGCAGGCCTGACCGGTATCACAAGATTATATACTACGGTATCAAAAACAACTAAGCTCCGCTCCAACTTCCCCACGAACAACTTTTTTCTCTGATACTTTTTTCCTTCCTACTCCCTCAGGCCGTGCTTTATTGTTCTTACCGAAGACGTCTCGGAACGGGAGAAGTAAAAGAAAGGAAGTCACTCTTTCTTTTTTTTATTGTTTTATTTGTTCACGAACGGACGTCGTCATCGCGATCTGCTTCATCTCTAAACAAACAAATTTTCACGCTCTTTTATATTAATATCTGACCTCGTCACTCTCTTGATCACCGACCTCAACCTTGGACTTCACTCTCTTGTTCATTTTATCAGCATACCCTTTTTCTTATTTTCTTTCTTTTACGATCAACGTTTACGATCACGATCTTTTTGTTTCTGATTCAACAATTTAACGTTTTTATTTTTATTTTTAAATATATTACTATTAAATTCTTTTTGTTGTTTCGTTTCAACGCTATCAAACTTGGGATATCTCGTCTTCAAAGGCTGGCCACTTTGGAACTAATCTCGAATCACGCTCTTTAACACTCACTACATGCACTAAACGCCACACTCGTTTACTATCACTAAGAAAAAGAACATCCACACACTCTCTTACCACCACACCCGTTACGGGCTGATTCCGTGATTTCTTCCTTTCATCTTTGACTGACTTAGAGATACTTGCGAAGAAGAAAGAACCCAAACAAAAAACAAAACAAGAAAAATCCCACCTCACTCTTTCCCATCACACACGCACATACACACACATCCGACCATGGCGATATCACCAATCATCCCCTCGGCCCTCGGCGCCATCGCTCTATCTGCCACCGTTGGTAACACCGCTCTCTCCGCCGCCATCACTTCCCAAACCACCTCCACCCTCCATGCCGTCACCTTTGCCGGTGCCGTCGTCTCAGGTACTTCCGCCGCCTCCCTCGCCTCCCTCCTCTTTTCCCACCTCACCTTGCGGTCCCTGCCCCCGATTGCCCAAGGCACCCTCTTTGCCACAGCGTGTGTCGCCGGCACTGTTTCGGCTGCCTTCTCTATCATGTCCGTAGTCTTTCTCGGCCAATTGGCCACCTCCAGCAAGGTCCTGAGCGCCACCCCCCTGGCAATCATGATTGCCGTGGCCGTCATTACCGTCATTTCCTTCCTGGCCCACGTCGGCTTTCTTGTTGCCCACGTCGCCGTCCGCCGACCGCTCGGTATCAACTCTTCAGACCCGGAGGCCAAGCAGTCTTCTCTGCGCCCTGCTCCTAGCATGGCCAACATCAAAAGTATCCGCTATAGCACCACCATGCCAGCGGCCTTCTCCCCCTCGGTGGCTTCCTCTGACAGCTCGACCCTTGCCTACACTGGCAGCGCTGCTCCGTCCTTGGACAAGTACGAGAAGACCTTCTCTCCTTCCGGGAGCCCCAAGAACAAGAGCCCCATCTCTACCATCCGCTCTGAGCGGATCCGTGGCCTCTCCGTTACTGCTCCTACCATGGAGGACCTCCAGCGGGTGACTTCTGCGGCTCTGTCCATTTCCACCCTGACTTCCAATACCACTATCCAGAGCCCCATTGCCTCTCCTGCTGTGCTGACCGCTCCCTTGGCTCCTCGGCCTTCCAGCCAGGTGCCTAAACGTGTCTCGGTTGAGTCGCTGCGTTCCACGCGCTCGACTCGCTCCGCATCAGTTACTGGTCCCAGTTACTACCATGGTTCGTTGATGCTATCACCTTCCAGTATAGCCACGAGCAGCACCAGCACCATTGCCTCGACCGTCATCCCCTCTGGCGATCTTGGCTTCGATACTTGGGAGCTCACGCTTCCATTGTCTCCCGGTTCCGTAGAGTCGCTGACCTCTATTGATGCCACCTCCACCGCATCATCGCCAAACACTGCTGCCGCCCCCTCATTGCCACCTCCACAAATAAAGAACAAGAACATCCCCTCCCGCCTCCTCCTCGAGACCATCCCCCAGAGCCCCACCATCCCCGTCTGCACTGATGCCTCCTCCGCCATCAGCTGCGAGCCCAGCTCCCCGGGAACACTTGATCTCCCCCCCGTCATCGACCCTGACAATATGCCCCGTGGCCGCCGTCGCTCCCGCACCCAAGGCTCCGCTACTTGTTCCCGCCCCCCGAGTTTAACTCGGGGACACGTCCGTGCCCTCTCCGCGAAACCCGCGGAATCCCACATCCACCCTCTCTTCCGCTCTGATTCCCCCGGCCCGCCTCCCCTCGCCACACCCGGCACCGTCGTCCTGGCAGCTCCCGAGGCTGGAAGAGTGTTGGCATCGCGGGTGTCCATTCGCAGCTTGAAGCGTATCCGCTCAGGGTCTCTCCCGGTAGTCCGCTCCTCGCTATCACGGCAGAGCTCGGTGGATGACTTTGCACCGACGCGCCCGCGCATCTCAAGTAGAGAAAGCTATGGCGCGCGGAGCATCCAGAGCATGAGTACGACCGATGACGACTATGACGGTACTGATGACAGTGCTGTTAGGAGAAGTTCAGAGGAGAGCGCTGAGCGCCCTATGACCCCGCCGATTCCCGACTGGGTCCTAAGCACAGACGGCATGGGTCGTCCGGAGCGTCGGCTGACCGGCGGTCAGAGACCCTTTTAATGAAAGGCTGTTCTCTTCCACTGCTCAGCCCTGACCTCTGACGATTTACCGTTCACGATTGCCTCTTTTGGTAGTCATCTAACCACAGATAGCTTCCTTTGCATTCTTGTACTACCACCTGCTCTTTCCTCTTTTTACCTTTTATTGGGATGATCACGTAATTCCTTTAACGTCATCACTGACTCTCCTTGAATTGTTCTGTGTTGACAACGCTCTTTTCTGCTTTTTTTACGATCGCTTCATAGCAGTTTTCATGGTTATGATGATTTCCGACTCAGATTGATGTCTTATGCTTTCTCTTCTTCCTAGCCGGCTTGTAGTGGCAACCCCACTTCCCGGCCTCAGCCCGCCGTTCACACCTCGCTCCTTCGTAAATAAAAAACACTTACAAAAATTTACAAATCCAAACTAATATCCACATTCATTTTTTTGTTATCTCTCAGGGAGCACGTCTTTGCACGTGGGCTTCCGCCACTTGGCTAGCCATCTTGTTAGACGCGCGGCCGTCCTTTCCTTTTGAAATACACCTTTTGGTTCCTCTCTAGGACCGTCCATTCCCTCCAGAGCTTCTCTTTTCGAGATCTCGTTCCACTCATTTTTGTCAGGCGTCCACTTCACTGTCGGATCGCCAGCTCCTATACCAACTACAAAAAAAACACTCTTCCCCCCCCCCCTTTTTTTTTTGCGGACGGCGGGGCAATATGCAAAGCCTTCCGCCTGGACTTCCTCCTTTTTTCCGTCACTCCCTCCCCACCGCTTTGTCACATGAACCCAAACGACTAAGTACGACTTTTTCCTATGTCTTGATTATTTTTCCTTGAACTATAAAAGCAGCGTTTGATTTCTCTGTCTTTTTTCTCTGCCTGTCTTCCTACCTTGTGTTACACTTCGAGCCCCGGGACAACTCTATCTCATCGGGGTTCGCCAACCCTAGCGTCATCCCCCTTATACTTTCTCTGCCTAAAACGTTTTGTATTCCTATGCTCTTCCCTCCTAAATCTTGCCATCTCTGCTTCCACTGGTGAATACCCTTACTCACCGGTGTCACTCTGGATGGTGCAGATATAGAATGACCCGGATATCTCGAGGTGTTTTTTTCCTCTTGTTTGTTTTTTTCTTGACGATATTATCATGGACTTTGCGACGACGTTGATTAAAGATTCTGATTTGACATGGGCCATGTATTGATTTGCTTTTTGTTTGGTTACATAACACGATTGGGATATGCGAATATCGGGTTTTGATACCTCTTGTTGTTACTGGTGTTGGTTTTTCTTTTCTTTTTTTCTCTAATGTTTCACTCATAATAAAAAATATACAAAACGAATCAATGTGCTTACACTATGTGATACAAAGCTTTCCTTGTTCTACCAACGTCTGATAGCTAAAACGACTAGACTTCATGATCTTATACTCATCAGAAGTAGATTGCATTTATTGATACAGTAATCTTAAATTAACACCAAATGGCCGATCTAACGTGCTACGTACTAACACTGGTTGACAGACCCATACAATAGAACTGATGACATGATTAGAACTTCCGCCGGACGAAGATTACAAGCTGTGCAGAACAAATGCATATGGATATGATGAATGATAGCACAATATAACCCCACTAGAATATGAACGAATGATGACCACAAGTCCAACAAATAGAATACCAGACTCCCCAACGGATGATGCAGAAAGAAACAAGATGGAAATTGAACACAAAAGATAAACCAAGATCCCAACAAGACAATAAAACACAACAAAAGATACCAAACAGAAATCATGTAACCGCTCTTCCGCCTAGTCTATTTTCTCCATCACCCCCTACACACTCACCGACGGCGAGTCTTCCGCGGCGGCTCTTCCACCTCGGTCATTACTGCACTTTCCCGCTTCTTATTATTGTTCTTGCGTCTCGGAGGCGGAGGAGGCTCACAGTGAAGGTGGCCAAGTTCCTCTAACGCCACGCTGTTCTCCCAGGCAAGACATCTGGGCGGCGCATTACGCTTACGTTCTTCCTCCTCTTCCTTTGCCTTCGCGGCAGCAGCCTCAGCCTCAGCCTCAAGCATGGCTGGGGTCTGCGAAGAGCGCTTTGAACGGGTATTGCGCTTACCGCGACGATCATCGGGGGCCGGCGAAGAAGAATCCGGGGTCTCAGATTCAGCCTTCGCAGCTTCGGATCCCCCAGCAACAGCCTCGTCCTTCTTCTCTTCCCGCTCTCCACCTTCCTTGTTTGCAGAATTGACCTCTGGAACATCTTCAGGGAGTCCAAGATAGGCCTTGCGGTTCTTCATGTTCATAACAATTTTGTCATGATAAGCCACAAGTTCCTTGCGTAGCTTGAGTTCATTCACACCACGAGGATCCAGATACCGAATGAGATCGTCCAGATCAGATGGCTCGCTGATGAAGCCCCATTGCCGAGCATTGAAGACACTAGTGGACCCTTCTTCCCGTTCCTTGCGCTCAGGCACCGTCATGTTGAACTTGGCCTTGTACTCATTTTGAAGATCGATGGGAAGGTCAATGTACCCTTCACGCTCGAGATCATCGGGGCCCTGGATCCAGATACAGCCATTGGCATAAGCAGCGGAGGCCGTAGAACTATCAGGGAGACCACCATATGGCATGCCATTGCGCTCGAACCAATAGTACCGGTTCCAAAAACGATCCTTGCCTAATACACGGGTACGAGGACAGTCAGCCTCACGAAGATCATTGTCAATAACAGCAATCTCCTTTTCGCATTCTTTGATAAATTCCTCCTTCTTCTGAATATCCTTTAAAAGCTTTACCCACTGCTTGGATTGTTTGGGAGCCCTGGGTACAGGAGTAGACTTCTTTTCAGGTTTCTCCTCCTTCCTACCAGCACGGCGAGATCGACGACCACCAATTTCTGAGTCAGTATCCTCTTCAACTTGAGAGTTCTCAACATCAGTCAACTTGGAATCATCAGCCTCGAGGGGAGTTTCGGTGGGCAGGTTGTCAGGAGCAAGAAGCTTTCTCTGGTCATTTAGCCCCTTGAGATCCTCAATGGCCTGCTTGCGCTGTCTTTGCCATTCAATCTTTTCTTTGCGGTATTGTGTCATGGTCTCACTGCAATCGTCCATATAGCCCCTTATGGCCTTTGTCTCAGTAGTGAGCATGCACAGCATCTGAGTGATACGAACCTTATGGTTGACATCCAAAAGAGCGTAATGTTCCATGACAGTTTCCTGAGTAGCCTCAGCATTGATTGGGACTAGCTCGGCAAGAATCATTTCACACTCCTTCTTCTTTCGCTCGTTACGAGAGAGCGTGTGCAGAAGACCGGCAATGATGCGTTGCCAACCACCAGCCTGGAACTGGCGCTTACGAAGACTGTCGATCCAATCGTAATCTTCTAGGAGCTCATCAATGCGGCTGACATATTCGGTTTTGGACGCTTTTTCGATTTGAGTCTCTTCAGCAGCAGCCCGCTCAGCCTCAATCTTAGCAATGCTGCTGCGCGTGGCACGACCAGAGGGCTTCTCGGGCTGAGGGGAGCCCATGGTGCTATCTCCATCTTCAGCCTTCTCTGTAGCCTCATCTTCCTCCTCATCTTCTTCCTCTTCAGCTGGAAGTGTAAACTCAATCCTGCCGCCATCAGACTCTGCACTGACAAGTACCTTCAAAACACTACAGTGAATTTCCTCCACCAACTGGGGCATCAGGTTCAAGGAAGTGACACAGAGAGCCTCGACATAGTCATCAAAAGTGAAGGAGTCCAGTTTGAAGATCTCGCAGTAAACATTGAGAGTATCCCATGTCTCAAGCAGAGGGCCAATGGATTCCATTTTTATGTGCGTGGCATAATGACTTTGAGGGTCGGGGACAGAGGTAGGCGGGTCATTACACATAAACTTGAGTTTCGGACGCGCAACACCAGCACGAGGACCAACTTCCAAATCATCGATAGGGTACTTGGGCGGCGGAGGTGGTGGTGATTGTTGCTTGCGCAAAGGAGGCGGGTTGTTATTCCGGAGAGAAATCGACATGTACCCAGGAGACGGCGGGATACTAACATATGTCGGCTCATAGCTGGGATGAAGATTGAAGTTCATCGGATTGGCGACTACTTGAGGGCGCAGCTTCTGGCTCTTGGGCTTCAAGTCGGGAAGCCGAATAGGCTCCTGGTCGATAGGACGTTGGCTGTGACTAACAATGCTGATATCAGCCAATCTATTGGAGTCGAGAGACTGAGTGGTTCTCTTAGCCGCTTGTTGTTGCTTGCGCTCTTGGAGCTTGTGGTCGTACTTGAGGTGTTGAGGAACCCGAGTATCAATAGAGAAAGACTCAGCAAACTCGGGTTTCACAATCCAAGGAGCACCGTTCCAGGCCTCGCGAGTAACTGCGTTCTTAATGAAGGTACGGAGGACAGCCTTTGTGAATATTTTACGATCACGGTAGACCGCAGGTCCATCCACAACTACTTCTTGGCCATCCTTGTCATCGCAAGTAATGACGTACCTAGAGAACGGCTGGCTCATAGAACCATCACCTTGAGGCTTGGGTCCCACACGGATCTTTTCCCGAATGGTACCTTGAATCCGTTCGTTGTCGGCGATTGAGGCCATGACCTGCTCTCCGGGGAAGAACTCAGACTTGAACTCATCATATATGTTGTCGACAAGGTGATCGATTCGAGAGATAGTTTGGAATTGGACTTTGCGAAGCACAGGGCCCTTGAGTGATTCGGGGAAAGCCTCTTGAACTTCCTTGGCGCCCGCTTGCTGTAAGATACGTTAGTGAATATATTACTTGACATAACATTGATGATAAAAACATACCTCACTCTCAAGAGCATCAAAGAATGTGAGCTTGCTCTGGCCAGTGATCTGACAAATGAATTTGGGCTGCATTTCGTTAGTTGTATCTCTCGTCAGTGTGAGGAAGAGCATTGCGCACCTGGTTATAAAAGTCCAGCCTACTGGAGTAGGCGTCGTAGTTGGAAAAGGTTTCACCCGTCTGTTCAATAGTATACTGTAGTGGTGCGCGTTAGCACCTCTCGTGTCATCATTATAATATATCGATGAGTACGTACTCTGGCATGACCTGCCCGGGGATCGGGAGCCGGGATTTGAACTGGTTTCCGCTTATAGAGAACCTAGGGCAAAAGATAATTAGTATGCGAGTCAAACCCACGCCAACATAACAGACTCACCATTGTTGGCCAACAGTACGCCTAGCGGGGTCTAGAAGCCGAGATGAAGAGGCTTTCGCTTTTCGCTTTTATTGAAGGTTGGCTTTCCGAATAGTAAAGCAGCCTGAAAATGGGGCCTCCAAAGGTATGAATATATATCTATATGGCTTCGATTCGAGTCTTAATCGATGGATAGCAACCGGGATCAAAGGAGTGATAACACTCTAAGAGTGTGATCTCGAGAAGTCCTCAATGGAGGCCGTGAGGTTGATAGCCGGACGCGAATATGCACTAGGTTTGATCAACAGAAACTGATGACAATATGCGAGACTGTCGAGCAGATGCAAACTGGTTGTAATCGCGGATACGCGGAAGAGGGTGATGCGGCTGTTGCTAATTGGAAAATGGTCGTCGCACGCAACAAAAAAGAAAAAAAATTGAAATTAAAGATAAAGGCAACCAACCTTGAAGAAAATCGTGAGATGAGCACTACCCACTGAATCAAAAGCGCGATCTTTAATGAAGATGTTGTTGGAAGGGATGCGCGAAGTGTTTTGATGCGGTGGATTGTGGGTGTGCAGGAGGAGAAAAGGTTGGCGGGAGGAAAGGTCGGGGACGAGAGAAAAGGGAACGGGGGGTGAAGGGAAAGAGCGAAGAGGGCAGATTTGAATTTTGGTCAGGTCCATGTTCGGAGGAGGGAACCCTCCCCCAGACGGGCAAGCACCCAGGACCAGACTGCAAAGCAACATTCGACTACTGTTTGACGGGTAAACAGCGTGTATATGTATTTGATCCACTTTTCAATATTACTAAATGAGATACTTTGGTATAAAATCGTGTTTGAATCGCATCAAGATGGATCTCATCTTTTACGATTGCCCTCGACTTTCCGGAATTGTGACCTGGGCTGTGATCCGCATCCTGGTAAGCGGCTGCTGCTTCCTCCGTCGGGCACTATATCCGCGCTTTTCACAGAAAACGTTTACAGGCAATATTTCGCTTCTTCGTGCTGACCCTAAGCCAACGGATATATATACTACAAATTACGACTACTTGATGTTCTTGTTCATTAACTTTTCTATATTTCCATGTGAGCGTGCCGGCAGCAAATGTCACATGCGTGCGGTCATGGACTAATAATGGTAGATTTCAGTATTTTGCTGTCGGAAAAGATGGAACTTTTAACTCTGCGTTTTCTCGATATATGTATGGATCTTGTAAGAATTGAATCAAGCAACGCATTGAAAGTTTCCATATAATCAAAAGCTGGACGTTCGGAATTTTGACAGTAAATCCTCACATGTGTTTTTTTTTTTTAAAAAAAAATATGGATGATGAGATCCTTGATTAGGAAGGAACACTACCTTCCAAAGACAAACCCAGGTCTCCAAGACAGCAGCGAAAAGTGTACCCGTTCCTGGTGCCCTAACAGTCTTGAAATGTTTGTACACATTAAATTGGATATTTTTGGTGCTGTAGTTGGTTTTAGCTGTTAGCGCAAGTTCTCTTCTTAGACACCATGGACCCACTTTTACCCTGGTCACTAGACGCTCCGAACCGACAACATCATCCTCGTCCGCCTGCTTGCAGCGCACGTCACTTATCACAAGATGACCCTACTTGGGATCCATACACTACTTCGAAATGCATCATCCCCATTCAATATCTTTTTGTATACTTATTTGGGCTCAGGATGTAGCGCTTTCTTTCTAGATTCTATTTCATTATTAAACTGTTGGAAATGCTGATATCTCAATGAAATAGTTACATTTAACTGTCCTTCGAGCTATGCAGGTCCCTGGGTAGCCTCATTTAACTGCATCAACAACGATCCCATCCCGCCATATCCAGCAATTATTTTCAGATCAAACATTGTCAATTCAATTTTTTGCATACAATCGCATTTGTCCAGTTTTTTTTTCTTGCAATTGTTAATCTATTCACCTATGATGATGTCATGAGAACAAGATATTTTCTTGATCAACAGGTAAAGAGATCTTGACGGAGTTGAGGGATTACCGCACGTCTGTAAAAATGACCGGCCGGACAAGGCTAGAGCCAAAAATTGGCAAGGCCTAGCGCCAGGCCATTCATAATCTTTTAGGACCATACAAACATTTCGTAGAAACACCCTGATTATTCCCATCGAAAAAAAATATGAGAAAGAAGCTCTCTAAAAGGTGCAGCCCGCATTCTTGCCCGCACAACTTGACCTCTCTTCCGATGCATGGACTTGTCGTCTTTGTTCTAGCCGGATCCTTCTACATCGTGCGACTCCACCTTTCCATCATTGATGTCACAATCCTGAAAAAGGAGTTTCTACTCGCATGATTATTAACAATGATTTTGCTATTCAGATCTCATTAAATATAAAGATGATGTCCAATGGGGTATGATCACTAAATACACACCTCTTCAGCTCAACCAAGCATCTTTCTGTCAATCATTGGAACAACCCGAAGCTATGATTATCGCGCTAGCTGCTTGTATGATAATCACGTGATTCCTGAATCATTATTGTTAGTGAGACCGCCAAAACCTTGAGCGCCACATCGAAGCTCCCAAGGCCCACTTTAGTCCAGCCAATCAGCATTCGTTTCACGTCCTACACGCTCCTCGACCTTGGGGATGCATGGCTGGGTCACGACAACAATATTAATTGAATAACCAAACAACATTCACAACACTAAAAATCAGTCAATGTAGTTTTTAATACATATAGCACAGGACTAAGAAATTGAGTTGAAAAAGTATATAGTGTAATTTCTTATATCTCGGGCCCGTAACCGACCCTCCCGGAAATCACGGGATTCCGGATTGCGAGATGGGATGACACTCCGGTATCCATAAAAGTTAATACCCACCATCTTTACAGATCCCGTTAACAATCTTGGTAGGTGCTGATAGAGATTTTGGCAAAATCGTCAAATTCACTAACACAAGAGATATTACTTCCCAATTTGGAAACTATGAATGAAAGACTCTGGATGTGATATCTTGGTTCCTTCTTCAACATATTCCTAATATAATGGGTTCATGTTGGCAAAATAATCATTACAATGCTCTTTGGAAGCATCACGATTATAGTTCAGATAATAGGTTTATAATTTAGTATCATAACTTGGGTCTATGATCTCAGTTTTTGTCTAACAAGCAATGTTAATCATGGCATGACTTGCTAAGTTATCATAACTCACCAAATTATCAAACAGTTATTATTCGTATTCTATGACAATCTACAGATAGCACCTGGTATATTGAGTCTCCATCAATGAAATAATATAGTTTTTGCTGTAAACTGAGGCAGTACACTTTATCAATTTTTGTAGAATATTTAAACATGTAGTTTGATAAAATTAGACATCTTATGAAAAATCAACTAGTACATAATGATGCTTGAAGTCATATAAAGCCTAGTATATCACTAACATAACGGAAACCATTAGGGTTACGAAACCAGTACCACGTGACATACATTGTGGGTTCTAGGAACGCGAAAGCTCACTGGACCCACCAAGCTCATAATTTTCCTAGAACGATATTTCTTCGTGACAATAGTTGAGCTCTCCAAACCTTCTTCTCTGTTGAGCTTTCTGTATTTCTACCTCATCTGATTTCCCAGCTTGTGGATGAAGCTGTATTTGTGTTTCGATCCCACAGAGCGCGACAGGTGAGCCATCAGGCTCCCACAAGCAGCAGCCATGGCGACCACATCAAACATGTTCATGTACTCGCTGACTATCCAGCCACCTACACACATTACGCAGGCAGTTCTTGGGCAGTTTTCTGGTACTAAAGAACAGTATATTGCTACCGCTTCGGGATCAAGATTGTCACTTCTTCGCCCTGATCCCATCTTGGGCAAGGTGGTAACTCTCCTGTCCCATGATATCTTCGGTATCATCCGCGGCCTGGCCGCTTTTCGTCTTGCTGGAAGCAGTAAAGGTATGTGCTATATATTCCTTGCAACATCATGGCCTTGCCTGCGAGGCTGGCCCCCCATCACCCCTCACCCATATCATCCAAACATATGCTGAGTCTTTTGAAGATGGCCTACTTGGGTAGTTGCCAATTGAGTCATTAGATACCTGCTCAGTCTACATCTTCTGAAAATGATGATGTGCTAACACGGGCTCTCTAAGATTACCTTATCGTTGCCTCCGACTCCGGTCGCATCACAATTCTGGAGTACAATTCGGAGCACACCCGATTTGATCGAGTACACCTTGAGACTTTTGGAAAGTCTGGTGTTCGTCGCGTCATTCCCGGTGAATATCTTGCCTGCGACCCCAAGGGCCGTGCTTGCTTGATCTCTGCAGTCGAGAAGAACAAACTCGTCTATGTACTGAACAGAGATGCTCAAGCTAAGCTGACTATCAGCTCACCATTGGAGGCTCACAAACCTGGGGTTCATGTTCTTTCTCTTGTTGCCCTTGACGTGGGATATGCAAATCCCGTCTTTGCTGCACTCGAGACTGATTATACTGAAGCTGACCAAGACCCTACCGGTGTTGCGTTTGACGAGTACGAGACCCAGCTTGTCTACTATGAGCTCGATCTCGGGTTAAATCATGTTGTTC
Organism: Ambrosiella xylebori; assembly: GCA_002778035.1. NCBI lineage: Eukaryota > Fungi > Ascomycota > Sordariomycetes > Microascales > Ceratocystidaceae > Ambrosiella > Ambrosiella xylebori. Next base: position 1,286,207 of record PCDO01000002.1, read on the forward strand.
GCAAATGGTCTGATCCTGTTGACCCCTCTGCTTCTCTTCTTTTCCAGGTACCAGGTAGTAACGATGGACCAAGTGGTGTCCTTGTCTGTGGTGAAGAGAATATCACCTACCGTCATTCAAATCAAGAAGCTTTTCGGGTTCCCATTCCCAGAAGAAAAGGTGTCACCGAAGATCCTTCACGGAAGCGCAGCATAGCCTGTGGTGTCATGCATAAACTGAAGGGCAATTCCGGTGCTTTCTTCTTCCTTCTTCAAACCGAAGATGGTGATCTTTTCAAGGTTACCATCGACATGGCTGAAGACGAAGAAGGCAACCCAACTGGCGAGGTCAAGAGGCTGAAAATAAAGTATTTCGATACTGTACCTCTTTCTACCAGTCTCTGCATTCTGAAGAGCGGTTTTCTCTTTGTTTGCTGCCAATCTGGAAACCATCTCTTCTATCAATTCGAAAAGCTTGGTGATGATGATGAAGAAATCGAGTTCTCGAGTGACGATTTCCCAGCCGACCCAAAAGCCTCCTACGAGGCAGTTTATTTCACTCCTCGGCCTTTGGAAAACTTGGCTTTTGTGGAGTCCGTAGATTCCATGAATCCATTGATGGACTGCCAAATCGCCAATCTTACTGAAGATGACGCTCCTCAAATTTATACTGCTTGCGGCACTGGTGTTCGGAGTACCTTCAGATCAATCAAACATGGTCTAGCTATCAATGAAATTGTTGCATCAGACCTTCCCGGTGTTCCTTCTGCCGTTTGGACTTTGAAGGTTGACCGTTCCGATGAGTATGATAAGTATATCATCTTGTCTTTTGCCAACGGCACTTTGGTTCTCAGCATTGGTGAGACTGTTGAGGAAGTCCATGATTCTGGCTTCTTAACCAGTGTTCCCACCCTGGCTGCCCAGCTTCTCGGTGAAAATGGTCTCATTCAAGTCCACCCCAAGGGTATCCGTCACATCCTTAATGGCGAGGTAAATGAATGGCCTGCTCCCCAACACAGATCCATCGTAGCTGCGGCTACCAATGACTCCCAGGTTGCAGTGGCTCTCAGTTCCGGCGAGGTGGTCTACTTCGAAATGGACAATGATGGCTCATTGGCAGAGTACGATGAAAAAGCCGAAATGCCTGGAACCGTCACGTCTCTTAGTCTTGGAGATGTACCTGAGGGCCGCAGAAGAAGTCCGTTCCTCGCTGTCGGGTGTGATAACCTGACTGTCTCTATCCTTAGTCTTGAGCCTGAATTTACTCTTGAACAAAAGTCCCTGCAGGCCTTGACGGCAGCGCCTACTTCACTGGCCATCATGTCCATGGAAGACTCGTCTTCGGGCGGGATTTCTTCTTACCTTCATATTGGCCTCCAATCTGGTGTATACATTCGCGTCCTGCTTGATGAAAGTGGAAACCTGGGCGATACACGTTTGAAATTCTTAGGCCCCCGTGCCGTCAAGCTATTCAAAGTTTTAGTTCAAAAACGCGTTTGCGTGCTGGCTCTGAGCACCCGTCCTTACCTTGGTTATGCTGACCCTACAAGTAAGAGTTTCATGGTCACTCCACTCAACTATGTGGATCTTGAATGGGCTTGGAACTTTTGCAGTGAGCAATGCGAAGAAGGCTTGGTTGGTATCCAAGGTCAGTCTCTTAGGTAAGAACATTTTATCCCAGTTGTTTCCCCCAATAATAAGTGTCGATGATGAGAAAAGGGATCCGCAGTCACAAGGCAATGAGGTAATTGTTGAGCACATTATGCTTCACCAATTGTTCCTACTGAAATGACACTTGGTGCTATGCTTTATAAATGAGTCTTCTATCCAAGACCCGCTACTAACATGATATACAATTAGAATCCTGTCTATCGAACAGCTCAGCGAGACCCTCATTCAGAAGTCGACGCCGTTGACTTATACTCCTCGTGTCTTGGCGAAGCATCCCCTGCACCCCATGTTTTATACTGTTGAGTCAGAGAACAATACCTTGGCCCCAGACCTTCGCCAGCAACTGATTTCCGCCGCCAAAGCTGCTAATAGTGATGCCCCGGACCTGCCAGCAACCGAGTTCGGCTATCCTAAGGGTCGTGGAAGATGGGCTTCTTGCATCAGTGTTATCGATCCTTTGGCTGGCGATGATTTTGAGCCGCAAGTTCTCCAAACCATTGATCTCACTAACAATGAGGCGGCTACTACTGCTGCCATTGTCCCTTTCACCAGCCAGGACAATGAAAACTTTTTGATCGTTGGAACCGGCAAAGACATTAAACTTCAACCTCGTAGCTTCTCTGAGGGGTACATCCATGTGTACCGGTTCCTTAGTGATGGCCGTGAACTTGAGTATATCCACACCACCAAGGTCGAAGCCCCTCCGACTGCTATGGTGGCTTTCCAAGGTCGGTTGCTTGTGGGTGTCGGCAGAATTTTGCGTATCTACGATCTTGGTATGAAGCAAATGCTTCGCAAATGTCAAGTGGATTTGGGTGGTCATTTGATCACGACCCTCAATACTCAATATTACCGAATCGCCGTTGGTGACGTCATGCAGGGAATGACCTTTGTTGTTTACAAGCCCGGGAGCAACAAGCTTATCCCCTTTGCTGATGACACAATCAATCGTTGGACTACTTGCTCCGAAATGGTTGATTACGAATCTGTCGCTGGAGGTGACAAATTCGGTAATATCTGGATCGTTCGTGCTCCTCCTAAAGACAGTGAGGAGGCAGATGAAGATGATTCTGGTACCCATTTGCTTCACTCACGTGGCTATCTTCATGGTACATCTGCTCGTCTTTCCTGCATGGTCCATTTCCACACCCAGGATCCGCCAACCAGTATCTCCAAGACCAGCCTGGTTGTCGGTGGCCAACCGGTCATGGTGTGGAGTGGACTCATGGGCACTATTGGCGTCTTTATTCCTTTTGTAACCCGTGAAGATGTCGACTTTTTCCAGGCTCTCGAGTCACACATGCGGACTGAGGATCCCCCTCTTGCTGGTCGTGACCATCTAATGTACCGCGGTTACTATGTTCCCGTCAAGGGTGTTATCGATGGTGATCTTTGTGAGCGCTTCACCCTTTTGCCTTCTGACAAGAAGCAGATGATTGCTGCCGAGCTCGAGCGCACTGTTCGCGAAGTTGAGCGCAAGCTCTCTGATATTCGCACGCGGTCTGCGTTATAATCCCTAATACTTTGTGTTTCTGTATTGAGCGATTTGATTTCTTTATTGGGTTGGATGGTTTTGTTGGCGAGTTTAGGCGTAATTGGGATTGATGGATTCAAGATTTTGTTTCTGCTTTGGATATCAATGGAATCTGCAAAGGTTCATCGGTGGCCTTGATTGTCACTATCATATGCTGTTCTTTATATACCATGATATTGTTTTGTGTCTTATAAAAGATCTGGATTCCAACGTCAATTTTGAACCACATTTGTATTTGTGATGAATTCGAGAACCGTAGTTCCCGCTAAAGAATGTGAGAACAAACCCTATAGTAACCCTTACAATGCATTCAGAATTGGCTTTTTATCGCAGAAATTCGTACGCGACTAGTTGACGTCGCAGACCTCAACAGTCTAGCGCATTTTATCATGGCCGGATTCATAATCGGCAATTCTTTCAGCATTAACAAAAAGCCTGGTCCCAAAAAGGCAGCTGGCCCTCCAGTTCAGAAGAACGCCTTTGGTGACGATGACTCTGACGATGATTCTGCAACGTCATTTGCGCTCCCCACGAAGGGTCCCCCTAAGAAGCCGAAAGCGCCAGCTGAAGAACCCACCAACGTTGAAACCATCACTGAACTTGACGATAATTTCTTGAACTCAACACCCATTGTTAAAGAACCGACAAAGCCTAAGAAATCCAAGAAAGCTTCCGCCCCAGGCGCACCGCCGTCGCTGAAGAACAAAAAGACCACAACGACCTCTGTGCTTGGCGATCTTTCCAGTGCATTAGAGTCAAAGAAATATATCGAGGCAACAATAGAAGAGGACGCCAATATCTATGATTATGATGCGGCATATGATGCGCTGAAATCAGCGCCGAAAGCTGTGGCGTCGACTGCGGAGGAGGCGCGTCCCAAGTATATGTCAGGGATCGTTGCGGCGGCTGCCGTTAGGAAAAGAGATCAGATGGCCGCCGAGCAAGTGCGACTGGAACGGGAAAGAGAAGCAGAAGGCGATGAGTTTGCAGACAAGGAGGTGTTTGTTACGGAGGGCTACAGGAAGGCACAAGAGGAAAAGAAGAAGATGGATGAAGAGTTGAAGAAAGTTGAGGAAGAAGAGGCGAAGAAGAGACAAAATGGAACAGGCATGACGGATTTCTACAAGAAATTGTTGGATGATAAAGAGGCGGAACACAAGAAACTGATGGAGGCAGCGGCAAGACGGAGCAAGATGACACAAGAGGAGAGAGACAAGGAAGATGCAGAAAGGAAATTGGAGGAAGCAAAGAGTGCCGAGGAACGTGCTAAAGAAATCATTGCACAAGGTGGAAAGATCGCCATCAACGAAGATGGCGAAGTAGTGGATAAGCGGCAACTTCTTCATGGTGGTCTCAACATCTTGTCATCACGAAAGAATATGGACAGAGAAGCTTACAAGAAGAGAGAAAGAGCACCAGAATTAAGAAAACAGGGTGAGAGCAACCGCGGGTCCAGTGATTGGAAGGTTGCTCGGGAGAGACAGACTAAGATGTTTGCCGAGCAGCTGGCCGCGTCAAAAAAGAGAGAGAGGGAAGAGGAGGAAGCGGAGAAGAAGAAGATTGAGAATATGGTGAAGACTAGGAAGACAGAGGCCGATGTATTGTCGGCCAGAGAAAGATATCTGGCGAGAAAGAAGGCAGCAGAGGAGGCGAAGAGACAGAAGGCATAGATATAGAATTTCAGAGGACACGCACAATCTCTTGTTGCATAATGATATATTACAAACTCCCTTTCCTAATCATACAAGCTCATTAGTGAGGTACCTTCCAACACATCAATATCTACCCTTAACGTCCTCTCATGCTTTATAACTACAAAAAGTACAAGACCACTAAATAAACGATTAGAAGTCTATCCAATACCTTACAAGCCAGCCTGCTCCTGCTTGAGACGGGCAATGTAGGTAGCATGGACAAGATTCCAAGAAGACATAAACTTGTCCATGCAGGCCTTTAGGCAAGCCTGCTCACCGGATGACAGGGAGGAGCCGGGAGTAGGAACACAGGTAGCAAAGCAAGACTGCTGGAGTTTCTATTGGAGTTGTAAGTAAAATGTTCCTCCAAGTTTTCATGAGTTTAGTGGGTGCTATGGACCTCAATCAATAGGCGGGCATTGTTGACCTGGGACTCGGTCTGAATCTGCTGCATAATATTGCGCTTAATGGAAGTAGAATCGGAAGACATGATGAAGAGAGGATTACTTCCTTCAAAATGAGTGAAAATGAATGAATTGGGTGACACGGAGATGAGAACGGGGATGGTGTGTTATCAGTACCGGAGCTAGTGCTTGGGTCCCAGAGTCTCAAAGACTTGGGAAAAGTTAGAGGTGGAGCTGTGGCGTCATTTGCGACCAATCTGGAAAGTTCTGTGGCGTTAGACAATCCGCAAATAAGAGGAAGAGCTCTGGTGGCATTGGTCTCCATTTATGTTGATTAATATAAGAAGATCATAGATCATGAATACTTGCGAAATAAAAATAAAGTCTACTCAATGGCTCATCAACTCCTTGTTTTCATTGCATCATTATCTTTTGACTTGCTTGTGATGTAACTCAAACCCTGACTTGTGTATCTAGACTGACTTGACAGAAAACATCGGGTCCAGACCTCTTTTTCCATATATCCTAGCAGCTCATAGCTAAAACAACACCTTCCGTAAAGAAATAGAACTATCTGTTAGCCTTGTGGCTATATCATAATCTTCAATTAAAAAGAATCCGATTGAGTTTCAAGAACAGTTCGAGAGATCAGTGATCTGTTAACTCTTTATTTATCTTCTTTCGGCTTGTTTTTACCAGGTCGCTTTCTTATTATATACTCTTCAACCCCCGGCTCCACAACCCACTTGGCCAGGGCTCTTCTGCAACTATAGCTCACTGTGGTTGCCACCAAGGTCTAGACGCCACTGTAGCTTCAACGACCACGAACTGCATTGGTCGACAAATCCCACGATAGATAAGCCATCCACACGATCTCTATAGTTTTGGCTTGTGACAGTCATCACGAATATTCCAAGACCTGGCTTTTACTGATCGCATTGACGACACTGTCGGCTCAGCGTCTATACATACCCGTCGCCTACCCCTCTGAAAACTCCAAGTATGCGGATACTCAACACGCTTCTGACCGGTCTGAGCCTGGCCACGCTTGGCCGCGCCGCGGGCCCTGAGGAACCAGATGTCCGCAGTATTGCCGTGAGTATCCAATTACCATGTGATGATACAGCCAAGACCAATCGCTAACTATGATGTTACATTAGTTGCGAACGCATACTTTGGTTCAGGTACGATAATCTCTGATTCCGAATCCACCCCAGTGGCCGATCAAAATGCGGTCGCTAGGCCACGGCGCATATAATATAGGTGGCATTGCTAACATCCAACGACCAGCCCTACTTGGACTCCGACATGCAAAGCAGATGGTATGACTTTGGAGGTGATACCATCATCCGGACGGACTCGTATGTTTCCTCTGTTACATTACTACCTTGAGTCGCTATGTTAACATTGCTTGTAGATACATCCGTCTTGCTTCCGACCTTCCCTCACAGACTGGTTGGCTCTTCTCCCGCGTGCCGTTGACCGCTACCAACTGGGAGATTGAGGTTGAGTTCAAAATCAGTGGCAAGGGTCAACTGTATGGTGATGGTATGGCTATGTGGTTGACCAAGAATCGTGCCGAGAATGGTCCTGTCTTTGGCTCTGCTGACAGATTCGAGGGTATCGGTATCTTCATTGATACGTATAAGAATAACCGTCCTGGAACCGTCTTCCCTTATGTCATGGCCATGGTCGGTGATGGCAAGACTTCCTACGACAAAGGCTCTGATGGCAAGGCCAATGAGCTTGCTGGTTGCTCTGCTCGCGGCCTGCGTAATGCTCAGGTCCCTACCAAGATGCGCCTTACTTACTTCCAGGATAAGTACCTGAGACTCGAGCTTCAGTATAAGAAGGAAGGCACGTGGACTCAGTGCTTTGAAGTTGACGCCCCTGCTCTGCCCCAGGTCACCTACCTTGGTTTCTCTGCCGAGACTGGTGAGCTTAGCGACAACCATGATATTATCTCCGTCAAGGCTAAGAACCTGTACAAGTCGCCCACCTCCAGGAACTCTAACAGTGGTTCTTCCAAGAAAAACTCGGGTTCCTCTAAGAAGAATAAGAATCTTGATGCCGAGAATGGCAGCTGGTCTTGGCTTTTCTTCAAGATCATCCTCTTCTTTGGTGTGCTTGGCGGTGGCTACGTTGGTTTCACTGCTTGGAGAGCGCAGCAAGCGCGGAAGTCCCACCGCTTCTAAGGAAGTTCTTTGAAGCAGATGTTTGCTTAAGTGGTGTGTAGAAGATGTATAGAATGGAGAAGAGGAGATCGAATAAATTGTCATCGCCGATATGATGCAACGATTTGATGATATCCATGGTAGATATACTTTCGGTGGGTTGCTATAAGATGGTTCATGGAGGTTAGATGTTTCATTTTTAGCAAAGATAAATATCTGATTTTTCTCTATTGGTGGCATCGTTTGGTGCTTGTTCCTCAAGTAATTATAATGCGGTAAAAGGGTTACATAACTCTTGTCCCTCATGATGTCACAACGTGAGACTAAATATCTTCATTAAAGAAAGTACATACGGAAGATCTTGGAAAGCAAAGAGTATACCATAATCAAAGCGATTGGTGCAATAATTAAAGAAAACAAAGCCTTAGTCATTGGCCAGGTACGTTTTCTTTGTCCTAACTTAGTCTCGCATCATTCCAAATTAACGGGTTCTTTGTTTCGGTATCACAGGCTCAAAGCATATTTTCACAGCCAAAAGAAAAGTCTGGGTCACAAACTTTGAGTTACCTCAAACTTTTCGAGGTTCTTTATGCTGCACCGAGATGTCAGCTTCTTTATCAGATATGATCTTTGTTTACTTCAAGGACAGCAAGAGACATAAAGTCTCGCCAGTGCCCTCGAGTCGAGTATCATGACGAACTGTTTCTTGTCAGTAATTTCTTTTCTTTTCACAGGTGTTATTGTTATCTTTTGTTGAACTTTTGTTCCTCATCTACGTCTAGTCTGTTTGATACAGGAGACACTTTTACTTAATATTTTTATTTTGGTTTGTTCACCTTTTTTTCTTTTTTTATTACCATTTTGCAATATAATTATGTCCTGGTCTGAAGGTTCTGTATACTCTCGGGAAGAATATCGGTTGGAAGATGCCGTCGACAGAGTCTCATACTGGAGTGGAGAAGGCTGGCCTCTATATGAGCAACGGAAACGACAAAGATTGATTCATCGTCTGAATCTTCTTCAGAACCATCTGGACACTGAAGACGAATATATCGTTTGTGATCTGGACCGTTTCGAGGGCTCGGAGCTGATTGATGCTTTTGGGTCATCTCCGCCTTATGCCAATAGGATACCGTTGATGAGAGGCCAGCCTGCCATGGAAACCATTCGTGAGCACTACGCCAACTATTACGATCCGCCCATCACTCAACAAGAATGGTCCCGAATCTGGTCGGCAATTCCTTATCCTCCGATGTTCCGTTACACCGCCGAGGCTCATGTGGAGGCTGATCGTCTCAAATGGGCTTACTTGGATGACAGAGTCCACATCGGCGCCAAGATCAAGCTTGGCCTCGACGAGCCTGGGTTTTTTGGTGCTATGCGTCAGGCTGTTATCATTCGGCATTTGATTCGGAAGCGGTGGCAGAAGATTGGGATTTGGAACGAAGGGTGGGGTGTTCCAACTAGACCGATTAATCCTCTTGGGCCTTTTCCACCGGTTATACCCTATGAGATGCTAGCAGATCGTGTAGACTGCTGGATTTGGCCGTGGGATAGCACGGTAGCGGCTCCGTTGACCGTTATCAACGATGATGGCGGGGACGACGCGTTCCATATCAACTTGGATGAAAATCCCAACCACCCAAAGACTCGCATGTTTAACCTGCGCCAGGGCGATGGACCCGACACTCAAACCCAACATATCATGATTCCTATTCCCGGTCCCGACGCTCCAGATGATCTCAAGGTCAAGTACCTTATCGAACGTCCTTGGATGCACTTTGAGATTGACAAACTCATTCAACAGATTCGCTTCCGCCGAGTCCCCGGACACTACAGAGTTGCGACGCAATCTGGTCTTCCCCGTGATGCCACCCGGGCCCTTCGCCAACGCTATATCGACAATCGTGACTGGTATGCTGGTTGGGACCACTCGAAACTTGTCGGTTGGACGTGGCCTGGTGAGGATGATGAGCTGGCGTATCTTGATCCCCCTTTGCTGAACAACTTTGAGAAATGGGATTGGGATGATCTGGAGGCGTTCCAGCTTCGGTGGTGGGGTCTGGTGAACATCCGGTCTGTCAATGAGAGGATTCGGGAGAGGAAAGGAGAGGAGATCATGGTGCACACTTGTCCTCGGGAAACGGCCAATGCTGACAGGAAGACCTTTTTGAATATTGCTCAGAACTGGCAGCTGCACCGGATTGCCCAAATTGATGGGCACTTGGAAGTCCAGAGCATGGTAGATGTTGCGCTTCCGGAGGGATATGTATCATCTATCATCCAATGGGGTTCACCTAGTGAATCAGAGAGACGAGCCCAGGCCGATCAATGGCTGCAGGACCAAATTTTGTTGCTGCAGGACCGTGAATTATTGTACTCTGTTCCCGATGCGTATAGAGATGATGATGGCTCTCACATTAAAACCACGGCTGTGAATTCCGGCTCTGAGTATGAGCCTTTTGACTCAGGGAATAACGACCACGATGACAATGAGGAGATGGAAGATGCCAAGGCTGAAGACACTGAGAAACCCAGCACGGACAGTTCGTCATCTTCTAGCGAAAATTACACCCACCGCCATTCCTCTTCCCATCAAAGCAGCGGCAGTGCTAACCCCGGCCAAGGCGGTAATAGCCGCCCCAGGAGCCGTCAGCCCCCTAGCGGCTCCAAGGGCGACGGTGTTAACGATGCGAACCGCCAGTTGAGTAACCTCCAGATTCGCCGTGATCAGAATTCATCCAAGAATACAAACAAGGTACTTGCCCTTATCAACACTAACCGAGTACAGAAGATCACGAAGGCCTCCCCGACCATCACGATACACATGCAGCGGGTCGAGTTGACAGAGGGGATTTTCAATGCTCTGATGCCCTCGCCGGACCACAGTGACAAGCTTGACAAGATTGTAAGATGGGTGGGGTATATCATTGACAAGGGCAATGACTCGAATTTGCCCTCTTGGGACTCCAAGGCAACTGGCGTTCGTAATCTCGCGCCACCGAGCTGCATCGGCTCCGAATCTGACTTCCAAATTCCTATTGAGAAAACTCCCTCCGACGTCGAATTGAGACGCTTCAACTTGGCGTTGGAACAGACTCCCGTCATTGTCCACACCCGGATCAAGAAGATGAAGAGTGATTATCTGCAACGGAAGCGCAAGACTCTGGGTTTACCCGGGTTCTCGGGGCCGAAGTCGGTTGCGAGTGGGGGGAAGGTGCCGGTGCGTTTGGTGAAGGTTACTAAGGTGTCGGGTAAGGGGGAGGCTAAGGCAGCTTCAAAAGGAAAGGAGAAGGAGAAGCCGGTTTTGCGGAGGAGTCGGAGATTAGGGGCTCTGAACCCGGAATATCCGATGTTGGCGTACTAAGATGTCTACGGATGGAGTGGGAGATGACCGGAGGCGTTGAGACATTTGGTTTTCACACATTTAATACACCTTATCACTATATTAAAATACGCTATCACCAAATATTGTGATTATCTATATGAACTTCTAGCTTATTTTTACCCAAGGAACATCTTTGCCACTAAGTTGATTAATCAATCCATCAATCTACCTACCGGAATGCTAACCCCAAAGGTATTCCGAATCCGGAAATCAGTTGTTAGTGCTTGGGATACCGGATTTAGCTAGCCACGTGTCTCCGGATTTGCTTTGTTTGATGATTGGCCTGGGTATTTAAAGAGCTGTTATTTAGTAGAAGAACCCGCTAGTCAACACTAAATAATCCTATTTAGTTGTACAAATGGTATGATTGGAGGGGTAATTAATATAAGGTCCGTTCATGTCACTATAGCTGGCTGTTATGACATCATTGCATGTTCGCATCTTGGTTACCTAAGCTTATACATATATATGTAAATATGCATTTACAGAAGCTGTGAGAGCTGGCGAGCTTCGGAATGGAAGTGGCTCTGTCATCTGACGCCATAAAGACGTCCCTGATAAACAGAAAAAATAATCAATGTTTAGATGTGATCAGATAGCGAGATTCTCCAACCGAGTTTTGCCACTCCTGTAAGGTTTGGTTATATATGGGACGGAAAAATCCAATATTCAAGGCCGAGGGAAAAGCACCATTCGGCTCTCTCTCAAAACAACATTGATCTCCCGAGAAAGATACAAAAAAAGCCGAAGGTTGGTTCCGTATGCATCTCTGTCCCTTGCTATCAATTCAATTCATGCACGTCAATCAAGACCACCGCTACTCATGGTATATCATAAACACATACTACAAGCTGTAATTTTGACTGGGAGTCTTTAGCTAGTAATCTTCGCGGTCGAGTCATAAGAATGAAGAGTTTCAAATCTCACGATACATGTCTCTTTATCTCTGCTATTATTAACAGATATCCTTTGCTTTTCTTGATGCCATTTCACTTTTGCTCTTCACCGCTTCGACTATGATGTCCCCACTTTTTTATATCCATCATAATAAAAGGAGCAATCTTGCTCCCTCTCCCCCTCATGGCGTAGCCGCAGTTCGGCCCAAGCGTTCTGCAGGTGCAAAAGCTTGACTCCTGTTGGATGATGCTGACCATTGTGTGCTGATTTCTCTCTTTTGCTTACTGGCTTGCTCACCCCGTCCACCACTTACGATCAGCGCCGCACCCACACAATATATCACCAGCCCAGCCCGAATTCAATACTAGAGAAGCTTAGTGTTTTGCCTATTCAGCTGTTGGATATGGACAGGGAATTCTAGTATCATTCTTCCGGTCCCATTGTTCTCATAATAATACTGGAGATGTTGATGTGAGGTTAGAAAACATGTCGCTTTCTTTTTCATGGTTTTCGTCATGTCGACGGTTCGCAGGAAACAGCCAAAGTTGTGCTAGTTCGCTCTTGCCATTGACCCGATATATAACTACTCTATTTTGCAGTCAGAAGAAGCAGGAACCAAGACATGAATGATACCAAGGGGTCTAGGCAGGGCAACTATGGACAGCGAGTTGAGCTCGTGCCAAATTAAGCATCAGCAGCGGCGGCGGACTCTGAGAAAAGAAAGAAAAACGGTCGCTGAAACCGGTAGTTGTCGTAAATCTGAATTGAGAAAATGTCAAGCTTTTTTCAAGGCTATGACATCACTCTTCAGCCTTATGCGACTTGCTGTGAGTTTTTTTATCTCTCCGATATCATCTATCATCAATCACTTTGATCTATGTTTTTTTTTTGAGTTACGCCCTCCCCCCTCGCATTACAGAACAATGCTTTTTTTTATCACAAACATCAATACCACTATCAGCGGGCTGGTATACGTACAGTACATTGGTACCCCAAACAAAAGATTGATGCCGAGTCTTGTCAAGGCTCTGCATCTGCATCTGCAAGCTACTGCATCTTGGTCCTTGTTCCTGGCTTTGCGAAATCGACCTGTCCGAAGCACATAGTCAGGGCTTTGTGGGCCGCTTGATCCAACAAGAAGAGGAAGAAGAAAAAAAAACACATTTGCGGCTTTTTTTTTTGCTACTGCTATCGTCTATCTTCTGTCTTTTGCAAAGGCGGTCACTTGCCTCTTCCTCCCTTACAGTCGGCCAGGTCATGCTATGCCATGCTCCATTGCATTTGTTTCTGAAGCTGGATTGTTCTGATTTGCAAGCATCCGCCGTCATCCTCCCCACAGCATGTGTTCCTGTCTGCATCTCACATACATTTTCGGCGACATCTGTACACAATACTAGCATCACATTTACTTTTTGCACACACGCTCTCTAAGTTGAGCAGTCTTGCATCTTTCTAAGACACATCACGCGTTATTGCTGTCTCTGTTTTTTATTACCTTTGCTTTGGTAGCTTGCTTGATTGTTTGTACGTCTGTCCCGTCGTCCTCTGAAGTCAAGCCCCCAGAAACGCCATGGCTTTTGTGCCTTTTGTGTTCATTCCATCATTGCTCCTGGTCCCCCGTTGTTTTTCCCCGGGCAATTGTTTCTTTGTCTAGTTTGGCCAATCCGCTTGTCCCCCGCTGCTTATACTGCGCAGAGTTCTCACGAATCAGCCTTTGTTTAGCACACAACCCAATAATCTGCCTCAAGTCAGCTAGTATCTATCTACCACTAAACAACATTCCTATACCGGCCTGTTCAATGCACAACATCCGCCCCATCATCGCACAGCATCTGATGCTAACGCAAGAATTTCCAGGGCACTTTTTTTTTATTCTACACGCATCTGCTGTGGAGACTCATTCAACCATCTCGATTTGCTCTATACCCCCAGGGTATCTCTGCCCAGATACCATAGCTCCTCTTGGTCTGCATCCCAATCAAGCCCCGGTTCCTTAGATGCCACTAGCTTTGTTTGTATATCCTACCAGCAGTACCAAAGCTCCCCCAAAGCTCCTTGGACGTTGACGGCCCATCTGCACGCTACGGCATCGCAGGTGAAAATCGAGCTTCCCTCAGAGCCATCCGCCAGTAACAGCTGGCTCTACAGCTAGCCCCCATCCCCCCCCTCGCCTAGCACCTGTACCTCTCCTAATTATTTATTTGCTCAGCGTGCTCAGGTCATCCATTCGTGGTGACTCTAAGCCCGCCCCCTCCTACAGGAAGCTACTATTCCGCCCCATTTGCGATTTAAGATGCCCTCCCTGAACAACATTTTTAAGAAGAAGTGGGCTCGAAAAGGCCACCCTGACGGTGACAGCCAGCCTACCAGCCCAGTAGTCATCAACCCACCCTGCGCTACTTCGGCTGCTAACCCGCAGCACGGCACTTCAGGAGTTGCCAACGCTCCCGTTCCGGCTAATTTGGCGTCTACTCTGTCAAACACCAACTCGAGTGCTAACAATCCACAAACCGCTGCGCTTCAGGGGACAAACACCTACCACGCCCACCACGCTCCTTCATCCTCGACCACTACCACTTCTGGCTACAACATCTCAAACCCCGTCATAGTAACCACTACACCCTCGGCATCCAACAACAATCTTGCTGCAGCTGCCGGAGGCTCGACCCCTACCTCAACCGCTAACGCTCCCGTTCCAGCCCACACGCCAGGATCTCCACGCCCGTTGTTGCCGAACAAATCTGGGCAGTTCGTCCCTGCATCCGTCTCTACCACGGCAACCTCGTCTATCACTGCGACGGCCTCGCATCCCAGCTCCTTCGTTGGATCTCAATCGCAGTCCGACCTTTCTCCAGCAGCCACCCACTCAGACTCTTCAAAGCCCGCATCCAGTTCCGTCGATATCAGCATGGGTACTCCAATTACCGGTGTAAACATCCCGAACCCGACTTCAAACATCCCGGATCAGTACACCTCCCAGTACATGCAATCGCAACCTGTGCCTATTCCGGGCAGCATTCAGTCTCCTGGGGGTACATCTGAAGGGCATGGCATGAGCATCAATCAGATGATTCACCCTTCAACCGAACAGCAGCAGCCCGTCCAGTACCAGCAGCAAGCATGCGGTGGTTATGCTGCTCCAGGTGCGCCTTTGCCTGTCGACAACAATGATGATACATTGATTATCCAATCAAATGCTGTTCCAACACAACATCACCCCCAGCAGCAACCTCAACAACAGCGCCAGCCCCAGGGCGTACCACAGCATCAGAATCAGCAACCGCAACAGCAACACCATGTTCAACATAACCAACAGCATCACGGTCATCAACCCCAGCATCAGCAGCAGCCCGTTGTCGAGGCGCGCATCACCAAGGGAAAATACTCTCTGATGGACTTTGAACTCCAACGAACTTTGGGTACTGGCAGTTTTGGACGTGTACATCTAGTGCAATCTAAGCACAACACTCGTTTCTATGCCATCAAGGTTTTGAAGAAGGCACAGGTAGTGCGTATGAAGCAAGTGGAGCACACCAATGATGAGCGGAGAATGCTGAGTGAAGTCAAACACCCTTTCTTGATTACCTTGTGGGGTACCTTCCAAGACAGCAAGAACCTGTACATGGTCATGGACTTTGTTGAGGGTGGAGAGCTCTTTTCATTGCTTAGAAAGTCAGGAGTAAGTGTTTTTATTTTGTTTGTGATCTACAGACATACTCAACCCTCAAGTAAGCGTATCATACTAACCACCTATAAAACCATACAGCGTTTCCCTAACCCCGTTGCCAAGTTCTATGCTGCCGAGGTTGTGCTTGCGTTGGAATACCTGCACTCCCGGAATATCATCTATCGTGATCTGAAGCCCGAGAACTTGCTTCTGGACCGTCATGGTCACCTCAAGATTACTGACTTTGGTTTTGCTAAGCGTGTCCCAGATATGACTTGGACTCTCTGTGGCACACCTGATTACTTGGCTCCGGAAGTAGTATCGAACAAGGGCTACAACAAATCTGTTGACTGGTGGTCTCTTGGGATTTTGATCTACGAAATGCTCTGTGGTTATACACCTTTCTGGGATGGTGGATCACCCATGAAGATCTACGAAAACATTCTGCGCGGCCAGATCAACTACCCGCACTATGTCAACGCTGATGCCCGAGACCTCCTGGAAAAGCTGATAACGGCTGATTTGACTAAGCGCTTGGGTAATTTATACGGCGGCTCGGAAGATGTGAAGCGTCATGGATGGTTTGCAGAAGTTACTTGGGACAGGTTGGCACGGAAGGATATTGACGCTCCATATGTTCCGCCTGTGAAGGCTGGTGCGGGTGACTCTAGTTTGTTTGATCGCTATCCTGAGGAGACGGAAGGATACGGTGGCCCTGGTATCGATGAGCACGGCGCCTTGTTCCCCGATTTCTAAACGGTGAGGTGACAAGTTGGTAAATGTTGTATCATTGTGGTTTTATCTGGTGTACCTGGAACTATCTTTCTAAACTGCGGAGCATCAACTCATTATAGTTCTCGGCGGAGATATGCGTCCGTGATGTTGAGATACTTGATATGACTTGTATGATTGATAATAATGGTCATGACTATACAAAGGCGTTAGAATTAGGAATATATGGGTGGAGTCTCGGTAGGGAAATGCTTGGGTGTCGAAGTCAATGGTCGGTTTTCCGGGAATTTTGAATTGTTATCTGAAATATTGGACACGGAATAATCGGCATAAGTGCTTTACTGTTATGAATAAAGTTTATGAGTACGACCATCATTTCAGTGTAGTTCCAGTGATGCTTTGGGTTAGTACTTTGATATCTCTTGGTAGTTTGTTTGATAGAGTCTATATGAAAATCAACTAATTATAGCATAATGGCAATTAGAATAATGTTGATTAATTTTGTGTAGTTCTCCATCTGCTTTTACACAAGGGCGAGGAATCAGATAAGATATAGATCGTTTGAAGTCTTAGTCAGTTCTGTCCAACTTTAACTTATCTAGTGCACTACAACCCTAATATATCTTAAACTAACCCAGCAATCATTTGGTGGGACTGTCGGCGGTCTCCGCCTACCAATCCCAGACATTCTGGAGTTCAAAGCCGGGGACCTGCGATTTGGAGGCGAGGGAGCGACAGGGATTTGTTGTTGATGTTCATTGGTATGGGTAGTTTAGTGAATATTTGACAAGGTTTACCAGCTGTATACAGGATAAAGTTGGCGATCTCGTTGATGGAGGGTGGTTAATTAGGTCTGGACAATTGTTGACGTGGGGATTGAGACGGGATGTTGGTGGATAGTGGCATGATTTCGGGGGTGTAGTGTATTGATGGCTGGGGATGATTGGCAAAATATTTCTGTCACAATGAACACTTTATCAAGTTTAGGCTAGCGTAGGCTGGCTTAAAATGTGATTTTGTCTTACTTGCTGATAAGCAGCCGTGAAAGGTATACAGGAAAACTTCTGGGTTGGGTGTAAAGGACCCGGCCGGAAGTCTGCGCTTTCCGCCTATGTCACATTGGGAAAGCACTTTATTGAGACTGCGGGATGTGTCAGTGACGTATTGTTGGTGGGGAAGGAAAATTTATAAAGGACAGCAAACCTGCACCTATTCATCACCTATTCATTATATTGAATTATCAGAATCATTCGTTCCTTATTCACTCATACATCATTGTTGCCTGTAGACATCATTTCTACACATCTTGACTATCCATCACTTTCATCCACTTTTTGTATCTCTACTCTTCCAATCCTCACCATGCCTGCTGTCGCCTCTGCCCGTTACGGCAAGGACAACGTCCGCCTCTACAAGGTCCACAGAGACCCCACCACCAACATCCACACTGTCAACGAGACCACCGTCTGCTGCCTCCTCGAGGGCGACATTGAAACCTCGTACTCCGTCGCCGACAACTCCGTCATCGTCGCCACTGACTCGATCAAGAACACCATCTTCATCAAGGCCAAGGAGCACCCTGTGACCCCCCCGGAGCTCTTCGCCTCGATCCTCGGCACCCACTTCCTCACCGAGTACAAGCACATTCACGTGGCTAATGTCAAGATTGTCACGCACCGGTGGACCCGCATGGTCATTGACGGCAAGGAGCACCCACATTCCTTCTACCGTGATGGTAACGAAGTCCGTGTCGTCGAGGCGCGGGTTGCCCGGGATGGTATCTCGATTGTCAGTGGGATCCAGGGCCTCCTTGTTTTGAAGAGTACCGGATCGTCTTTCCATGGGTTCATCACCGACGAATACCGGACACTTCCGGACTCATTTGATCGTATTCTGTCGACGGATATCGATGCTAGCTGGACGTGGAAATTTGCGGATCTTAAGGCGGTGGAGGCGACGGTGCCTAAGTTTGACAAGGCTTTTGACTATGCGCGGAACATCACCATGAAGATCTTTGCTGAGGATGACTCGGCATCTGTCCAGGCGACCATGTACAAGATGTGCGAGGCCATCCTGGAGGCAGTGCCCGATGTTGACACCATCAACTATGCTCTACCTAACAAACACTACTTCGAAGTTGGTAAGTTTTTGTTTTCCTTTCTCCAGATCCACAGCATCCAACTAACACAATCCTTCAGACCTCTCATGGCATAAGGGCCTCAAGAACACGGGCAAAGACGCCGATGTATACGCCCCCCAGTCCGGCCCCAACGGCCTTATCAAGGTCGAGGTTGTCCGCACCAAGCCCGTGGCTTCCAAGTCGGCTTAAAGAAAAAGGACCTAGCCTAATGATGATATATACTTGCTAGGGCCAATTGATGACTTCTAGGCTGCTTGCTTCTATTGATGGTATCACTCGATACGGTAAGGGATTTGGACTTTATGACAGGACGGCGTTTTTGGTTTTGATTTGTCATGTTTTTTTGTAACACTTTTTTGCTTGATTGTGTTTTATCGATCAATTTTTCTTAATGTATTGAATCTAATGTCTGTGGATGCAGATTTCCTGAGTATTTTCTTGCTCGATGATAGAAACAGTCGGCTTGGTAGAATACAGAACTTTGTTGGTTGCTTTGAAGTCTTGGTAGTTGTATTCAAAAATGCACACTATGATTCCATCCCGACACTTGTAGATTTTTTCTCAGATGAACATAGATACATTTAAGTAGAGATACTGATGTTCCATCTTTGACTATCTCAATAAGGGGTTGCCATACTTCAGCTACGTAGACCCCATATGGCTGACTCTTGACTCCATTATGAACATAGATTGAAATTGTGATACTGTACAGATAATAAATACACGCAAAAAACCATTTACATATGACTTCTTTGCTTTGGCCATTTCACAACATCCTGTCTCCCCCTAATCGTAGCACTCCTCTTCTTCTATCAATAAAACGCATACCCCTCCTCTATACTCTCTGCTTGTCCACATTCCGAATAGCCTCAACACAATCCTCCCAACCCGTCTCGCCAACCTTCTTATCCCCAAACCGGATCAAATTCTGCTCATACGGATGCACCTCAGCATCAAAAGCCTTCAACCTCGCCAACCGCTTATTCCTCAACCGATTCTTCGGCAGCATCCCCGACACCGCCTTCCGCAACACCTCGGCCCCCCCATGCTTTTCCATCAGCACGTCCATCGTCACCTGCTGCAGCGAGCCCGGCCGCGTGTTGTGCCGGTAATATGTCTTTTGCCACTTTTTGCGACCCGTCGTGTACAGGGCGGCGCAGCTGGTGACGACGACATAATCACCGCAGTCGGTAGAGGGGTCGTAAATAGGCTTGTTCTTGCCCATGAGGAGGGTGGCGATGCGGGAGGCGAGGCGACCGAGAGAAGCAGGGACTTCGCCGGGGCGGGTGGAGAGGGTAGGGTGGAGGGTGGTGGCAGAGATGTGGTGCCAGACGCGAGAGTAGGCAAGATTAGTCTGCAAGTTTGGGGGGAGGGGAGGGTTGTTAGTTGGGAGGAAAGGAAGGGAGGGGAGAGGTATCCGGAGTGAGGGGGTTTCTAGAACTTACGGGGCCGAGAACTTGCGACATGGTGATGAGTGTTGATGACCGACGAGCCAGTATACTGGTAAAAAGAGGGGTGATAAAAGGCCTTCAATTGTAGAGTCATTCAGACAAGGACAAGATACAAGAAATCAAAGACACGAGGACCACAATGAACCTGATAGCGCACAACACACGACGCCAACAGCTCCGTCCGTACCGTAATCTCCAGTGCCACTTTTCGCCCATCCACCGAACCAGGGAAAAAATCGGCGCCTTGTGGTGTGGCTGAAATAACCGGCCGCCACATTTGCGTTTGGCGGAGTTAACCCTTGTAGATCTCTAGTGGTATGGATGGTGTGATATGGAATTCAAATTATAGGAAGCTGGAGTTTGGGAGATTTGTATGTAATTATGGAGCTTGCCAATTTAGTCTTGTTGGATGAGCAGGCGGATTTCAAAGCAAGGAAATTATGGTAATTACCCTTTGCTGGAGTGCTGACGGCATTGCTATAACGTCGTTATAATAGCAAAGAATCCCGCATAGACTTAGAGTTTGTGTTTAATATACTCATAAATATACGAAAAGAGGCTGATTTCAAAGCACCGAATCGACCAATTTGCCCTCGTTTCTGAATGGGTTGTTGGGTCTCATAAGAGCGGAATCCTACCGGAGTTTGCTGTTTACGTCAAGCTTCTACAGAGTTCCTTTTTGTCGTAACTTTTCCTATGAAGAGATTCAACACGCCGTTTACTCTTGTATTATCTTTAGCTACTTACATTACGGTTACTTCGTATTATACGCAATATAATTTCCTGTTGAAATCTTTACAATCTATAGCTCCCAAAATGACTGTTAGTCAGCCAATTCAGGTTTGTTTGTACTCCTGGTCTGATCGGCCGTCAGTATATATTGCAATGTTTCTGACCTCTTTTGTATAGACCCTTTTTGCGGTACCCATGGAGTGCGATGCCTGCGTCAAGAGCGTTTCAGACTCTATCTTTGCTCTGGGTGGCATCACCAAGATTGATGCTAGCTTGAAGGACCAAACTGTTGCAGTAGAAGGTACAGGTATGTGATTGGGTGCAGAGGAAGTGTAGATTGCTCTGGCATAATACTGATGAGGGTGGATTTTAGCGGCGCCAAGTGTGATTGTGGCGGCCATTCAGGCCTCCGGGAGAGATGCTATTCTGAGAGGATCTGGAAAGTCGGATAGTAAGTGGTGCTCAATGTGTTTTCATGCTCTGTCAGATGACAGTGGCATATCCAACAATTCAATATGATCATACACTCCAAAAAAACATGATTAACATTCCCTTTAGGTGCCGCCGTATGCATCCTCGAAACCTTCGAAATCACGCCTACGGCCGCCATCCCCGTCCCCGCCATCGGTCGCCAACGCGAGGTTCGTGGCCTCGCCCGCATGATCCAAGCCTCGCCCACCTCCCTCGTCATCGACCTTACCCTTAACGGTGTCACCCCCGGCACCTACCGAGCTTCCATCCGTGAATACGGCAACCTAGCCGACGGCGCCAAATCAACTGGGCCTGTGTGGGGGGCCAAGGAGGCCACAGAGGGAAAGGAAGGGAAGGGGTTCCTGGGGACGCTAGAGGTGAATAAAAATGGGAAGGGGGGGGTGTATATGGATAGGGAGTTCCAGGTGTGGGAGTTGATTGGGAAAGCAATGGTGTTAACGCAGAGGGAGGAGGAGGAGGGGTTGGTGAATGATGAGGATACTGTAGTGGGGGTTATTGCGAGGAGCGCGGGAATGTGGGATAATGATAAGATGGTTTGCTCGTGTACCGGGAAGACATTGTGGGAAGAGCGGAAGGACGAGGTCAAGAAGGGCATAGTGTGAGGGTGGTCGGGAGGGCAAGGCTATGTACAAACTACTCAGCACATAATTGTACATATAACACGGAGTGTATAAACGTTGCCGGTGGCATCACAACATCAGTGCCCATACAGATCATCGCCAATCTTGGTATCTTGGGAGTTAACAACAGGCAGATCAAAAAGGTCGGTTCCTGATTCCTGATACTCACGTGTTTCCGGTGCCTGTGCCATAATAAGCATATGATGTGCCCCGGAGTGGCTGTCATGATACAGATCATTGCCCGAAACGGCCGGCAAGGTGGTGCCACTTTGGGGATTTTGTGGCGTGAGGAGGAGGGAAGGGCAAGGAGTATCTGGGAAAAGAGGGTGACATTTTGGGGTAAATATTTATATGGATGTACGTGTGTGACAGCTCAGAGAGAAGAGGTGATTGTTTGATGTTTGAGAGAAGGACTGGATACATAGTTTGGTTGCATGTTATTTCTAACATAAATAACATAAGCTTTCGACAGACAAGCAGAATGTTGTAAGGCCTTGATCGAGAACCAATAGCGAGATGAGTGTCTCACTAACTAGACCAAAGGAGAAAACCATGGTAGATACTTGGAGTATTGATTTCTATGTCGTCTCCATTCGAGATCTATTGTCTGGTCATCGTGATTGGAATCTATGTCTGTTGTTAGGTTCCATATGTGTGTCTACCGTCATGATTTCTGCAAGGCACCGACTTTCACATATGTACTCCAAGACGATCACACATTGAATGGCTTCGTAGGTCTGGATTACGTGTGTCCTAAAAATTTACCATTCACCAACCCGAACTTTGACAAGCACTGTGTTCTCCCAACAAACTTGATGTTTCTAGATCATAAACTTTTTTGTGCATTCTTCTGCTCATCCAAAACACTCGGGTACTTTGAATCCCATTCCTCCCCCGTTCATCGTCATCATCCTAATCAGCCGTTTCCTCCTCCGTCCGATCCCAAGCACATCCTTGTCCGGAGCTTGGTGATATCAATATGAAGTAGTAACCCGGCATGTTTGCCTGCCTGTGTGTCTTTGACATCTAGTCCTTGGATTAGTGACGCTTTAGATTTTTTCTGATGTGTGTAGATACTTGGTCTAGGCGCGCAAGCTGGTTGATTGGTTGGGGGGAAAGGGGGGGAGTCAGTGAGATACGAATTATGGAAATATCGTAGAATATAACGCTGGTCAGATATGTTTGAGCCGCTGTCAAAGCACTGTCATGGTGGTGTTTGCGTTTTCATAGGCTGTTTCCTTGTTGTTTTCTAACGGGCGACGATGCAAGCGAGGTCTGTTCTTTTTTTTTGAGAGAAAGGTTGTGTGAGTTTGGTTTAGAGTTGGGGGCTTGTTGGATAAGCTTTTGAGGCGTTGTTTGTGTGGTAATATGGGATGGTGACAAGCTGGTATGTTGGTTTACACTATGTACGATGATGATGAAACATGAACTTTATCAGGCATTATACACACATAATCCCCATACGCCATTTCCTCCATGGTGCAGTCGTCCATCGCACCCAATGAAACGAAACATAAAATTTTTTGTGGTCAAAGAACAAAAAAAAAGGCTCGGCCAGTCCATCATAGTCCATCATGTCGCCGTATTTTCCAGTGACAACCCTCTTCCAGCATCCAGATCACCAACGGCAACCATGATCCCGCGGTCCCGCGATTGTCCGCTGTGGCTTATCGGGCACAGTTCCTATCGCCGCCGCTTTCCACATTCATTGTTTATGCCGCAGGTTTATAGCGCAGTAGGAGATCTTCAATTTTGGGATAATATATACAGCTAGATAATTCCTGATTATAATGAACTCGTGGTCTAGGTGTTGTGTTTTGCCGGGAGGGTTATCGTGATATAAAACGCTGAGTGCTGAAAAGTGAATCTACACGGGATACGTCCGACCCGATGAATTCTCACCGAGTTTTCTTTAGACTTTTTCTTTCTCAATACGTTTGTTTCTACAGTTCATATCGAGCAATTCCTATAAGATTAGGATTGCAGCGAGTACAGGTCAATCATGGCTATGGCTGGCTGGCTGCATAATGTGGTTTCTGATGATCTCACACAGCTCAGAGCTCAGTGTTATTTGGTTTGTCAGGAACATCAATGCCATCTCACCTATAATGTGTGAATGCCAATATATCCACATAATTAAGCTTGATCTTAGCGAGTGTGATTAGTGTTATTTGACGAGTCGGGAAGAGAATGGCCGGTTGGAGCAAACTTATGCGTCACACACATCACGGGGGTACCGGGAATTTCTGGCCAATGATTAGAGAAGATGATGTTGAACGGATTGTAAGTAAGTCAAGACTAGTGAGAATGCGGGGTATTTTGTGCGTTTTCAATCGGATACTTCCCATACAACCAAATGCATTATGTCATGGATACTTGCAACAGCGTCATTACCACCACTGGGTCTACTGACACCTTCCATCCAGCTTCCATCAAAACCCTCCCCTCAAATTCTAGAACAACTTCCCCACTTCCAACTTCTCTTTCTTTTTTCTTCCTCCTCCCCCTTCACTGCACGATTCCTTTGGCCCCGTTACCCTCCGTCAAGACAAGACATCCAGCTCTGATCAAGCGAAACGGGTTTCACCACTTGAACCCAATTGCCCAGTCTATCTCCCGCTTATTTGTTTTGCCCTTTTTCTT
Organism: Ambrosiella xylebori; assembly: GCA_002778035.1. Taxonomy (NCBI): domain Eukaryota; kingdom Fungi; phylum Ascomycota; class Sordariomycetes; order Microascales; family Ceratocystidaceae; genus Ambrosiella; species Ambrosiella xylebori. The sequence goes on from PCDO01000002.1 coordinate 1,310,424, forward strand.
CCCCAGCCAGGTCAGCGCATGCACCTGCTGAAAAGGCGGGTTTTCTCTAGTGTGCTCAAGCGCAATGACCTCTGTTGGCACCGGCATTTTCAGGACACGCAGGGCAAAAAATGGCTTCGCCTAGCTTCATATTTAACTTTTTTATTATTATTCATGACGTTTCTAGAAGGTTTGCCATGGCTAGGACTAAGTCAGATAAAAGAGAGAGAGAGAGAATGTGTTTTTTTTTGTTTATGAGGGGGAAAATATCGACTGCATACCGTGAGACATGGGGGTGGGTGTGTACAACAAACACGCATTGTAGACAAAAGTTGAAAATACGGGACGATATCACGATTCAGGAACAACGACATGAGACGTATATGTTTCCTAGACTAGTGGCTTGCGACTTGCGGCTCATGTATTGATATGCAAAGAATCACGCGAATCTTGTAACATGGCTGGTGAGATCTCCTGGACTATAGACTGTAACCTGTGACCTGCGGGCCCGAACTGGATCCGAATACTGCGAATGCTCTAAGGCGTTGCTACATATTTATTTATGTGTAGTTTTATTTGAGTACTCTGTCATTTGATTCCCCCAGAGGCACTGGGATCAATAAAGTTAACCTCGCCAATCTTTTTCCTAGAGGCACCTTCCTCTAAAACGACTCGCAGCCAGACTCCAACCCATGATTCACTGCTGCAGCCTAATTATCACTTGCAGCCGGTCGGCCATTAGTCCATCTCCAAGCAATTTTTCCATAACCTCAAACAATATTTCTCTTTGGACAAAAAAAAGTTGGGTATTTGGTTATTTGACCGTATCTAGTATCCCTTTTGAGGCCTCACGACCTCGCGCCCTCTCAGGAGCCCAACAGTACCAACACCAACAAAACACTAACGATTAAAGCGCTATCATGCCACTCAAGTCAGCTAATGGTCTTTGTTAGAGATAATTATTGCATCCAAGCCGTATTAGAGACGGCAGTTCTAGCGTAAAAAGACGCTTGTCAGTCAAGCACTGTTAACATAGTTGGCAATGTGTGACCCTAATTTCTATTTAACCCTTGTAGTGTCGTATAAGTCAGTTAGCCAGGGCAAAAATGAAAATTTCAATGTTGTTGTAAAAATTGCTGACTTTCGGTACGTACTTATGTAGATGTTTTGTTGGTTATATCTATGAACTCTCTAAATTCCATACAAAATGCTACATTGAGCTCAAAATAGCCTGAGCATGTCCATTTGATGCTAAATATATCAGTGTCTCCTCACAAATTAACGGTGACATGCCACCATGCCAGTATAAATTACGCCTTTTATAAAAGCTTACGACGCTCACCGCTCACCATCATGACTGTCAAAGTACAAATCCCCACACAAGCTAAACCCGGCGCCTGCTGCTAATCTCCCATAAATCTCTGTAGGTACCCCACGAATCACTAGCTAGCAACAGGGTAATCACAACAATCAAAATAACTATCAGCCAAAAAGGCCGAGCATTGAGGGGGGGGGGGAGCAAATAGCAACTGTGGGGGACTTGATTGATCACCAGACACTATCTGTGCGATATATATACAAAAGTCTTTCTTTATTTTTTATTTTAATTTTCTTGCCGCTGGGAGTTATGCTGCAGATATAGTGTCCTTTAGCCACTCCTTGATCCCATTTCCCATTTGGATCTATCACCCTCCTCCCCCACCATCTACAAAACAATGTTGAAGCAAGAGAATATGGCAGTGATTAATGGGCTGGTATTCCATACATAGGAATTCTATCATCAGGTACGGTATTTAGATTTAATGTCTTGGCAAAAAATGGCGGATATACAGTGACGGTGAGATGATTGACGTGATATTGGACGGATAAAGCTTTACTGTTGAGTTGTATACCTGGATCGGAGGGTTTGTGGTTAGTGGCAGAAGATCAATTATGTATATACTATAGAGGTTCTATGTTAAGATTTGCTTTAGCAAAATGATGGCCATATTTAATCATGCCAGTGATGCTGCAACGTGACGGTGAAGACATACAAGAAGCATGTAAGCATGCACATATTGTATCATGCATCCATTGATGGAAGGCCTGCTGCAGCACAACCTCGTGGCGATCCACCCAAATGTTTTACCCTCAATGTTTTCCTTCTTCGGATCATTCGCTGGTGAATATTACATTTCCCCTCTCGCCAAGCAACAAATCTCACCATCCCATTGCCACTATCACAACCATCACTACTATAAAAAAAAACGCACTATTACACATAAAGTCAGTGCATATGGCGTTCCTCAGATCACAATCACATCCTAGTCAACCGTTGGCAAACCATCGATAGCACCGTCGAGGCTATTCATAGAAAGTCCCCACCGGCATCCGGCATCCATGACGATAATGTCCATTGATAATCCAGCGGTGACTTCTTGTTGCGGAAAGAAGCAAAAAGACAAAAAGGTAATTCTGTGCTGTGAATGGTGGATTGGGGACTTCGACGAGAAAGTGATGGGATTGCAGATTGCAGATTGTTGCGGTAGAGTTTAGCTATAGATAGCTGTAAATAGACAGACATGCAATCCAATGAAGATGCAACTCTGCGGATCAAAGCAACGTGCATTCCGGAAAAGATGCCGAGACGGTTTAAGGACCGAGAGCAGTCACACCTACACAAATAAAGAGAAAAAAAAAGATTTTTCCCTCACCGCAACGTCACTAGTAGACTAGTCTCCTGTCATACATGTGACGGGATCCCAAGAACGAAAAAAAAAGAAAGGCAAAAATCATGCTCTAGAGATCAATACGGAGTCTCCCCTTTCCTCATGGCCCGAAAGAGGCATGTATATCAAAGAATAGACCAAAAAGAAAAAAGGAACCGGTGATCCGTCGTTTTTTTTTTCTCTTCTTGTTCCTTTACTGTGAAAAAGATGTCATCACGTCACTTGGCGCTTAGAGACGATTTGTCATTGATAGAAAAATCAGAGTTGTCAGGGATAATGGATGTGGAGGAGAGAGGAGGTTCTTTTTTTTTTGGCTCGATAGGCCCATATAAAGATGATGGTAGATATTGTTACTCGCCCGAAATCTCTAGAGAATATCTCTTGACCCTTTTTTTTTTCTTTCTTTGTACTCTTAGGGTGGTGTGAATGAAGAGATCCAATAAAGATCACGTTTGCTAGAAAGTAAGGGGGCTGGAGACTATATTTCAAAAATCTAAATGATGATATCATCTTGACATCTAGTTGGCTGGTCGATTTACAGCGGGTAGAACAAGATGCTAAATAAGACTACGGGAAAAAATACATCACTTATTACTCAGTCGTGAAGGATTCATGAAGAAAGGAAAATCTGCATACAAGCAGCAAGGAACTGGCCAGCCATCGATCCACTCGACGTCATCGACCATTGAGCCCCTCTCAGAGGACCGAGAGAAAGAGGCCATGATTGTGTATAAGTTACTGACTACTACGGTGAACCTTATCGGTAAGAGAATATAATACACATGTCAATAATAAAGCCGTCTTATACAGGCCCGGAAGAATCTCCATGCAACATCGACGGTCTTATTGTGTAGAAGCCGAGACCGGTGGTTTTGGAGCACAGAGATGCTCAGAGTCATGCCATAAAAAACAAACACCCTAGCCTGTACAGCAGACAACAGTTGCTGTTGAAAGAATCCTTTGAAATGCTAGAGACTAAGTCAGCGAGTTAGGCTTCTGTAAAATATAAAAATCACTACAAATATCGCAGAATTCGGATGGGGAGTCGTTTGGCGTAGCACAGCAGGTAGGTACATCCACTACTATGCTTAACTAAGCTACAGCCTTCCCTCCTTGATGCCCGTAGCCGAAGCATCTGAGCATCTGGATGTCAAAGCCTGTAGATTTCCGTTCGTATGAGCACAGGTGAATTCAACTGTGCTGTGATTTTTTACTGTGGGGATAATTCCCGTTTTTTTTTCCTGCGGCGTGGGTCAATTTGATAGCTAATGTAAAGGTCCAAAGAGTCCACAGAGTTTGATCATTGTTATCACAATCCTTTGTGTTTTTTTTTTAGAAAGAATAAAATAGGTCACAAGGAATTTGGCACATTGTAAAATATCACGCTAATGAGATGCTACGCTCTAAGCTTTTCCGTAGAACAATGGGGAGGCAAATTCTTTAGTGGCACTCTGCCATGTAATGATGGTTTTTAAGACATCTTCCAAAAGCCAGCAATAAAGATAACCTTTCTCATAATAGAAATCCTCTAAAAGACATTTGCTGCTTCAATAGACAAATACAACTGATATCATGCCATCCATGTTAATTCCACCCATTTTATCGACCCACTCAAGCTCACCTACAGTTTTTTCTTTTTCTTTTTTTTCTTTTCTACCTTCTCATGCAAAAACCAACTCTGTTTCTGCCCTGTGCCCCCCTTGTTGAAACCATTCCGTCCGTTCCAAGACGTCGAGGAACAACAAAACACAGTCCCAGCTCTGACTTTATCGGAAAAAAAAGCATGGAACTGAAGGTTACGTGCTTCTACTGAACCCTGAGAGAAACATCTAGCTTGCTTGTCTTAGAAGCAAAAAAGTGTCAATGGAGGGTCTCAGACAAACACAAAGCCAAGGAGCTGTATTCTTTGTTTGGCTTCTTGGGCACAAACGACCGAAGCTTGTCGCTATTTTGAAGCATCGAGTAGCAGTACCAAGTGCCCGCCAAGATCTTGTCAGTCTCATTAAACCTTGGATGATGTTCTTGGTGGTGTATTGGAAGGGAGATCCGGCAAGCCGATATATTTACGTATGGCTATACTCTATTTGCTAAGAGTAGACACTTTGTAAAGGTATCTACGTAGATGATGCTCTCTCTCTACTGTGCATGAGAACATACGTCCATCTGCCCATCACACCTTATGTTATCCCGGGTACTTATCAGAATTACACTCAACAGGCGCCCAGTTGTTTGGAACTTGCCAGATTCACACACTCATACTCTCATAGAGTTTTTCTTTTTCTTTACCCCTTGTAGCTCTTAAACCCACACCCATGTGCTGTACAGTCTCAATTTAGTCAGTCTGTTTTTTTTTGTGATCACAATCGGCTTGGTCTGGATACTGTGTCAAAGGATATAAGCCATAAAGAAGAAAAAGAGCATCTCTGCTTTTGTATGTCTATTCTTCTGATCACTATTATGTCTTGTGGTTTAAACTAAGTAAATTAATATTACCACTAAATCAGATCCCGTCCTATCATGAATATCGCCTCTCCAGAAGCATAAACAGGCTCTGAAAAATCTTCTCACTTCTCTACTTCTCTGACACAAGCTCAAGACTATAAACCATTATACCACAGCCTAGAGATAAGATGCACAGATGTTTTCTTTCTTTTTTTCTCTTCTGTTACCGTCATCAATCCATTGAAAAGGCCCTCATCTCGCTGTCTCTCGCCCAGCAAAGAGGCCCAGACCACTTTACCCTTCCTTCTTTCTGTCTCCTATGCTGCCACCAATCCCAGTCACTGGCTAAACCGTCTCTTACACCACCCCCCCTCTCCCCACTAATTCACTCATACCCCCCTCCTCGTCTCTTCTTCACCCCGTCTTGCTCGCTACACTCCTCCACCTAAACCTGGGCGTTTCGGCATGCTGTCTGTCTCCAAGTCCAAGTGGCTATAATTCCAGACCATCGCCCGCTTTCTTTTTCTTCGCCGCCGCTTTCTGTTCTGGTTACGTCTTTTTCTTCTTCTTATTCATCAAGAGAAGGAATAAAGAGAGAGACACATACATACACATACATAAAACGATCTTGGTACTCGCTATTTACATCAGATACATTGGCTGTACTTTACCACACTGTCTTATTACTATAATCAGCAACCTCAACCAACCAACCAACCAATTCTATACCCGCCAGCATCGTGCTTGGCAATCGTTTCTCTTACTCTCTTGCTATTTCTTCTTTAACTTAATTTCTCCGGCCTCATACCAACGAACCACCGCACTCTCTCAAGACAATATCCTCCCACCATATTCTACTTACTATCACTGTCTATATCCGGCCTCTACTGCATATCCGCTGCGCTTTAGGAGCCTAATAATCTCTTGCCATCAACCCAGCACAATCCCTCATCCATCAGATCTGGCCTTTTTATTATTTTTCATTTACGACTAAAGAACATAGTTACAAAGCACACACACATGCATACATAACAAAGACGACTTGCTCACAATCTTCCGCTCCACGCCGCATAATTAGTCCATTTAATACCTGCCGGCTCCCTAGGACTTGACGTCTTAGGCCTAGCAATACTTTCCTCCCGCTCTGCCGCATTCCCCGGCATTGCCATTTCTTCTTAATTATCTTTCTTGGCCTGGTGTCAACAATTTTATCAAACACACATAACAACCTTCACCATGTCTTTGAAACAGGTTAGTCCATCTCCATGCTTTCAAGTGATGTTGGAGACCAAGTAAACTAACCAAACCACACAGGAGATCGAAAACTGGGTAGAGGCTATTAACCACTACGAGAACAATGAGTTCGACGAGGCCCTGCGCGTGTTCGAGAACATCTCGGACACCAGTAAGATTCTCTTTAATATGGGCGTGATTTACGCCACGCTCGGCGAGCACCAGAAAGCCGTAAGTAGTCTTCCGCCTCAGATTAATATCTTGACGATATCCTATACAAACAGTCACTAATCACCCCGTCTCCACAGGTCCAATCATACCAAAAGGCCATCCGCCTCGACCAATACCTCGCCGTCGCCTACTTCCAACAAGGCGTCTCCAATTTCCTGCTCGGTGACTTCGAAGAGGCCCTCGCCAACTTCAACGACACCCTCCTCTACCTCCGCGGCAACACCCTCATCGACTACGCCCAGCTCGGCCTCATGTTCAAACTCTATTCGTGCGAAGTCCTCTTCAACCGCGGCCTCTGCTACATCTACTTGCAGCAAATGGACGCTGGCATGCAGGACCTCAACTACGCCGCCAAGGAAAAAGTTGTCGAAGACCACAACGTCATCGACGACGCCATCCGCGAGCAAGCCGAGGGCTATACCGTCTTCTCCATCCCTGTCGGGGTCATCTACCGCCCCAACGATGCCAAGGTCCGCAACCTCAAAACAAAAGACTACCTTGGCAAAGCCCGCCTCGTCGCCGCCTCCGATCGTCAAAACGCCTTCACCGGCTTCGCCGGCTCCGAGATCAAAAATGCCGGCAAGTCTGTCCCTAAAGACGACCGCCCCGCCGACAATATCTCCTACGCCGCCACAAATCTCGTCAAGCGCGAACTCATCTCCAACAACAGCCGCTCGCCTCCTGGTGGCGCCGCCCCGCCATCACAGTCCGGCGCCTTTCCGCCCACTCCGCCCCCTGAGAACGACCGCCCCGCCGGCACCGCCCGCGCCATGTCCGTCCGCAACGGACCCCGTCCCATGCTCCCCAAGCTCAGTATTGGCCAAGCCCCTCAAAATTCGCGCTACGAAAAGACCCAGTCCCCTGAGAGCCGCCGGGGCCCCCCGTCTCGTAGTATGTCGCGCGCCTCGAACCCTCAGAGTGCCATTTCCGCCCCGCGGAGCGCAGCACCCCGTGGCGGAATGGATGACACCAATGGCTACGATGATGTCTACAATCTGTACAACAGCGCAGCGAACCAGGGGCCGCCGTTGAATGCGGGGTCCTCGCGCATGGCGCCCCGCCGGAATATCCCGCAGTACCTCGAGGACGATGGCTCCGACTACGACAGCGGCTCAATCGACGAGCGCGACTTTGAGATGCTCAACTCGCAGCAGCGGCGGATGACGGGGTCGTCGCGGGGGGCGTCGCGGCGGCCGGACATCCGGAATATCCGGGTTAAGGTGCACTACCAGGACGAATCGCGGTACGTACTGATTGGTGTGGCGGCCGAGTTTGCCGATGTTGAGGATAAGATTCGCGACAAGTTTGTCATTAGACGGCGCTTTAAGATGAAGATCCGGGAGGACGGCGATCCGAACGGCGACATGATTACTATGGGTGATCAGGACGACCTGGATCTGGCCATTATGAACGCCAAGTCCGATGCGCGCCGGAATCGCCAGGATACCGGTAAGCTGGAGATGTGGATTCAGGAAGTGTAAATTGCAATTTTTGGGAAGGAAGACTTGAGTTTACCGACAGGGTGCTGGTCGGTTGACAGTGATGTTCGCTTGCATGTGTAGACGTTGACGTTACACGGGCGAGATTATCTGTTCTCCACAAGCTCCTGAGAGCAACATCTCTTCTTCGTTTGTTTGCTGTTACCATCCTATGATACCCACTTCATTTTGACATCTTTCATTCGTTTTATCGCACTGTGTTTGCTCTTGCTTCATTTCTACGACGTCATGACCAGAGAAACATCTCAAAAAGACTGGGCTCCCATTGTGAGAAATGTATTATCAGACCGGGAAGGTACCACAAGAGATAAGGTTCCTTCTTTTCTGAGAGTCATCTACATCAATATGGACGTGTCCTTGGTGGCGCTTTGCTTGGGCTCTTGGGAGCTTCATTAGCTTTTTCCCCTTTAGTTTTTCTTATATCTTGTTTTGTCCCCTTGTTGTCCTTCATACACTTGCTTTTTTGTTATCATTTATTTGCATATATCCCCAATCGCTTATTACTTTTACATATTGCGTTCTTTTTCTTGTATTCAAGTTCGTCTTCGCTTCTCCTGGTTGCCACAATATTCATGTCAATGTGCTTTTGCTCCTTGTCATTGCGGTTCTAGAATACAACCCAGAAAATAGGGTTATTTTACGCAGCTTTGTCGAGCTGTTGGTCACTATGACGGGTTTGTGTGATTTATCGTTTGATAATCTTTATTATTTACTCGAGATCAAATGAATTCAATATCTTGCTTTTTTTTCCTTTTCCCAAACCAAAGCCTTACCTGATGTCTCAAATGTGACCTGATTATGTGTCTAAGGCCGTGAGCTCCATAGAAGAAACCCGAAATGTTTCATCATCAAGAACCGAATATGAACATGCTTGTGATTTTTTTCTTTTTTTTATCTGTATGGCCTCTGGTCCGCCTGATACAAGCGAAAGAATTCACCCAACTCGTAAAAAGACCCTCCGCGATCGCTAACTCATCATGCCATTGTTGTCGGCTAGTAGTTTCAGTTGAAGCAGGAAGTCAGAGAGAATATAATCGGGTCCACCTTTTCCCGCTTGAACTGGCCCACGTCAGCCGGATGGGATAAGTGACATGACATGACAAGCTAAAAAGCTTAAATCTCATATTTATTTTCGTATGTGGATAAAGAACGGTTAAGTAGTTTGTTTCACGCTGTGACATGGGCTCTTGGATATAAGCTTCAGCATCATGGACTTAAAATGTGATCCCTAGATGATCTCAGGAAGTGCAGAAGGACCAATATTGAGGCAGATGTGGCAATTTTGTTACATAAATACCCCGAAGTTTATAGGTTGATGCTTCAAGTTGTGGACATGAACAATAGTTGGCCTATAGGGCAGTCTGACAATAATACTTCATGATTTTCTGTTGATGTAAACACCCAGATCGAATTTACTATACAAAATATCTAAAATTACACGTGAAAGATGCTTGCTAGCATCTTCATAGCAGCTTTGAGTAAGCTGCAAGGGCATTGTCGAACCTCTTCAGAGATTCTTCTCTACCCAAAAGATCCAACACAAAGCTCGAAGACTTGGAAGGAATAGTATGGCCACCGACCAAAGCAAACCTTACACAAGCATGTACCAGAACCATCATGCCAGTTCCAGGAGGAGCCACTGCCTGCAACTTCTTCACATGTTCCGCGAGAATCCTCCCGATGTTGACAGTATTCCAGTCCTCCTCTTTGATACCCGCTAGCACTTCCTGCAAGTCTTGCAAAATCTTAAGCTCGCTATCGATCGTCTTCGAATTGCGATGATGGAAGGCAAGGTAGTCGACGTAAGTCTGAGGAGGAATTTCCCACACAAGTGCGGGGTTCTTCAGAAGAAGGTCGATGTTCTTGGGGTATTTGGTCTTGTTATCGCGGAAAATGTGGACAAGATAAGGCCGGGCAGTTTCTAGTGACTGCATAGCCTTCAAAAGAGGGCCACGAGAGTCGTTCCTTTCCTTCTCGTGTACCTCGATGATCGCCTTGTAGATTGGGTCAATGAAGTTCTCGTTTAGTTTGTCAACATCGAGATTTCCATCTGCCAACATGTTTTGTAAATGGCGAAGTTCAAAAGTTCGAAGTTTGTCGGGATTAACCTTGATACTACCCTTGGTAAATTTGAAGGTGAACTGTGATGTTATATTAGACTTTGATTTAGATGTGGGGGTTGTGAAGAACGACCTACCTTCTTCACAAGTTCATCGAGATTCTTGATAATCTCGGATTGTTCACCGCCCATGCTCCATCCTAGGAGTACGACCCAATTGTTAAGGGCTAAAGGAAGAACAGCTTGTTTACGGTAACTTGAGATATCAATATCGTGATTTCTCTTGCTGAGTTTCTGACCCTTTCTGTCGGTGAGTAAGCCGACGTGTGCAAACTCTGGGGGCGCCCACCCAAATGCATTGTATAGAGCCACATGCTTGGGTGTTGAGATCAACCATTCCTACATCAGGTTAGCCAAGTTCATGATTTGAGTACACAGACTGACACATACCGCACCACGGATAACATGAGTAATCTTCATCATGTAGTCGTCGATGACATTGGCGAAGTGGTAAGTCGGGTATTTATCACTCTTGATTAGGATGAAGTCATCTTCGGGCTCCTTCTTGGTAAATGGTCCGTATACTTTGTCCATAGTAGAGATAATACCACCCGACTTGAATCTCACCACATGAGCTTCTCCATTGGCAGCCCGTTGTTCCGACTCTTCGGGCAAAATCGACCGGCAAGTTCCCGGGTAATTCACTGACAAGCGGTTGACGACCGCGTTGATCTTGTGTTTTTCAAGATCCTCACTGGAGCAGAAGCAACGGTACGCCTTTCCACCCTGCAGGAGCTCATCCGAATACTTGTGATAGTGCTCAAGGCGGTCTGATTGGCGATACGGTCCGTACGGACCACCGATATCCGGGGCTACAAGACAATCAGTCATGCGGTAGTGGTAGCAAGGGCATTTCTACGCACCTTCATCCCAGTCAAGCTGAGCCCACTTCAGATCATTGAACAGTCTCTCTTCGGCATCCGGTACGATTCTTGTCTACGAATATGTTAGAAGAAAGTTCATAACTTCTATATTCGGTGATCCCGTGACATACTCTGTCGGTATCCTCCACTCTAATGATGAACTGGCCGCCGGTGGCACGTGCCATAAGGTAATTGAACAGTGCTGTTCTCAAAGATCCCAGATGGAGGTACCCAGTAGGAGATGGGGCAAATCTTGTTCTGGCTGGTGTTAAAGGCAAAGCGAACTGGTCTGGCTTTTCCGGCCTTTGTCCCTTTAGTCTATTAAGACCACCAGCAGGTTGGTCTTGTGCACAGCTCGAATGGTGACGCACATTGCCGTAGAATGCATGAGAAAAGACTAGTGATCTGAGATGGCTAACCGAAGCCAAGCCAACCATTCGACTGCTTCCTAGAACCAGCATTTTCTGATAAATGACGACAGATCCCAATCTGATAAAACCCTATATTGATACCCGTTTTTTCATGAATGAATAAATGTTCAAGTCCTGGGCTAGGACCCTTGCGCCACATATGGCGTTATACCCAAATTTACATTGCAAGATTAAGATACGACGCCACATTTCCGTTAACGCAAGTAATTTAGCTGTTTGTAGACATTTCTGCAAATGCTGCGTTTCAATTGCAGATATTTGGAATTTCCTTGATAGTGATTGTTAACTGATGGATCTTAAGAACATGTTCTAGCATAAATGGTCTCTGCCATTATTAAGACCGCAAAGCACCGTAAGGCCAGGCCAACAGCTTCTAAAGCTATCATATATCAACATGACACCCGGAAAGCCCGCCTTAGTCTCAGAGCCTCATAGGCTATCTAGCAAAGAAAGATGTAATCATATAGAGTATGGTAAACCTGCAAATCCAGAATCAAACGATGGCTAGATCCCGCTTGAGATTTCAAATATTAGTGTATTTTTTAAGATAATCCCCGCGTACATATGTTCATTTGCACTAGTTAGGCCCTGTTATAACGCTTACTGATACCCCACCCCCCCGCCAAAATTTCTGTATATCGATACCGATTTGCAGGTCTACAAATTTACGCCCTTTCTGTCACATCACCTTCCACCCGTTCTCTACAACGTTGCAGCTGTCAGGACCTTTCTATTATGAGTTCCGAACAAGAAAAAGATCTCTACGGTGCGTTTTTGCCATCGCTTAAACTTGCGCGCCAACTTTGTCAGCAAATCGCGAAGTTTTCTGGAAACCTTCCCACAACGGCAACTAACGAACTGCTTCTACAGAGATATTGGAGGTCGGGAGGACTGCCACTCAGATCGAAATTAAGAAGGCTTACCGCAAGGTAATATGGACTTCCCATCTGAGAAACTACATCTCATCTTGTGCGCATGCGCCGGAAACTCAGCGCACTAACCAACACTCTTTATTTAGGCTGCGCTCAAGTACCACCCCGATAAGGCTACCGATGAAAACCGTGATGAGAACGAGACTCGGTTCAAGGTAGTGGCTCAAGCCTATGAGATTCTGTCCGATGAAGACAAGCGTGCGGCGTACGACGAATATGGCATGGCAGCCTTTGACTCCTCCCGTCCCAGTGGTAGTGCCGGACCCTTTGATATGGACGACATACTTTCGCAAATGTTCAGTTTCGGTATGGGTGGCGGTATGCCCGGTATGGGTGGTGCCAGACGTGATCCCTCCGGTCCCCACAAGGGCCAGGATGAGCAACAGATCTACGAGGTTGATCTGGAAGATCTTTACAAGGGCAAGACCGTTAAGTTCGCTGCCAACAAAAAGGTCAACTGTGGCACCTGTAAGGGTACCGGTGGCAAAGAGAAAGTTAAGCCCATCCACTGCGACAAGTGTGATGGTCAAGGTCGTGTTGAGGCCTTCAAACAGATTGGTCCTGGTATGATGCGTCGCGAGATTGTTGTCTGCGACAACTGTAAGGGTAGCGGCCAGTACTTCAAGGAAAAGGACCGTTGCAAGAAGTGCAAGGGTTCCCGGACGGTCCACGAGAAGAAGCTCCTTGAACTCTATATTCCCCGCGGTTCCGCTGAGCGTGACCGCATTGTCCTGGAAGGCGAGGCCGATCAGGATCCCGATAGCCTCCCTGGTGACCTTGTCTTCATTCTGAAAGAGAATGAACACGATATCTTCAAGCGTATCGGTGTCGATCTGTCCGCTAATCTAGAGATCACCTTGGCCGAAGCCCTCACCGGATTCTCCCGCGTTGTCCTGACCCACCTTGATGGTCGTGGTATATCTATCACTCATAAACGTGGCCAGGTTTTGAAACCCGATGAAGTTCTGCGTGTCCCTGGCGAGGGTATGCCGCCCAAGCGTGGTGACAACTTTGGTGATCTCTACTTGACTGTCAAGATCACCTTCCCCGAAAATGACTGGATTAAGGACGATGTCTCTTTCGAGGCTCTGAAGAAGCTTTTGCCTAAGCCGGCTGCGCCGATTGAGGTCAAGGAGGTGGATGAGGTGGAATATGAAGATAACGCCGATATCAACGAGATGGGTGCTGGTTCCCAAGATCCTAGATATCGCGATGGTTGGGATGATGATGACGAACACGGCGGTGGCGCTCGGTGCCAGACGCAGTAAAGATTATGATATAATGTCTGGGTTTTGGAGGGTACAGGCTATTTTCTTTTGTCTGGGATATTCACATTTTTTGTCTTTATTTAGTTTGGAGTTTTTGCTGTTTATCACTCAATAGACTATGCACATATTGGCAATCATCTATTTCTCGGTTCATCTTGACATATCACATGCCCATTGCCATTTATGGTCCATGCAATCCCACCATATCAAGAACTTGGCTACACGAGTTTTCAAGACCAGTCCCACTTATTCGGTGCTCAATAATTTTGCTTATCCAACCATATATCCTGGCTCATTGATAAAAAAAACTATGTGGCGTCGACTTAGCGCACGAAATGTTTTGTGCACGTGATTCAAGCCCTGAAGCCATCCATCAGAATTCTGCATCACCAAATTCAGTGATCCAGTCTGGCGCACTTCTCAAAGCCTAGTCCAGTATACTCAACACCCAATCGAGAGGCATTTTCAAGGTAGTTGCGCACCCCCCCTAAAAGCGGATTGATCTTGATCTTTTTGTTTTTTCCTCTAGCAAATGTCAGTTTTCTAACACACAGTCAAGATGGTTTCCGCCAAGTCCCACGTTCCTATCATCAAGAAGCGTATGTTCAACATCACATCTCCCCCACAATGACCCGGCGCAAAAAAAGAATATTTCCGATTCTGCTACTGATGACCCAGAATCAATTACCGATCTGCTTTGACGATGAGGACAATTATTTAAACGACACTTGACACTTTTCAAAATACGCAACTACTTAGCGATAAAATTTGTCGATTCAAAATTCTACTGTTGCGATTTCGTCTGTGTCATCGAAATTTTTATTTTTTTGCGCAGTCTTCACATTGACCACGACTATCCACTACCAGACAATACAGTTTAACTGACTGTTTCAATGATGTAGACCGGGCCCGCTTCAACCGTCACCAGAGTGACAGGTTCAAGCGTGTGGACTCCTCCTGGAGAAAGCCCAAGGGTATTGACGGTCCTGTCCGCAGACGGTTCCGTGGCACCATCCGCATGCCCAAGGTATGTTCGCTCGGACAACTGCATATTCCAGGTTGAAGAATTTTCGGGCTCGGCCCATGCTCAATCTAGTATGAACTTATATTGATTTAAATTCCACTATAGATCGGTTACGGTTCCAACAAGAAGACTCGTTACCTGACTCCCTCCGGCCATAAGGCCTTCCTTGTCAGCAATATCCGTGACGTCGAGCTTCTGCTCATGCACAACCGCACCCATGCCGCCGAGTATGTTTTCACCTCGAATGTCAACTTTTGATAACTGTTTTGTGTCGGCTAGCAATTTGGAACCCCTAGTCAATTTTTGTCCTACATCCATGCAGACTTTCAGTCAACTTTTGAGCCCCGCACTTTTCATACGGAACTCGTCAACTAACAACCCATTACAGGATTGCCCACAACATCTCTTCCCGCAAGCGTGTTGAGATCATCGCCAAGGCCAAGCAACTGGGCGTAAAGGTTATTAACGCCAAGGCTAAAGTTACCACTGAGGTATAAATGTGCAAATAGGCGAGATAGTGAAATTCAAAAAAAAAACAACGGCTCCTGGGTTCTATGGGTGTTCATTTTTTTTTCTTCATTTTAACGAAATAAACGGAGACATCTCAAAAAGCAAAAAAGGCACACACTCTCTTGGACTCAACATCAACAATATGACAAACGGCATCTTGACAATTTCTTTATGAATTACGGATTGGGAGGTCGGAATTTGATGCCGCAACAGGCGCCAACGCTTTCTTCTGATGCATCGGATCACAAAATACATGGAGTACTGGTTTATTGGGTTTCACTTAGAAAAGCTTTGTTTTTAAAGAATCTTAATTGCGTATATCTTGTTGCTCTCATCATAATTCAATCCGATATCGGGCCAAGAACAAAATTCAAAATATAATAAAAGGTTGGAATAGTAAAACTATATTTCTTGAGATTGAACAGCAAGTTGAAAGTATAAATAACGAATTGCATGTTTAGTTAGGGTTGTGGAGGGTTGATAAGTTATGTAGTAAGTTGAAGGTATTGTAATAAAAGAAACAACAATAGAGTTTTAGTAATATTATTACTTGCGTTAAAGTCGTAGTCTTGGACAACTCAAGTAAACATAAGTAACCATAGTTTCCAAGCTAGAGGATAAAAATGGGCTTTATATACTTGGATATTAATTGACTGCTTTGCCGCCCTTAGTTTAGTTCAGTAACTATCATTATCATGTGACGGATTGGGTGCCGTTGGAAGTTCCTTAAGATGAGGTATAGCTTGGGGGTTGGCGTGGAGGCGCGGCTAGCTAAGGAGGAGCTGGTGTTGAAAGTAATCACAATTTGGAAGTTTTTAAGGATTATTGTCGTTATTTGTTTTAGATGAGGATCTTGATCATCACTTGAGTGGTGGATGTCTCCATAACGACAGGTTTTTTTAACCCTAATGTTACCCATGAAGTCTTGATGAAACATAAGTTATCGAAACATGCATGAAATATAATGAGATAATGGGTGCACATAATCGAACAAGTAGAACTCAAAAACAAAACAGTCATCACACAACTACTTGCACACCTACAAATTTCAATACTATCAATATAATCTTCGCCTGAACCTTATCACGATATCTTTAGTCACTGGTAGTCATCAGTTATTGACGCCACACATTGATTGTTGTGGCGTTTATCAAGAAAACGAGGCTGTACTTACCCGATCAGGTGTGATATGATAGAATGCGGTACAGGAATCCCCTGCAGCGAGCGCGTGCTCCTTCTGATTGGCCGATAAGGTTTCTTGGCCAGCTTCCAGACGCTGAGCGACCTCTGGCGCATATTGCGTGCGAATGAGCAAGTTAAACTCTCTGACTTTGTTTCCTTCGTCACACTCTAAGGCGATCGTTGAATTTCCTCGAGAGGCACATCGAAGGAATTCACGATCTTTCAGTGTATTTATTTTGTTTTGGGTATTTTTATATTTGTCGTTCTTTTTGCCTGCTATACAGCAGCTTGATGAGATCCACGATGGTGAGTTTCCTACCTTGTCGCTCCTCACGGTCCAGCCTATGATGCAATGGCGCATACCAATGTTTCTTTCGGCGCCCGAGTTAATGACTACCACCGGAGTTTCTAACTGCAACAACTGTTAAACTGTAGGCCGACGAGTCATCTCCCCTCCTTCCTTCGATCCGCGCCGAAGCGGCGAACGAGGATGCTGGCTCATCTTCCGAAAGCCGCCGTCCTTTCGGCCGTTTCCGCGACCTGACCCTCTTCGCCTGGGCCCTCTTTGCAACCGCCGCTGTAGTCATCACCGCAGTCTGGACTCAGCACTCCCGCATTACCGACCCTAATACTACCAAGCGCAACCTGATTTTCATGGTCTCTGATGGTATGGGGCCTGCATCGCTTTCTCTCACTCGTAGTTTCCGCCAGCACGTTGAAGACTTGCCCATTGACAACACACTCACTCTCGATCGTCATTTCTGGGGTACCTCGCGTACGCGGTCCTCAAACTCTTTGGTTACCGATTCTGCTGCCGGCGCTACTGCCTTCTCCTGTGGTAAGAAGAGCTACAACGGTGCCATATCCGTCCTGCCCGACCGCTCACCCTGCGGTACTGTCCTGGAAGCTGCCAAGCGCGCTGGTTATACCACTGGTCTGGTCGTCACTACTGATATCACTGATGCTACCCCGGCCTGCTTCGCTAGTCACGTGCTGACACGCGCCGAGATGGATGAGATCGCCGTCCAAGAAGTTGGCCTAGGTCCCATGGGCCGGAGCGTTGACCTGATGCTTGGTGGTGGCCGCTGCCACTTCCTGCCCGGTTCTGTTCAGGGTGGTTGCCGTGCTGATGACATTAACGTTGCGGAGAGAGCACAAAAGGAACTGGGATGGACTTATATCAACGACCGCAAGTCTTTCGATTATCTTAAGCGCGGTGAAAATGTTTCGCTGCCCATGCTGGGTCTCTTTGCTGAGCGTGACATTCCTTTTGAGCTGGACCGTCGCAATGAGAAGGATGTCTACCCCTCTTTGAGCGAGATGGCTGTTACCGCTCTGCGTGCTTTGGAGAAGGCCA
Organism: Ambrosiella xylebori; assembly: GCA_002778035.1. Classification (NCBI taxonomy): domain Eukaryota; kingdom Fungi; phylum Ascomycota; class Sordariomycetes; order Microascales; family Ceratocystidaceae; genus Ambrosiella; species Ambrosiella xylebori. Next base: position 1,328,202 of record PCDO01000002.1, read on the forward strand.
CTGCCAAGAGTGATAAGGGTTTCTTTCTCATGATTGAAGGTAGCCGTATTGACCATGCCGGCCATATTAACGATCCTGCTGCTCAGGTCCATGAGGTCTTGGAGTATGACAAGACCTTCAAAGCTGTCCTTGAGTTCCTTCAGCAGAGCAGTACCGATGGTGTTCTGATTGCCACCAGTGATCACGAGACTGGTGGTCTTGCTACTGCCATCCAAGAGCCTGGCCACCTTCCTGTCTACAACTGGTACCCTCAGGCCCTTGCCCAGTCTAATACTTCTTGTGAGCGTCTGTCTCAGCAACTCCAAGCTCACGTTACTGCCGGTATCTCCAAGTCTCGCACCGAGCTCAAGTCTTGGATCAATGAGACTTTGATTATTGGCGGTCTTGGTGTCACTGATGTTAAGCCCGAGGAACTCGAGGCCCTTGTTGAGGTTCCAGAACTTTCGATCAACACCTTTGCTGCCATAATCTCTTTGCGCGCTCACGTTGGCTGGTCGTCCCACGGACACACTGCTGTTGATGTCAACATCTACAGCTCTGGGTCCCGTGTCGCTTGGCCCTTGAGAGGTAACGTTGAGAACACTGATGTCGGAAAGTTCCTGCGTGAGTACCTTAGCGTTGATGTTGAAGCTGTTACCAAGGATCTGCGCAAGAAGTTTGGTGTTTTGTCGGTGCAGGATGATGTTATCGAGAAGGCCTCTCGGGCTGTTCTCGACGTGATGAAACGGTGGGTTCCTTCGCTGTGAGGTTCATGGTTGTATTTAAGCATGGTTTTTTGGAGGGATCTGTTTATACCGAAGTGATATCTTTTTGTCTAATACCAGTATAGTTGGGCTATGGTCCTGATGTTTTTGCTTTATAATTGATTGCTTGAATTGTATATTACAAGGACCTATACCATGGTGTGTTTACTTAGAAAATCGTTTATCAACTGGGCAACCTCCGGCACAAATCTGGCATCATACAATAGGGTATGGTTTGCCGGAGCCGGCAACACTTTTGTCTGAACCTTATCTCCCAAACCCTGCCCTTCCCTAACCGCCTTTGCCACAGCCTCCACATCCTCTAGCTTTGTAACATGATCCGCTTCCCCCCCAACCAACAGCACCGGCACCTTGACCCCTCTCCACGTCTCCACCCCACTCATCCCCCCCACGGCCGTCCCATCTTCCGTAAACCTCTCCGCCAACAACCCCGCCGACATCCGCTTCCACGGGCCCGTCTTATTCTGCGAGTTATACCGCAACTGTTGTTTCCGGAGTTCCACGGGGGCATCGGGCCCTGCGTACCGTAGGACACTGCTACTTTCCAGGCCGCCCCAGCGGTCATATATGCGCAGGAGGTCAATTAGCCATTCGGGGAACCACAAAAGACGGCGTAACTGTGTAGTCATGGTGGGCGGTGGAGGGCCCCGGGGGGGGCAGAGGGCGATAATGGCAGCAAGCCGGGTAGCGACGGGAGGGGTCAGGGAAGGATTTGCAAGGCGAGCGGCCAGCGCGGTGCCCATGCTGTGGCCAAGGAGGATAAGTTTCTGCAGAGGGTTGCGGTCATGGTAGTCGCAGATTATGATGGATAGGAGGTGGGCCATGGCGGGGTGGGAGTAGGCGGGGTAGGCGATTTCATGGTAGGCGGAGCGGCCGCAGCCGGGGAGGTCGACGGCAAGGAGGGTGTAGTGGGGGGTTAGATGGGGGACTAGCGGGGCAAATTGGGCGGTGGAGCCTCCTAGACCGTGGATGAGGATGAGGAGGGGGGCTGGGGTGGCGGAAGTGGAGGTAGGGTGGGGGTGGTAGAAGATGCGGAGAGACGAGTAATTGTAGGGAGTGACGGAGTATGTCCTGAAGGTGGAGTTGGTGCTGAGGATCTTGGGGTCGCTGGAGACCGGATCAATATCTAGGGAGGCCATGATGATGATTATTGTGGTACTATTTTTGGTGAAGATTGGAGGTGTCTTGGGATGATGTCAGGAAACAGGGTTATAACATCATGTCATCTTTAGAGCTGTCATAGTATAATTGATCCTTATTGCTGATGTAAGCGGCGATAAACCCCAGTTTAGGAAAGAACGTGCTTATGAATTTTCCAATGATTTGTGAAGATGAGACTGTCTATATGCTGACTAATAGTACAATAGCCTTCTGTTTCTAGTGATTGTATATAATTCCGTGAACCCCCATGACTATCGGACTGATCCCGGCTCTGTACTTGATTACTGGTAGTCGATTTGGGCCTTTAGATATCTGACGGGATTCCGACACCGTCTTTCCATCCCATCGGGAAGAGAGCTGCGGCGATATGCTCAGGTCCCCGCTCTGTAGCCAAAAGATTGTATTGAGCCGCCGCATTGCGGGTATCTAGCACATCAAACCGCATTTTCAGATCCGCAAAAATCTGCCGCATCTCCTTGGTCATCGGCGCAATACTCGGGCCACTTCCAATGATGATCATATCTGCAAACCCATTAGTAACCAGTCCATGCCTTCTTCGTCTATTCTCCTCGATAATCCATAACCACTTACCGGGCTTCTCCTCCATCTTTTCAAAAATTCTAAAAACCTCTTTCGGTAAGTCCAACTGTCCCCGTCCATTAAAAATCTTTTTCTTCCCCGCCAACCGTTCGTGCTTCCATGGCTTCCAATGGAACACTTGATCATTTACCATCATCACCGCATCCCCATTCTCCACAACCTGTCCCGAATACATCCGGAAGCCCCGAGGCGTACAGATGACCACTGAACTTTTCGGCACGGGGAGGTCCGCGAGGACGTCGAGAGAGCCCATTTCAGAGGCATAGTGATCGGATAGGTGACTTCCATCCTCATCGTGGGGACGGTAAGAGCTGGAGGTGAAGGGCCGAGTGGCGGGATAGGGAAGCCGGCGGGTGGTGATAATGCGGGGCAAGATGAAGGGGCAAAGGGAGGTTATGAGACCTCGACATAGAATTGGCCGGAGCATGATGATATAATCGTTAGTTATCCGAACGAGCAATGTAACGATTTTTGTTGGAATGTGAGTGGTCAGAACGTCGTTGAATTCAGATGCATCATTAAACATGCGGACAAATTGATGAATGTACGCCGCACTGTGATACTATGTAATTGGTAGGGCCAAGGGCAATGATATATCATACAATTGTTATTAGTCACCATCAGGAAAGTAGCTTCTGGATTTGGAGATGAAAACCTAGGGAAACAGTTCCCACGCTGCCAGCTTAGTAATATACAGAGATTTACTCTTGGCTTATCATAAAATTGACTACATTTACAATGGAAAGTTGACCAGCATGCAGTGGCTGACGAATTAGATAAACTCCACTATGATCCAAGCCACTCGGCCATTGGGGCTATCTTTCGGAGCGGTGACCTGATGGTTTCTGCGTAAATTGAAGACCGACTACATTAACGATACCAAACAACACATTCACGCCATAGAGCTCCAGAGACCTTTTTTTTCGATTCATTTTTTTTTGCTGCCTTTGTAATATGTATCACTTTGCTGGTCATGCGTTGGCTTGTTCGTTCAGTCATGATACCCGAAAAAAACTCCCTTTTATTGAATTATCTTGGTAAACGAAAAAAAGAAAACAGCTTTTAAAGAAAAAACCCAGAGGCATAAAATGTAATTTTTGATTTCTCTCAATTCTTTGTTTTTGATTGTTTACTTCTTCTTGGCACCCTCAGCCTGCTCCTTGAGGACTTTCTTGACAATCTTCTGCTCCTCAATCAGGAAGGCACGGACAACGCGGTCACGAACGCAGTTACCGCATCTGGAACCACCGTAGGCGCGAGAGACGTTCTTGTTGGGCTTGGAGATCTGGGCGTACTCGCGGGGGCGAAGAGCGGGAATCTGACGTATCTTGTTAGCGGTGATATTCAAAAGCAATAATATTGGGGGATACCAAGCATCGGATTTGGACGAGACACTCGACGGTGAACAGGAAATGTTGACAATGTGGAAAAGCCGTGTTGTGAGATAAGTCTGACAACAATATAAGACATCCCGTGGATGCTAGAGTGTTGGAGGAGCATGTCTAGTGACAAGAGTTTCGCCCACTGACCAACAAGGCACGAAGTGGCTATATAGCCAGAAGAGAAAACAACGACATCCAAGTCTATTGTCGTGCAGATGAGAGCCACAAAGGGATCAACTGACTGGCATTCAAGACGCGGAGAGTCTGTAATTGAATACCGAGGCTCCACTATCCTTTGTACAACCGTCTGAGACGTCTAATCCAAATGCCGATGCTCGGGTCCATAACGGAGTAAAAACTTACACCGGCCAGGGCGTTACCGCAGTCGCCGCACTTGGGGTTAGTGCCACGCTTCTTAATGTGCAGAACCCGAGACTTTCCACCGGGAGTCTTCACGATACGCGTGAGGTTCGAGGTGGTGTTATAGCTATAAAAAAATCGCTATGTCAGCAATTGGGTCCTTAGAAAGACCGAATATATCACCTCGATCAGGCTGGCCGTTTAGCGTTGATTGTCCGTGTCCCTCCAATTTGTCCAATAGCGTAGATATAAAGCCGAGGCTATTCGAATCTTGATATCCAAAGCTAAGCTCTAGCTAGTCGTATAACAAAATTGGCGATCAGATCTTATCGAAATCGGTGCAAAGCGGGACAGTACAACGGCTAGTGGTGTAAACGGCGAAACTCAAATCGAATGGCAATGATTTTCAAATATGAATAATAGGCGAACTCACGGGTTCCGGCGGCGGTAGGTGACTCTGTGAGATGGCATTTTGGCGGTGGTCGATATCGTCGAGCTGATTCACCAGAAATTGTCACAAGAGGAAATATGGGAGTTGTAGAATTTGTGTAGTAGAGAAATCCAGACACCACTAACCCGCTTTTTTCGTGGGCCAATGAGCGGGGACCGGGGCCCAATTGGGAATGGGTTGCCAAAAATTTGTGTGCGAATTTGAGAATTCTCAGTCACGTGTGGAGCGGGCTAGCGCCACATCTGATGCCACACTTGAGTATTTCATCTAAAGCAACAAGATGGCAGATTCCTGCACAATATTTCACAATTGAATAGACATTGCTTGTTCACAATGATAACCAAGTCAGTTGTGATTATGGTAAATGTAATGCAAATTCTGACAAATGATGATATGAAAGTCAAATGAATCCAAATCCCAAACTCTGTGCTCCAAATAGAAAACCAAATAGTGTGAATCCAAACGATGGCCTATATGTTGTCAATGAACTCTACTGTTCTGGCGTCTGAAGATAGTAACCAGGGTGGTCCATGGGATTCCACGGCTTGATGCCGACGGGATTCTTGGACTGACTAGCAACAGCATGTTCGAAGACAGTCTTTGTCTGATCGCTCATCATGAGAGCTTTGAGCTCGGTGACTTGTTTGTCGACTGACGCGGCAGTATTCTTGATGTTGTTCACCGCATCAGGAACTATAGAAGTTAGTACAACGGGCGGTTGTCTTGACAATGGTGGGCCCGGACATGCTGTAAAGCCGGAATCACATATGAGCTTACCAGATGAACCAGGAACAGCAACTGTAGAGACAACATCGGACAAACCTGACCGGAGATATACAAGCTGTCACCAACAAGATTTGGGTTAGCAGCCACGCATCATACATTATTGTTGCCTAGATTCAGCCATGCAATTTTTATCTTTAGAACTTTCAATGAATATAATTAAATATCCCTCTGACTGGTCGGGATGCGGATCGGAATGCAACATACCTTGGTATGCAGGAGCTGCAGGTGGTTTAATCCATCCTGTAGCCGCTTCTCATCCCACTGAGCAGCGGCATTGGCAGCGCCGCGTGCGTTGGCTTTGCCTGACATGTTTGGTTGCTTATGCAATTTGGGAGAACCAAAAAAGAAACAAAATCAAGATGGTGACCAACCACCTCCGTAACTTCAAGTCCGTAGGTTACTGGTGTGACGAACTCTGACGACGAACAATGTCAAGTTTATCCGTGACCGACCGACTGCCTTAACGAAACAGAACTTGACAACTGCCAGACTTGATAGCCTGGCGTTGAAAGTGGAACAATGATGTAACGCGACGCGGAACAAATGCTCCCAGAGCCCAGGCTATGGGACAGTTGAAACCAAGATTGAATAGGTGGTAACAATGAGATACACCTGACCTTTTTCAAAAGCGATGAGCAGCACGAGATGAGACGAGGTGAATGCACAAGTAAAGGGAAATGGTGGCGGAAAACGACCAAACGGGACAGCGAGGCAATAATTAATGGGTGGACCTTTTTTTTTTTAATACGCATACAACTCGGCGTTAATTTATCCTGACATCATGGCTGCCCGATCCGTCTCACCAGATATCCTAGTGCAGTTTCCGGCCGCTTGCTCCGCCCGCCTGGCGTAGTGTTGCGTTGCACTAGGTTCTGGCTCGGTATGGTTGATTAGCATGCGCTAAAGTGGGGTCTGCGCTATGTACTCCAATCATGGGGCGAGCTGTTCCACAATTGGAATTGTGATGCACGTGACATCGTTGACATTGCAGCTGTTCATGGGTCCACTTTTTCATTCTTTGAAGCTCCAAGCGCGATTTTTGACCATGCGAATATCATCTTGCTCATATATCGTCCCAGTGCGAAAAACTATAGACCACACGTCCTCCAGGCCCGCTAGCCATCGCCAAACAGATCGGCAGTGTACTTAGTGCACCGCTATTATTAGCAGGTCGGGATATCTCAACGACATACAAGTATCCAGCCCTCTCCCCATACGTTGTTATCTGGTCTGACTCGTTCCTGTCTCTTTCTATTCGTATTTGTCCCCTGTTTGAAGCAATTCGCATTGTATGCGTTATCCTTCCCCTACTATCTGCTCTTCATTAGCAATTATCATATTTAGTTTCTTCGTATTGTGTACCGCATCTGGATAGGATAGCCGTTACTTTTCTCTGGAGCCGTACCTTGTTCTTTTTCGCACCAACCAGTTGACCAGTCGCCACAGTGCCTTTGGTCGCTATACGCCATTATTGAAGCTTCGAATCTCGCGCGAAATTCATTAAGCTTACTCCAGATTCCGCAACAGGGCCGGATTTGAGACTCGCCAATTTCGCCCCCCCGCCAATTCCTTTAGCACCTTTTTTTGCAGTTTGCATTTCATACTGTGAAGGCCTACAGTCACCTAGCTCTATAGCTTGCTTGGAGATTGATTCCCTTGGCAATTGAGCCACCCAAACCCTTCCCTCCCAGAAACTCCGTACAACCGCAACCATATCTTCCACAGCTCCCTTCCAGTTTGACACGCGCCTTTATGCGCAACCGCAGGGTCAACCTGTGGGTCAACATCCTCAAGCCCAAGCCGGTTCTGCCGTCCTCCCCACGCAAGCAGCTCCACAACCCGCGCCTCCAGCGGTGGCCATGGCCGAACAAGCGGTGATGCCTGTTACGGCCGCATCGCCTGCTTTATTGCCTCCACCAGAGGGCATATATCGTACCTTTGAAGATCTTCTGTCATCGGTGCAGAGAATAGCAAAGGATCAAGGCTATGGTGTAGTCAAACTGAGAGCATCCAACTATCGCGATGGTCGGCCAACTAGGTACGATCTTGTTTGTGATCGCGGTGGTGTCAAGTATAACAGCACAGCAAAGAAGAGAAACCCATCAACTCGAAAGATTGACTGCCCGTGGCGCGCAAAGGCAGTTTGCGAAGTGCAACTTGGAAACCAATGGCGATTTGCAGTCCAGGAGCCTCGTCACAACCACGAGCCCAGAATCCCCACAGTACCGCCAGGCCACGAGAATACCCCACTAGCACAGTCTATCAGATCTTTTACCAACAAGTTGGATCGAATCACGCACGATGTCAATCAAGGATTAATGCGTATTGAGAACAGATTAGAGCAGATGGAGAAGAGGTTAGACAATATTGAGAGAGGAGTTAGCATTCACGAACCCAGATTTGAGAATCTAGAGTCTCGTGTTCAGTCATTGGAGAATAGAGGAGGTATGGACATGGCATCAATGGAAGAAGGGCTCTTGGCATCGTCGGTCATCTAGGTGTGAAGATGTCTATTGTCTTTTGGGCGTCATCTGAAGCATCAGAAGACATGAATTTTATTCTACGGAAGAGAAATCACCAAATAATCGGATAACAGGTTCGATGGTATAAGGGATAATCACTCCTTCAGTTGTATTTTGGCGTTAAAGGTTTCGCAACTACTGCGTTTGAGGTCTTTTTTCATAGTCCTTGTAATTTCCTAGCACAAATTTGTAATTATGTCTTTGCTAAACATTTTTCTTTCCGCTCCGCTGCATTCATTGCTTACGTTGTTCTCTCTTTGTGTTCCGTAGCACTACAAATGTATGCTGAGACGAGTCAATTCACACTGTTTTTTGACATCCCGTCTATTCTTCTCGCAGCTTTCCAGAATCTATTCTATCCCCAGAGCATAAAGGCACGACCGTGGGTAGGTCCGGGAAGCGGGGTTAGTCCCGCATCATTTTCACAGCCACACAACCCAACCGCCCTCGATCTTTGTCGCGGTCCTTGACGCGATCAAGAATGAAATTGCAAAGTAGGTGCGACAGTGGGCTATGTTGGGGCTGATGTTGTTGATAGTGTGATTAGAAGGTAAAAGTTAGGGTTTTGTCTTTTTTTTTTCCTTTCCGGTGGAGGGAGAGCTTATGATCGGGAAGGATGGGGACATCTGTTTTTGACTTTTTGGGGAATATGAGAACGGCCGCGAGAATAATGGAACTTCAAGTTTTTCAAGTGGTGCAGTGGGGACGGATAGGGTTATAATCTTGCTGGTGATCGGCGAGGCTGCGGAGATGGGATATGACGAAGAGGGAGGTGCCTTCGTATGTGGATGTACATATATACTCATCTCCATATCACATCATCAGTGTGCCAATTCAAACAAGGTAACGCTATTGAGCAGTTGTTTCAAATCAATAAATAGCTTGTCGATAATCCCATCTCACAAACCCCAGATTTCGTAGACACAGTCACCCGCACTATCCCCAATTCCGTAAACTGTGGAGTGGATTCTCTACCTTATTTCTCGTCAATTGTAAACATGACGCTTGAGCTCTAGCTAAGGTTATAAGGATTGTCCTTCATTTAGGTTGAGGCTATGATGTTTGGGTATTGAACTACTGCGGCCGCCTTGTTTTGTGTTTAGATGGCTGTCATGTTTATGTTTGATGTTTGATATCGATCGAAATGACTCTGTGTGTTGGATGGCGTGGAATATGTGACAAAGAGAACGACACAGGCCAACGGATGCCAGCGAACAAATCCCCCTACCTCTTCCCCTCTCATCCCGCCTACCAACTACCCACTCACACACGCATCATAAATCTCTCTGAGACGATTACTGATTCTTCTCTAATCTCTCTGCTTGCATTTCATCTCCAACCAACCGTAACTCCTGAGGTCGTAAATACGTACATCGCTACTACAACATTGACTCTAAACATACTGCCCCCCCCATGTTCATAAAAGTCCATCCCACCTCTCCCATTCTAGCCGCTGACTGGCTCGTCATACGCACCCGGAAAGTGGAAACCGGGGGCTGGCACATCAAAGCTGCAATGCCACATCACATTCACACTATGACTTCATCGTGAGCTCGACTGCATACTGTATTAATCATGATACATTTGTGCAGTTTGCCTTATCACCTTGGTTCTTCAACAGCTCCATCCGTTCTTCTCCGCGAAAACACCGTACACCAACTTTTCATTTCGTTGCAACCCTTCCTTGCTGCTTATTTCTTGTACCACAACTCCTTCGACTCGCCCAAGCACTCGCCAACAGTAACAGCTCGAAGCTTCTTCTCCAGAATGTAGTCGCACATCAGAAGCGTCAACTGTGTGGCTGACCTCTCGTGAGTGTCGTGAGCAAGGATAATTGCACCTGGCTTATGTTCCTGGGCGCGCTTCTCTAGTATCGACTTGAAGCGGTTGTAGGAAAACAGAATGTCTTCGTCGCTGCTAGCAGCGTAGTCTAGAGTGTCAAGACTCCAGTGCACAACACGGTATCCGAGCTTCTGCATCGTCAGCATGCAAGCCCTGTCACAGCTGCCGTACGGAGGTCTCATGTAAGTAGGAGAGACATTGATGATGCTACGGATGGTATCATCAAGCTTTTTCATGTTCCATAGACGACTGGCTTCGGACTGCTTACTGAGATCAACATGACCCCAGGTGTGGCTGGCAATCTGGTGTCCTTCAGTATAAGCGCGGTGAATAAGGTACATGTCCTGATCATTCTTATCGAGAGGCAGACCCATGTTTTTACCGTTGACGAAGAAAGTGACTGACATGTTGAAAGCTTCAAGGATATCAAGAAGCTCTTCGGTGTACTTCCAGGGGCCGTCATCATAGGTGAGAGCGATGGTGTTGGGGGCAGCGCACTCCATGATGAAAGATCCAGGAGGCGGGCCGTGACGAACAGACCAGGTACCGAAATGGAGTACTTCTCTCGAGTTGACATCAGAAGACTCAAACAACGCTAAGGGTGCTGTGGTATTGGAGATGGAAGCGGTTGCGAGCGTAGAGGTAGCAGTCATCGTCATGATAGCCAGTGACTTCTAGTACATGGTGGGAATGGCGTATGTGACGAGATATGAAGTATCAAATGAATGTATAAAGAGCTGGTAACGATAGACTTATGTCTGAGTGATAGTGATGGAGTTAGTCGCAGAAATGACGATAACAACGGTGACGACAACTGGGTTATGTTGAAGAAGAGAAGAAGAATTTGAATGATTATGAAGCGGGTGTTCTGTCGTATAAATATGGTTAACATATGCTCATACATAGGAGGGAATCCACACGGAAACTGTCTACACATAGGAAAGAGCTCACATTAACCGTCAACGTCAACATCCCAAAACAGATATTGCCTTTGGGACCTGTTGCCTTGATACAATTCCTGCGAGGAAGGCGGGAGAAAAAGTAGAAATAACTAAGAAAACAATAATAATCACCACCGGTGGTACAAGGTTCGAACTGCCAATTGAACTGCTGCGTCGGGAATTGAGCCCAATGCGGGGTTCAACTCGCAACCTTAGGATTAAGAGTCTCATGCCCTACTGATTGAGCTAATCAGGTCGGGGTTTTAATGTTGAACTTCCGACATACTACAAGTCCTTATGTACTCTAAATGACAGTAATCAGGCAATCATATAGAAAAACATCAGTGCCATTACCGAATCTTGAGATAGTACCAAGTAGTGAAGCTTGTGTGACAAATGGAATTCATATTTCATCACTTCTGACATTGCACTTGCTATCTTCAAACTTCCAACTCTTCACCACGTGCTAATACGTGTAAAATATAAATGTATCTACTCAAGTACAAATACCCCACACAAGTCATCTAGCTATCATTATGTCCTTATCAAAAATAGAATATATTGGTCAAGTACCCCTATGAAAGGAAGTATCTGATTATTTTTCACATCAGCTTTTGCAATGCTTTCACATTGATGACTATATTGTCAACTTTCAAACTCAAGAGATGTCACATTCAGTGTATGTAATTTCAACAGTGATGTGTCCATCTTTCCACAGAAAAGTTCATGTAGTAATTCTACTATGATGTCAAAATTTTATTTGAATGTATTGACTATTTTAAAGAAAACTATAGATATGCAATATGGTGGCTCTACTAGCACTACAGGAAGACCCTTGTCGTAACCAGTATTTTGCTACTGCACATATCAAGTTCTCTATTTGTCTATCTGGATCTTAGTGTGTAGTAAGGTTCCTATTGTGATATATATTACATTAGACAAGTCACTGCAGCATGCACCTTATGCATCGAGACAGGTCTCACTGTCTGTCTGTAACCAGAAAATGGATAGTGTCATCATCGACATATGTCTCAGCCATCTGGCATACTCTTCCTATCTTGACATCAGCCATGTATAATGCCTCCAATGGGTATCTGCTAATCACATGAACTTGAAATCACATTAACGCCTCTATCTCTAAATGAAATCTCAACAAAGCCTTACAGAAAACATTTGTATAATAAAGGTATCATTGTGACTATGATTGAAATATTATGTTTATCATTCCTTAGTATATCTCTCAGTCATGGTATTCATTAAAAAGGCAACGAAAACACAGGTAAAGATTCTGCTAACAGGAGCAACATATATTGAAGTAATGTTCACTATATCAGTGAAATTTCAAACTAGAAAACATGATTGCAAATATGAATTCTGTAATGAAGAGATACACAATATCTGTATTCTATCCATAGCTTTTCTAGTTTGTATCTGTTTCCAGAACCAGATTTGCAAAATATAGATCGAAAGGACCTTCAAGTCTTTGTCTGTATAACTTCCAACCCTTAATCAACCATGATTTGCATGGAACTATCATTGTGCTATATATGTCTTCGGATTTCATCACATCTGTAAAAACTTGATGCTTCATAGCGGTATAATCTAAATAAGTGCTTCAACGCGGGTTTGTTGATGTAGCGAGCGCATTCTTTGATATATAAACACCCATGTTTCATTATTAATGCCATGTACTATTATCAAAATCTTCGCAGTAAACGTATATACATAGTACTAGTTTGTTTGTAGTTACCATCGTCTTCAGAGAGTGGTGATTGGTCTCTTTTTTTGTGGGAATCAGGAAACATGAGTATAGATTATCTAATATTGATGCTTTTAAAGGTTGTATCACACTGTAACTCTAAAAATAAAAAGGTACTACCAAGAGAGATATCTTGGTTCAAAGATTATGAAGGCAATGTCAACATTTGTCTCTGATATCTGGGTGCCGGAATTACATCTAATTACTTGAGTGAGTAAGTTCTAAGCAAACTAGGAGACAGTGATTAAACGCAATATTTCTACGTGTATAACCATAAACAAACTCAGACATATCGATATTTCCTATTACTTGCCATTAATTCATCTTGATACAAAGTCGAGGTCTCGGTAATAAGGTATGATGAGGGATACGTCAACTGGATGTGTTAGATTAGCCAATAACTAACTATAATGATCCTAATATAGCGGTTTTTATTGAGAGAGTATGTTCATCTTAAATTCATTGATTGCTTGCACACTAACAATCTTTAGATGTGAAGCTTGTTGAGGTATAATATCTTACCATGGATAGGTGAGGTGTAAGTTGACTTGACCAGGATATCTCTGTGAAACGTTAGTGGGGCCTGTGGGTTTAGACCCTGAATGAGGAAATAATTAGTTTGAATAAAGTCATCAGAAAGTTATCAATGGAGTGGAGCTCTGGCCTGATAGGGTCGTTAATTTGATTCGATTCTGTACGAGATTCTGTTGCACTTCGAGAAGACATCAATCAGGGGCTCAATGTAAACAAAAGCACAGAAGCTCGGGTATGGACTCGGAAACACTCGTACAGTCGAGGGGTCGCCCGAACTTTTTCGGGTTTCTCGAATCTCTCGCACTTACAACATGCGAGTCGGCATTTTTTAAGGAAAACAGTGAGCTCAATATGGGAATTTTATTGATGGACAGACATGCATTTATGTACATATCACCACTTTATGGAATATTTGCCTACCCCTCAACAATAAGCCCCTTTCTGCATTGCCAACTACTTAATTTGACTATCACAATCCTGGTTAACCCCACCACTCTTACAATTGTTTAGATGCCTAAAGACATTAATGGCCAATCCTTTGACAAATCCTTCATATGTGGAATTACAGATAATCGTCACCAGATCCAGGCTTGTCCTTGGCAGTTGACACAAACCCTTCTTCTCCATGTCTACGCTGACGGTCAAGCACAAAAAGAAAGCCGGGCGGTATGTTGACGGATTAGATTCAACATTCAGTAGAAGATCACATGCACATGATAGAGTCATTTTTTTGGCAGTGGTGGGAAGAATGAAGGGGAGGAGACAAATGCTGCTGACTTGGCATGTCCATGATGTCATTGACGATCTCGGATAACCTCGTAGCCATTAGACTATTTCTAGTATCTAGTCATGATGTTATACCAGGGAAGACTGAATTTAAGTGCCTGCGAGCCGTGAGATCGTCACTGTTATGTAAAATTTTTGCATGTTTGAGCCAAATCTGAAAACTGTACGAGTTCATACGAAACCAATCGGATGAGAAGCTTATAATGGGATGTTGGACCACAAGCCCAACAGTTGGAGATACTTTGAATTATAGTGTTACCGAGATAAGTATATCAGCTGTACATATTTAGCATATAGAGACAAATGAGATATTAGCTCGACAAAAGTTGTTTTGCCAAGTAGAGATCACCGTTTCTTTCTCATTGATGTACTACAGAATGCAAATTGTCAAACTTGTGATATTATCAGAAAGATGCACACAGACACACACAATCATTGATATATGACTATCATCGGCCAATACCATACGAACTACTGATGCACCGGATGCAACGGACAGTTTGTTCAACTGCCATGGCTGCCTACGGGATATGATTGACAGCTCAGGGGTAATCGGAGCAGGTTCCGAGAACATAAACGTTATCGCGGGTGGGATTACGCCCGATGTTGACATAAAGACTCCAGCGGAGTTAGAAATCGCCCGACTCAGGCGGAGGCTATTATAGATTGGGCAAAATATACAGAAAGGGAGCTTATATACAGAAAGGGAGCTTAGTATGTGCTAAAGCTAAGCTGTAGACTGTGCCAATAATTGGATTCGTGCAGCGGAGTCTGGCCAAGACCGATCGAGATATCTTGGCGTAATCTAGTGTGTTTAGCACACGGATGCCTCGGCATGTGATTTGTTTCCAAAAAGGGGTCAGTAGTGAGTGCGTAATGGAAAATAACACCTGGTTTGGTTCAGTTGATGAAGGTAGCAGTTCTTCTCATGATGGCGAGCAAGATGGAAAGACAGTAGGTTTTTTTTACCGGTTGGATTGAGACAGAGCTGTGTTATTCGGGGGGATCGATGCGATGATTTGAATTAAATAGCACAAAGCGATGAGGGAAGCTTTTGGATGGGATGTCATGTACAGCAGGTAGTGCTGGACCACGAGCAGCCAGGCCTGTATCGACCTGTATCGGCTTGATGAAGCTTAAGAACACATTGATTCATAAATATAAATAAATATATTTACATTGATGAAGGGTGTGATGGGGCATCGCATCGGACTGACTGCGCTCCATCAGGCCTGAGTTGATCTCCAGCGGAAACGGGGTTGGCGAATGAGACAGACCCAAGGGATAAGGGCCTGGGCACATGTGGCCTGTGTTTTGGCCATTTAAGATGTTCATGCTGTAGCAATGTGTAGCAATGGGCTCCGCAACCTGTACTAAGAAACCTGAGCTAGGCCAGATGGGTTTGTGCATGCATGCGCATGTGGATCTCACACAGGCTTTTGAGATTTTGCACGTCGCTCGGATTCATCTCAAATCAATGTTGGTCCACTAGGGAGGGAGATCAAGAACGCGAGGCCTGATGCTTGTATTAACAATAGGCCTCTGCTACTATTTATGTATTACTAGACTGATAACTAAAAAAAAAAAAGGAAACCTATTTATTTAGGTTTGTCCTAAATTGATGAGAAACAAGCAGCAAGTCTGATGTCCCCCCCACAATGCTTCATCCGTTTCAACCTCGCTGCGGGCGCTGCGATTAGCCGCCGCCAGGTCACGAATGAACTCGTCCACAGCAACCAATCATTTCGCATCCACAAAATAAAAGCCAGCCAAACCCTTCCCTTTAGCACAGATCGCTATATGAAGTTCTTGAAAGTGTGTTGCTTCCGGCATATCAAAGGAGAAAGCAATACAGGCAAACATATTCTAAATTGGGCTCGAAAATGGCATTATAGCTTGATCATCCATTGGTTCACAGAATGAGACCGGGCTGTATCAAATGAATATCTGGTAGAATGCATTTGCCTCACCAATCAGGCTGGCGACTGGCCCATGAAAGCCCCCAAAGATTCATCAGCTTATCATCACAACGCCACAATGTTCTACGTAACTTTTCGTTGTCTGTCCATTAACCCCAGACTGGGGCTGCCCGACCTTGGCTTCCTAGTGGGAAATCCTTGTCTGCCCAGCCAGTAGTAGGATTTGACGAATCCAGCAAGCACGCATGACAGCAGATAGTGAAATGGCAAGCGCATCCCTTTGATTGAAGCAACAACCATTATCCGTCTCAACGATTAGTGGAGCGGGACGCTTTTCTTGGCTAGACAGACTGAGGAATTCTCCAACTAGTTACGGCAGGCACTGGCACTAGCAAGTTCTCCGGATTTTAGAATATGGTCGACGGCGAGATATCAGACAGACAGGCGTCAGCATTCCACTTCCTGTATTACAACAATAATAATAAAAATGTGACAATCCTTGCAGTCCGTCACAAAAAGCTCCGTCCGGGCTGCTGCGCGTCCCCGTCTGTCCGATCTTTCAGAAGCCCGGCCCCTACTCTTTTGTCCCTGAAGCTATATTCTCGCTCTCTTTTTTTTACCCCTTTCATTTTTCTTCTTTTTAATTTAGTGTCTTTTATCAGCCGCTCTCGAAAAAATCTCCAAATTATCTCCCGGGTTTCTGCTTATTAGCGTACGCATTCGCCGTCTTCTTTTCTGCCCGCTTTCCCTCCGCTGTCTTCTCTCTCGACACAATTTTTTTCTTCCATTATTGTGATTGAAGCGAATTTATCAGATTGATTCATCTTAATCAGTATCGAGGCCGTGACATCAATCTGCCCTCATTTCCACCTTCGTTTCCGCGGTGTTATCCTGGCATCGTCCATCTGCAAGCGTCAGAAACAGGCCGCGTGCTCTCAGCCCTAACTGTCGGGTTTCAACCCTCGAAATACGCTATCATCGATATATACACACTGCACGTACTACTTATCGCGCGTGTTGAACCTCTTATGAAATAGCCCAATGAGATATACCTAGTCCACTTCAACGAGTTCCTATCAGCAACCTTCTGATATCTTAAGATATTTTGCTGTATATCCCTAATTACAATCTCGACTTCAGAGCCTGCTTGCCTTCGCATCCAACTCTGGCTTCAACTGTACCTATATAGTGTTTGTCATATTTCTGATTCAAACTACACATTCCGCGTACCTACATCTTCAAAACTTCACAATGGGTATTGGTGCCGTCGCCGAGCCGCTTGTCGTGGTGACCCTCCTTTTCGGAGGCGCCTATTTCAATCGCAATACTCTTTCCAACAACATCCCGTACGCCCGTGGCTGGACCTCCAATGCCAAGTTCCATCGTAAGCGTTCAGATAGTGTCGACTATGACTCTCCGGTGCCGAATCGGAATTCCACAAAGTCCCCGTCTAGTGATAGCATTCGGTCGTTCTCCTCCGGAAGCTCCTCTACCCGTGTTCTTAGCGGCGCTGATCAGTCACCCTACCGCCGCCGTCAAGTCCACCTTCCTTTCTTCAACAAGACGGTGACCACTCCCAATACCGCCATTTACGAGGAGCGTTTGCTCAGCCGTCTTCTGCGCAAGTTTCCTTTCCTCGTTGAGGCTTGGTATTGGGCCCTGATCTACTGGGTAAGTTAGCAGTCTGCTTAATTTAGTCATTGATACTAACTGATGATGCATTAGGTCTACCAACTTGGTCGTGCTTTTACTGCTGTGACACTCGTTGAGGGCACTGTCGATGTTGCTCGCAAGCATGCCCTCCAAATTATTCACCTGGAACAAGCTCTGGGTATCTTCATTGAGCGCCCTGTTCAGGACTGGTTCTTGGCTCGCCCCGATCTTCTTCACTGGATTAACCGCGTTTACTCCTTCATTCACATTCCCGGTACCATTCTGTTCCTTGTCCTACTCTACTACTTTACCACAACCTGCAAGCGCCGTTCTCTCGCTGAGGGTTCCTCCGCTGACATTCTGGCTTCCGCCGGTCCTGGGTTGTACGAGGCTCGCCGTCGTGCTATGGCCCTTTGCAATTTGATGGCCTTTGTTGTTTTCACTCTGTGGCCTTGCATGCCTCCTCGCCTGCTGAGCGATCCTACTTACACTGGCCCCGATGCCGCGGAGTCTAAGAGCTTTGGCTTTGTTGACACTGTCCACAGCTCTGCTGGCGAAAGCAGTGTCTGGACCACCAACAAGTTCTGCAATCAATATGGTAAGTAAAACGTCTGAATCATATTGAAATCCTCATACTGACCAAACTTAGCTGCCATGCCCTCACTTCACTTTGGCTACTCCCTTCTCATTGGTCTCACTATCGCCACTTTCCCCATCCAGGGTCTCCGCTCCTCATCCTGGAAGCGCGTCGCCATCGTTATCCTTGGTCTCTCTTACCCCGCTCTTATCTTGACTGCAATTGTTTCCACCGCTAACCACTTTGTCCTCGATGCTGTTGCTGGTGGCATGGTTTGCGGTATCGCCTGGAATGCCAACGGTATCCTTCTGAATCTCCTACCCCTGGAGGATTACTTCCTTTCTATGGTGCGTATCCACAAGCCCGTCAATTGGACCGATCCCGAGACTGCCACCGAGCCTGAATACCAGGGTTTGATGCTCCAGGAGGTCGTCTAAACAAATGAAGGGAGAGAAGATGTATGAAAATAATGAAGATGTCAACTTGTTTATATAGACTGGAAAAGCTGAAGAGCAAAGTTCGAAATTGTACCACATCGCATTAAGTGACGGTTGGAAAGGCGTTATGTTTTTGTTTTTCGCTTCAATAAATTAGATATATGCCCATTGCCTTTTTTTGAATGTCCACCAAGACATGTACGTACAAATCAGTGATTATCCAGGAACCTTCGTCAGTTGAGGTACAATCCCAGCAGCATGTAACATGCTCTGGTACGGAGGGTAATTTGTCAAGTTTAATGGACCGAAGCGTGTATAAGAAGCAACGGTGGGCGTCTCATTCGGCCTGAAATTAGTTGCGCGATCATGTTGTCGATCAACAGAAAAGTGAAGTTGCATTGTGACACTTGCCGAATTGGGGGTGATGGAAGAAGCGTGAAGGCTGAGGTTGATAGAGATTGGAGTGGTTAGCACTGAATACGACTATGTCCACTATGGAGTCTATATTTCTGTGCCCTGCATCCAGAGTCACCCAGCCGAGGTCTTAAGCGACTGAAGTATGTGAATTCGGGGGTCCGTGGAGCAGTGTAGTTGTGCACCAGACTATTAGAGTGTCATGATTTTTATCCTTGTGGGCTGATTATCTCATAGATAGTATTAGGTGATGCGAGATCCTTTCTATGATGATTAGGCACTGGAATAACCCACTAACTTATCAATTACCAAAGACAAACCAGACCAGTCGCCCAGCATGAACACCGCAGAGTACTAACATTCTCTGGATAGAACTTCCCTAATAGAACAGCCACAACCCCTTGGAATAATCTGCTGTTGTCATTACTATGCTCACTGCTGGGAACCCACCTATCCGCGCACCCTCTCATTAAACTCTTATTGTCCTGCAGATATCCTTCCGCTCCGTCTCGGTGAAAATCAATGGACACGCACAATGGGTCCTTCCTGCTTTGTTAGATCTAGGCGCCGTCGACCCGTTGCAGATACCCGATGAACAATCTGTTGCTTGCTAGCAAACGATCTGGGTATATATATTTTGCGGGTTCCGGATGGTCGGAGCGAGAACGTAGGGGTCGGGGTGTGGGGGACGGAGATGACGGCGAGGCTCGTTTGATGAAACTGGGTTAGAAATGATATGAGAGAGGTACAGTGAGAATTGTTGGAGAATGATAATATGAAAGAGATCGTGTGTTTGTCTTGGGCTTGAAATTCTGATGCACCAAGAGGCAATCAGGTGTGGGTTTTGAGGTGGCTGGTTGATTGCTGCAGGAGTTCCAAGGTCACAATCAGTAGTCATGATTCCCATCTTGAGATGAGATTGAAATTTGGAAAAGATTTGTAGGCCACTGGGGAAAATATTTCAAGGGACTTTGAGCAGTTAGCTGAGGCTCTCATTTTTTCTTCTTTTTCTCTCCAGCCTTTAGATTTACAATCATTTATAAAGACTCATAGCTCAAGATGCGTTCTGACGTTATCGTTGTTTCTCTTCTGGCGTGCTTTGTCAACGGAGCTCCTCTCAAGCATGTGACTGTAGGTTTCCATCTTTTGCACAACATGATTCTGGATTAGACAAGAGCCCCGCTAGCTGATTTCCTTCACAGGCTCCCATCGTCACGCTATTTCTCTCCGGCACTACCCCGACGCCAACTACTGTTGCTGGTGCTCCTGCGGCTCCCGCGTGGGATCATATCAACGTTGAGCCCACCGTAGACACTGTTGATCCCACGTGGGGCCACATCAATATTGAGCCGACGTCCTCTGCTGCTGCCCACGAGAGTTGGATTCACTTCCGCCGTGAATCCTCTGTCTGTATCCATGAAGATGCTGCCGGTGCGGCTCTTGAGAGGTATTGCAAACTTGAGCTTAGCGCCAATGGCGAGGTCCCAGTTGCTTCCCTCCTCACTTCCAATATCACTTCTGGTCGCCGTGATTTGGATGATCATACCAAGTTGTTAGATACCGAGCCTTTCATTGCCGAGAATGCCACTAAGACTCTAACAAGAGGGCTATTCCAGAAATTGCAAGTACTCATCCTGCCATCATCAGGTATAACTTACAGGGCAGCTCCCAGTCGTATTGTGAAGCTTCTGATTTGAAGACATACAGCCTGGACTTTGACCCCAGGGCCAAGTACGATAGCTGTCATCGTCCAGCTCGTTACTTAGATCAGCAACCTGGCTCTTGGCTACCCAGTTGAACCAAATGAACCCTTTGGGGGTTATGGGCGCATGTTATGTTCAAGTCATTCGTAAAGTGACTCTGAATGTCAATATCCTTTTCCAGTATGCAGAGTGGCCTTTGTGAAATTGATTCAAAGAAATGATGTGCTAACACGCTGCAGGTTCGCAACTAAGGATGTTGGAATTTTTTTTGGCTGAGTTCTTGGGAACAGAAGCCATTAAAGGCAACGGTGAAATCTTGCCAAATACTGTTGGGGAGATCACCTGTAGTGACAGTGTTTTAGGGTGGATGTTGACTGGCTACTACCAAATGATCTAAACATAGCATTGTGGAAGACATTGAGTAATGGAGGTTATGGCGACAAAATAGGTGTACAGAACATTTTTTATCCTGCTAGCACTAATTAGTGTTTGATAATTTCACATTTCTTTCAACATAATCTCAAAAGAAACGATACATGTTGACAAATCGGTAAAGCAAAAATCAATTCGTTGACTACAGGATCTTGTGAAACTATAATGTAAACAGATAAGATTGATAAATGTGGGACCAACCTAACAGTCAAACCCTTAATGTACCGAAAATTTACCGATTCATTCATATGTCAACAGGGCTATGAAGACCACCGAGCGCCCAACATACAAAGGCTGTGACAACATAACGATACATTGTTGCGCTGGCCGCCCACACCAATTGAAATACTCAATCGACATCTATGTCTTGAAATACTTGCTATAATTGCACACCTAATCTACGCAGCCACTGGCTCGACCATTCTTTTTGACTAATTGAGGCCGAAATTCCGTTGAAGTTGCGCTGAAAGATGCGGGACTTCATGGAGGCCGTGCAGAAGGCCTTCTACGATGCTACAGGCTGGAACCGTGATAATTCGTACTCATCACTTGACATCTCAGCAGATAGTACGTTCTCGACTGAATCCCGGCCCTCATGCCAATGCTAAAGCACACTCTGTTCCATAGGACTTCTCCGTTTCCCAACACCACAAGGCCTTCACATGACGCTATCGTCACTTGCGACTCCCCAGTTTGCAACATCATATGAGCTCAGTACTGTCGGTGTGGTGGACGGCTCTCTGTCATATATCTACTCTTCCGTACCGTTACAGAAATACTTTACGCCACAATCCGAGACCGTTTCCTTGCCAACGCGCATGCAATCTTACCGTCCACTCTCTCCTCTAAATACCGATGCCCACGTCATGCCCATACAGCCACAGCCTCCCGACCCTTCCGGTCGGCCACCAAATCCCCGATCGTCTTTGATTTATGGTAGACTATATCTGCCCCAGTCTATGTTGGAGGCTCTAGTGGTGAAGAAGTTGTCGTCAGCGTTGCAGGTCCAGTTTTCGGCCGTGTCGTCAAAGCTGCTGCGGAATAATGGGACAGTTCTTGCCCTTGCGCAGTATGACGTTGGCTGTTATGCAATTGAAGGTCTCGCATCGTCCGACGGTGGTCTGCTAGGTTTGCGCGGTATCTACAATTTTCATGCGCATGATGAGAAGGAGCGTAGGCAGGGACTTTTTGCTAAGCCTAAGCCCAAGGCGAAGCCAAGAATATTTTTTGATGGGGATAAAGACAAAGAGCGAGATAGGATATATGGCCGGTTCAGTTCTGGCGCGGAAATTTACTACGGAACTCTGAATAAGAGTGGAGGGGTTTCCTTAGGGGCTCGGTTTGCTACCTTGCCAGAACATATTGGAACTCCATTGACGGCGACTCTCACACTTAATCCTTTGATGGGCAGCATCAGTGCCAGCTATGCCGTTATGGCTGGAAAGACTTGTAGTCTTGGTACTCGGCTTGATTTTAATGTCTACAGCTATGAAAGCGATTGGCTTGTGGGTATAGAATTGTGGCGGAGACAATTCCCTGGAAAAGAGGGCCCCGAAATTCTGCAGGATGAGAAGGGTTCAATCATCCCTCCGAGATCTAAAGTCTTATCACAAATGAAATCTGAAGGAGAGACATCCGTAATGCTGTCTACCAAACAGGCTGGGCTTCAAAAGAAGCCGACTCAGACTAAGGCTGTTGAGACTGCGACTGCTGCGTCCAAAAAAAGCTCAATTTCCGAAAGAGAAACAGGATTTGAACGAAGCTTCGAATCTAAGATGAACTGGAAGCTCGATGATGTTCCTACCGATCAGAAGCCCATGATTTCTAATGTCACGAGCGCCTCGAAACCGTCACCAGAATTACCAGCATCCACTTCAATCAGCTCTCTGACTCTGACTAAAGTTGCAGTTGTGGAGCCAT
The DNA here is from genome assembly GCA_002778035.1 of Ambrosiella xylebori. Taxonomy (NCBI): domain Eukaryota; kingdom Fungi; phylum Ascomycota; class Sordariomycetes; order Microascales; family Ceratocystidaceae; genus Ambrosiella; species Ambrosiella xylebori. The sequence continues at coordinate 1,351,145 of PCDO01000002.1, forward strand.
CCAAGACCCGACCTGTGACCAACGCTTCAGAGAGTCCTGCAGTCACACAATCTCGGAAAGAATCAGACATCGATGATGGCGCATTCGGTGCTGTTATCAAAGCCCGCCTGGATCAGAATATGAAGATTGGACTTTTGTGGGAAGGACGGGTAAAGGCATTGTTATTTAGCTTAGGGTTTGCAATTGACCTTCGGAAACGCGACCAACCGTTCCGGACTGTGGGGTTGGAGGTTCAGTATTCTTCCTAGGAAGTTGTCCGTGTTGCTGTTACGCACAGTACAATGGTAAGTGTATGTATAATAAGACAAAATGATCATAACGATAGGCCACTTTTCTAATTCGGGTTTGAATCTGTTCACAAGTAGTGTATGAGTGTCATTGCAAATTTAGTCTACTGTGACACAGGCTGACTGATTTAGGTCATGTGTTGATATTTGTGCTACGGAGACACAATATTGACTGACTGATAAATGAGATGTCATCGATTAGCTGAGATATTTGATTTGTTTGCAAGACACGGAATTTGAGTCATTACCTAATGTCCGATCGTCTTGCTTGACATCCCAATTTAGCATATGCATGTTATTGTCTCAATGCATTGAATTCGTCTGATAATGACCCCAACACCCTGCGTTTGTAAACACCTTGATGACCATAAGTGGGTTAATAAATAGTATGTAATGCCTCAGGGTCCAGCCACATACTGGAAATTCACTCATCTATACTATATTCATACTGAATTATTATGGCAATAGCATTTCTATGATAGGTGATCGAACATGCGGACATGATGCACACCCGTGAGGGTATTGCCACATTCCGGTGGCTATCTGCAGGTGATAGCTCGCTTCTCACTGATGAAGTCCCAGTTTGGATGGTCGCTTCATGTGATTTGACAATAGGATCATGGGGTGTGTACCGTTCAGATTGATGGATTGACACGGAATTGACAGGAGAAGGTGTGTGTATCTGGAATTTGGGTAGGATCATTGACATGCGTAGACGGCGTGACATTGGTAGGAAAGAGACTAGCTCTATGCATAAATACCGATTTCCGCTTTCTTTCTTTTCTTCTTTTCTGGAAAGACGGCTCATTGTGATACAGGAGTGAGAGTTGAAAGGTAGATGACAGTAGGGCTACGGATTTGTCACGGGAGACGATGAAACATGGTAGTACGTTTGAGATGGAGGAGAAGTACAAACACTGGAATTGTGCCACCCGCGGTTCGCGGAACCTTCATCCGAACATACTGGAAACTAGGGATAGTGGAACAGAAGGCCTGGGGAATTAGGATATTGATGTTCTCTGAGTCAGTGGGTGAGTGGGTTCTCAAGACGCATATGATAGACGGTGAAAGTCCAACAAGGTGGCCGGAACTCGGCGGCATATCGGCTCAATGGAGGTGTGGACTCATCAGTGAGGTAAACTGTTGCAGCTGGAGTTACCAGTAAATAGTTTCTTACGACTTGTAAGGATGCAAAAGATTGTGTAGTGATGGCACTTTCTGGAAGTGGCTAGGAGAACTTGGCTTCCTCTTCACCTGCACTCCTAGTAAAAATGATGCTACCTAGACCCAGTTGTTCACGCTTGTTTCACAAAAAGGTTACTTGACTAAGAGTCCAGAGTTTGTAGAGGAAAGTCCTGTAGCACCTTTGATGATCGTATTCTCAGTGATTCAGTGTCTAAAACTGACAACAAAGCCATGCTTCTTTTGGTCCGTGCGACTCGTGCAGCGTTCCGAGAGGATACCGCGGGGCATTCACTGTAAGACAAAAATGTTGGAGGAATGGTTTTTCATTTTGAAGGATCCTTATAATTAAGGATAGATGTATTTAACGTTCTAAAAACCTCAATGTATCTGCTTGCCTACATGTAGTTTCAAAGTTTGTGATGTTCTTGATGGAGTTGTGATTTGCAAATTGCTAGTTATCAAGTATACCAATAATCTGTTGGCAGCTGTCGACAACAATACGTAGCGAAAATAAGAACCTTGATGATTAAGTTTCCTTGTCTAATACTAGGATAAATAGCAACTTTACTAAGACGTCGTATCTGACTGGACCCATGGAGTTTGAACCCCCTTCTGAACAAACTCCTACGCAATCATTACTTGAGAGTTTTTCCATGATGGCTATCAAGGTTCGCGATATACTCGGTGCCATTATATCCGAAGGTACCTTTGTCATGCATTTCCATGTGATTTCTTGTGATGAGCTGATAACAAAAACAAAAGAAAAATACCACATCTATTTATATAACTTTGCAGATAGACAGTATCGTCTGGACCTCATGGCAAGCCTTTACGGCTGTCTTGTGGTCAGCAGTATCACAATTGCGCGAAAACTTAGCATTACAATGTCTCAGACAAATCGACAGACTATACTTCTAGGTTAAGAAATGTGGATGTTGTCAAATGTAACCCATTATCCGATAATTAGAAAAGTGCCAAGTGCATATTGTTGTCTCCAGCACCGGCTTTCTGGGAATTTGACATCTTGGCGATCTTGATATGAAGATTTATTTTTCAGTCAAGACATAAAATCCTGTAAATGTTTCTTTCTAGAATGCAAGTGAGCAATGATAACCATGCTGGTTGAATGATCATCCCGCCTCGCTTGGCGCCGTAGACTTACATATGTAATGGGCGGGCTGTCCATCAAGGTTCTTGTCATTACGTTAGTAGAGTTTTAAGCAGCAATATACCCTGGCTCCCGCACCTCTGGTGTGTTGTGTTGGTTGTGACGCTGCTGGAAGTGCGGAGTAAAGTCGGCACAGTGATCGTTATCTTGTTTTCTTATTACGTCTAAAACTGTCGTCGACAGTATTAGGTTGAAGTCTACAATTTAAAATGCGCTTCATGAAGAAAAAAAAACATGTGAATATCTAGATACCTTTTTCCTCTTAGCTGATCATCTTTTTTTTCGGCCCAAGTTAACATCAAGCCCGGCCAAGTCCACCTTATCTGCTCACTCGAAACGGAAATTCCAGATCAATACATCCTGGTTTTTTCACAGTAAACCCTGGTCAACGGCCCCAGTTTAACAATGATGGAATGACCTCTGGCCATCAAGGTTCTTGTCGTCAACTTGCTGCTGCGTTTTCCCCGCCAACTTGCCAACGCAAAACTTGACGCTCTGTCTTTCATCGTCAACTTCATCACTATTGGTATAATCACTCCAGACACCAGTCACTGCTGCGGGCTTCCCAAATAGATCTGCTGTTACATCTCCCGTGGAACGCCATCTGTGTGTTCATTCCTTGTGTTATCAGCTGGCGATCCTGTCCTTCGGTCGACACCGTAGTTGTTTTTTCAAACTCACAGAATCAAACCTGCAACACCAAACTTATTTTCACTTCACTGAAGGGTGGTTTTATCAATCCATTCTCCAATAATTCTTGAACCACAAGTAGAAAACTGTGCCCAGTTACGAGAACTCGTGTGACCGTAACTATATATTGTCTATTTCTGGACGTCGACTTCCTGCGACGCTTGCGCCGGTGCTGACATCTCACTATTCATCAATCACACGTCCCCCTCAGTCCCACTCCCACACTTTCTTCATATTCTTTCCTTCCGAGTCACACTGTAGTCCTGTCAGGTTACTGGTATTGATCGCAATCGGGTACACCCACCCCATTCCGTCATATCTTAGCATCCGGTCTATTGCGTGCTAATCCGTCTCCAGGCTGGCCTTTCTCGCTGCCAGCATATAAATGCCCGGCGCTCCCCTCGCCTTCGATCGACTTTCTTTTTTTGTATTTTTGGTGCATCGATCTCTTCATTGTCTTTCGAATCAATCTTGATCAACAATCACTGACATCAAGGTTCACCATCAACATGTCTTTCCATAATCATATTGCCCGTCGCGATGAGGACGAACAGTGTTCTGACGATGTCGCTGAACTCGATCGCATGGGGCTCAGAATCGCTGCCATCTTCATTATTCTCATCTCTTCGCTGATTGGTGCCTTGCTTCCCATCTTCCTAGGCAGAATCAGCAGCATCTTCTCTCCCAAGAAATTCTTCTTCGTCTTCAAGTTCATTGGTACCGGCGTTATTATTGCTACGGCGCTTATGCATCTCCTGTCACCTGCCATTGAGGCTCTTCACAACGAATGCCTTGCGGATAAACTTGGCGAATACGACTGGGCCTTTTTCATTGCTCTAATGACCATTCTTCTCATGCTCTTTATTGAGATGGTCGCCAATCACTTCAGCGACTTAATTGTTCGTCGTATGACTGGCACTGCTCCCCACTCCCATGGCAAGACTGACATTGAGGCTGCTCACACTGTCTCATCTGATGCGGTCGCTTCGGTTGGTGAGAAGAAGGATGCCAATGCTCATGCTGATCTCAGCTACCTTCCCCACTCCCATGGCCACGGCCCTCACATTCAATCCCACACTGCAGATTCCCAGACTCTCTTCGCTGGACAGATCATTGGTATTCTCATTCTCGAGTTCGGTGTCATCTTCCACAGTATCTTCATTGGTCTCGTTTTAGCTACTACCGACGAAGTCGTGGTTCTGACCATTGTCCTCGTGTTCCATCAGCTTATGGAGGGTCTTGGTGTGGGTTCTCGTTTGGCTGCTGTAGATTGGCCTGCTGGTAGCGGCTGGTGGCCTTACCTGCTATCGCTCATGTACGCCATCTCCACTCCCATTGGTATAGCTGCTGGTCTTGGTTCCCGTCCCAACAATGGCAACACTCAGACTCTTGTCAACGGTATCTTTGATTCCATCTCCGCCGGTATCCTGCTCTACACTGGTCTCGTCGAGCTTCTTGCTCACGAGTTCATGTTCAACGAGGACATGAACTGTGCCAGCTTCAAGGTCAAGTTTGCCGCCGTCGTTTGTGTGTGCTTCGGTGCCGGCGTCATGGCTTTGATTGCCAACTGGGCCTAAACCATGGTTTATATTCATTCCAAGTGATACCTAAAAAAAATGGTGATGCGACTCAGGATACAGGGTTGGGCGAAGACCGTATCGGATTATACCCCAAGCAATATGATGCTTTTGTTTTGCTTTAACAATTAATCTAGAGAAAAGATAATTCCAGATATACCAAAAAAAAATCAAAAAATAATGGAAATCTTCTGGGCCCTTGATTGTAGCTGTGATCGTATGATGCGAGAAATGCAGTCCCCAATGTGTAACTCAATATAAAGGTATCAAGTCATGTTCAAAACTTTGATAGAAACCGAATAAGATTTATTAGGGTTATCATAACAGGGTTTACTAACAAATTTTGGCGGTGACAAATTCTACTGTATAACTGGGTCCCACCGCCAACTTTTTTTTTCGGTCTGTGATACCATTGAATACGACAAAACGAAGACGTAGTTGTAGCATAGCTGCCATAACAGATTAGTGCCAACCTAAGAAAATACCCCTTTCTCTACGACATTTCGATTCTGATTTGTATTTATAATTGCTCGAAACCCGATATCATATCCGATTGAACGCACGATGGCTCCCATCACTATAAAGAAGCGCAAGCTTGCAGCTGACGCTATCGACGAGACCCAGACCAAAAGACTTGCAAAGGCGGAGAAGGTTCTGATTGCGAAGGGCATAGATGCTAAGAAGGCGAAGGCTATTGTCGCGAAAAAGGCTGCTCTTATTTTGAAAAGCTCCACCAAGACTGCCGAAAAGGAGAGGGAGAGGGAAAGAGAGAAGGCCGCAGAGTCTACGAATGCCAAAGCGGCACCCAAGAAGTCTGAACCCGAGTCAGAGCCTGATAGTGAAGAGAAGGAAAACGAGGAAGTTAACGACGAGGAGGCTTCCGAAAACGACGGATTCGGGTCTGAATATGGGAAGGAGGAAAATGAGAAAAAGACTGGGAGCGACAAGAAGGATAAAGCTGGTGCCCACAGCAAGGAAGAAGAGGTCGATGAGAACAAAACTTTCAGAGATCTTGGTGTCTGTGATTCCCTCTGTGAAGCTTGCGATAACCTCAACTATAAGAAGCCAACGCCTATCCAACGCAAGTCTATCCCCGCTGCTCTGTCCGGTCGCGATATTATTGGTCTAGCCGAGACGGGTAGTGGTAAGACTGCCGCATTCTCTATCCCTATTCTCCAAGCCCTTCTTGATAGGCCTTCGCCTTACTTTGCTTTGATCCTCGCCCCCACTCGTGAATTGGCATCACAGATTGGACAGGTATTTGATGCTCTTGGTGCCCAGATTGCGCTTCGTTGCGTCGTCATCATTGGTGGTCTCGAGATGACCACTCAGCAGATCGCCTTAATGAAGAAGCCTCATGTCATTGTTGCTACTCCTGGTCGTATCCTTGATCATCTCGAGAAAACCAAAGGCTTCTCTCTCCGGTCGCTCAAGTATCTTGTTATGGATGAAGCTGATCGTCTTCTCGACATGGACTTCGGTCCCATTCTGGACAAGATTTTGAAGTTCCTGCCTCGCGAACGCAAGACCTACCTTTTCTCCGCTACCATGTCGTCAAAGATTGAGTCTCTTCAGCGTGCCTCGCTCCGCGACCCTGTCCGTATTTCGATTACCGCCAACCGCTACCAAACTGTCTCAACACTGAAGCAGAACTACGTCTTCATCCCACATACACAAAAGGATACCTACCTTATCTACCTCATCACCGAGTTCACCGGCCAGACTACAATTATCTTTGCCAGAACACAATTCGAGACTCAACGGCTATCTATCCTACTGCGCACGCTTGGTTTCGGTGCCATTCCTCTGTTCGGTCAATTGTCTCAGACTGCCCGTCTTGGTGCCCTGAACAAGTTCAAGTCTGGTTCCCGTGAGATCCTGGTGGCCACTGATGTCGCTGCCCGTGGTCTGGATATCCCCAAGGTTGATCTGGTTGTCAATTACGATGTTCCTCAGGACAGCAAAACTTATGTCCACAGAGTCGGCCGTACTGCCCGTGCGGGTAAGTCTGGTGTTGCCATTACCATTATTACCCAATATGATATTGAAATCTACACTCGTATTGAGGCTACTCTAGGAATGAAGTTCCCCGAATACCCTACGCAGAAAGAGGAGGTCATGGTATTTACTGGGCGTGTTGAGGAGGCGCAAAGGCATGCTAAAATGGAGATGAAGCAGTTGCAAGAAACTAAGAGTAACAAGAAGGGTAGTAAGACTATGAGAGGAGGAAGAGGGAAGGGTAGAAGACACGATGGTATGGATGAAGAGGAGGGTTGAGTGTGGGTACAAGAAAATTGGTATTTGGGGGTATATCATGTTTTTTTGGTCATATGAAATTGTTAATCTATAAGCAATCTTTGTTTGTTCCTCATACATATGACTTCCATGACGATTATAAATAGGGCACGCATTAACTTGACGAATTGAAACCATGAGTGTGAATGATGAAATTCTATCAGACCCAGCAGTTGTTTCCTGTAATACATACAACTCAGTTGGTTCATATTGCTTACTAATATTACCAGGGTTCTCAATCACTGTCTGAACATGGGAAACAACACTTAGCATATCCATGCTTGTTAGTGGGGAATCCTTGCAAACTAAGTATTGAAGTTTAACCAGGAATGGGCCGCAGCCACATATCAAGTGGGGTCTTTGCGCCCTAGTTACCCGCATCCTTTTCACGCACAAAATTTTTTTTTGCAACCCCCGGCCGTAGAGGTGCTAGCCATTGACAATATTGTAATATCACCGACAATTTTGGGCTATTTGCAAACTTGATCAAGAGACTTACTCTGTTAATCTCCTTTAGTCCCCTCAACTAAATAAAAAAATCAGTCAAAATGCCCGGTGGTGTTTCCGTTCGCGATGTTGATGTAGGTTTTCATTTGATTTGATACGTGCTGTTTTGGCACCCCTCACCTTTCTCCTTGTCGACTGGAGTTGCAGGCCGGCAAAACTTGTACAGCGACCTGACGAACTCGATCGATGACGATTTATTATTTCGTCTCTGAGTGGTTGCTACCAACCGAATAATCTTGAGGTGGTTATGTCAACGTGCCATTCGAAAGTGCAAGGGAATTTGGCAAGAGTTTCAATTAGACCTGAAATGGCATATTATCCACTCATTGCGTCTGCCATGCCTTGATTGGCGCTGGAATACGTGCTTTACTTATCGACATCAACTCGACTTGGTTGACTTCACCATTATCACGACGTCGATACCGAATATTTTGACGCATACAAGTAATGCCTGCCTGTACTCTTCCAGCTCGACGGAGGGTATGGATCTCTTTTTTCTCATTACATGGGACTCGTTGGAGCAGGAGTGAGGGGGTCGAAAGACCTCTGATGACGGAATATTTGCTAATAGCGGGTTTGTATGTGAATAGGCGCAGAAATTTATTGGCGCTTATGCTGCCTTCCTGAAGCGTCAGGGCAAGTTGCCAATTCCTGGTATGTATCCATCGCAATCTTAGTCCAATGTCGATGTACTGTCTACTAACGGACTCTCAGGCTGGGTTGACACCGTAAAGACTGGTACTTCTCGTGAGCTTCCTCCCCAGAACATTGACTGGTTCTATGTCCGTGCTGCCTCCGTCGCTCGCCACGTCTACCTCCGCAAGACTGTCGGCGTGGGCCGCCTCCGCAAGGTTCACGGCACCGCTAAGAACCGTGGTGTCCGTCCCTCTAAGCATGTCGATGCCTCTGGAAGCGTCGACCGCAAGGTTCTTCAGGCCCTCGAGAAGATTGGCGTCCTCGAGCAAGATGAGGAGAAGGGTGGTCGCCGCATCACCGAGGCTGGCCAGCGTGATTTGGACCGTATCGCCCAGACCACCTTGGAGGCCGACGAGGATGAGGAGTAAATTTGACTTTGCTTTCGCTCTTGACACGACCATTCGATGTAAAAGTGGTTTGGGGTTAGAAAGGAGCTAAAAAAAAAGAAGAAAAAATTGCTCTTCCCTACGCGGACCAAAAAAAATCAAAAATTTGCATCAAGTTTACAACGACTGATTTGATTCTATGGAAAAAGGTATCGGTGTTGGGCTCTTTGTTTGGCCACCATCTAGTATTGTGGCGAAATGAACAATGTCTTTCATCCATTCCGTTTCTATTAGTTTTGTAAAGTGTATTGTGGATGTATCGAGAAGGTGATTTGGATCTTTGTAGAAGATTGCTATATGCTGTAATATTGATGTGATACCAGACTTTTCAGTTGTTGTGATGACACTTGTTTCTGTCTATGCTTTCTGTATCTTGGCACTCATAAATTAGTTGTGCGCATTGATGTCCATGATTGACTTGGACTGCCCTTTTATGGTTTCAATCAATTGAATCAATGTAATGATAGCCATTATGTTAATTTTCTTGGGAATGGTATCCTGACAAATTTGTTATGGTCAAGGATTGCTTGTCATGGTAACCATCTCATGGTAACCGACTTCAGTTATGTTATCTTGTTAATTGCTTGTGTAACAAACATATATTATGGTTGGCGTCATCATTAGTTCTAGGTTGCTACATATTTGTCTATAAATGTCTGCAAAATATGTTTTTGTTTTAGATCTTGGTTTCTTTTTTTCTCTTCAGCTTCTCTCCCCAACATCTTCATAACATTGACACTAATACTTTATTTGACGTCGTTCAGCATCTTTATACCCATAATTGACAATATCACAACGCTTTGAATATCTTACATTTTATGCGTGTATCATATATTCGTTAGCATATTACTGAAAGCTTCTATCTCTGCAGCACAGTATGACACTCTATATTCACTATTGCATCATCGCCAACATCGATCATCTACTAACTTGCACATAAGTCCAGCCATACTCTATCCCCGACACATCCACCGAAATATCCAATCATCCCTCCCATATTACCTCCAAGTTGCCCAGTTCCGAACTCTACCAGTCGAAATATTTCCAAGCATCACTAAACAATAACATCGATTTGTATCCATATCATGACCAGGACGAGCTAGTTTTTGAGGATTATATCATGGACTATCACTTGTCCACTGTTTCAGATGATGATTTGATAATCTTCGTTTTACAGCAGATTAGGTCCGATATTCCTATAATTCAAGATAGCTCCAATAATCCAAATGATGCATCCACGGTTGTGCAAGTAGATGGCGAACCAGACTCTGATGTTGCAAAAGTTGTAGATATCGATCCCCCAACTACAACCGTCAAATCTGTCAACGTTCCAAATCAGGTAGCCGTGAACCTTGGTTTCTCTAGTAAAACCTTAGAGATTATTACTCAAACTTCCAGCTCGCAACCCTGCGGTGATGACTGCTCGGTATTTCGTCTCGAAGCTACATCGCGCCGACAGGGACCAATCTGGAAGGGCTGCATCGATTCGAAGAACGAAGAGTCATTCTCAAACCTGTCCAGTTTGCGGCGTCTGGGCTGGGGCTGTTTCTCATGAATGTTGACCGCTGGTTATTGACCTCCTCTGACTGGTCTGTTGCTGTTAAGAGACTGTTCTACATACTAGACATCAAGGCGTCCTGCCCTTTTGATAAGAACGCAAGGAAAAACCCGGAACTTGCAGGTAACTGAGATGCCAGTCACGTGGAAGTCAAATTGAGTGGCTTCATCATTGCGCGGCTATCCAACAGCACCGATGATTGTCAGATAAAATCTGCCAAATCACTACTTGATATTACATATGCTGATCTTGAAAAGATCGCGGCGGAGTGCAAGTTCCCTCGAGGTGGTAAGCTTGAGATCTTGATCTCCTAGACCTTTTGCGACATGTGTATCTTGATAGTACACAGGATTTCTGATATTGATACTCAATATCAAGATTGCGGTGCACTCTATCGGGTCAGTGGCACTGATTAAAAAGGTCATGAAGCCGATGGCCGACTACAAAGTTCAACATGGCAAGAGAAAGCGAGAGCGAGAAGAGGACAACAATACCGAAATAGAGATCCTGAATACGCAAACAAACTTCGAGACGCCGAATACCCGCCGCTGAGAACTGCGGTTCGACTATGATGAAGCGGCGAGGCCAAAGGACCATGTCTATGACTAGATGTTCAGTCAAAGCCTAATTCCCGCGGGCTCTGGATCACTAGGTTCACGACTCAAGAAGAAGGTGCAGGTTCAGAGAACCACCTCTTCTGCAGCGTCACATTCACGCAATGTGGACAGTGCACCTTCATTTCTCTTCTCCGATAGATACCATGATCAATCTTGAGTCGGCAAGCTCAATGGTAAGCCTCATTACAGCACTGTCCTTGATTTGCTGGTCTCATTGTTGGAGAGGCGTAAGATTCTAAATTCTGAATAGTTTCAAGAGTTGGATCAAATAACTTAGGACAATGAAAAAGCTGCCTCAGTTCCGAGGGTACAGGAAGTGGTGAGCATCGTGGTCGACTTGACTGCCGATAATTCCAATGAGATGATCGGCGCAAGAAATTTGGATGCCAGTGAACTCTCCGAGCTACATATATCTGGTAATGATCATGACCTGGAAACCACTGACGATGAGTACATTCTCTGTGGTCTAGATCACACGGTCAGTGAGGCCATTATGCCTCCTTTCTCAAGTGCCAGTGCTAGTGTTAGTCAAGACACGGCTTCGGACATCTCTGGTAAAGCTAACACCAATACTGTAGGTGATGTGCGCGCCAAGGAGCAAGCAAGCCGTGCCAAAGCTCACTCAGGAGACTCGCGAATTCCCCGAACCCATAGACAGACAAGGTCGGTACCCCAGATGGGACACAGCTCATCCAACAACGTCACTCATATGCCTTCATTCATAAGTTACCGTGATCTGACAATGATGCTGGACCAACAAATTCTCCGCACACCTAATGCTGAGATTTCAGAAACTTGTCCAGGGCCATCTCAGTCGGCCAATATCACGGAGATGCCCTCATTCATGGGCCACCAGGAACCGACAGGAATCCTAAGCCAACAAAGTTCCTAAGAGTCACAGAACGGTGATAGTTAACGGAGCTTGCCAGACATACAAGAGGAAGGCTCTGGGAAGGACATCTTGGGCAAGGAGCCGGCCCTGGGACTCGTTGCGCGGCGGGGCCCGAGGGACCCTCGAGTTAAGTTTTTGTTCACAAAGTAAGGGCAGTGTAGTATAGAGGGCTCCTGGAAGTCCATGTTGACAGTTGTTTTTTTTGTGTTATATTTCATGGAGCATTAATTGACCTGGGATGTAACCAAAACAGGTCAACTATTCATTGAAAGTTGGAGATATGACAAGCCTAACTTCTGCAACAATGAGATCCAGAACCAACATAGATTTCATTATAATAGATTAAAACCCTGTTATATATATACTACCAGTACCTTCGGTTTATATTATCAAAAATTAGCAGTTACCAACACTTAAATGACTTTGTGTTTCCTTTGTTTCAATCAGCAGTCATCTTCTCAATACATTATGTTATATCTTAGGGTTATGTAGTATCTAGAGTCAACGGCTCCTGGCCAGCACTTTATGTTGACCCTTTGTTGCAAGTTCATGATTATGATAATCCTACCTAATTCACCGTAATTTCTGAAAAACATGTGCATCTCCTGATATTTACTTTTTCACTTCACCATGAGCTTGACATATTGTCGTCTCAGGAGTTTTTTTATTGTTTCGATATGTGGCAATGAATCTTGTATCGCCAGATTTGACTTGCCCGTAACCAATACCAGAATCCAAAGCGCTGCCTTTTTTTTTTGCATCCCTTGATCAATATCAAATCCCGATCATCAGACTTGATCATTATACTTGGGACAACAGAGAATTGACTCTGTCGAATACTCTCATTTTCTGATCCGTGATTTTCCTCCTTTTCTCCGTACCTATTTGTTTACGGGACCAACTCCGCGCCAAGATTCTTGCTTATCGGCAGCGGGACCCTGGTCTTACTGTCAGCACACCGGGCCCAACCTCCATCTCAAATTTTGACGTCAAGCAAAATAGAACACAAAGAAAGAAAACAGAAAAAAAACAAAATCAATGGCCGAAAATAAATCAGAAGAATTCTCCTCAAGGCCCCCACCGCCAAAAACGCCCAAGGTTGACCAACCGACGTGGTCGCCGTTGGTCCTTTCATTCATCATTCACGGACATCTTACTTTCTGGAGCATCTTTGGTGTTCTTGCGCGACTGGGTCTCGCCGCGCTGACCGAGTATCCGAATGCGCCTGTTTCATTCGGTGTTTTATGGGCCAATGTGGCCGGGTCGGCAATGATGGGGTTTTTACTAGAAGAGCGGATGGTGTTTGTGGAGACGGCGAGACGCAATATTTTTGGCGTGGAAACTGAGAGAACTGAGATGCACAATCGGAGAGGAGCTACGGAGTCACAGGCCGAGACTCAGGCGACCGGAGTAGAGAGAACTGGGGCGGGCATGGGGCTTACCCGGATCCGAAAGCCACTGAGCGAGAGTGAGGGCCGGGAAAACGAACTCCCAAAACTGCAAAAAGGCGATTATGTCAAAGTAAAGAAGTCCTTACCATTGTACATTGGGCTGGCGACTGGGTTCTGTGGATCATTTACATCATTTTCTACATATGTCCTCGATACTTTTCTTGCTGCAACGAATGACCTGGCCCTCAATCACACGGTCCCGAGACCGGTAGGTGACTCTTTCATGGCCTTTTCTGCTGTCGCCTGTTTAAATCCGGCAATGAGTCTCGCGGGTTTCTACTTCGGGAACCATCTTGCTCAGACAGTGAATTATGGTGGGATAAAAATTGGTATGCATGGCCTTCCTCATCAATGGTTGCCCACATTGGATGTCGTGATGACCTTCCTGGGTTATGGTAGCTGGATTGGTGCGGTTCTCATGACTGCTATGCCTCCTTCAGGTCACAATTCATGGCGTAGTAAGCCATTATTTGCGCTAGTTTTTGGCCCGCTGGGCACCGTGTTGCGCTATCATTTGTCCACGTTTAATGCTGGTCACAGCTATCCGATCGGCACTCTGACCGCAAACCTTATAGGTTGTGTGCTTCTCGGGACTTTTTTTGTCGGTGAACATGTTCCGGTCCACAATATTGTGGGATGCCAGGTGCTTGCTGGCCTGAGTGATGGTTTCTGCGGGTGCCTCACAACAGTGTCAACCTGGGTCGCCGAATTGGCTGGTTTAGGTACGGCACGGGCCTATCGCTATGGAATCGGCAGTTTTACCGGCGGATTTCTCTTGTTGCTTCCGATTGTTGGGGGCTTAAAGTGGGCCAGGGGATTGGAAGATCCAGTATGTTGAGGAGGATGCGGTAGATGGTTTGGGCTGGGGCTGATCATAAGGCTATGAAACCTTTATGCAATTGGCGACGGTAGGGGCAGAGGATGTAGACATAACGGAGGTAGAGTTTGGAGCAGAGCCCAGGGGTTGCAGAAGAGTGTAGAAAACGAAGCATGACGCAGGACAAAGGGTTGTTGAGTGGTAATATGGCATTTATTTATGTTAATGGTACCATAGAAGTTTATTTGAGATTCAGTGTCACCGTACCAAACTGAATATGTAGAGCGTCAAGTTTGTTGAACCTAAATTCTGTATGTGAGGGCTTGAGGAAGATTACAACGATCTAAAAGTCATTTGAGATCTGGTCTGAATATTTGATACCGGATTGTGGATATACATTTATACAAGAGCCAAGCTGAAATATTCAAAATAATCGTCATGATAATTGAATTTTTTTTAAATGTCACAGATGCAATTATCCATTTATTATGAAAATATCGTACATCGTGACTGCTCTGTTTCCCTCATCATTACCATGATTACGCAGTCACTTACCACATGTTGAATTGGGGGTAAGTGGATCTGGCGTTTGAAGCTGCAAGCGGTGACCCCGGCTCCACTTTAGAATAGTTGATAATGCCATGAGACTGTTCTAGATATCTGGACTCCAATGAAGAGAATTGAGTATCTCCAGTCAAATTGCGAGAGGACTTACTGTACTCGCCATAATTAGGAATAACCTCAAGACCCTCCAGTAGAAGAACGCTAACCAATCACATTTTATTGATGTGGGGTTGACGTTTTTCAACCATGTACGTATGCTATTCCCGGATCGATAAATGGAAATTTCCCTATGTTGTGTTCACGGCATTCTCCACCATCATCCCCAAGAATGAAGTCTAAAATAAAAATCTAATATTTCATTTCTTTTGATGAACACTGAAATTCATTTCCCTTTCGTTCTCAATCCTACTCAAGTACTAAAAAATACTAAAAGTAGCGCCTCCGCCTCCGCCTCCGACGTAATCATTCTTTGGTCCGGTTTCCCCTACCAACTACATATCGTCAATCAGCCGAGCCACATGACGCATCGCTCACCTTTTCTGTTCTCATGCATTTCCTGCATCCTGGCGAGAGTATCCAATCATTGCCCTTCTGCAATCTAGCCTCCCACATCGTGTGATAAAATAACCACATTGCGGCTTTTCGCAACCGTTGCTATCGTGGCTTCTTTGCCCTGGAATTCAATCGCCAAATACCCACGATATACAACTCGTCTAAATCTTTTACTCTATTTTAATCGCATTGGCGCAACCGAACCGTTGCTTAAGCCACTACTCACCACTCACCTTCACACTCATTCACCTTGATCAACGTCTGCTGTCATCACGTTTCTACCCCTTGAGCCCTGTCATCTTCCCCGGCCATTTCTGTTCCAGGCTTTTTGTTCTCGTACCTGGGAATTCAAAACCATAGCGCAACATAGCGTGAGACAAACATTTGGTCTTGACCCATAAACTTACTTGGGCTGCACGGCCAATTTCTTGATCTTCCACTTTTACAACCCTTGGGTCGCTCGTCGCGAAACGAACGAGCTTTGCTTGACAACGACTTCACCTCTCATTGAAACTGTTTAATTTGGCGACCAATTTCACCAATTTCACATCTTATGATCTCTCACGTGTGCTGATCATTTGTCGATTCTTCAATTCTCGCCTTTACTTTCTTGTCAATTGACGGGTAGAGCAAACCATTTCAAACTTAATTCCCTTCTACTTAATCTGACAAATCAGCCGACTTTGTGCTCTGGAGCACACGAATCCGACGATCTCCCTTCCGCGATCCGAAGACTTTACATTCTAATTGCTTGCTTCTCTCGTGCTACATCTGGTTCTCTTGTACGAGCAATCCATTCGCTATCTCAAGCATCATCGCCCCCGAAATCTCCCCGCTTCTCGATCTCCAACACTGCACGCATCCTCATGCAGCGCCAATGACGTCTGTTGCAATAAGAACCCACTCCAACACGACTAGCAACACTCCCATACCTGGCTTTACTATGCGAACCTCTGAACACCGAAAGCGCCAGAAAAATTCTTCCCCAAAGTCAGCAGCAACTACCAATCAGCCATTTGACGTCGCCAAAAAGAACTCTGAAGTGGCGCGCAAGCTGCAGCTCTATGGAATTAGCACTGCCCTACGAGCCGGTAAATGCCCTTCCGTAAGTCACACATACAACAAAATTATTGGAAGCACGCAATAAAGGTTACAGTACGGCTACGCAGATACGCATATGTGCAGCGCTCAATATTGTTGATCGCTACGTCATGCATTACACCGTGTTGCCTACAGCCTATGATAATCATGGTTCTTGTGAAGTTTTCTGTTTGTTTTCTGCTGTGCCTCTGAACACGCGTGTCATATTGTTTTTCCATTTTCTAATATGGAGCTGCATATATCTCCGCAGCGGGTTGGTGTTTCTTTGTTTCTTTGTTTCTTTGTGCCACATAGTGGCAGATGCTTTGCCGCCCTGATGTGCACCAAATATTAGAACCATCCCACCCGCCATTGAGACATTGGCAGGAATCCTTTCCAATGCAAGTGCTTGGGTGGCCCGACTTTTGCCACCAATTACCAGCCATTAAAGTCCCTGTCTATAAGATCCCCGGTTCTGGACATCAGATGAAAACGACCAGCGTCTATGGAATTTTGTGTTCAACACAGTGAACACTCACATAGAGCACCTGCTAACTATATCATCAATTAGAATGATCAAATTGATGTTGCAGTTAACTCTATATTAGCACAAAGGATAATTCGCAAGCCCCCTTCGTGTGTGTCTCGCGATGGCCGCATCTTGATCAAGGATGCCTGCGCGCTAGTTCGCTCAGCCCAGATGCTGCTGTTGTCAAAGAATGAGGGAAATGTATTGCAGGATACCTACTGGAACCTTCGCGGTGTTCATCTGTCCGATCTTCGCATTCCCGAACGGCCGGTATCTCGTTCTGTGAGTGGTTCTGATCGGGTTCAAGCCCTACGCGCTTTACATACCGTCGCCAACGTGATTGTCACTAATGGGCAATTCCGTAAACTACGTAAGTTGATTTACTTTCCGCTTGTAGATGTTTTAGATTTCTGACATATTCTTGGCATGTAGTCAAGGATGTTGGTATCCTGTTTAGAGATATTGCTTCAGATGCTGCAACCTCAGCTAGCAAAGCTTTGAGACCTTCTGAAGAGCAATTAGCACAGCTCAATCTTCCTGCAGAGGATCATGTCTGGTATTCAGAACCGAACTTTGATGGTATCCGGACACGAGCAAAATTAATAGTCAGTCCTGACAAGTATCACAACCGGTCATCATTTGAGACGTCATCGGCATCCAGTACGAGTGAGCCAAGAAGGATATCTCGACGTGAGACATTCCGACTGGCCCTGAATAGATCCGAAGAGTTCATCGGTCCTCGGAGCTGTGATAAAATTCGCGTTAAACGGGAGGCCTTCTTAGCTGATGCTCGGGCCTACCTTGAACAAAAGGTCCCCAAAGAATGCCAACAAAGCATTGCATTCCGGGTAAAAAAGATAGTTCAGGAATGTCAACACAAGGCTGACTTTCGTTCTGCTACTATAAGCCTGTTAAGACTACTGAAGAGATATAAAGACTTTGCGCTTGAACTCGCAGAAGATGGTCAAGATTCAATTAGGGAAACTAGATATGGACCATCAACAGTACGTACGGTAGAGTCAAATCTCAAGACTCTGATTGAACGGTTTGCCAATGGCACCTCGTTGGATGGGCTTTTATCAGCCGTTAAACAAATATCACTCGCCACTAAGCACGACGCTCACTTGCGACATTGGCTTCGGGATCTTAATGGTTTCCTGAAGAGATGTATGCTTGAGGGAGGTTATCTGCTAGAGGACTACTTCTCGGAGGATTGGCATGACCTTCACAGCGTGGGCCATGCGTTGCTACGTGACAAGTATAAAACTCAAACCGATAAGCTGGCTGAGGAGATTCGATTCATTGTACAGCAATTCGAGGAGGACGACCAGAACAAGAATTTCATTGCGGCTTTCAAGAAGGTGCTAAAGGACATTGGGCAAGACAGCGAGGGCCGCATAAAGTTCAAGCCTCACTTGTTTAAGGACTTGATTGAGGTGTTCCTGCCGGCTATTCTCGCTAAGGTGTCTTATATCCCTCTTCCTCGCATCGAGTTCACCTCTGATGAGTATGACGTTATTATTGAAAACCTTGTACTTCAGAGTGATAACTTCACGCCAAACGCCGTGCACTGGAACTCGGAAACTAACGTCAACTGGACTCGCACTCCCGCACCGACATTACCCAAGGCTCACAAGCGTAACGTTTCCAGTGTTTCAGGAAGAAGTTTCAAGTCGACTCGTTCTGTGAAGAGCACCCAAGTTACACAGTCCTGTGAGCTCTATATGTCCGGAATTCAATTTAATCTTCGGGGTATCGCTTTCCACGTCAAGCGCAAGTCTGGGTTTCCCAAAATTGCGGATACTGGCATTGCTGATCTTTTGTTACCCAACGATGGTCTCGCTGTCCGCATTGGCATTTGCTTCACCAAGGATCCCGCTGCCGCCGCTGCTGTAGCCGCGGCTCCCGCCACTGGAAGACCAAACTCATCGGGATCCAACCAAAGCAAATCAACTGCCGAACCCTCAACCGCCAAGCTCTTCCATCTCACGCACATCAACATTGACGTCTCGCGTCTCCAAGTCAACATTGTTGAGTCCCGTCACAAGATTCTGCATTCCATTTTCAAGTCTCATGTAGCTAAGGCTCTTCGTAAGGCCTTAGCGGAGACCACGGAGCGTATTCTGCGCGAGAAGGCCGCTGAGCTCGATGAGCTACTTTGGGGAGTCCATTCGGAGGCTGTGGCACATGTTGAGAGATGCAAGGAGATCAACAGGCGCCCACTGGGACGAGGGAGACGATACTATCGTGCTGCTCAGTTGGTGTGGAGGACGCGGGCGCAGAGGAAAGCGGCGCTCTCGGTTTCATTGGGTGGCGTCAAGAAGAAGGCGGGGATTACCAAGTTCACATGGTCGGCGACGAACAGTCTGCTTCCAAACGTTTTCCTTCCTGTGCAGAAAGATGATCATGGTCGTCCATTAACGGTGACGGGTCATGCCAGCAAATTCAAGGAACTGTCAAAGCAAGGGTCCCGCTGGCAAAGTCCTGTCTTTAGCCTTGGTGGTGCCAAGGGGTCCAAAGCACAAGAGGTGAAGCGTGTCAACGTTGTCCGCAAGCCTGTTATCTTTGGCGCTAAGCCGCGAACGACTAGACATTTGACGGTCCCTACAGCTGAAAGCAATGAGGGGGATAACGATAAACCCGATTCTTGCCGCACGGGGACGACATTGATTGGCGAGGAAGAGGAGGATGACAAGTCGGATTCGGAGAGTTTCTATAGCTGTGATGATGAGTACTTTTAGGTGATGAAGGGGATCGATTTCACGATATATGTTTTCTTTTTTTGCTTTATTTAATGACCAGTTTGAGTAGAATTATGTCTAGATGGTTGGGTTAATTGGATTGTAGTCCGGGTTCGGCACTTCTGGAATGGATTAGTAGGAAGGACATCATTCTCTTAATTGGGGCCGACAGCACTGGCCGGGTCTGCTGAGGCAACAGATTGTGTAATTATTGTATCTTTTGAATATTGGATATTTTGATTTATTGGGTAGTGTCGTTTATATAGCAGTCGGTGGGTGTATTTTTTGAATTTACCTAGTGTCGTGGCGCTTTTTTGTTATGAGTAATCAAGGTCTTTGCTTAGTGATGTCATTATATAACCTTATTCGGCAAAATGACTGCCCCACTTTGAACAACACCATTGTATCTATTTATATCACTGGATCCTTTATTAATACCCCATCTTATTAATTTGACCCTACATCTCCCTATCTACCGCATATATCCCGACATCCGCCAACGCCCTCTTCTCCCACGATGCCTCTACCCAATCCCCCCAAACAACCACCGCCCCCCCTACTTTCGCAATATCCTCCTTAATTCCCTTCGCCTCCTCCACCTCATCGCCCACAACAACCACATGCGTCGCCCGCGCAAAATCATCCACTACCGTCCCCCCGCCGAACCGCACGTACTCCGTAAATCTTTCATAATCCTGCCGCAGCCGGCTGCGCAGGGTAGTTAGGTAGCTCTGGGGCATATCGGTGGAGTTGATGATGCGGAAGGAGACCACGAGGTCTGTGAAGAGGCCGGCATAGCGGTCTTCCTGTATATTGATACCAGCATTTTCAAATTCCTTCTTCATTTCGCGGGCGGCTTGCGCGATTTCTTGAAGGGTTGTCGGTGTGGTCGTGGTCGTGGTCGTGGGCATTGGGTTGAGGATCTCTTTGAGGTCCTGCCAATCCGTGAGATTCCGAGCGTAAGAATCGTCGTATTTATCGAGGGTTTTCGCCGCTTTGGCAAGGGTAGAGTCTTGCGCGAAGAGGTAGTGGGCGGGCTCTTTGGGAAGGAGAGAGCCGCCATTGGGCTGCTTTGTGCAGTCGATGAGCCAGATTGGTTTGACGATGTCGACATTGCCACGTTTGAGGGCGCTGGCGACGGCGACGACTTTTTTTTCGGCGATGATGGTTACGTGGTGGATATCGTCGTCGGTGACTCGCTGGATGATATTACCGCCGTGGTGCCTCACGACCTCTTCAAGCGCTGCCTTGGTCATCTTGAGCGGTTTTCCCGCGTCGCTCATGATGCAAAA